>OY482673.1:75521890-76157594 GCA_960531455.1 Urophora cardui
AATAATAATAATAATAATAATAATAATAATAATAATAATAATAATAATAATAATAATAATAATAATAATAATAATAATAATAATAATAATAATAATAATAATAATAATAATAATAATAATAATAATAATAATAATAATAATAATAATAATAATAATAATAATAATAATAATAATAATAATAATAATAATAATAATAATAATAATAATAATAATAATAATAATAATAATAATAATAATAATAATAATAATAATAATAATAATAATAATAATAATAATAATAATAATAATAATAATAATAATAATAATAATAATAATAATAATAATAATAATAATAATAATAATAATAATAATAATAATAATAATAATAATAATAATAATAATAATAATAATAATAATAATAATAATAATAATAATAATAATAATAATAATAATAATAATAATAATAATAATAATAATAATAATAATAATAATAATAATAATAATAATAATAATAATAATAATAATAATAATAATAATAATAATAATAATAATAATAATAATAATAATAATAATAATAATAATAATAATAATAATAATAATAATAATAATAATAATAATAATAATAATAATAATAATAATAATAATAATAATAATAATAATAATAATAATAATAATAATAATAATAATAATAATAATAATAATAATAATAATAATAATAATAATAATAATAATAATAATAATAATAATAATAATAATAATAATAATAATAATAATAATAATAATAATAATAATAATAATAATAATAATAATAATAATAATAATAATAATAATAATAATAATAATAATAATAATAATAATAATAATAATAATAATAATAATAATAATAATAATAATAATAATAATAATAATAATAATAATAATAATAATAATAATAATAATAATAATAATAATAATAATAATAATAATAATAATAATAATAATAATAATAATAATAATAATAATAATAATAATAATAATAATAATAATAATAATAATAATAATAATAATAATAATAATAATAATAATAATAATAATAATAATAATAATAATAATAATAATAATAATAATAATAATAATAATAATAATAATAATAATAATAATAATAATAATAATAATAATAATAATAATAATAATAATAATAATAATAATAATAATAATAATAATAATAATAATAATAATAATAATAATAATAATAATAATAATAATAATAATAATAATAATAATAATAATAATAATAATAATAATAATAATAATAATAATAATAATAATAATAATAATAATAATAATAATAATAATAATAATAATAATAATAATAATAATAATAATAATAATAATAATAATAATAATAATAATAATAATAATAATAATAATAATAATAATAATAATAATAATAATAATAATAATAATAATAATAATAATAATAATAATAATAATAATAATAATAATAATAATAATAATAATAATAATAATAATAATAATAATAATAATAATAATAATAATAATAATAATAATAATAATAATAATAATAATAATAATAATAATAATAATAATAATAATAATAATAATAATAATAATAATAATAATAATAATAATAATAATAATAATAATAATAATAATAATAATAATAATAATAATAATAATAATAATAATAATAATAATAATAATAATAATAATAATAATAATAATAATAATAATAATAATAATAATAATAATAATAATAATAATAATAATAATAATAATAATAATAATAATAATAATAATAATAATAATAATAATAATAATAATAATAATAATAATAATAATAATAATAATAATAATAATAATAATAATAATAATAATAATAATAATAATAATAATAATAATAATAATAATAATAATAATAATAATAATAATAATAATAATAATAATAATAATAATAATAATAATAATAATAATAATAATAATAATAATAATAATAATAATAATAATAATAATAATAATAATAATAATAATAATAATAATAATAATAATAATAATAATAATAATAATAATAATAATAATAATAATAATAATAATAATAATAATAATAATAATAATAATAATAATAATAATAATAATAATAATAATAATAATAATAATAATAATAATAATAATAATAATAATAATAATAATAATAATAATAATAATAATAATAATAATAATAATAATAATAATAATAATAATAATAATAATAATAATAATAATAATAATAATAATAATAATAATAATAATAATAATAATAATAATAATAATAATAATAATAATAATAATAATAATAATAATAATAATAATAATAATAATAATAATAATAATAATAATAATAATAATAATAATAATAATAATAATAATAATAATAATAATAATAATAATAATAATAATAATAATAATAATAATAATAATAATAATAATAATAATAATAATAATAATAATAATAATAATAATAATAATAATAATAATAATAATAATAATAATAATAATAATAATAATAATAATAATAATAATAATAATAATAATAATAATAATAATAATAATAATAATAATAATAATAATAATAATAATAATAATAATAATAATAATAATAATAATAATAATAATAATAATAATAATAATAATAATAATAATAATAATAATAATAATAATAATAATAATAATAATAATAATAATAATAATAATAATAATAATAATAATAATAATAATAATAATAATAATAATAATAATAATAATAATAATAATAATAATAATAATAATAATAATAATAATAATAATAATAATAATAATAATAATAATAATAATAATAATAATAATAATAATAATAATAATAATAATAATAATAATAATAATAATAATAATAATAATAATAATAATAATAATAATAATAATAATAATAATAATAATAATAATAATAATAATAATAATAATAATAATAATAATAATAATAATAATAATAATAATAATAATAATAATAATAATAATAATAATAATAATAATAATAATAATAATAATAATAATAATAATAATAATAATAATAATAATAATAATAATAATAATAATAATAATAATAATAATAATAATAATAATAATAATAATAATAATAATAATAATAATAATAATAATAATAATAATAATAATAATAATAATAATAATAATAATAATAATAATAATAATAATAATAATAATAATAATAATAATAATAATAATAATAATAATAATAATAATAATAATAATAATAATAATAATAATAATAATAATAATAATAATAATAATAATAATAATAATAATAATAATAATAATAATAATAATAATAATAATAATAATAATAATAATAATAATAATAATAATAATAATAATAATAATAATAATAATAATAATAATAATAATAATAATAATAATAATAATAATAATAATAATAATAATAATAATAATAATAATAATAATAATAATAATAATAATAATAATAATAATAATAATAATAATAATAATAATAATAATAATAATAATAATAATAATAATAATAATAATAATAATAATAATAATAATAATAATAATAATAATAATAATAATAATAATAATAATAATAATAATAATAATAATAATAATAATAATAATAATAATAATAATAATAATAATAATAATAATAATAATAATAATAATAATAATAATAATAATAATAATAATAATAATAATAATAATAATAATAATAATAATAATAATAATAATAATAATAATAATAATAATAATAATAATAATAATAATAATAATAATAATAATAATAATAATAATAATAATAATAATAATAATAATAATAATAATAATAATAATAATAATAATAATAATAATAATAATAATAATAATAATAATAATAATAATAATAATAATAATAATAATAATAATAATAATAATAATAATAATAATAATAATAATAATAATAATAATAATAATAATAATAATAATAATAATAATAATAATAATAATAATAATAATAATAATAATAATAATAATAATAATAATAATAATAATAATAATAATAATAATAATAATAATAATAATAATAATAATAATAATAATAATAATAATAATAATAATAATAATAATAATAATAATAATAATAATAATAATAATAATAATAATAATAATAATAATAATAATAATAATAATAATAATAATAATAATAATAATAATAATAATAATAATAATAATAATAATAATAATAATAATAATAATAATAATAATAATAATAATAATAATAATAATAATAATAATAATAATAATAATAATAATAATAATAATAATAATAATAATAATAATAATAATAATAATAATAATAATAATAATAATAATAATAATAATAATAATAATAATAATAATAATAATAATAATAATAATAATAATAATAATAATAATAATAATAATAATAATAATAATAATAATAATAATAATAATAATAATAATAATAATAATAATAATAATAATAATAATAATAATAATAATAATAATAATAATAATAATAATAATAATAATAATAATAATAATAATAATAATAATAATAATAATAATAATAATAATAATAATAATAATAATAATAATAATAATAATAATAATAATAATAATAATAATAATAATAATAATAATAATAATAATAATAATAATAATAATAATAATAATAATAATAATAATAATAATAATAATAATAATAATAATAATAATAATAATAATAATAATAATAATAATAATAATAATAATAATAATAATAATAATAATAATAATAATAATAATAATAATAATAATAATAATAATAATAATAATAATAATAATAATAATAATAATAATAATAATAATAATAATAATAATAATAATAATAATAATAATAATAATAATAATAATAATAATAATAATAATAATAATAATAATAATAATAATAATAATAATAATAATAATAATAATAATAATAATAATAATAATAATAATAATAATAATAATAATAATAATAATAATAATAATAATAATAATAATAATAATAATAATAATAATAATAATAATAATAATAATAATAATAATAATAATAATAATAATAATAATAATAATAATAATAATAATAATAATAATAATAATAATAATAATAATAATAATAATAATAATAATAATAATAATAATAATAATAATAATAATAATAATAATAATAATAATAATAATAATAATAATAATAATAATAATAATAATAATAATAATAATAATAATAATAATAATAATAATAATAATAATAATAATAATAATAATAATAATAATAATAATAATAATAATAATAATAATAATAATAATAATAATAATAATAATAATAATAATAATAATAATAATAATAATAATAATAATAATAATAATAATAATAATAATAATAATAATAATAATAATAATAATAATAATAATAATAATAATAATAATAATAATAATAATAATAATAATAATAATAATAATAATAATAATAATAATAATAATAATAATAATAATAATAATAATAATAATAATAATAATAATAATAATAATAATAATAATAATAATAATAATAATAATAATAATAATAATAATAATAATAATAATAATAATAATAATAATAATAATAATAATAATAATAATAATAATAATAATAATAATAATAATAATAATAATAATAATAATAATAATAATAATAATAATAATAATAATAATAATAATAATAATAATAATAATAATAATAATAATAATAATAATAATAATAATAATAATAATAATAATAATAATAATAATAATAATAATAATAATAATAATAATAATAATAATAATAATAATAATAATAATAATAATAATAATAATAATAATAATAATAATAATAATAATAATAATAATAATAATAATAATAATAATAATAATAATAATAATAATAATAATAATAATAATAATAATAATAATAATAATAATAATAATAATAATGTGGCCGCTGTGGTGCAGTGGGTAGAGTGCTCGCCTGCTATGCCAGAGGTCTCGGGTTCAAACCACGGTCCGAGCCAAATAAATTTTTCTAATTAGTAAAAATCCAATTATTGGGTTTTTTAAGAGCAGCGGTCACCTCTCGGCAGTGGGCGGCATACTCTCCGAGAGTATTTCTGCCATGAAAAAGCTTCTCACAAAAAATGCATTCGCCGTTCGGAGCCGGCATAAAACTGTAGGTCCACCCAATTAGTAGGAAAAACAAAAAGGAGCACACCTCGAATTGGGAGAGAAGCTCGGCCATAAAACTCGTCAGAGTTATAATAGCGCCATTGTATTATATTATAATAATAATAATAATAATAATAATAATAATAATAATAATAATAATAATAATAATAATAATAATAATAATAATAATAATAATAATCTAGACTAATGGCGTTTTCTTTTCTACGAAAAAATGTTGCCCTCCTATATCCCAATTATCGAATTACGTATCCTGACTTTCTATAAAATGGCTGAATTTGTAGATAAGGGTGCCCTCTTACTTAGTGAGAGGTCAATATTTGGTAAAAGGACCAGACAAACTTACAAAATGGCTAAGAAAATCAAAAAGGGCAACATTATTTCGAGAAAAGAAAACGCCATAAGATAAACTCCATTACACAGCTAGGTTAATATTACACTCCCAGGTTAAGTAAGATACATGCCATATGCATACGAGTACACGTAATAATAATAATAATAATAATAATAATAATAATAATAATAATAATAATAATAATAATAATAATAATAATAATAATAATAATAATAATAATAATAATAATAATAATGATAATAATAATAATAATAATAATAATGATAATAATAATAATGATAATAATAATAATAATAATAATAATAATAATAATAATAATAATAATAATAATAATAATAATAATAATAATAATAATAATCTAGACTAATGGCGTTTTCTTTTCTACGAAAAAATGTTGCCCTCCTATATCCCAATTATCGAATTACGTATCCTGACTTTCTATAAAATGGCTGAATTTGTAGATAAGGGTGCCCTCTTACTTAGTTAGAGGTCAATATTTGGTAAAAGGACCAGACAAACTTACAAAATGGCTAAGAAAATCAAAAAGGGCAACATTATTTCGAGAAAAGAAAACGCCATAAGATAAACTCCATTACACAGCTAGGTTAATATTACACTCCCAGGTTAAGTAAGATACATGCCATATGCATACGAGTACACGTAAGCAAATTGTTTGCCAACTTTATTACGAGTATTTGTAGCATTGGCAACAAATAATTTATTGTATTAGTTTCTAAGATTTTCTAAATTATTGTTATTTTCTATACAAGAAAGATTCAATAAACCAAATATGAAAAAAAAGAAAGACTGCACATGACGCAGACAGCCAACGAATACTCCACCAGGCTCTCACTCCTGCTCTCTGAGAGCAACCCTCCACTAAACGATGTATCCGAGGAATGGGAACGCATCGCACGCTCACTTCGTACCTCCGATGAGGAAACTATTGGATACCAGCGAGCCTGCAGAAAAAACACCTGGTACGATAAGGAATGCCACGATGCCTCGGAAAGAAAGAACGCGAAGAGTTGATAAGGAGCATGCATCAACTCCTGTGCAGAATATGGTCGGACGAGCGCATATCCGACAATCGGAACTTAAGTGTGAACTTCCCAATCCATAAAAAAGGAGACTCCATAGTACGCGCCAATTATGGTGGGATAAGCATTCTGAATACCGCATATAAGGTCTTAGCAAGTAAATCTACCATCGACCAGATCTTCGCAATACGCCAAATCCTGGAAAAAACTCATGAAAAAGGAACCGACACACACCATCTTTTTGTCGATTTTAAAGCCGCTTTTGATAGCACGAATAGGAATTGCCTATATGCCGCAATGTCTGAATTTGGTTTCCCTACAAAACTTATACGGCTATGCCAAATGACGCTGACTAACACCACCAGCACCGTCAGAATTCGGAAGGACCTTTCCGAGCCTTTCGAGACCAAACGAGGCTTCAGACAAGGTGACTCCTTTCGTGTGACTTCTTCAACTTGATGCTGGAAAAGAAGACGACTTGCAGAACTCCACCGTGCAGGAAGCATCTTATACCACAAGAGTGTGCAACTGCTGGCGTACGCCGATTACATCGACATCATTGGCACTAACACGCGCGCCGTATGTTCTGCCTTCTCCAAGCTGGATGAAGAGGCCAAAAAAAAATGGGTTTGGCGGTCAACGAGAACAAGACGAAGTACCTCCTTCCTATCATCACACAAAGAAACAGCATGCCTTGGCAGCCACGTCAATGTTGATATCTACAAATTCGAAACTGATAAGGACTTTGTCTATTTTGGAACCAGCATTGACTCCAAAAATAATGTCAGCACTGAAATCCAACGAAGAATCAATCTTGCCAATAAATGCTACTTTGGACTAAGTAGGCAATTGAAAAGTAAAGTCCTCTCTCGACGAACCAAAATCACACTCTACTGGACACTCATCGTTCCAGTCCTCATGTACGGCGCAGAAGCATGGACTACATATATCAAAAGCAGATGAGATGGCGCTTGGAGTGTTCGAGAGGAAAGTTCTTCGGAGGATTTATGGATATTTACGTGTTAGCGAGGGCGAGTATCGACGGAGATTTAACAATGAGCCGTACGCAGACATCGACATTGTTCAGCGAACAAAGATCCAGTGGCTCCGCTGGGCAGGTTATGTCTTGAGAATGGAAGAAGGTGATCCGGCCAAGAAAGTATTTCTGTCGAAACCCGCTGAGCGCAGAAGAAAGGGGAGACCTCCACTGCGTTGGGAAGATCAGGTGGGCAGTGATGCTGGCTCCCTAGGTATTCCCAAATGGCGCCACGCTGCACGAAACAGAAATAGCTGGCGCGCTATGTTGGGCTCGGCCAAAATCGTCTAGACGGTTACGTGCCAATTACGTAAGTAAGATACATTGTAGTAGATAGATACGTTATTCGCATATGAAATTGGAAAGGGAGCTACTTAAAAAGCAACCATCAATAAAAAGCATAACCACCTCTCACCGATCACGGCATTATAGGTACATATATATTTTTTCAATGCCTATAAAAATGTGTGTGATTGAAATTAGGAAATGTACAAGCACAAGAAAAGTACACTGGTAAAATACACAAAGCATATGTGTGTGTCTGTTTTTGAGATTTCAGACAAATGTGTTTTCTGCTAAAAGTTTTTTCAATGAACACAAAGCGCATGTGCCTGCGCTGTGCTGTGCGTGCCAATGCGTATCCTGGGGTCGAATTACGTATTCCGTGAACTGAACACTCGTCACTTAAAAGTGCTTATTTGGTATTACGTGGTACGTGGACGTACAGCTGGTACCGTAATTTGGTATTACGAGTTCAGTGAATGTAGCCAACAAATGTCAAACATTTTCATTCGGTCACAAAAAGGCGATCGAGTGCGTTTTAAACTGGTATTTTCGTTTAAAAAGTGACGAAAAATCTTTCTTGAATTAAAAACTTATCTTTGAAGTTTTATTAGCTGGAAATTCCAAATAAATTAAATGGTAGAGTGTTACACGCTCTCAAAAATTACGACTCGTTACCGATTGTTCCCCATAATACCAATATTTCCACACGTAATCTTCTCTGGTATGATTACCGTTTCGATCACGGAACACGCACTAGGTATTCAAATAATAATACATATTACAGCAATTCCTTCTTCAGTTATAGTAATAATCCTTTTGTTCGAAGTTATTGTTTGTTGACATTATTAATGCTAAAATGCACAACAAGTAAGTAAGATGAAGAACGTAATACAGGTCGCGCTGGGTAGACAAATGCGTAAAGTGGATTTCCATTGCCCACCCGCTGTTGATAGCACAACAAAAATATTCGAAATCAAGCAGATGATATTGGCAGGCAGGAGAAAGAGAGGCGTGGGGCGAAAAATACTTGAATACGAGAAGTCAATAACTATAGTACGAGTAAACAAAATTTCTGGATCAGAACTAGATCGAAGGTGTCAAAAGTGCACTAGTTAATTTTTAGTTAGTGAAGATGCTTTAATTGATTCACCATTATAAGACAAAAAGACAAGAACACATTTTCGTTTCTTGGTTTGTTTACTTGCATTAGGCTTTGGATTTTTCTTCAATTCTCAGAGATTTTGAATTATTTGATATACCTACATAAATATGTGTTTTTACCAATAAATTAAGTTTCCCTTTGAGAAAGTCCTAGGAGAATATTAATTTACTCTGTTACATACTTGTTAGTTATGTGTACTCAGTTTTAATTTCCTTAACTGTAAATAAAATTTTTAACTGATTTGAAAAAAAGTTACATATTAATAATTTCTATCAGAAAAAAGTCGACTGCTAATTTCACCAGTTGCTTGCATGGAAAAGAGTATGAAATGCACAAGAACCGTACTAGTTCTGAGTCAGAGCGTTTCGCTACAGGCATATAATCGTAGTTATATCCATACATATGCATATACATACATACTACATACAAGTTTTAATTTAAAGATGTGGGGTGGTGTTTGTAATGGATTTATGTAAAATAAGGGCAACACTTTGCGTCATTATGCACACGCTTCCACTCGTACAACACAAACATACATAAATATAGTGGGTTCCAAAATAATGGACTCATTGCGAAAAAATAAAAATTGTAAAAAGATAATAAGATTTATCCTTAGATCAAAAGCCGCAATATGCACAGATATAAGATTGGTTGTCCTATAATTAAATTATAATTCGGGTCGAACCAAGGCTGATCAATCTTGGGTTGACCTACAAATGAATAGAGGCTCCGAGTGGGGAATGCATTTTTTTATAAGTTGTTTGTTGAAAGGAATAAATTAGAATACTTTTTGTAAGAAAAAATCATTTTTATTAAAGGTACATTTTTATAGTTTTATATGTGTATTTTTTTCTATTTAACCACCAGAATCGTTAAAGCTCACAGACGCTTCTGCAATCACACAGTGCTTACGTATTTTTACATTTCTCCCATTCTCCTATTGGGCAAATTCACAAATTTTGACATGGCAGAGCACAAAATACATTAGGGGGCTTCACTATTGATTCGTGACTGTGATTTTTAGTCACTGTGATTTTTTTCAGTGACAGTGACTTTTAGTGCTCGTGACAGGATCCAAGACTTTTATTCACTTTTTAATAAAAGTAAATAAATGTGTTTAATCGAATTATATTTTTCAAGTCCGGTATTAATAGCTAAGCTTCTTCAGATGCTTTCTTAGTGTGAAATAAAAGTTTTTCCTAATAAAACCAAACAAAAATTGATATATATTTGGGAAATAACTGCATTTTACTTAGTTCTCTTAAAATTCGTTTGGAAATCTTTAACAAAATTAATTGGAATCAATTTAAAACATTATTTAAAAATTAAAAAAAAACTATAAATTTTTCAAAACTGAAATTACCATGCTTTTAGAATACATTATTTTATCACCGTGATTTTGGAAATCAGCCACGGTAGTGGCCAATGAATTTTCAGGAAGGGTGGCAAAATCACAGGTACCAGCGGCGCAACCACAACAAAATTTTGGGGAATGGATTTTTTTATTTACTCAAAAATACCTTTTATTTTTTGCCATTTAATCTAAAATGTCACTAATTTTCACGTCAATCTTCCTGTGCACGTTTAATAATTCCAGACCTGTAAGCCTTTTTTCTCCGGTTTTACTTCTTAAGTATGTTT
Source organism: Urophora cardui (assembly GCA_960531455.1). Taxonomy (NCBI): domain Eukaryota; kingdom Metazoa; phylum Arthropoda; class Insecta; order Diptera; family Tephritidae; genus Urophora; species Urophora cardui. The sequence continues at coordinate 75,533,653 of OY482673.1, forward strand.
TAAGTCTTCGAAGATTAGAAAATGAACGTTCACTTGAGGAAACAGACACTGGTAAGGTTGCACCGATATGCAAGAATCGACTGACAGAAGTACATATATTTTCATCGCAAACATTCATTGCCTCTATAAATATATTAGACTGATAGTTCTGATTTAAACAGTGCCTGGATATATAATTTGAGAAAGATCCAAAGTCATATAATTCTAATAAAGAAGACAATACTTATTTTATCTTCTCCATATTTTTAACTCAGCAACGAATTCTTCGATAGAACCTTGAATATCATTGGCCCATTTCGACTCCAACACGTGAACTACTTCCTAAATATCTTCTTCATATAAGTTAACGCATTTCTTTGGAAGAATGTTTTGGATTTTTGATAGCAGCCTGCGATGCTGCAAGAATCTTTTTTGTAGCTGTTTCAGAAAATGGTCAAGAAATGGAATATATATCGAACGCCGGTAATATTCCTCGGTTTCCCCTTCGTAGTTGCCCTGTTGATTTGCTTACTTACCAAACGTGGTATTTTGATTTCTACAACTGCTCAAATCACAACTTACTTGCTGTAAAAGTATCTATGCTCAATTCTTCTGATAAGGCGAATATAGGTTTAAGCACTGCCAAAGCAATAAGTGAGCGAATACCGGCCAACAAGGCATGTAGCTTGATACATCGCATCCAAGGTTTTCGTTATCAAACTCCAATGCCACACATATCAATCTACATATGTATATATATCAAAAAATAAACAAAGGGAATCCATGTGTTCCACCCATCGTGTTTCACAAAATTTAAGGAAGCGCGTTTGTTTTGAAGTGGGACATGACTCTAGAATTACGCTTTTAAGAACTGCTCTTGTTTTAGAAGATATTCGAAAAATATTAACGACCACTTTAATGGAAATAACACAGTTCCTAATAGCAGCTATCTTGCAAGCACTTGCAATTGCTAAATTTAAACTGTGATTTGCACAATGAACATAGACAGCCTCTGGATATGGCTTTTGTACTACAGCAGCACACCCTCTATATGCCCACCCATAGAAGGTGCACCGTGGTAACCTTTCGAAGAAAATAGTATGTAAGTAATTTACTGACAATTTAGACAACTTATGGCCGATTTCATAATCAAATTAAAAGTTCCTTTAAATTCTAAAGGAGCCTTTAATTTGCTGATCGATTTCATAAAGCCTTTTTGAAGATAAAAGTTCCTTTAAAGTTAAATACCCAAAAACGGGCATTTAAGTTATTTAAAGGTTCCTTTTGCCAGAAAAAATTTAATTTCTGCAGTCTGTCAAAATCAAAAATTTACTAAAATTTTTGAACCGATTTTGTTTGTTGTTTTGTTTGTTGAGTCCTATAATGCAATATTCATCTTCTTCCTCTTCTGTGAGGTTGGATGACCGCTGCCTATTTTTTCTGCACTGGGTTTCCAAATTATGCTTCTTTGTTCTTTTTCCTTTTTCAAAAAAAAAAAAAAAAAAAAAAAAATAAAGCCACAATTAAAAAATTTATTGATTTTCAGAAAAAAAAAAACAAATGTCAAATTTCAATATTTTTAAATTTATGACAATCATTTGACGTTAAAAGGGCCTTTTAATAATATATTATTATGAAATCACTCCCACTTTAGAGAACATTTAAATGGCTCTTTAACTAAAAAGGCTCCTTTAACAAAAGGAGCTTTAAGAATTTCATTATGAAATCGGCCCTTACAAACGACCATCAATTTTAAATTCTACGCTAAAATTTTGGGGGGTGTTTTAACCCCCCAAACTATCTCCCCCACCCCTCACGCGATATGCATATATGTATATGTATGTACATATGTACCTATGTATATATTTCTGAGTATCAAAGTTAATCAAATAAGAAGGAAGTATTTAAAGCTTATTACCCAATTTGAATCTTTGATTTTTGCCATCAGTGTACAAGAACATGCATACATACATATATATGTGTATACATCTGTTACACAACGCTGAAACTAATTCATCAGGGTTTAATTTTTTTGAGAAGCGGGTTGGCTCACTCGCTTTAAAGGCAGTTTGAGGAATTTTCGATTAAAAAGTTTAATTTGTTGTGCATTTGGTGGTGCAACGAATCATTTGTGCATACATATGTATTTACATACGTTTACATACATATCGCACCTTAAATCATAAAGTGACACAACTCAAAATTAAAAAAATTTCAGAAGAGCCAAAAAACCTTTTCTTTACAAGCAATCGTACGGCAAAAGGCCACGTATAATAATTATTTTTTGCCAAAAGAGCCACTATTGAAAAGTTTTTTTTGTCAATCGCTAGAGATATGTTCTGTTCACCCGTTTAAGCAAAAAACTCGATTTCAAAAAGTTTTCAGTTGTGTCACTTTATGATTTAGGGTGCGATATGTACATATGTATATTTGTATGATAAAATGTAGCACATACAAGGAATTTTAAATATGTATACAGTGGAATGCAATAAAAATAAACAATACAACTCTTATCAGCTCAAATATTCTGGACCAAATGCATCCCTCTTTCCAATCATACAAAACCACTTTCAGCTTAACCTAAGCCTACTTCTTTACTTACGAAATGTAATTTGAGTAAGAAATTCGTTTACATTAAGGCATTTTGAACTAATCGGGCATTGTTGGTCTACGGTATTGAGAACTTGCGGTAACTCTGCGGCGATGCTAATCTTTAAATGGCATAAGCACTCGCAAATTGATTACCATATCCATCAACGCTTGCTTGAGCGCCTAATGCTATGCTATTATTTTATTTTTTCATCAAGTAACTAAGAGCTAAAGTTTATGTTCCGCCTTCTTTCATTGAGAAAATGTTTATAACCAGTGTTGCCGCAGCCTCAAAAATTTGGTATCACAAATTGATACTTTCGTGCTTTTTTTCGTATCACCGAAAATTTTTTGAAAAAAAAAAAAAAAAAAATTTAATTATTGAATTATGTGTGGACACAGAAGATTTTTAATTAGTTTTTATTTGGCGAAAAGCGAACAAGTTCAAAGCTACGTATTACCAGCGATGGTAGAAATGATAGCTAAGTATTTCGAAGAAAACCAATTCTTCATCATCAGATTTCTTTTCGGGATCAAGCCGGGAATCGAACTTAGACCCACCGTGAGAAGGTGTAAATGTTAGCGACGCGCCACCTTTGGCAAAAGAAAAGCGACAAAAAGTTCAACTGCGTACCAGGCCGTGTTTGGGTGAGTGGGTTAGCGCGTCGCTAACATTTACACCTTCTCACGGTGGGTCTAAGTTCGATTCCCGGCTTGATCCCGAAAAGAAATCTGATGATGAAGAATTGGTTTTCTTCGAAATAGCTATCATTTCTACCATCGCTGGTAATACGTAGCTTTGAACTTGTTCGCTTTTCGCCAAATAAAAATAAATTAAAATTAATAAAATATGCTGCTCTCGGGTTTCTAACCTCTTTTACACACTGATACCTTTAAATTTTTTTTGTATCACTGAAAAATTTTTGGGACAAAAGTTAAAATTAATAAAGCAAGGTACTCTCGGGTTTTTGACGCTGATATCGTTTTTTTTAACAATATAAAAATATAAAGATAATACTTACATTTTACATGCAAATGCATATGAATACTTATGTAGGCATTGTACCGAGCAATATAAAAGTTCCATAAAATTCTATGGGTCAAACGAGCTGGGTGATCTAGTTGCCAGAGAATATTTTTGAATTGGATTGGAGTCATTGAATCAGTACTTAAATATTTGTCGCGCTGCCCTCCTTTAAGTCAAAATGCCTGCTATGGGCAGTAATCCTACAAAAGTTTGATAAAATATTGCCCAATATACATACATAACTACATATCTACCCATTTTTGGTATTTTCTAAGACTTTCACAAAACATATTATTCGTGGCATACACAGGTTGTTAAATTTAAGAATATTTTAAATATGAAAAAGAATAGATTATTATTATTAGATATTGATTAAATTGTATCAAAATTATTTGATGCCCATTAAAAAGGTATCAAATTTGTTCTAAGCCAAAATAAAAAGTATCTACGTATCTTAAAAAAGTATCACATTTGATACGATTGGATCAAAACGGTATCGCTGTTTATAACCACTAATTTTAGGGCATTGACAAGTATTGCCAGAAAGTTTTCAGAGTTATAGCTAAATTTACAAACAAAAAAACTAAAAAAATTAGGAAAACATTTCATAGATTATGTATGTATGTACATGTATGCACATATGTAAGTATCTTGTATAAAAATTTGTACACCTGTGTCAACCAAAGTAACATAAAGGGCCAGTTCAGAAGTCGCAACCGTTGAGCAACAGTTCTGTTTTTATCTTCTGAACTTACAGTTGTTAGTTTGGAGACTTTTACAATAATATTAAATTGACGTTAAAATTTAGTTTGATATTTTCAAATGAAGTCCGATACGGTGCTTCGCTTTTACGATATTCATTGTACCAAAAATAAGTTCGACTTCTACAATACACCACCTAGTCCTTGTCGTGGCGCAAAAAAAAGGTTTCCTAGACTAAGATACATTTAATTAATTACACACCTTTGTTAAGATAACACTCCCATATATACATATATAAGTAGATTCTTTGCTCCTTTTATTATTTGTAGCATTTGCAAAAAATAATTTTATTATATATTTCTAAGATTTAGTTGCTATGCAAGAAAGATTACATAAAAACAAATACATATGTATATCGTCGGTCTCCTGTCAGAAACACGAATGTGAAAATTTTCGATGTCCCTTCTTTATCGGGTATATATTGATATAATAAGAATTCATATTTTTATAAATGCTTGTGTAAACATATATACAAATATCGACGCTTCCAAACAATACTGTACTAAGTCGACTTAGTACATTTTCCCGTTTTTGGCGTTTCCAAGTAGAGCGTGTCAATACAACTCGAGATTTTTACAGAAAAAAAACTTTGAGAGCTTGCCATGAAAAACCAGGTAACAAATTTTTATTTTTTCTTACTGTTTTATATAAAGCGTACCCTGACTTTGATATCGTCGAGTTTTGGTGTTGATCGTTCAATCCAGACAGAAGTTACAAGTGAAAATATACTTAGGATTCAACTGAAGTTTCATATCGAGTTTAAACTTTAAGAGCTTCTCCTGCAAAACCCATTTTTTAGACTTAGTACAGTTTTGTTTGGAAGCGTCGATATGTAAGTATATATACAAATATTAATTGGAGGCCGACGATATGGCGAAAAAGTCTTCGGCTTAACTTAAAGGCAAAACTAAAAAATCAAAAACAAAACTTGACAAACAAGCAAAACAGGTCTTCTGAAAGGCGGTTTTATACTTACGAACTACTTTCTGCCACTAGTATAAATGCAAATTTTTCCATCGCATTTCTATTTCCTTTCAATCATCAGGATTAAATTTTAATTTTTTCAGCTTAAACATGTCAAAAATATTTGATTTTTGTGCATCCAATGCATTTTCATTAGAAAAGAAAAGTATATCTTACTTTTTGGTTTTTGGTCGTTTTTATTTTGATAACTACTTTATTATTGAGCTCTCAAGACCATTTTTTTTTTTTTTTTTTTTTTGTAAGGAAAAATTGGTATGAAAGATTAATACTTGTTTGGTAGAAGTTATAGATCCATTTCGGAGACCACCACGTCTCTTCATCAGACTTCTTTTTAACATTTTTATTCTTTGGCGTCCGCCGAGATGGATCTATAACTTCTACCAAACAAGTATTAATCTTTCATACCAATTTTTCCTTACAAAAAAAAAAAAAAAAAAAAAAAAAATGGTCTTGAGAGCTCAATAATAAAGTAGTTAGAAAAGTATATCTTTTAAAGTATCGGTGTTCGACTTCATTCGACTTTTTTAAAATACCTAAATACATCTAACATATAGTAATACATTCTAAAATGTTTACAAGAAATTTCCATATTTGTTTGGCTGCACCCACGAAAAGGAGCCAAATTAGACAACAGTGATGGATATACAACATAATAACCGATAACAGGCAAAAGTGCGTTATGTCAGGAAAAACCGTCAATAACACTTGTTTTTAGGGAATTTTTTCAAATAAAAAAACTAAAAAAAGCCAAAGCTAAATCTGAAAAGAAGCTAAATCTAGCTTGAAAAAGCTAGAATGGCAACGCTGGCATTGACGATAAGAAGTGCTGTTGTTCGAGTTCAATTATGTTAAGTTGCGGTTAGGCAACGTGGTCGGCCGCCTTTTCGGCTACCTCTATTGTAGCCAAGTTTTAATTGGCACTTCCAAAATAATACATTTATTGGAATTGTATCATTAATTGTAAGAGCATGACGTGCATTAAGCTCCAATACCATTTTTTTACTAGTAACTAAGTTAGTAAATAAAGGCTATGGAATTTGATTGATGGATTCTCGATGGAAGTGAATTTGAAGAATTAAAAGCTTGTGGGTATCATTGAACATTTTAGGTTTAGCTTGACTACAATAAATATAAATGCTCGAAAGTGCAATAAAGTCAATTGATATTATTTCCGTTGAACTTGCTACCTGTCACGCAAAATATGGATGTATATCTGGAAATCCAGACGTAGTCGTTGGGTCTTTCCAGGTGGTGCAAATCACTTCAAGAGGGCAAATTATTGCTGGTTGCAAATGCAGGTATGTGGCCGGGTCTATGAAATAACTCCCACGAAATAAGTCCCACTTTTAAAAACGAAATAAGTCCCACCAAAAATTGCTATTTTGAAAGTGGGAGTTATTTCGTTTTTAAAAGTAGGACTTATTTCGTCAAGTGGTGGGACATATTTCGTTACGCGTTTTTATTTTAAGTGGGACTTATTTCGTTTTGAGTGGGAATAAATTCGTTTTGCAAAGTGGGAGTTATTTCATACCCCTTCAAATATTTATCTGATAAATAAATGATTTTTTTATGGAGGGGTGCGATAGAGCCATGAAATATAAGGCCATTATGGCTTTATTTCTCATTTTTTTCTTATGGAAAAAGTTGTATATTGGACATTTCGTAAAAGGGACAACCATAATTTTTTGTCCTTATCTCTTTATTACTCCTCTGCTTTGATTATTCATATTATTCGACTTGTGTTTTTTTTCGCAGAGCCAAATACTTCTTATTTGAAATCGCTTTAAACAGTGAAAAAGTGGGACTTATTCCGTTTATGAAAGTGGGACTTATTTCATTTAAGAAATATATTATTCAAGGGGGAGTTATTTCATTTTGAGTGGGAGTTATTTCATTTCAAGTAAATTTTTAAATCATTTCATTTTGGTGGGACTTATTTCGTTTTCAAAAGTGGGACTTATTTCGTGGGAGTTATTTCATTTGGGATATTTAGAAATAGCGGCCATCACTCGGCAGTGGAAGGCATACCCTCCGATTGTATTTCTGCCATGAAAAAAGCTTCTCATATAAAATGCATTCGCTGTTCGGAGCAGGCATAAAACCGTAGTTCCACCCAATTAGTAGGAAAAGCAAAAGAAGCACACCTCGAATTGGGAGAAAAGCTCGGCCATAAAACTCGTCAGAATTGTAATAGCGCAATTTTTTCAATTTCTTCAATCGAGTTCCCTAGATATGTATATTAATTTGCATTGGTCACATCTTGAAGAGCATTTTGGCGTTTCGGATAGATGATGAATTTGAAGGTATTGTGTTAATGTATCTATTAAAAATTTGATTAGGGTTCCGGGGTTAAATTAACATAGGCTACGTTATACCGATATTTTTGTAATTGCAATACAGCAAGCAGTATAACATTATTTTTTTTAATCTTTGGTTATTTTTAATCAGTCATTTTACATACATACATACATACCTCTCAATGCCTAAAAGTCGTGGGTGGCGATAAGTGCGTGACAAAAGCAATCCTCCGCCCCAGGCGGCCTTTAAAAAGATTCACAAAAGAGAAGCAAAAAGTTAGAATATTTTATTTTCAATTTCTGTATACTTACATCTACATGCAACCAGCAATTGTACTTCTGGCAAATATCAGCTATCTGATTAATATTATCAAAGGCACCCAACACGGTAGTACCGGCCGTGGCATTCACAAAGAATGGTATGTGGCCCTTGGCTCTGCGTTCTAATATCAAACGTTCCAATTCTGGAATAATCATTTTACCGCGCTCATCGGATGGTACCATAACGCAATGATCTGTACCTAAACCACAAACAGCAGCGCACGATTTCACAGAATAATGACATTGATCTGAAGTGAACATCACCAATTGACCGGGTAGACCAGAAGCGCCGTGTTCTTTGTAACTGGGAAACATTTTGTGGCGCGCAGCCAAGAATGCGTATAAATTAGAAATCGAGCCACCTGGGGCCAAAATTGAGTCGCCACCTTCCCATCCAATAATCTGACGCATTTTTGAGAGCACCACATTTTCCATCAGTATGAAAACCGGAGCAATTTCATATGTGAACATGTTAGTATTGGCAGTTGCTGTTAACCACTCCCCGGCCATCGAAATGATGTCTAGCCCGCATGACAGTTGATTGAAAAAATGTGGGTGTCCTGTGAATGATAATATAAGAGATAATCTTATATTTATATATGGAACGATTTGTAGCGACCCAAGAAAATTAACATTGCACATCGCGATTATGAATATTTGGGTAATCAAGCTTTTTTGCCAATGAAACCATACATATGTCTAAAATGAATTTCGAGCCAGCGGCTTTTACAATCTATATTATTTCCAACTGTATTTTAGAAAATTCCAAGTGTACATATTTTATAAGATTAAAAAAGTTTTTCCAAAGAGAAAAATGTATGTAAAATTTCTGAAATACATTTTGAAATGAAATCTGTTTTCGGGTTCGAAGAATCCATTTTACAATGGGCGTGGCACCTCTCATACTAACTTAATCTTTCATTCTGAATATAACTCGAAGTGTTCATGATAGGACCATGGAAATCGGTACGGAGATATGTATATAATATGAACGCCATACTTATGAAAGAAATTGGAGGGATAGGGATAGGGATAGGGAATGGAATAAGGATAGAGATAGGCATATCGAAATATAGAGATATAGAGATAGAGTTAGTGATAGAGATACACGGAGAAAACTATATTGATGTCACATCCATATATATGGATAATCCTGTCTGATCCATAAACTATGGATGTCATATCCATATAATGGATGCTATACCATATTTATTTATATACACAGTAGAAAACGATAGTTTATTTCTAATATCATTTGGTACTTAGTTCAATCATTCTTGGAATTAAATTTGAATTTTAATGCCAAAAAGTCTTATTTTGAAACTATGAGGTTTTACAATTTTATTTATTCCAAAATAGTTTCAAAATAAAGCCTTGAAAAGTATTGAAATTCTCTCTAAGGAAGTTTAATAATTCATGGTTTAAAAACAAATCCTGAAAAGTATAAAAAAACTTACTATTTCTCAATTTTATTACCATCAAAGCATTTTTGGTCTGAAATCAAAACCAAAAAGTATTAAGAAAAAAATATCAGAAAAAAGTCAATGTATATATCTGTGCCCGCAAATTAGAGTAGCCTAACTCGAGATAATGCGAAATTGAGTTATTGTCATAGTGTTAATCTTTGGAGGAAAACCTATCGATCTGTCTTATCCCCATTTAAATTGCAGTAATATTTAAAAAGTTATTAAGATATAAAAATTATCCTAACTCAGAAACATTTTGCACCAGTTAAAACAACTTATCTTCTAGCAAATCTCTCAAGTCTAGTATTGTATGAAAAATCGTTTTATTGAAACATCCTAACTAGAGTTATGTGGGTACTTCATGGATGTATTTATTTGCGTTTTCAGTTTATTAAAAAAACTTAACTTCAGTTAGGAATTATTATTTTTTTTTATAAATTTTTTTTTTTTCATAGCCTAAGTGGATTTTTTTTTTTTTTTTTTACACAATTTATCTCGAGCTAGGTTTTTTTGTTAGAATATTTTTCTCATTTCATGCGTTATTATCTTCCGTTAGGTTTTTTTTTGTTGGAAGCAAGTGGATATGATAAACTGAGATAAGAGATTTTTCAAGGATATATCTGTGGACATTTGAAAGAACAACCTAAGTCGACCTAGGTGCATTTTCAGCTTTTTTTTTATCATAAATATACATTTTAAAATACGCTTCTTTCTGTCTAATCGGTGTTACGATATCATTTCGGGTTCAGGAGATATGATGAATCGAAAATCATCTTAAGTCTATATTTTTCACAAATGCTTTTACCAAAGCAACTTAACTTAAGATAAGATAGAAGTGATAAGAAAAATTGCAAGAATTCCTCTTGGAAAAAGAACCTAATTTAATTTAGGTGGCATATTTTTTTCAATATGCTTTTGAAAAACCAACCTAATTAGCAACTTAAGTCGATTTTTTATCATATTTCAGTTTGCCAAATGAACTTAATTCCAATAAGGAGGCTAAAATTCTATAAAATTTTGATGAAGATCAATTTGAAAAAAGAACCTAAATTTTGATAAGTTGGTGTTTTTTTCAAAAAACAATTTGGAAAAAGCACTTATTTTATTTGAAATCCATTTAAATAAAAACCGTTTCGCCAAGAAATAAAAATTCAATTTAAAATGAATAACAGAAGATTGTTTTATCATGCCACGCTCTTACTTCTATAAAAATATATGATGCACTTGCAAAACTGTTTTTTGCTCTCCTGTAAAATTGCGAATTTAGACTTAGGTTCAGGGACGTAACGGTTATGAGAGAAATGGGGTAAAAGTCATGTATAACCATTATCATGAGAAAAAAAGTTTGTTTGGTCCTTAATAACTAGACTGCGGATCTTTATGCAAAAAATTTAAAATGCTTTATTAACGAATTTTCTTGCTCTGTTTTGAATATGCAAAATATATGCACCTTATATGCAAGTTATATGCATATTAAAAATACACCTTTTTCATATAAAATATAGAATTTTAAGTGATATACACAATCAGTAAATACAGTTGAATGCAAAAATCATTTGTTGTATGCTGGAACATATGTTCCATGCAAATAAATAACCCATTAACACCCAAAACAAAACTGTAAATGGTAACTAATTTTTATTATAATAATTTTTAATGTAAAGAGATAATTTTAGTTGTAGTTAAGACCACAATATACTACAATTGTTTTCTCCTGATTCTGAATGCCGAAATTGTGACGCTTATCGCTTAATATCAGTTTATATGCTGAAAATGAACGCTCAAATTTGGGTCTTTAATATTGTCAACCCAATTTCGAAGCTTCAAACACTTTCTCTTCATTGCTTTTCCCATTGCAAATGCAGAAAAATAAAATGATAAGCTTGTTAAACGCTGAATGACAAATTATTATTAAAAATTAAGCCATTATAAATGACTCATTGCAAAATATATTCCATAGAATTCTTCAATTTGAAACAAATTATAGGAGTATGAAAACGCCAAAGTGTCTGTCTCACGATAAAATATATATGCAAATTTTCAATTTTTATGTAAGTATGCAAGTTATATGCAAATATGCAAGTTATATGCAATATGCAGAAATAAATTTGAAAATTTAGAATATTTAATTAATAACATTCATTTTTCTCTTTTGAACCATATCGCTATCTCTTCTCCTTAAAAATATGCAAAGCATAAAGATCCGCAGTCTACTAATAACCATTATAACAACCAAAAAACTGTTTTGGGCTTGAATAACCGTTATGGCAACCAAAAAACCTTTCATTTGATTCCAATATCGTCCAGAAATATTGACAAATAAATAGACTTGATTTTTATAGCTGACCAAAAAAAGAATAAAAATCTGAATAACGGTTATTCAGGCCCAAATCAGTTTTTTGGTTGCCATAACGGTTATTCAAGCCCAAAACAGTTTTTTGGTTGTTATAATGGTTATTAATGACCAAAAAAAATGTTCTCATGATAATGGTTAAAAATTCCCAAAAGAAGACAAAGGTTAAGCTTGGCAATAAAACTCGTCAGAGTTTTAATATCGCCAGTGTATTATTACACTCAGCAAAAAACGCACGTAAATCTGACTACTTACACCTTGATTTGACTATTTTTGCCAATGTTGAAAAATGCAGCATATTCAAACTGAATATTTTTATAGTCAAGTTAAAGTTACAGCATCAGTGTTGCCACTTTAGCTATTTTGTAGCTAGATTTAGCTATAACTTTTGGCGTTTAGCTACAGATATTTGCGTTTAGCTATTTTAATAGCTTAGCTATTTTTAGCTATTTTTCTTAACTTCTTTATTTTGCACATCAGTTTATCATTTTAAACTAATGAGTCATCTGTGAATTTATGAAAACTTGAAAGTGTATACTGATCCTTATGATTATCAAACTATACAAAAGTTGATAGTCTGGCATGCCTTCCTTATTTTATCGATTATTGGTGCATTCATATGCAAGGTTGATCAATAAGGTTTTCGCAGTGCGCAAAAGCAACTCTGCCATACATTTTGTTGTTGTCCATTTTGCTATCTGAATTCACAAATGACCATTGGCATACGCTACACTGTCAATATGAATCGCGATATTTGAATCGGTTTGATGAATCGCAAACTAGTGCTGCACGTTCAATATGACACGGTAGGCAGGAAGCGACGATAGGTTGCATGAAAATGTCGAGAAAAAAGGAAAGTGGGGTTGTGTTATGTGATGTTTATAGATGAAACATCCGTTGAAATTAAAATCCGAGCTGCTCCTTTTTCAAGGATATCCACATTTTTTGTTTTTTTTTGAAAGGATCAAATATTGAGGAAATCGAAAATTCGCCACTGTCCAAATTTTTCCGATTTCAATACATTATTTGGTCGCTAAGGGATACAAAAAAAGGTATTAAAAAGAAAAAAGGACACCTATAGTGGAAAAATCCAATGTGAACAGGACCTAAAAGATAACCACTGAAATATAAAATAACACAAAATGTACCCATTTTAATTTGCGCATAACTCCTAAAATGTTAACTCTATGTGAAAATTCCGTATAATATGTTTCATTCAGAATAAATAAAGGAATATTTCTTTGATATACAATTTTGATCTACCTGCAGTGGTTAATGCACTTTGGTCCATCTAAAGTGAAAATTTCAAAAAAAAGTACTTTTTTTTATGGTGCTATTTTAAGTTCAAATATTTGTCTAGTTTATGTAAATATTTTAATCTAATGATCCAATTCTCATTCTTACATATCTATACGTTAATATTAAAAAGAATTAGAGCTGAAATACGCGCTAGCTGTGCACGGTGGACGGTAAGCAACAATAGGTTGCATGGGAATATCGAAAAAACGATCGCCGGCTAAAAACTTACGTAAAATGATATTCTAATATACTTCATAAACACACAGCAAGCGTGAATAAAATCTGCAACATTTTTTTTAAACGAAAATTAGTACCAGCACACAGCTAGGCACATATTCGTTGGGCCATCGTTTTTACGATATTCCCATGCAACCTATTGTTGCTTCCCGCCCACCGTGCACAGCTAGCGCGTATCTCAGCTCTAACTCTTTTTTAGTATTAACGTATAGATATGTAGGAATGAGAGTTGGATCATTAGATTAAAATATTTACATAAACTAGAAAAATATTTGAACTTAAAATAGCACCATAAAAAAAACGTACTTTTTTTGAAATTTTCACTTTAGATGCACAAAAGTACATTAAGCACTGCAGGTACATCAAAATTGCATATCAAAGAAATATTTCTTTATTTATTCTGAATGAAACATATAATAAGGAATTTTCACGTAGAGTTAACATTTTAGGAGTTATACGCAAATTAAAGTGGGTACTTTTTGTGTTATTTTATATTTCAGTGGTTATCCTTTGGGTTCTGTTCACGTTGGATTTTTCCACTACAGGTGTCCTTTTTTCTTTTTAATACCTTTTTTGTATCCCTTAGCGACCAAATAATGTATTGAAATCGGAAAAATTTGGACAGTGGCGAATTTTCGATTTCCTCAATATTTGATCCTTTCAAAAAAAACAAAAAATGTGGATATCCTTGAAAAAGGAGCAGCTCGGATTTTAATTTCAACGGATGTTTCATCTATAAACATCACATAACACAACCCCACTTTCCTTTTTTCTCGACATTTTCATGCAACCTATCGTCGCTTCCTGCCTACCGTGATGAATATTGCGATATTTTTATCGAACTGAGGTTCACAATATTTTACTTCCGTCCTTTCCACGGTGTATTCGTAAAATTTTTCAGAACTTTATTATCAAGTTAATTGAGCAACTCCGCCACCGCTTACCGCAGAATATTCAATCTTTAAAAAATATTGAATTTTTTTCTGTAAATAAGCCAAAAAGATTTGACACTTTCAAGGATGAAAAGGATCACTTTAACACGGAGGAAATCACTATTTTAGAAATGCAATGGAAAAAACTACACGCATACCTATGGAAGGGAACTACCTATACAATAAAGTTTTGGGTAGACGTAAGAAAGCTTATTAATGCTCTTAACGAAAATCCGTTTGAAGAACTACAATCTTTTGTGTTTAATTTTCTAATCCTACCGCTTAGTAATGCAGAAATAGAACGTAGCTTTTCTGTTATGAACGTAATAAAAACAAAGCAAAGAAATATAATGCAATTATTTATGTTAAACTCTCTATTGACTGTTAGGTATGGTCTAAAAAGGATTGAAAAATGTTGTAATAACTTTGAAATTCCTAACGATATTATTAAAGCAATGACTTCAATCTGGCGCGGATCCAGGATTTCGGCAAGGGGGGGGTTTTGAAAATTTGTTTTTTTGGAAGATGTTTTTTAAGGGCAGACGCTGCACATAGGTAGATTTTACGAATTTATGCGGCCAAAATTGAAAATTTTAAAATTGGTGCAAATACAAAATCCAAAATCGATCTACGTTTATAATAGACCGGGCGATAATAAACCGGTTTTCTCGGCTTTTATAGACAACGGGGGTGTCCCTGCCGCTAGTCGAAACTTATTATTCTCCCACTTTTCGACTTTTTATTTTTTACGTATTTTAAGTAACCCATTTTTAAACGTCAATATTTTCAGTTTTAAGACAGTTATCAAAGTAAATATCATGGATTCGAGTGCTTCAGGTAAATATCATTATTTATTGAAGAAATCGTCAACCTAGCATAATAAAAGACCCACCATTTTTAAGCTTTTAAGCATATTGGCCTTTCTTGAAAAAATATTGTTAATTTTTTAATTCAAAAGCATTTTAGTTATATTATCGCCTCCGATCGATTACCCGTCAATTTTTATACGGAAAAATGCAAAGCCAGAAATTATCAACAATGGATTAAAAATTGGCCTATTTGGAAAATTACCTGCTTTCGTATTTTTAGTATTTCCGATTTTTCAAAGTCAAGGAAATACTTATCATAAAAAGGGGCTAAGAATCCTAAAGCTACATTTTTTAGAAGAGTTTTGAGTATGCAATTTTGCAGCTCATTCAATTTTAATATAACAATATGCAACATTCAACTTTTTGAAAATTTTCATTGGCTTTCCGGAAATTTTAATTGGAACGGTCTCACCCTATACCCTACAGAAAAAAACTTCTAAAATTGACGGAATTTTTCACAGCATTGAGAATTTCAATTTTTACACTAAAATTGGTTGGCTACATAACATTATACTTAGAAATCTCCTCAAAATCTTCTATAAATTATGGCCTTGCTTTGAAATTTTTAATCCACTTTCAGAAATTTCTACGATTTTTCAGATTTTTTCCATAAGCTCAGAAATCCTGCGATTTTTATTGAAAAATTTTCTATATTTTTAAACTAAAATAAGAGAGTAAAATTTTCGACAGAACTCTTTGAAATAAATTTAAAAACTTTGGCGTATGATTTTTTTTTTGAGTCACTATATATATTTTTCAATAAAATCGACTTTTAACTCAAAATATTAAAATTGTGCATTAACCAAGCAATTTGGAATAGATGTAGACCAGGGCTGCTCAACGCTCTCGTATTGAAAGTACAAAACTCAATATATCTACAAATTTTGTATATGCACTGAAAAATATTTTTGCTCATTTAAATTTTTTTTATGAATTCCAATAAAATATTATTTTAGAATTTATTTCCAAATGGTAGTATCACATCATAGATGGGCACTTTTAAGTACCAGTAGTAATTCATTATTTTTACCCTTTTTACTGCTTACTTAAAATTTTTTACAGTAATAAGTAACGCGTTACTTATTACTTAAAATTTTTTACAGTATTAAGTATCGCTTTACTTATTACTTAAATTTTTTTACAGTATTAAGTACCGCGTTACTTATTACTGTAAAAATTTTACAGTAATAAGTAGTCTTTACTTACTACTGTAAAAAGTTTACAGTATTTCAGTATTATTTACTGTTTACTGTAAGACTACTGAAGTAGCGAGGATACAGTAGTCTAAGAATTGGCATACACACACACGCACATTGATGAGCACAAGCGCACGCGCTAACGAGCATATGAGGTATGATGCCCAATAAACATAATAGAAAAAAATCTCGAACGTTGAAAAAACGTTTATACGCATTTCTAATTCCAGGGCATTTTGAAATTCACAATTAAACGTACCTATTCTCAATTTTTTCTCAAATATACCAAGGTAAGTACCCAGGT
This sequence comes from Urophora cardui, assembly GCA_960531455.1. Classification (NCBI taxonomy): domain Eukaryota; kingdom Metazoa; phylum Arthropoda; class Insecta; order Diptera; family Tephritidae; genus Urophora; species Urophora cardui. The sequence continues at coordinate 75,550,268 of OY482673.1, forward strand.
ATGTATAAATTAAGGATATGAAAATTAAAACTATATTTTTACCACAATGCTCGGTAAAACGTCAGGAAGCAAAAATTGACTTAATTTTTTTTATAAAATCTTAACCTAGAATACAATTAAGATATTTGTTGCCACTGCTTCAAATAACATTTGGATGAAAAGCAATTTTATTTTTTCAATTGATTTTTAAGTAAATTTTTGCTTCCCGACGTTTTACCGAGCATTGTGGTAAAAATATAGTTTTTATTTTTATTTCCTTAATTTATACATACCTGGGTACTTACCTTGGTATATTTGAGAAAAAATTGAGAATGGGTACGTTTAATTGTGAATTTCAAAATGCCCTGGAATTAGAAATGCGTATAAACGTTTTTTCAACGTTCGAGATTTTTTTCTATTATGTTTATTGGGCATCATACCTCATATGCTCGTTAGCGCATGCGCTTGTGCTCATCAATGTGCGTGTGTGTGTATGCCAGTTCTTAGACTACTGTATCCTCGCTACTTCAGTAGTCTTACAGTAAACAGTAAATAATACTGAAATACTGTAAACTTTTTACAGTAGTAAGTAAAGACTACTTATTACTGTAAAATTTTTACAGTAATAAGTAACGCGGTACTTAATACTGTAAAAAATTTTAAGTAATAAGTAAAGCGATACTTAATACTGTAAAAAATTTTAAGTAATAAGTAACGCGTTACTTATTACTGTAAAAAATTTTAAGTAAGCAATATTCTTTTACTGCTTACTGTTTGCTTTACTGAATTACAATTTTACTTCAGTATGCCCATCTATGTATCACATACATACAAATTTTTTTTGTTTTTTATATGAAAATTTTTTGAATACAAATTTTTTACAGTGCTTTCATTTTTTGAATTTTTTTTTTTCATTACACATTTGTTATTGTAAATTTCGATTTCTTACGGCAGTGCTCGAGCTCCTATACAAAGTGCCTTTGCTCTGCTCATTCAATATGAATCATAATATCAAATTTTTTAATATCTAAGTGCTTATGGGAGTGCAAAGAAAATTTTATTTTCATATTTGAAGTGAAAATATGTATATGTGCCTATGATTCGGAACAAAACAAAAACAATTGTGCTTTGAGTGCCTATGAGGTGAGCAGCCCTGATGTAGTACTTTTTGGTTATATTTATATTTTTAACAGAATTTTTGCTTTATTGAAGTTCTTGTGTTTATATACTCAAATTTTTAAAAGATTTATTTAAACAAGAATTGCGAAATGTCTCTGAAAAAGGCAATTTCTCCAACGATTCAGACATTTCTGACCAAATTAATTCTGTACAATCACGATAAAAATAGGGATAAGAAAGAAAATAAATTTGCGATTTGGCAATTTGCGAATAGCATTTGACAAATTTGATTTTATGCACATGCGTCCAAAGGTACCTACATGAACTTTTTTCGCATGTACATAGGTACATATTTTGGATGTTATGTGGTCCAGCCATTGCTTTTGGAATGATAGAGTTTTCCTTGATCAGTTTGGGAAATTTGGGCGCAGAATCTATAAAGGTGTTAATTTGGGATCTATGATAAACCACAAGGGGGGGGTTTGAACCCCCAAAACCCCCCCCCCCCCGTGGATCCGCCACTGACTTCAATTAATATATATGATTCAACCTCTGAATTAAAGGAAGAAGATATGATTTTTGAAATGTTATTGAATCAAATTTTTAACTAAAGTTTAAATATTAACTAGTCGCTATTATAATTTATTTTAATACTGCAATTGAATGTACATACATACATATATAAGTACATACAAACAAATATATGTATGTGGCTACAATATATAATATATCTATTATATAAAAATAAGTGGCATTTTCCTCCCTGATGATTTAACTCCAGAACGGCTGGACTGAATTAAATGAAATTTTGCACGTAGTTTTCAATTGAGCCCGACATGGTTTATGGCCAAAAAAAGTATAAGAATCCGGGAAGGTTTTGGAGATATTCCACAAAATGTGGACCAGGGTAACCCTATAACGGGTTCGTACGATATGGATATCAAATGAAAGGTGTTGACGAGTGCTTGAACAAAGTGTTGTTATTGGTCCCATATAAGACCCCGTATTCGAGGTATTTCCTGAAATATGAACCAGGTGTGACCCCAAACGGGTTTTCTACAAAATGGGTATCAAATAAAAGGTGTTGGTGAGTATTTAATAAAGAGGTAATTTTCAAGACCCTATGCTACCCGTTTTCCGAGATATCGACCAAAATGTGGACCAGGGGTGACCCTAGAAAGTCTGGAGGGATAGAATAGGCATAGGGATAGGGCTAGAGATATGGATAGAGATAGGGATAGGGCTAGAGATATGGATAGGGATAGAGATAGGGATAGAGATAGAGATAGGGATAGAGATAGGGATAGGAATAGGGATAGGGATAGAGATAGGGATAGGGATAGGGGTAGGGGTAGGGGTAGGGATGGGGATAGGGATTAGGGATTCGGCAACACGGTAATCTAGGACTTTTCCTTTAGGCTTTATAGGAATAAATTTTAGGCAGAACAACGTCTGGCGGGTCAGCTAGTGTATATATAAATATTCATATATGTGAAGTTGTTTTATGTCAAGTCTTTTTAAATAAATGATTATTTGGCTATTTTTGAAAAAAAAAATTTGGCTATTTATTTTAGCTATGAAAAAAATTATTTAGCTATTTTTAGCAATTTTTTTTTTTAATTTAGCTATAAGCTTCAAAATATTCTGGCAACACTGTACAGCATAGTTGTTTTAAAAAATGTTTATATTGAAGCTGACTATGACATATTCTTAAGTTTACTATGATTCATATTGAAGTTCAATATGTTTTTATTCAACTCTAAGAGACAGCATATTTGTTTTAAATATATTTCATATTGAATTTAACTATGTGTCTAAACTTTGTGTGTACATATGTATACATATGTGCTTTTTAAACCCTTTTATGTATTCACGTGGGGGGAGCGCTGTAGCTCCAAGGTTCGGCGAGAGTGCCAACCTCTGGGGTACGAAAAATGGCTTTAAATAAACCAACTCATTTCCCTTGTGGAAAATGAGTTATATTTGAGTTGCTCAATCATGCTATATAGCTCGAACAATGTATAAACCATCTAAGAATTACGGAAATTTGAAAAGCCGCATTCAAATGAAGGAACGAAAATCTACACAGCATAAATTTCTTTTACTGTACTAAATATTTAAGTTTACTATGAACCATATTCAAGTTGAAGCATCAAAAGTAGTTAAAATAAATATGTTTCAACTTGAAGATGACTATTACAAATTGTATAATGACAGGTGTTAATACTTGTCCAGTTGGATTAGTATTTACTAGTCAACTCAAAGTTTTTCATATTCAAGTTGAATATCTTTCACACTTGAAAGGTTGAAATAATACGTTTATATTCAGATCAAGTTGTTTCATAGTCATATTTCCGCGTTTTCATAGTAAAAAAGCGAATAGTAAAGCTGAATATTTTCATAGTCATTTTTACGATGCGGGTTTTCTCTGAGTGTATTGTTATTTTTTTTTATTTATTAATATTGATAGTTAAGCTTAAAAGCTTGAAACTAACAGATTTTTTTTATATAGCACTGGCAACTCAGGCTTTCGGCTAGTTATTATTGTTATTAAACTTTAATCGTGTTGCCTTTTACAAGGTATGGATCCTGGTAATATGGAGGAAGAAGACTTTCTAAATATGGATTATAGTAGCCACGACTCAATTAAGGACTCATTTTTTAACGATAGTCAGTCGGACACGGGGTCAGATAGTGCTGATTAGCCTATGCCTTCCTACACCTTTGTGCGATCTTCTGAATATTTTTATAAACACTTTATACACTTTTTATTTAATTGTACATGACTGTGTTTCCGGACAACCTACGTGTTATATGTGTCATGAGACCCTTGCAAATCGTGGTGGCAATGGAATAGCATCGTGCTTATTCAAACACTTAAATAAATGTTTTCTATCAAACAGTAGTGCTACCGCGCCCCTTTTTTCGGCGGTTCCAGCTGTTATAGCTTTGAACCTCTCGCTTGGGAGTCTTCATTAATCATTTCGGATAAACCAAGCTTCTTGTGGTGATTTGCCTAGTACCATGCCTTTTTCAGTATTCGGTAAAATAAAACATATTGGTAAAATAAAACGCAAATTCAATTCGGGTTGAAAACGATCCGCGGCGTAGGATTATGGATTATTTTTTCCAGTCCCAAACAACAATGATTAGCGAAACGATTTTTATTTTATTTCATTCATTTCAAACAAAAATTAAAAGTCAAAAACTCTAAAACTTCTGATTCCACTACCTAGTTAGTTATATTCACTTAAATGGTCGTTTCGGGTCGTTTTCGACCCGAACGTAGGTCTACGCTTAAAAACACTTAACTCGAGTTGAATGGAAATTAAAACCTTATTGTGAAGAATTCAACACAATAAAAGAACTTAAAAATTGCATCCAATAAAAGCACTTAAGTTATAAAAGAAATTTTTTTGCAATTAACCTTGCTTTAAGATTTCTGGTTCACAACTATTCCTTCTCTAACACTACAAATCCATTATTTCCCCTTTTAAAAATCCGAATTGGTCCAATGCACAGTGGGAGAAATGGTCAATCTAGCGGCGCTTTCTTAATAGCTTCTTAAATACAATGAAAAAATGCATTACTTTATTCTAAAAATATGTGTTAATTACTTATTTATATATTTTTATGTTTTATTAGAAAAGAAAACTATTCAGAGTCGGAGCTCTCAGAATTACTGCCGTCAGGTAGATCATTTATATGTAAAAGAAGGTTTTTGACCTCATCATCTATTTCAATGTGATTTTTGGAGTACTTGGAGGTGCTTTTAGACTTAGATGTAATAATAGGATCTGAAGAAACTAAAAGAGTGTGTATTAAGTCTTCCATTATATTCAACCTTGAGTTTTTTCGCGTATGGTTCAGTCTATTACTGCGAAAATCTTTATTTCTTGCCTCAAGTGCCTCTTCTGACATCATTCCTATTGGTAGCGAAACTTTTTCAATAATATCTGCTCCGTTTATTAATATTTTATGTACAGATGGAGGCATATAAAACCAAGGATATTCGGAAACAAATAATTCTGCTGTATTCCAAGCATAAAGCCTCTATGTTATCTGCATACCCACATGCCATAGTACGCAAAATTATACCAAATCTTTTTATAAGTTCTACTTTTACGCCAGTTACTGTAGAGGCTAAAATTGGATGCTGGAAAAATATTCTTGCAGTATTCCCAGTGTTGTATTGCCTGATTCTTTCGTGGGAATGTCCACCAATATACCCATTTTTTCTTTTAGCTCAAGTTGAATCTTTCTTTTGGTTTGCTGAGCGATTTCTTTATTTTGCTGGGCGATTTCTTTTTTTTGCCAATTTTGTATGGGTATTCTATAGGTGATATGAATTATACACTCAAAGCACCGTATCCAAGCATGGAGTGTTGACAATACGTACTCATACAAGTACACCTGTGGTTGTCTCAATTGAACATTATTTAGATTATTCATGAATTTTGGTGTTGCTCCACAAATTCCACAGGCCTCATCAATCATTGTTAAATGGAATTCATGCACTACTTCGAAAAAACTCAACTTTGTCGGAACAATGCTTACAATTTGCCTTTAATATTATCTATCTCAACCTTAACTAACTCCACTGACTATTTTTCAAAAATTATTTTAATGGGTCTGCAGAACCGAGTTGAAGAAGGTCTTTTTTTTTTTTTTTTGAGTTTTCATTGTACACTCTGAAAAAGGTTTTTGTATACGGTGATGAACAGTTGGCTTAGATAACACGTCTCCACGTGGCTGATCGTGATTCAGTTTAACATTTCTCTTTCTTGCTCTTCTTAAATGTTTGTATGTTTGCTTATATTTTGCCTTTTTGTTTTGGTCTGTGTGAGATTTCGATAGATTTTCGATACAAAATTAGAGAAGACATCGATATCATCGAGGTTGGCAAGATAATTCTGAATGAAACAGTGTTTCAATCTTCACTCGCTCTCAGAAATTTTGTATGGAAATTGGAGAGTTTCGGCACTGGTTTCCGTGTCGAAACAAGATTGAGAGAGAAAATGCAGAAAAAAAAGAGCGAAACACGTTATGTGGAGACATGGTATAAGTTAGTGCAGCATATGAAAACAGCTGTTTTTAAAAGTTAAGGAGGCAAAATAATAGAAAACAAAAAGTAAATTAAAAAATATGGGGTTTTCTTCTCTGTATGGCAGATTATATTCATTGCGTGGTCAAAGCCAAATGGGTAGGCAACCAAACGAAATTGCTCATAAATTTTTTGAAGGAGCACAAACCGCAATTGGGGAAAAGTTTACGAGTGAAAACAAAGCAAAGAATTTGGCAAGTTATCCGATCAAAAATAGAAAATTTGTGTAAATTTAATAGCTATAAATTTGATCATTGAGAATTGTTTGTTTACATAAATCAGCTGGTTTGCACTAAATCAACATTTTCGTTAGTTTTCGTTCGATGAAGCCTTTGCACTAAATTGCTCTGACCACCGTTAGATGTTGTTCTGCCCTACACTGTTCTACACTTATATATTTACATAAACCACTTTGTTTCTAGCATTTCTAAAGCCCAAATTACATCAGCGATGTGGCAGCGGGCAGCGACGGTTTTCGAAATCAGCTGATGCGTCTAATATGAGCAGTGACTGCCAGACTAAACACAATAGAGCGTTCGCAGTATTTGGCAGTGACTTCTTTATATATTAGGTCTGTTTCCTTTTACCTTGGACACGTGGTGACATAAATTTACTTACCATTTTCATCTCCACTTTTTTCAATTAAAATAATCAATCTTGTTTAATTTTTTCCTCTGCTCTTTCTTCTTCTTTGCTTTTGCATCCCGCCAGCAATATTTGCTAGTGGAAATTAATTAAGTAAAAATTAAATTCTCTCCCGCTTGCTGGCATCAAAGTTCGGAAACACAAAATTAGTAAAAACAAGTAAGGAAGCCTAAGTTCGAGTGGAATCGAACATTAGATACTCAGCTGTATGCTTTCATTGTTTGTTTGCGTTTGTTCGATATAGGGTGTATTTTATATGAAACGAGTGCTGCATAAACAGGGCGCAGCCACGCCCATTTTTTAAATTTATATCAATCATCCAAATAAGAATATAAATATTATTGTTAGTGCAAAATTTCATCCCTCTATGACTTTTAGTTACAAAGACTTCACGTTACAAATTTCCAAAGGGTGTTCCAGAAATATCTTTGTTAAAAAGTAGGCGTGGTCATAAACCGATTTCAATACATTTTTGCGTGTCTATTAACACATGTTATAAAAGTGTATAAACCAAGTTTCGTCATAATATCTCAGTTATTTGTCGAGTAATAGGCTCGTAGATTCCTTTTTATAAAAAGAGGCGGTGCCACGCCCATTTTCCAAACTTTTTTTATTTTTTGTTTCCGGTCTATTGTAGAACTCATGTCACAAAATTTCAATGAATTATCTTTATATTTCACAGAGATATCGCTTAAAATGATTTTATTAGGTCACTTTATAATACCCATATATAAAAGTGGGCGTGGTCGTCAACCGATTTTGGTAATTTTTCGTCCACACATTTGGCTAAGTAAATATATCACGCGTACCAAATTTCATCGATATATCTTTAACGGTTTCTGAGTTATGGCTTATAAAACTTTCAATATTTGCCCCTTAATAAGTGGGCGTGGCACCGCCCATTTTCCAAAATTTTTGTATTTTTTGTTTTATGTCCGTAGTTGGACTCCTGCCACAAAATCTCAGTGATAGATCTTTATATTTGACAGAGATATCGCTTAAAATGTTTTTATTAGGCCCCTTTATAGTTACCATATATAAAAGTGGGCGTGGCCGTAAACCGATTTTGATAATTTTTCGTCAAAACATTTGTCTATGTAAGCAAATTACGCATACCAAATTTCATCGATATATCTTTAACGGTTTCTGAGTTATGACATATAAAACTTTCAATGTTTGACCCTTAATAAGTGGGCGTGGCACCGCCCATTTTCCAAAACTTCATCAAATTTCTTCATAAGGGCCTGAGCTCAATACGTGGGTAAAATTTTGTCACTCTAGCTATATTAGTGGCTGAGATACCAAATTTCCGATTTTTTCTATATAGGAAAAGTGGGCGTGGTCATGGTCCGATTTCGCCCATTTTCAATACCAACTGTCCCAGTCTCGATACCAACTTGCACTTCAAATTTCATCAAAATATCTCAATTTTTACGCGAGTTATCGTGCGTACGGACGGACGGACGGACGGACGGACGGACATGGCTCAATCGATTTCTCTTTTCACCCTGATCATTTTGATATATATAAGTCCATATCTATCTCGATTATTTCATTATGTTACAATCCACCGTTATGAAATCTAAATTATAAACTCTGTGTACTAGTACAGCTGAGTATAAATATATTACATTGGATAGTACGTAATGGTGAAGTGTTGCAATGGGTGGTGTTATATCCACTGACAATGCCCAAGCCCTAGAAATTCCTACACTTAGCGCAGTTATAGGCGGTCAAAAAAAGTGCGCATTTTATTCCCCAGCGCTATCACCGTTTTAGAGGAATCCTTCGTCTCCACTACAGTTCATAAATAAAACTGGCCAACAGATATATAAAAAATATACATAAAGTAATTATTAGAAATAAACGGTCTTGTAAAAACAAGCATAAATAAATCGGAGAGCCTGCCGAAAAAGAAAAATCTAAAAACAATAACAAGCATTGCCTGTACTAAAGCTTGCTTTTTAATAGCTTTAGAAATTTGTACAAATCAACCACACAATCGCACCAACGGTGAGGCCGCTTAAGAAGTCTGATGAAGAGATGGATCCATTTCGGAGATAACCACATCTTCTAGATGGATCCATAACTTCTACAAAAAAAAATTAAATTTTCCTAAATAAAACTGGCTCTATAAAAAATACACATAAATTATTATTTTTTTTTTTGTTTAACAGTTCACAATTTACCTATTCACGATCAAGATAGATAGATACTCTACCTTTGTAAATAAAAAAAAAGTAGTTTTGTAACGAAGCTGTTAATACCATTACTATTATTTTATGTTTAATATTGTTTTACGTATGGCATAATATTTTTCGCCACCACTGTTTGAGTACAATGTGGAGTTAACATCAATAATTGATTAATTATTGTTATATACAAGGCAAATTCATTCATATGGTAATGGTAAGTGAACAGCTGACTTCTTCTTCTGCTCGTTTTTAACTCTCCGTGTACAGAAGAATGTCATATAAAGAAATATTTGACTTTGAGTTTGACATTCTGATGGACAAAAACTTACAGCGAATCGAGGCGAATATTGCCGAATTCGCCCTGCCATTACCATAACGAATTTGCCTTGGTTATATACATATTATCTCTCTGAGTACAATATAGAGTTAACGGTTGTTATCAAATATGTTTCTTCTAATTAGTGATGGGCGAGACCGAGATGTTTAGACAATCGAGAGAATCGATATCGTTGCAAAATCACAATCGAGTCAAAAGTTGACTCGCTCCTCGACTACACAATCGAGATGTTTTTGCAATTGTTCCGAGTCGGCGAGTCGGATGTTGTTTCAATGACATCTCGACTACACAACCAAAATATTTTTGCGATTGTTCCGAGTCGGCGGGCCGGCTGTTGTTTTGATGATATGTTTTAGTTGATAAAATAAACTGAATGAGGGTTGTTGATAAAGAAAGTAGGATTTTTAATGGAAGTGAGGTAAATACATATATAAATGAACCAAATTGAAAAATATGCTATACATAGACGCTGCATTTTTGAAATCACAACTAAATAGTGTCGTGCATAATAATAATAACTAATTATTTAAACATTAATAAATTTTCTGAAGTGAGACGCTTATGAAATAAATGAATTTTATGAGTAGCAACAACGGTAAGAGATTTGTACCACTCTGTATGTTTTTTAAAGCAATTTTGATATTCAAGCGGCAACAACAAATATTATGTATTTTTTGCAGCGAGTCCAAGATGTTTTAGGGTTGCTTTCAAAACGAGAGGAATCGTTGGCGAGTCCGAGATGTTTTAGCGATTGTTTCGACTGACGGCCATTTACGACTTGACTCGAGTACGAATGAAAACCATCGAGAGCATTCGAGATGTTTCAACAATCGGGAGAATCGAATAAAACATCTCGGACTCGCCCATCACTACTTCTAATGAAAAATGTACGTTAAGCTAAGCAGAAGATCGATAATAAACTTCATTCGATTCCTGTCGCTCAAGCGGAGCAGATCAACTAAATCGTCGCCTTCTGATTTTCTATGCAATTGTTCGACTTAAACGCTCGTAGACATTTTTGGCTCTTGCGGCTAGTGTTCCAAAAGCATATACACGCATACGGATTTATTATTGGAGCCAAATAGCCTCCTCCTGATTTCTTCGCAATTGTTTGACTTAGACGCATGTAGACATTTTGGGGCTCTTGCGACTAGTCTTACAAAAGCACTTATATACATACGTACACACTAATTTATTAGTGAAGCTCAACCCGCTTCATTAACCAAAAATTGGCTGCACTGAACTTAATCAGTACGACCAGTTTCTCTAAGGGTCTCTCACATTTTGTATGAAAACTGTCAGCTTAGAGCAGAATCGAGTATAAGCGGGAAGACAAGTGCCTAAAAAACACTTCTAATGTTAATATCCTAATATTTTCATATTCAGTAGGATGGCTCCGTGTTTAAAGGTCCACATAAGTGGGGAAAGTTTGTGACTGCCATCCACCTGGGGATGGCCAGAGCGATTCATTTGCATGCGGAGCAAGCATCTCACGACTTCCCCGCAGTGTCCTCTGGATAGCCACCGAACACCCGTTTGGTGGTTAAGTAAAGTGAGAAGGCAACTACTCGAAAAGGTGGGTAAGGAAGGTATCTTTGGCGGCACAGTCGGAAAATGCAGTCTCCACGACGCAACTAGTCCCAATGGGATGAGGCTGACCGACTTCGCTGAGTCACGCAACGCGATCATTAGCAGTAACAGATTCCAGCACAAAAAATACATCAAGCCACATGGCTGTCCCCTGATCGGAAAACGCGAAACCAAATTGATCACGTCATGATCGACGGCAGACACAGCTCCAGCATCTTAGATCCGCAAAATCCGTGGTCCCAATGTCGACTCGGACCATTATCTTGTAGCAGCAGGTACGCTCCCGCATCTATGCAGCAAAGTATGTGCCAACAGGACAGCAAGGAAAGTTTGAAGTCGAAAGGCTGAACATGACGGAGGAATACACCACTTGGCGCTCACTCCTGCTCCCGGAGAGCAATCCTTCACCAAACAATGTATCTGGGGAATGAGAACACATCGCACGTTTACTTCATATTGCCACTGACGAATTGGATACAAGCGATCACGAAAAAACACCTGGTATGATAAGGAATCTCGCGATGCCTCGGAAAGAATGAACGCCGCCTACAGGGCTACATTGTGTGCAAGCGGAACGCGGAGCGTATGGGAGCGTTATCGAACGGCGAGGAGGAAAGATAGGCGTCTTCTTCCAAGGAAGAATAGGGGGGGGGGGGGGGGCTGAAAGGCACGAGTGTGAAGAGCTTGAGATTCTGGGTAGGAATGAATCAAGAAGAAGAGAAGATGTCATACTGCTCTATTTTGGTATCCCTTATATGTACATATAAGCATGTTCCAAGTAGTTTAGTTTGTCATCTATATATTAACTATTGAAAGTCACCACTAGTGTCTTTGTGAACAGTTTACAGTCAGTTTTGAGTTTGCTGCCCTTCCTGCAGGGGTATGTTCCCATTCTTATTTAACGTTTTTAGGTTTGTACATACATGCGGACATACTTTTTGTATTGTGTTCAAACGATATTTGCGATTATTGGCGCTTGTCTGTCACAATTTCACCCAGTGTAATTATATTGAGCAACGATAGACAGCCGGAGATGATTTAAGCTCTATAACAGATGTACTTGGCATTTATGCCGTTACACGTAGGTACATTTGTACATGTGTATACCTACTCCGACCAAATCTCAAAATTGAAACAAAAAGTTATTTCCATAAGAAAAAATAAATTTTGTTCCCATTATATTCTAAGAGAATAAAAATGCGAATAAAGCAAGTAAGGCAGATTAAGTTCGAGTAGAATCTTTAGATACTCAGCTGTATGCTTTTATCCCAGTACTCTGTACGTAAAAAAATCGTGTTTAGGTATAAACGCATTTCTATTTACATACTTTATTAAGCTATTTTAAATGTCGGTGTGTGTATGTATGTATGTGTAAATAATATGGCTGGGGAATAATTACACTGGATCACAAAATGAAATTTGTTGTCTGTACTTTGGACGTGACTACCCTATATATATGTAAAATCGGTCGCTGATTCCGAAAATCGGTTTTATTTTTAATTCTATGGGAAGGTTTTTGAGATATCGGCAATTTACCGTTATTTGGCCAATGGCTCCACTTAATCCTGAATGTCTCTTTAACGCAGTGAGCTATCTTCCTTGAAGTAACACCAAACGAAAGAAAATTAAATTTTCTTTTCATGGCTCCTATAACATTTTTCTCTAACTCTTATAGTTTCTGAAATATTGACGATTAAATTTGAATTTTTTCGATTTTTTACGATTTTTTGAAGAAAAAATTGACTTTGTCAGGTAATATCTTTAAAACCAACGTTTTCACCTTCGGTTTTACTCTTTTACGTGAAGGTCCATTCCATTAGCAAAAAAATAAGCTATCAACGAAGAAAATCCATGGTAAAATGGAAAAGTTATAGGCGATCAAGTAAATACAGCCAAGTCGCACAATGCCTCTACACGGGTATATTTTATGCATGTCAATATTTCAGAAACTATAAGAGTTAGAGAAAAATGTTATAGGAGCCATGAAAATAAAATTTAATTTTCTTTCGTTTAGTGTTACTTCAAGGAAGATAGCTCACTGCGTTAAAGAGACATTCAGGATTAAGTGGAGCCATTGGCCAAATAACGGTAAATTGCCGATATCTCAAAACATAGAATTAAAAATGAACCCGATTTTCGGAATCAGCGACCGATTTTACATATAGATAGGATGGTCGCGTTCAGAGTATTTTTTGGCTGTAGAGCAGTGTTATTAGTAATCGGATTACAAACTTTTATTTTGCAGAATAATTGATTAATTAGGATTAGTTGGCCATATTAATCGATTACTAACTGATTAGATTAGAACCAGTCAAAAATCTAATGGCGATTAGAGACGATTAGCATATCTAATCAAAACTAATCAAAAAAAAATCGATTCGATTTCTCGATTAGTTTTGCTTACAGGTGAGAACGTTGTTGTGGCTTGTAGCTTATTGCATAGCGAGCACGTAGGTGTTGTTAGAATGAAGGCCTTAGCAAGAACATATGTATGTATTGTTGCCAGGCGTAGACATTGATATTGAAAGCTATGTGAAAGGCTGTGAGATTTGCGCCAGAAACCAAAATGTGCACAAGCCTATATTTACTTCATGGCCACGTCCCTCATATCCATTTGAACGTATTCATATCCATTTTTGCAAAATTGATGGTACTAAAATTTTAGTAATTTTTTGATGCTTTTTCGAAGTGGATGGAAGCAAAGTCACTAAAAACGACAAATGCAAAGAATGTTATTGAGACGTTACGAGCCACTTTTGGGCTACCTAAACAAATTTTTGTATTTGTTTTTTTAAAAGAAATAAAAAGTGAAAAATTCAAATTTTTGTATTTGTTTTTTTTTTTTAAAGAAACAAAAACAAAAATTTGAATTTTTCACTTTCTGAAAGTAATTTCTTGCGTCGTCTGGCTGTGCCCTAATCGTAAGGGGTGTTCGGTTACTTTTTACCAAAATTGGTTACAATTTTTTCGTTTGGTTACGTGGTTACCTACTTTCGACCGATTTTGGTTACCTTCAAGTGGGCGCAGCCATGCCCATTTTCAAAATTTGTACCAATCACCCAACTAAACATATAAATATTATTGTTAATGCAAAATTTCTTCCTTTTATGACTTTTAGTTACAAAGATGCCCATTTACAAATAAGTCATAATATTTCAATTATTTGTCGAGCTATGGGCTCCGAAATCTCGTAGATTCCTTTGTCTAAAAAGAGGGGTCGCCACGCCCCTTTTCCAAAATTTTTCTGTTTTTCCCTTCCGGTCTATTGTGGGACTGATGCAATAAATTATCTTTATATTGGACAAAGATATCACTTAAAATGTTTTTATTAGGCGACTTTATAGTTCCCATATATAAAATTGGGCATGGTCGTCAACCGATTTTGAAATTGTATCATTGAAACAGGTATACGCAACATCGCCAACTAAAATTAAGAATTCTGGTACCATTCGCGTTCCGGCAACCACAACATGTACTGATAATATCGGGATTTGACCGTTGGTGGTTCTGTGACGAACTGTTATCGTGATATGGGTGCCCGTCATCATGCGCGTGCTCACTCCATCCAAATCATCAAGGTGGAAGCGATTCCGGCCAGTAAGACACGTCGAGTATATGTTAAACAACTACACAACTCGACGATTAAGTTCCAATTAGTGCAAAGAGTACACCACAAGGGCAATGGGAAATTGTTCTCGTACCGAAAACTATGAACCTATTTCTTGCAGGCTTCTGTTTTTTTAGTTTATGAGTTTTAAGAAAATGAGAGTCATTGAAATAAATACTGACTGGAAAATACAGAGTTAATATTTTTGTCAAAATAGTAGATACATTTTCTGTTTCGTGTAATACTGTAACACGTGAGTGTTTGTGACCGCTAACCAACAACCTAAACAATGGATACTCACCAAAAAATTTCGATAAACAATTATTAACTCGCAACTTTTATAAAAATTTCATTAAAGTTTTATTTAATTCTCATACAGTGATGCCAGATAATCTCCGCTAAAATTTCCACAGAAATTGGAAAAAAATCCCTAATTTCCCACGTTTTAAATAAAAAAATCCCACAAAATTCCCACCGAATTTAAAGCATTTATTTCAGTAATATAAGAATATATAACAGGCAAATAAAGTTTTTTAACGGCTAAAAGTATTGTACAAATTATTTGCATTGTGCAAGCGGATATGATCTTTGTTGATTTTAAAGTTGAAGCAATTGATATTTTTGGATTGAAAGGCAACTCTTACATTACTGGTGCCGTGATTTAATCCCGAAGAAAAATCGCGATTTTTGCTTTCAAATTTTAATTTTTTATAGACATATGTACATATTTATATACCTATCGATCTAAAATAAAAAAAAGCGCCGCAGGCGAAAATTTGGAATCAAAAATCGCGCGATTTTTTCTTCCAAATTTTCATCTTTTTATAGACATATGTACATACATATGTATATACCTATCGATCTATTAAAAAAAAGCGCCGCAGGCGAAAATGTGGAATCAAAAATCGCGCGATTTTTTCTTCCAAATTTTCATCTTTATCAAAAATCGCGCGATTTTTTCTTCCAAATTTTCATCTTTTTATAGACATATATACAATGTACACAAATATTTATATACCTATCGTTTTATTGAAAAAAGTCTGTATATATGTAAATATATTTAATTTTAATGTAATTTTTTTTAATTTTAAAGTAATTTTTTGAGAACATGTGTATTTAAGTACATACATATTTCATCTTATACATATACTCAATGTATTATTGTATAACAACATTAACTTTATTGTAAGCTTTAATTTTTTTGCTTAATGTAATAAAATCTAAGAAAAAATCTGAAATGTTTTTTTTGGGCTTGAAAATGACATTATCCCAATTGGGATTATGTCACCACGCCTAGGGTGACATAAGCCCAAGTAAAAAAGTTGGGATTATGTCACCCTAGGGGAGTAACATAATCCCAAATAAAAAATTTGGGATTATGCCCCTTGGGATTATGTCAGGGTACCTACATTACTTATACTATTTAACATATCACTAGATAGTTTGTTTCGCTTTTTGCACTTAACATCCGTTAGAATTTAAAATATTCTTTCTGATTCAGCGTTTGAATGCGGTAACGTGAGTACAATTTCAACCAATTGCTTAAGATTATGAAACAAAAAATTGTCATTATAGTTTTTAAAGTTTATTATTTTACTCCACATTACATCAACAGGTAATTTTTTTAAATCGCCTTTTTGTGTTTCGGTTAAAACTATACAAATACTTTTGTATTCCGATTCTGTGTGATCAGGATTAAGATTTAATTTTTTAGTTAGAGCAAGAAGTGATACACGATTGTGTTTAGAGAAACCAAAAACAATATCGGGATCTAAAAACTGCAATTCTTCGAAAACACCGTCAAATGGAAAACGTGATATTATCTGAAAAGTAGAAGCTTTATAAAAGCGCAAACACTTTTTTTGAATACAATCTTTTCGTCCAAATTTAAATTTGACAAAATATCTTCACATTCATAACCAACCTAAACGTTATGCACGTCAAGTAAATATTGAGTCGGAAGTTCCAAAACTTTTAGCTGTAATTCCCACGGAATTGTAAAAAAAAGTCGGGTTTTAAGAAATTTCTTGCAATTTTCAACACAAGTGTCTTAGCTTCTTGCCCTAGTCGGTGTATAAATACTTTTCGGCTTTGAAACAATGCGTTAAATTCATTGAAAAAGTTAAGAACGTACTTCAAAAATCTAAAATAAGCCTTGTTATGAATTCTTTCCAATTCTTAATAAATAGTTTCTGCTTTTTTACGCTTATCTTCAAATGAGGTCAGGCGAAAATAGCCACTTACCCAATTCTCCTAAATTCTTTCGATTACACTGCTCTACAGCCAAAAAATACTCTGAACGCCACCATCCTATTTATATGTAAAATCGGTCGCTGATTCCGAAAATCCGGCTCATTTTTAATTCTAAGGGAAGGTTTTTGAGATATCGGCAATTTACCGTTATTTGGCCAATGGCTCCACTTAATCCTGTATACCTCTTTAACGCAGTGAGCTATATTCCTTGGAGTGACACCCAACGAAAGAAAATTAAATTTCCTTTTCATCGCTGCTATAACATTTTTCTCTAACTCTTATAGTTTCTGAAATATTGACGATTCAATTTGAATTTTTTCGATTTTTTACGATTTTTTGAAGAAAAAATTGACTTTGCAGGCAATATCTTTTAAACCAATGTCTTCACCTTCGGGTTTACTTCTTTACGTGAAGCTCTATTCTATTGGGGAAAAGATAAGCTATCAACGAAGAAAATCCATGGTAAAATGGAAAAGTTATAGGCGATCAAGTAAATACATCCAAGTCGCGCAATGCCTCTGCACGGGTATATTCTATGCATGTTATACCCGTAAATGGGCTCTTATCTACTGCGCTGCCAATGTGCTGCTACTGCAGATGTGTAGGTATTGGTACAATATGCATAGAATATACCCGTGCAGAGGCATTGCGCGACTTGGATGTATTTACTTGATCGCCTATAACTTTTCCATTTTACCATGGATTTTCTTCGTTGATAGCTTATCTTTTTCCCAATAGAATGGAGCTTTACGTAAAGGTGTAAAACCGAAGGTGAAGACATTGGTTTAAAAAATATTGTCTGACAAAGTCAATTTTTTCTTCAAAAAATCGTAAAAAATCGAAAAAATTCAAATTGAATCGTCAATATTTCAGAAACTATAAGAGTTAGAGAAAAATGTTATAGCAGCGATGAAAAGAAAATTTAATTTTCTTTCGTTGGTTGTCACTTCGAGGAAGATAGCTCACTGCGTCAAAGAGATTTACAGGATTAAGTGGAGCCATTGGCCAAATAACGGTAAATTGCCGATATCTCAAAAACCTTCCCATAGAATTAAAAATGAACCCGATTTTCGGAATCAGCAACCGATTTTACATATAGGTAGGATAGTCACGTCCAAAGTACAGACACAAAATTTCATTTTGTGATCCAGTGTTATTAACAATACTGTACGAATGTGTACAATGAACAATTACTTGCCTAAGTTCGAGTGGAATCGAACATTAGATACTCAGCTGTAAGCTTTCATTGCTTGTTTGCGTTTGATGGAAACACGGTGTAATTTATATAAAGCGAGTGCTGCATAAAGTGGGCGTAGCCACGCCCATTTCCAACATTTTTATCAGTCATCCAGCTAAGCATATTGATATTATTCTTTGTGCAAAATTTCATTCCTTTATGACTTCTAGTTACAAAGATGTCACGTTACAAATTCCCAAAGGGTGTTCCAGAAATATCTTTGTTAAAAAGTAGGCGTGGTCATAAACCGATTTGAATAAATTTTTGCGTGTCTATTAGCACAAGTTACAAAAATGTATAAACCAGGTTTCGTCATAATATCTCAATTATTTGTCGAGTTATGGGCTCAGAAATCTCGTATATTCCTGCTTCTAAAAAGAGGCGGTGCCACGCCCATTTTGCTAAATTTTTGTGTTTTTAGTTTTATGCCCGCAGTTGGACTCCTGCCATAAAATTTCAATGATATATCTTTATATTTGACAGACATATAGCTTAAAATGTTTTTATTGTGCCACTTTATAATACCCATATATAAAAGTGGGCGTTGCCGTCAACCGATTTTGGTAATTTTTTGTCCACGTATTTGGCTAAGTAAATACATCACGCGTACCAAATTTCATCGACGGTTTCTGAGTTATGGCTTATAAAACTTTCAATATTTGCCTCTTAATAAGTGGGCGTGTCACCGCCCATTTTCCAAAATTTTTGTGTTTTTTGTTTTATGTCCGTCGTTGGACTCCTGCCACAAAATTTCAGTCATAGATCTTTATATTTGACAGAGATATCGCTTAAAATGTTTTTATTAGGCCCCTTTATAGTTCCCATAAATAAAAGTGGGCGTGGCCGTCAACCGATTTTGACAGTTTTCCGTCAAAACATTTGCCTAAGTAAGTAAATCACGCATACCAAATTTCATCTATATATCTTCAACGGTTTCTGAGTTATGACACATAAAACTTTCAATGTTAGACCCTTAATAAGTGGGCGTGGCACCGCCCATTTTCCAAAATTTCATCAGATTTCTTCTTAGGGGCCTGAGCTCAATACGTGGGTAAAACTTCATCACTCTAGCTTTAATAGCAGGGTTGCGTGATTTTGATTTGACTGAATCACTAATCAAAAATATTTTCTGATTCTTGATTTAAAATATTTTCAAATCAAAGATAATTTTTATTTGTGATTCGTTTCAAAAAAGAATCAGAAATACCCTTTGATTCGTGATTCAAACTATTTTCAAATCAAAGATAAATTTTATTTGTGATTCGTTTCACAAAAGAATCAGAAATACCCTTTGATTCGTGATTCAAACTATTTTCAAATCAAAGATAAAATTGATTTGTGATTCGTTTCTTAAAAGAATCAAAAATCTTTTTTGATTCTTGATTCAAACTTGATTTCGAATCAAGATTCTTAATAAATTTTTGATTCGAATCAAATTTTTGATTCGAATAAAATTTTTGATTCGAATTAAATATTTGATTCGAATAAAATTTTTGATTCGAATCAAACTTTTGATTCGAATCAAAAAATTATTTTGAATCAAAACTTTATTTCAAATAAAAAAATACTTAGTACGTGATCCCACCACCCCCGCGAGTTGAAATGCAAAAAATCTAAAATTTCAACAAACGTCTACGTTGTATGGGAGGAAATGCAAGCAGATTTTCGCAGTTGCTTAGCCAAGCATTTGTGCATACATATGTATGTATATACTTACACACATATATGTAGGTATATAACGAATAATTGAATGAAAGGATGAATGAATTATGGTTAGGTGTATGCATACAAAGAGTGGTTTCGATATGTAAATATGTATGTGCATACGTTAGGCTGGGTCAATTTTCTAAGCCATACTGTTCGTAGAAAAATCGGATTCTGCATTAAATTCTATGAAAAATGTCTTCTAGAGCATGCCTCTAATATCAATTTCGAGCTTGCCCATTTTCGATTGAAGTTTACTGGGTATGTAGAATTGTTTTAAGTATAGTAACCCATATACTTTTAAATTCAACCAGTGGTTTTCAATTATTCTTTTTCATTGTTACTTAAACGACTTTTAATAATGCATGTATATAAGAGTTTGATTTCGTTGTTGTGGTTTTGTTGAAAAACGAAAATATTAAAAACAACTCCCATTCGTTTTTTTGTTTCTTAACCCTCTCAGCATTAGCTTAAAATTTAGGGGGGACTTTTATAACTTTTTTTTCGCATGGGGACCAACACTTACCTCCTGACTTCATTTCCATATAAAATACATATGTAATCTAACACATACATATGTACATACTTACATATATATGATGTATGTACATATGTACTTACCCCTTAATATGTAAATGAATATACATACATATGTAAATTTCTCTTATACATATCCACACACATGTACTTACTTATGTACTTATATTTTATATATTTTACATACATTGAATGAACCCAAAAAAAGAATAAAATAACAGAATTTAAAAATAAATAATAATAATGCATTTACCCAAAATGATCTCGTACTAAAAGTATCTTTTATTTGAAATACATATATTTTAGATTCACTATAGGTACATACATATGCATATTTTAAACCCGTTCAAATTAAACGAAAGTGGTTTGATGTGTTGCTTTACGAACAGCAATTCAATCAGTGAATTTATTGGTAAAATTGATTCTTATTTACCTATACACAAAATTTCTTATGTACTACTTATTTACTATAATACATGTACATATATCTACTCTAATTCTTACGTATATGTAGATATGTACATACATATGTACATACCCTGTAAGACAGGAATGATGGAAACTCCAACACATTCTCAGCAAACACTAACACATATAGCAGTGATAGTCATTTGATACATCATTTGGAGAACACATAAATCACATTTTTCATACCGTCCATATAAAAATGATGGAAACTTGTAGGCAGTGTGTGACAGAAATTTCCATCAAACGTGCACCTCAAATGATATATCAAATGACTATCACTGTGTTATAGGGTATATACATACATATGTATGTATGCATATGCACCCAAGTGCCCCCTGCAAAAAAGCCGAGTACCCCATGCACGCGTGTATAGAGTACTCGCTATGGACCAACCGAGTACTCCTCAACCTGCCACATTTCATATAAAAAATATGGTCCATTTAACATTGCGATGTCCCAGGCAGGGATCACATACTCCCATTTCCGCATGACACCCGAGTAATCCAAGGATTACCCACATGGGATTAATTTACGGAGTAGGTACTAAAATTAATGAAATTTAATAATCTCTGAACAGTTTTGAAAGACTGCCAATTCAATTTATATACATTCATAAGTAAGCTTTTCTTTAGTTAAAATAAAATAATAAAATTTTTCTAGCGCAATCACCAGCATTTTTTGTGTCGCGTAATTTTTTCGATACATCGAACATCGATGTATCGATGTTGGTCCTCAAAATTTGCATCCCTACCCTTTATTACTGAATCGTGCACGTTCAAACGAGCATGCACCCTGCAAAAAAGCCGAGTACTCCATGCACGCGTGTATAGAGTACTCGCTGTGGACCAACCGAGTACTCCTCAACCTGTCACATTTCATATAAAAAATATGGTCCATTTAACATGGCGATGTCCTAGGCAGGGATCACATACTCCGATTTCCGCATGACACCCGAGTAATCCAAGGAGTAACTACATGGGATTAATCCATGGAGTACCTACATGGGATTAATCCATGGAGTAGGTACTAAAATTAATGAAATTTAATAATCGCTGAACAGATTTGAACGACTGCCAATTCAATTTGATTATTAGGATTACATACATATATAAGTAAGCTTTTCTTTAATAAAAATAAAATAATAAAATTTTTCTAGCGCAATCGCCAACATGTTGTGTTGCGTTCAATGTGTATTTATTACCAGATCGTGCACGTTCAAACGAGCATGCATACATACCCTGTAGGGAAAATCTCTAGTTCCGAACTAGGTCGCTTCTAGTGCATTTTTCGACACTACTAGTGCGAGCTAAATCTCTTTTGCATATTATCAACTGGCGAATTTAACACGCCGATGTCCTAGGCGGTGTCAATTGTCCCTCTCTGCACTACATTTTCGATAGTTCCGAACTAGTACTAAATTCTACAGTTAACACTAGTTCGTTTATTGGCACAATTTCGATAGTTCTGAACTAGCTACAAGTACCTACAAATTCTACAGTTTTGCATCTGCCGCTTAAGTGCAGCCTTTGACACACTTCATGCAAGTAGCGCGATGGCCGACTGGCTAACGCATGTGCCTTTCAATTCGAGGGGCGCGGGTTCGAATCCTGTCGGTGTCAAGGTGGATGATATTTTTTTTAAATTTTTTTTTTTAAACTAATCTTTTTTTATTTATTTATTTAATAAAAATTTACAATATTATTTAGAAAGTAATAAAAAAAAAAAAAAAATAGAAATAAGCCTGAGGGATCGGAAAAGCATAATTAGGGGAACATTTCATGTCATACAAGATGCAAATAGAAAACTCTTTATATAAAATGCATCACTAAACATCTGAGAATTGCAGAAATATACAAAGCCGATGGCAATTGAACGAACGAAAAATTTTCATAGAATTATTGTCACTTCGAAATTGCATACACATCAAAGTGTGTCTTATAATGGTCACTCAATTCACTCCTTTTGAACTGGTGAGTGTCTAACTACAATTGATCTAGTTCCCCTTTGACACCTTTTCGCTAGTTCGGAACTAGAAATTTTGCTCACTAGTTATCGAGTTCCCTGCAGGGTATGTACATACATACATACATACATACATACAAATGTACGCACTTGCTTCGTCATTATCGCGATATACATATATTCGGTTTTTGTAGCAATGTTCGGCTAACTACGAGCCGATGCAGATAAACGAGTCGCTTGCTTGGGTCTATGTTTATGATCACTTTGAAAGTACTCCTACCTACCACAAAATGGATCATATAATCCTATGATTTTTACAGGGCATATGTACATACATACATACATACATACAAATGTATGCACTTGCTTCGTCGTTATCGCTATGTATGTACATACATTTCGTTTTCGTAGCAATGTTCGGCTAACTACGAGCCGATGCAGATAAACAAGTCGCTCGCTTGGGTCTATGTTTATGATCACTTTGAAAGTACTCCTACCTACCGCAAAATGGATCATATAATCCTATGATTTTACAGGGCCTATGCACATCCATACATATGTATGTATGTACGTACGGCGTAGCACAAGCGTAAATACGACAGTCAGAAATATGTATATATGTACATTAGGGTGCTTTTAATTTGTATGAAAAATTTAAAAGTTCATAAAAAGACTGTATCGCCCCCTCAATCTGTAGTAACATGGTCAAAGATATCACACATAAATTTTGGTCCCGATTGGTGGCGGTTAAGGCGTGGCGCATTGAGGTCAAAGTTCAGAAAACTCTATGAAGGGTCAAAAAATCAAAATATTTTTTTTAATTATCTAATACCCAAAATTAATACTTCTATACCCAAGGATAACAAATATAAATTTTGATCCCGATTGATGATGGTTTACTGGTGTTTCAAGGCGGTCAAAGTTCAGATTACCATATGCGACACTAAAATGTAAGTCTTCAATGGCAATGTGAACATTGACCCCCTTAAAACACCACTAAACCGTCATCAATCGGAACCAATATTTATATTTGTTATCCTTGGGTATAGAAGTATTAATTTTGGGTATAATATAATTAAAGAAAATATTTTGATTTTTTGACCCTTCATAGACTTTTCTGAACTTTGACCTCAATGCGCCACGCCTTAACCGCCACCAATCGGGACCAAAATTTATGTGTGATATCTTTGACCATGTTACTACAGATTGAGGGGGCGATACAGTAAAATATCTTTAATTTGAATTTTAAACGCACTCTAATGTACATACATACATACACATATACATATTTGGCGTCAGCATACAATTTGGCTGTTGTTGCACTTTTGGTGCATTTTATACATTTTTGTGTTTTAAGTTACCGAGAAGGTACTTGAATAATTCTGATATGCTACAGTATTTTTGATTCTAAATAAATTTTTGATTCGAATAAAATTTTTGATTCGAATAAAATTTTTGATTCGAATAAAATTTTTGATTCGAATCAAATTTTTGATTCGAATCAAAAATATATTTTGAATCAAGATTCGTAATAAATTTTTGATTCGAATCAAAGATATTTTTTGAATCAAGAATCAAAAAAGTTTTTGATTCTTTTGAGAAATGAATCACAAATCAAATTTATCTTTGATTTGAAAATGGTTTCAATCACGAATCAAAGGGTATTTTTGATTCTTTTTTGAAACGAATCACAAATAAAAATTATCTTTGATTTGAAAATGGTTTGAATCACGAATCAAAGGGTATTTTTGATTCTTTTGAGAAATGAATCACAAATAAAAATTATCTTTTATTTGAAAATAGTTTGAATCACGAATCAAGTTGATTCTTTATTTGATAGTTGATTTAAAATCAAAATTGATTCGAATCACGCAACGCTGTTTAATAGTGACTGAGATACCAAATTTCCGATATTTTCTATATAGGAAAAGTGGGCGTGGTCATGGTCCGATTTCGCCCATTTTCAATACCAACCGTGCCAGTCTCGATACCAACGTGCATTAAAAATTTCATCAAAATATCTCAATTTTTCCGCGAGTTAGAGTGCGTACGGACGGACGGACGGACATGGCTTAATCGATTTCTCTTTTCACCCTGATCATTTTGATATATATAAGTCCATATCTATCTCGATTATTTCATTCTGTTACAATCCACCGTTATGAAATCAAAACTATAATACTCTGTGTACTAGTACAGCTGAGTATAAAAATAAATTACCTAAGAGCGATTATTAACACGCTTTTATTAGTTTCACCTGTATGTATGTATGTATGTATTTATATAAACAAGTTACGTATACGCAGTGTAGTTCACTGTATGTTTACAGTATGTAGGTACATATGTAAACAGTTCTGCAACCAAAAAATCCCTTTTTTTATATGGACGACAACAAAACGTCGCTCCGGCCAGTAATTTGTCGACGAAAAAAGGCGCATTAAAAATATGTCGGGGAAAAAAGACGCTTTACAAAACATGTCGACGAAGATAGACGCATTAAAAAATATTTCGACAAAAAGAAAGAAGAAAGACGCATTAGCATTAATATTGACGAAGAAAAAACAAAAATCGAATACGTCTTTCTTTCCTAAAAAATATTTGAATGCGTCTTTCTTCGTTATCAAAAAAAAAATAAAGAGTCTTTCTTTCAAAAAATAGTTTTAATGCGTCTTTCTTTGAAAAAAAAAGTTTGCGTCTTTCTTCCTCAACAAAACACTTTGCGTCTCTTTTCTTCTTTAGCAACCTTTAAAAATTTTGCAGTGAAATTTCCCTAAAAAAGGAAAATTTCCCTCAATCTGGCACCACTGTTCTCATACAACAATATAATACCATGTTTACATATAACGAGATTATCAGAAAATCTCGATTCGCAAATCTACCCGTTTACATATAACATGAAATCTAGATTTGCTGGGAGAGGGATTGTCAACTGTAAATTTTCCTTACCTGCATGACCCAATAATAATATGGTCGTAGCAGTCAAAAGAGAATAGGCAACTACCGTTCGATGGCTGTTTTCACGAATGTAAAAAGCAGATATTTTGTTTTTATTTAACTTGAAAAACGCTAGCAAACACACAAGCTTTTGCACGATTAACACGTTAAAGAAAGTATAATTAAAAAAAAAGACGATCATTTCATAAGCTATAAAACAGAAAGAAGAAGAGCGACTTACTATTGCGATACGATTCTTGTTGGGCCATGCTTACTGGCGTCCATTTTGTTTACTTCTCATTTTGACGTTTCTCCCAAATTCGCCAAAAAAATATTGATAACACGAAGAACACAGTGTTGCATTGAGAAAACTATCGTGATAATCTCGAGATTCATTTTAAATCGCGAATTTTTGGTAGCGGGTTTTTGTACGGCAAACCTCGAATTTCAATCGAAGATTTTGTGAACCTTTTTAAAAATTCGGGCCACTTTTGGTCCTTTTTTACTTTCAAAACTATAATTATTAATATGTTACTATTTTACTTTGCATTGGCAACTTTCCGTTTCGAAAGGTTCTTTATTTAATTTGTTTGCCAACACTACCCTTGAATACTTTGAAATTTGGGCTGTTCGTTAAGATAATGAAAACGGACGGAGCAGCCCAGACACACACAAACACATATAGCGTTCGGTGATCCGTAGGAAAGTGCAAGAAACGTAGGAATTTTACCACAATTTCTTGCACTTTCCTACAGCTCAACGAACGCTATAACTTAACGCATTTTTTAATTCTTTTCCTTCCTCGGGTTTTTCCGTCTGCTAAACGAACGATCATATTAACGCTGTTAGTGTAGAGAATATTTTAAATTCCATTTTCTTTAAGCATTAAATAAACCACAAAAATAAATAAAAATGTGTTTTAGCTAAAAAAAAAAATTGGGCCACTTTTTTAATTTTTTGGGCCACCTTTTGAAATTTTTGAGCGGCAAGACTGTACGTATTTATCAGAATATATTACATTAATCCATATATTTCAATACTATCAGCACTTTCGCCCCTCACCACATGGGGATCGGCGGAATATGATTGCCATAACGCGGAACCTCAGCAGGTATTGGCGGCCAATCTTTGGGTGAGCCAAAGTGGAGTGACAATAACGATGTGAAACTGAAAATGGCAATGGAACAACCAAACACCAGGATTATCGGCACTGTATCCTTCAACGCCGGCTTGAGAAAACGACGCTCCAATAAGCCACGCCGATCCAAATCCAATGCGTGTTCCAAATTCATACGTTGTAGCTGCACGTCAGGCGAACGACCCATACCCAACACCACCAGAAGATATGGATCCATTGAAAAATCCATTGCGCCGCCATTCAAACGTTCATCATTATAAAAATGCTCAATATTTAACAATAATTTTAACCACGTAAACTAAAACCCCCTATAACTTAACAAATTTTCAGATGTTAAGGAAAACAGATGTTTGGGTTTAACCACATTTTGAATAGACAGAAGTTAGTGAATAGCAATGTTATTAAAATTGTTGTTAAGCTAACTTAACCATAGAAAATGTGGTTAGAAAAGTTAGTGAATCGCGCTACAGAAGTGAGTCTCTGTTATGCGGCCTTTACACGGGTCGATTTCCTAGTCGATTTTTGTGGTTGACGACACAATAATACGTTCCACACTTTGTCACCACCTAAAAAGCAAGTGAGAATCTATCGATTGACGTCATTATGACATCTCTCAGTCGAAAACCTTGATAGAGTTCAGTTACAGAAACTCAGTACAGTTTTTTTAACGTCATAAGTGCTTCTATTAGTGCTGGAAGCGATATCGATATAATATCGATTCATCGATGTTTTTGAACTTTTTCGATATATCGATATTTTTTTTCCGATATTCGATATATCGACGGTCATGGATCCATCACTGATAAACGCGGAAAGAAGCTGGTAAAAGGCAGCATTGCTGTTTTGTGGGTAATTCCCCAAATTTGGATATTTTTTTTTAAATTTGATTCCTATGTAGAAATTCCTGTGTTTAAAAGTAATGTAAATACGAACATTTTTTTTAAATGTTCATTGTAGAATTGCAAAATCAAGAAAAAAACATTTTTTAGCACGAAATTTTTATTTTTAATTCAATTTTTAATTGTTGGGGTAAGTGGAAAAAAAATTTCAACAACTATTTACAGCGAAGGTTGAGTGTATAGCTATTTCACGAAAAACCATTTTCGATCATCAGCACTCTTTTCGGAAGTGGATGCACCGGGGATTGAACCCGAGTCCATTCCAACTTCAGCCGCAATGACCCAACGGATAAACACACTCGGCCATTGAGACTCTGTGCAAGCTGTTGGATTTTCCCCACTTTTGCCTTTTTCATTTTCAACATTAACGTTAGTGTGTATATGCTTTTGCATATATTCTCCACAAACGTGCTGAATTTTTGTTGTAGGCAGTTCGCAATGAACATTGTTGTTGGTATTTATTTTATGTATATACCAAACAACGTTAACAGTTTTACTTGAAAGAGTTTTTAGTGCTTAGCACGAAATTTTTATTTTTAATTCAATTTTTAATTGTTGGGGTAAGTGGAAAAAAATTTCAACAACTATTTACAGCGAACGTTGTTTACTGTTACGTTGTTTGGTATATACATAAAATAAATACCAACAACAATGTTCATTGCGAACTGCCTACAACAAAAATTCAGCACGTTTGTGGAGAATATATGCAAAAGCATATACACACTAACGTTAATGTTGAAAATGAAAAAGGCAAAAGTGGGGAAAATCCAACAGCTTGCACAGAGTCTCAATGGCCGAGTGTGTTTATCCGTTGGGTCATTGCGGCTGAAGTTGGAATGGACTCGGGTTCAATCCCCGGTGCATCCACTTCCGAAAAGAGTGCTGATGATCGAAAATGGTTTTTCGTGAAATAGCTATACACTCAACCTTCGCTGTAAATAGTTGTTGAAATTTTTTTTTTTCCACTTACCCCAACAATCAAAAACATTTTAAATTTAAAAATTTTTATTCCTATTTTAAGCACTATGAGGTTTTGAACCAAAAACTTATGTTTTTTCCCATTCATTTTTATTTTTAATTTAAACATTTTCTTTTTAAATCCCAAATACATTTTAATTCCAAAAATTTAATTTTTAATTTAAAAAATTTCATTTTTAAAATAAAATGAAAACGTGCATTATAAAAATAAAAATTATATTTTAGATTTATTTTCTCTGAGTGTAAAAGGTATTTAGATGCGTTATTAATTTGTCTATTTCAAACCTTTTAGTCTTTAACATGGTTTTTTAAATAACTTAAATGCGAAATATTTCAGTGAACCACTGTAATTGATACCTACTCTTTCTGGCTGGAACAGAATTTACCTTTTCTGTTTTTTTTTTTTTTTGATTATTGAATTCCCTTTTCAAAAAAGATTTCTGTTGATAATAAATTGAAATATTTAGTTTAAATGTTTATTTAGTTAATTTTTAGAGTAATATTAATGACTGTCACTCTCGTTCAATTCAGGGCACAATAATAAATGCAGACATTTAGAAAAATAAAGCTGTTATATATAGATATGTATGTTAAATTAAGGTTTATATAAAGTAGAGCTCTCGATTTTTTTGTAGGAAGAAAATGAATGGTCACGTCTCGAAATGGGAGAGAAGCTCGGCCTGAAACCCTTTAGAGTTATATTGGCGCCAGTGTATTAAATTATTATAACTGCTGAGTATGAAAGTGAAAGTTAATAGCCGTGTTTCACATACGGTGATCCTAACCCAGATAAAAATTTTTGCACGTAAATGCAACAACAAAGATTTCAACTCGATTAAACCAGATAAATTGCTGGTTCAATTGATCCGCCCTGTTCGATTTGTTTTTTCCGTGCTGATTTGGCAGCACAGTGCTTTTTTGATTTGGCAGAACTGAAAAGTGACATTTGTGTATGTATACATATATATAGATATACCCTGCAGTAAATTTGTTTCACTGCTAAATGATCATTGATGATTCTTTGTTGAATATTCATCACTATCGTTTTGCGTTGGTGCAAGCGAGCAAGCTATATTGAAAAAACCAAACGAAATACCATCTAGGCGGCTAAAAACCAACGAGCCAGCTTGTATTTCGGTAGGTTTTTTGACATTCGGCAGCTTTTCTGACAAAGTTTTCAATTTGACAACTATAAAACAAATTATATTTAAAATAAAAAATATATGGAAACACAAATTTCAAATTTGCCTCTTGTAAGCTTCTGCTTTGGCCGTAAGGGGAAAGAACAAGTCCGGAAGAAAAGTTATACTGCGCACTGGCTTCTCCTTATAACATGGAATACATAGCTATCCCGCCATTTGAGTTTCATAATTTATTTCAGTAATTTAAATTCAAATTTCCAAAAAGATAATTTTTGAAATCCTTATTTTCATTTAGTTTGAAGTTTAAAGTCAATAAAATTGTTTTTGAGGGAGTATTTGTCTCTTTTCAATGTACAGAAGAATTGTTTTTGCGCTCTTATAACTCTGACGAATTTTATGGCCGAGCTTCTCTCCCAATTCGAGGTGTGCCCCTTTTGTTTTTCCTACCATTGGACAGTTTTATGCCGGCTCCGAACGGAGTCATATAGGCATTAGGAAAGCAAACCATTTATTTGAAAAAATTCAGCAGCCTTTATATGAAAGTATTCACTGATGCCTCCTCATGATAAATTTCATCAGTGATTCATAAAGGATTCATTTCAGATTTTTACTGCTGGGTATATGTTGTATATGTTTCTTCTTCTTTTTAGTTTTTTTCAAGTGCAGCCAATTTTCATTATGAGCCGGATTGTTTCAGTAAAAATTTATCTTAACCCAGACCCAGATGTAATAACTGAAATGCCCCTAATATTGAGATAGAGCCACATAAATCTTTAGAAACCCTCAGCTTTGTTAGTGGGTTCATAAATTGCTCATTTATTGTAGCTAATTGCGAATTACAGCACCACAAGAGCCAAATGTGAAACAGCCGAAATCCCCAAAAGACTATTACTGAATGAATTCGCAACAAACAAGAAACAAATACAAAAGTAAACAAAAATACAAACTCACAAACAAAGAAAAACAATCACTGATTCCGATGGCAAATGAACTCGGTATATTTGTATGTACATAAATACATACATACCAACATATTATGAAACGGCAGAGGGGCGAACGTATGGATGGATGAGTAAACCCTTCGTTGTCTGTCTGTCTGTCTCTATCGGGTGCCGTAAGTCGTGTGATTAAAAACCCATCGCCTTGAGCCTTAAAAACGGCATTCATTCATTCATTCATTCATTTGTATATATGTACATATGTATGTAAGTATGTATGTATATATGTATCTATGTGCACATCCGTACAAACATGTCAACGAAGCCGAGCAGAGGAAAGGACCAGCTGAGGCCGGTAAAAAGCATTTTCCTTATGGAGCGAACCATTTGTCTTGACGGGATTTGTATGGTTTAAGGAAGGCAAACATTTCAATTTGCACGGGGTGTTACTGGCAGCAGTGGCACAGTTGTTGGCCAAATACACAGTTATACTCTATACCCTGCAAAAAATGCGTCTAATCCTGGATACATCCGAGATCACTCGCAAAGGAGTATGCGACTACTCCCTTTTTGTATCTCTTTATATGGAATGAAGTGTTCCTTTTTGTTTGAGCATGTCCTATGGAGAGACTAATTGTACCCTTTTATACCTGAACCAGTACGAAAGTAGAGAACTCCACTTTGATGCCAATGGGATACCAAATGGAAGTTGTACCCTTTTATAGTGTATGTACAAACATATACTTAATTGCAAAAAAAAATGCAATAACAAAAGCATATTTCAAAATTGATTTATAACCTTTTGAGTAAAATTGTCAACAATTCCTCTACATTTTTACCGTTCCGGGTACAATTGGGAGTAATTGTAGCCAAGTGTACCCGAAAGAGAGTTGTCCGGGACAAATCTCTTTCGAGACTAATTGCACAATTTTTGCAGGGTATATACATACATATGTATGTGTATGTACATCCATATGTACATACATATACTTTCGGGACACATTTAAAGTTGTGCTGCCAATCATTCGTTCAGTTAACCATTCATTCGCATCAAAGGATCAACGTGCAGCGAGTCAGAAAATAACAACGGATTTTGATTAAAGCTCTCTTCTGAGTCACATACCAACAAACATGTGCATGAATTTGAACAGAAAACAACCCGGTAGTTCGATTTCTTTGGTCCAACGCCATCGAATTCGCTTCTTCTCAATAGTGACTACTAGTGCAAAACCGACACTGAAGGTATCGGAGAAGTGGGCGTGGTACCTGCTATATAAAGTGAAATTTCCAAAAATAGGGTTGCTCGAATTTCGACCACTTGGCGATTCTTGTGGAAATAATAATAACACTCTGTAACAAAATAAAAAAATTGAATGTACTTTTTTCGAAGTTAACATATGTATGTATGTACGTTATATGTAGGCTGACCATCCGTTCTGTTTTTTGAGGGACCGTTCTGTTTTTCAGACATCTGTCCCTCGTATTTTTGTTTTTTCGGAAAACCTCAAAATGTTCTGTTTTTTTCCTAGTGTCCCTCATTTGTCCCTCATTTATTTATTTTGGGGCATATTCATAGTCTTGATAAAAGCTGATTTTAAGTTAGTTAAAATCAATACTTTATTTTGACTATGAATATTCCCCTTTTTGTTTAAAATCTGTTTTATATTAAAAGGTTGAGGTGGCAGCCCTTTTTCTCATCAGAATTTAAGTAGTTATCGATAATAACTACCATCGTCATTGACTATATGTTTGTTGGAATGTAATTTTTGTGGCTGCTGTGTGGCAAATTAATTTGAAAGAAATTGGTAAATCGTATTAAAATTGATTTGTGGACATTAAACTAAGTTACCAAATTCTTTTTTATCGTAGCATTATGCTTGCTTTATTGTAGATACCTATAATTAAACTTACAAATTTGTTTATTTTTGTTAAAACAAAAAGTCTGAAGAGAATCTGAATTACATATGTTTGTAAGCCTATTATTTGATGAATAAATATTTTTTACGATTTCAAGTTTCATAAATATGTATGTATTCGTACTTATATCATTTGAAATTTTGTCCCTCATTTTCGATTCATATTTATGGTCAGCCTAGTTGTATGCCTTAAAAAGCATAGTACTAAGACTGCATACTTAGAATTTTCAAGTCATATATTGTACCATAACTTTTTTTTTCTCCGTTTATCCCATCAACATGATGATGTCGCTGAAAAGACGATATTTTGCCGCTTATAACTGTAACTGCTAATGTATCTTGAGAAATGTCAGACAAACTGTAAATATAATAACGAAGTTTTTTCCTTCATTTTACATCTTTAATACCGGTTTCTTGCATAATTTGTTAACCAGTGTATATGTAGGATTATTTTAGAACAATTTCCTGTTAATTCTGTTTTCAACGAAATATGTGTAACTTTTTCATATGCACATAGGCATTCCTAGGATATTTTATTCTAATAAATTTCTACTGTTAAATTTTCCATATTAAATTGTTAAAATTGCACTTACCCGGGTTAAGGTAGTTTCAAAATTTAGTAATTATTTATGAAAAATTTCCCAGTAGAAATTGATTAAAGTAGAATATTTTAGAAACGCCTACGCGGATATGTACAAATTATATGTCGTCGCAAACAGAATTAATTGTTTTAAAATAGTTTTATATGTACACTGGATAACAAATTCATCGAGAAATCCGTGATTAAGAATGAAAAAATTTAACATAAAATTGAATTTGTGATATTTTCTTACAGGTTCTCTGGCATTTATCAAAATACATTAACGATTCCCATACTGTTTAAAGGGGCGAAATTTCATCTTTTCATCGACATTAAAGTAACGTTGATGGGATAAACGGAGAACAAGTTATGGTACAATATATGACATAACCAATGAAAATGGGGTTTTTGGTCCCTATCTCCAGATTTTGGGGGTATATTGGAAATTCTATGTATGCAGTTTTTCTATACTTGGCTAGGCCTACAACTTGAGGCATGTCTTGCCAAAATTACTTTTTCACTGTCACACAGTGTAATAATACACGGGACCTCGTACATTGTAGGCAAGCAATCTACCTACTATAATAAAGCGCTTAAAAATGCATTAGCCGAAAAATTTTACATTCAACGTTAGAAATATTGCTAAGAGAATAAACAAATATGGAAACTTATCCAAGTAAAATCATTTCTTGTACATTTTTTAGGAAAATATTAGATATGGTTATGTAAACTCTTAAGTCGATTTTAACGTTTTTAAGAATAATCGAAGCAAAAGAAAAAAATTAAATTATTAATATATATTAATTAAATTTTGGCCGCTGCGGTGCAGTGGGTAGAGTGCTCGCCTGCTATGTTAGAGCTCTCGGGTTCAAAAAGCCAATTATTGGGTTTTTAGGGTTTTTAAGAGTATCGGTCACCTCTCGGCAGTGGGCGGCATATCCTCCGAGTGCCATGAAAAAGCTTCTCTCAAAAAATGCATTTCCGTTTCGGAGTCCACCCAATTGGTAGAAAAAACAAAAGGAGCACACCTTGAATTGGGACAGAAGCTCGGCCATAAAACTCGTCAGAGTTTAAATAGCGCCATTATTATATTATATTATAATTAAATTTAAAAATGTAATTAAAAACCGTTGTAATTTAATTGCAAATACGATTGGTAAAAGCAAACAATGAAGTCAGTTAAAATTCTTTTACTAGCAATTTTATCATTACGTCTGAAAAATAGTTTTAGAACTTGGATAAATAAAGTCCCATTGAGTGTATGAGAAACGATTTCACCTTAAAGCAAACATACAGGTGACGCTGAAAAAAAGCGTACTAAAAAGGTTTTTTGTAGTCAGTTCGGAAACAATGAGAACGCTATATAAATATTCGTCAGCCAAAAGTCGATTTTATTACTTTTCGTCAGCCAAAACTCGATTTTATTACTTTTCGTCGGCCAAAAGTCAAATGTTCTACTTTTCGTACAGAATTTTTTTATTGATAGCTTTCGCCAGAAATTTTAAATATGTTAGTTTTCGTATGGTACAACGATATGTACTTTCGTTAGGATTTAATTTACCCCACAACTTAAAAACTGACTGTGGCTGGACTTGTAATTTTACGACGGAGTATCTAATAGCGCAGTTGGGTACTGTATTCCTTTGTATGGATATGTTTTTAATCGCGTACAATTATTTGTATGCACTTATGCCCTGCAAAAATTCCGAATACTTTATGCACCCATCTATGGGGTACTTCTAGGGACCAAGCGAGTAGTTCATGATATACGAGTATGTACCACAATTCATACTTTCTATTAAGTTGCAAGCTTTGAAATATACATAGATAAAATTTTATTGATTTAAAAAATTTAAAAAGGTTATTATATGAATTTTAAAACGCTGCTAACTACGAGCTGATGTAAATACATGAATCCGTCCTTTGCAGCTATGTAAAGAATCACTTTGTAAGTACTCCAATCTACGACAAATGGACCATATAGTAATCCAAAGATTTTTGCAGGGCGTAAGTACGTACAAACATACATATATGTATGTATGTACATATGTATGTATTTTGTTCAATGTACATACATACATACATACATACATGTTTTTGCAAGGGATGGCATCGGTATATTATTCTGCAAATATGGAGTGCGGGGATTGCGTGGGATTATGGATCATAAATGGAATATTTATCACAGTTGCGAAAGAAAGTTCTACGTTTCCGCTTCCTCCGTTTCAGAGTGGGTTGATGAGATTTTATAGCATCCGCATTAAAGTTAAAGGCAAAAGTCATTGAAAAATAAGCAAGGTGGATTAATTTTATATATGTATGTATATCTAGATAGAGCAGTATTCTTACTTTAGCAATAACATTTCCATCACATAAATTTCTTTGTATAAAATTTATAATTTTTTTTTCAGAAATCAAGTACACTCAGGGAAAAACAGCATTTTAAAATAAAAAATAAAATTTTTGTTTTCATAATGAACGTTTTAAATCAAACCATTTTTATTTTAACAATGAAAATTTTTAAATTAAAAATGAAATTTTTGAATTAAAAATGAAATTTTTGAATTAAAAATGAAATTTTTGAATTAAAAATGAAATTGTTGAATTAAAAATGAAATTTTTGAAGTAAAAATGCATTTTGGATTTAAAAAGAAACATACTTAAATTAAAAATGAAAATGAATGTTAATTCAAAAACTCGCTCTTTGTTAAAAAAATTTTTTGTGAGAAAATATTTTTTGTGAGAAATCCAACAAAAACAATAATGAGAATCGATTTTTTTTAATTTTGTTTTTACAATGATTCTCATATATATCATGGATTCTTTTTTAGGAAAAGGGAAGTATAAATAGGTTACTACAATTCAATATAATGTTGAATGTTCCACTATGTGATGATTGGATAGAATTTCAGGTTGATGTCATGGTTCGAATCCGGAGGAGAATATAAAATAAAGAAGAAAAAGGAGAATAAGAATAATAAGAAATAAAGATAGCTAATAGTTAGGGCGAAGTGCAAAAGAAGAGGAGAACAAGCGGAGGCTATATTTTTGTAGTTGGGACTCGGATTGAGAAAAAATTAAGAGAATGCGGTTGGATACAATTTCGAATCCGGAAGAGAAAATGATAGAGAACACTGCAGCGTATTTTTTTCCTTAAATTGCTTAAAATAAAAATAAACATTTTTAAATTTAAAATGTTTTTTCTTGATTTAAAAATTTTACTAAAATAAAAATGTTGGTATTTACATCACTTTTAAATACGTTTTTGCCCATTTTAAGCACGTTTTCATATATTTTTTTAATATATTTTTTTTCCCGCGGGCGTTTTTGCCTTTCTTGAAAAAGAGATAGCGCCTGCGAATAAAACGAAATTAAACCCTTTGGTTTTATTTCCATTCAGAAAGGGAAAGAACGCCCGCGCCCTATTCGGCGATGTGGGCTTTATTTCTCTTTCGAAAGGGCAATTAACCCCGCAGACGGGTTTTTTTTTAAATATAGTGTTTTATTATTGGAAAAAGCGCCGCAGGCGAAAAATTGGAATAAAAAATCGCGCGATTTTTAATTCCAATTTTTCGTTTTTTTTTTAAAATGGTGTATTATTATTGGAAAAAGCGCCGTAGACGAAAAATTGGAATAAGAAATCGAGCGATTTTTAATTCCAATTTTTCGTTTTTTTTAAATATGGTGTATTATTATTGGAAAAAGCGCCGTAGACGAAAAATTGGAATAAAAAATCGCGCGATTTTTAGTTCCAATTTTTCGTTTTTTTTTAAATATGGTGTATTATTATTGGAAAAAGCGCCGTAGACGAAAAATTGGAATAAGAAATCGCGCGATTTTTAATTCCAAGTTTTCGTTTTTTTTTAATATGGTGTATTAGTATTGGAAAAAGCGCCGCAGGCGAATCAAATGAGTAATCCCGAAAATAAGACATGTGACACAGAAGACATTGATGTATCCGAAATGGATTTTTCTAACTATGAAGAAACGGCGGACAATTTTTGCGAGAGTCAAAGCATGTTGTTGTGTGTTATTTGTTTTACCAAGCCACGCGATGTTCTCTTAAGCCCATGCAGTCACTTTAAATTGTGTGCAGATTGCTTTGGAGAGCACAGTAAGGTTGCAATCGTAAATGGCAATAGAAATATTTTGTGCCCGGTTTGTCGTCAAATTGTTGAAAACTCTATATGAGTATTTGTTTAGATTGTGGTCTGAAAGTGCTGATATGTATGTAATGAAGTTTTGTTTATTTTGATTGCGTATTTAAGTATTTACTTACTTAGATATCCTGAAAATTGTTGCTAATAAATGATTATAGAAATTTACTGAAGCTTTGTTTATTTTGATTGAGTATTTGAATATTTAGAAGAGGATTTAAAAAAAATTGAAAGAATCGAAAAATTGGAATTAAAAATCGCGCGATTTTTAATTCCAATTTTTCGCCTGCGGCGCTTTTTCCAATAATAATACACCATATTTAAAAAAAAAACGAAAAATTGGAATTAAAAATCCCGCGATTTTTTATTCCGATTTTTCGCCTGCGGCGCTTTTTTCCCTAATACACCATATTTAAAAAAGGCCCGTCTGCGGGCTTAATTGCCCTTCCGAAAGAGAAATAAAGCCCGTGGATCAAACGAAATAACGCCCGCGGGAATTATTTCTTTTTCAAGAAAGGAAAAAACGCCCGCGGGTGTTATTTCCTTTTTTGGGAAATAACGCCCGCGGGCGTTAATTCCACGGGCGTTATTTCACTGCACCAAATTTGAACAGGATATAGCAGGTTCATTTCCGTTGCACGGAAACAGGAAGCAGGAAAAAGCAAAAGTTCAAAACGTTGACCCGGCTTTCCGCTGAATATTTTTGGACGATATTGGTATCGAATTAAAAGGTGCTGAGAAGGGATTTTACATTGAGATGTACTTATTATGATTACTAGGTTGGGTCCCCAGATGTGGGTCAAAATGTGGATCTGGATAATCCTGAAATATTTTTGAGAAATATTGGTATCAAATGAAAGGTTTTGAGCAGGACTTTTACACAGAGATGTAGTCATTATGATTTCTAGGTCGGGTCCCCAGATTGGATCAAAATGTGGACCTGGATAACCCCGAAATGTTTCTGAGCAATATTGGTATCAAATGAAAGGTGTTGGGCAGAACTTTCATACAGAGCTGTTTTCAGTATGATTTTTTGATCGGGTACCCAGTTATGGGTAAAAAAGTGGACTCGGATGCCCAGGAATGTTTTTAAACAATATTGGTATTAAACGAAAAGTGGAAATCGGGGCTACAATTTAGGTCTTTCCTTCATGTTATGCTCAGCCATGTTTCCTAGGGAAACGGAAAGGAAAAGGGACGGAATAGGAGAGGGAAAAGGAATATTGTAATTTTAAATAGACCATACTTTTCATTGATTCATTCTTTGTTATTATACACAGAAATATTAGTCGCTTTTACTAAGGTGTACCATTTAATGACATTTTTCTGAAACCATCAGTTTTTGTTTGTATAGGATACGCCACTTCATACAACGCATCTGCAAATATCTTTGTAGAAGGTACAAAATCTTGGTTTATAGGTCTATAATTGAATTGCATTTCATTTACTGTCATTTGTATTCTTTATTATGAGAGATAGTCAAATCAAAGAACGTAAATTGTATAAGAAGGGAGAGTCCGCTCACGAAAAATGTAGCGAGTAAATTACGAAATTGGCTGAAATTTCAATCCAGGTTGTATTTCTGTTTTGATTCTTTCATCCGTAATTTTCAATTTTGTCTTTGTCATTTGCTTTCCTACCCAATGCGAAATTTGAAGAGCCATAACATATGTTCAAAATCAAAATATTTAGCTTATCATTTATATTAAGTATTATTTAAATTATAACTAAATATATGTTTTAAGTGGTTCTACAATATATATATAATTAATAATAACATGTTTATCTCTATACATTACGTGTTGTTATACATATATTGTTTATGAAAATATGCAAATTTATTGATCATATACATTTTTTGAACATTCTAACAATGGATGTTATCGAAATCAGAATTTATGGTGTTTAAATTTCGCAATATATCAAATAATTATGATTTCCATTTTTATTTTGTTTTTCCAAATGCTGATTATGCGCACAGGGCATTCTGGCTGCACAAAGAAGAAAATGCGATAGAGCTACGCACCCATCTTACGTAGGCCACATATGTATACAGACAATTTTAATTGTGTTGGTGTCCGCGTTTTTTTTTTTCGCGATGTTGACAAATAACATGGGCTTCGATTGGCTGCTTTTGTTTTTGTATCATCACACATATCTGCTACTTCGCTATTCTGTTCTAGTGACATATACCCAATGCCAAGATGCCTAACCCATTACACCTTTTGAACGACCAATACCACAATTTGTACACAATGCAAACTGATTTACAATGTGTATAAAGAAGTGTATAGAGTTTACAAATATTAATTTTGTTATTTTTTGAGTTTGGTTTTCTTTGTGAGGTTTGTGTATGTACATATATGCAAACATCATCTATTCTATAATCTACATTTTCGCTGTTGGGTATATTCGTAAATGCTTTGCATTTTTGGTTCTAATGATGACGATCTTACTTCTTTGGCAAACCGGTTTTGCCTATGATTATTTATGTATGCATGTACGTAAGTTTCTATATCCAACTGGCAGACTCGAATTCAACATTTTGTATGAAAGAAATGCGATTAATTCGGGACGTGTTCGGGATCAATCGTTTACATCCCGAAGGTTGCAAATGTAGTTTAATCTCCTTCATTCAAAGCTATAAGGCTATTTTTTGTTATGAACATTTCTAAAAATGGTTAATTGTTATATGTATATGTATATTAGAACAAAGTTTATTCGATTCGGTTCCATCTTGTAGTGAAATCTTTTAAATTAAAATTAAGTATTTTCTCCAAATATTTTTATAAATCAGTCATGAAGATTTAAATAAAGATTATACAATAAGTTTTAAATAATATAATATAATATAATATAATATAATATAATATAATATAATATAATATAATATAATATAATATAATATAATATAATATAATATAATATAATATAATATAATATAATATAATATAATATAATATAATATAATATAATATAATATAATATAATATAATATAATATAATATAATATAATATAATATAATATAATATAATATAATATAATATAATATAATATAATATAATATAATATAATATAATATAATTTAATATAATGTAATAAGTTTTACTTTTGAAAAAATTTGCCTACATTTATACCGGGACAAGCCCTTTCGGGATTAATCGCATATTTTATGGAGGTGAATCTAAAATCCTGAAACTTATTAAACTTATTTGAAGTTAGGCTTCTAGATGACGAAAAGGCGTTGTTTGGGGGAAGAAGTCCCAAACAAACCTTGATTCATAATTTTGATGCACCAGGCGCATATCAAAAATAAAAATAAGCGCCGAATTAATTTTGCATACGTATATATGTATGTACATATGTACACATATTTGCATGTCCATACATACATATGTATGTACATATGTATGCCAAATGTATGCATGCATAAGTCAGAGATTTCTATT
This sequence comes from Urophora cardui, assembly GCA_960531455.1. NCBI lineage: Eukaryota > Metazoa > Arthropoda > Insecta > Diptera > Tephritidae > Urophora > Urophora cardui. Next base: position 75,591,137 of record OY482673.1, read on the forward strand.
TTCTATTCTTATTCGTTCTTATTACTTATTCGCGTCGAAAAACCAAAATAAAAAAGTCAAGTGAATTCGCGAAAAATAGTGTGAGGCAACTCGCGCATACTGGATTGAAATTTCAGAGCCGATTTTATCGAACTCGTCCAAAATAACGAACATTCCCTTCTTATAAAATTTACGTTCTTTGGTCAAATCCTCAAATTGCAAAAGCAATAAAACCCTACAATGAGATTCCTTCTTAAAAAAGGTATGCCACGCCATAAGGGCTTTGCTGTCAAGTCTAAATTGGCTGAGTATCAAACAACTATGAGGTGAGTTTTGTCGAAGGCTGGGGTAATGCTCAGTCTGTCCAAGGTCAAGTAGAAGTCCCACAAACTCCCACTGAATAAAGAACACAGTATTTATGTGTTAAGATCGAACACACACACACCTGAGATTTTGAGAGGGCAGTAGCTTTCCGTCACTAGAGAGTGAGAAGGTGCAGTTGAGAGAGAGAGAGAGAGCGGGAGAGGATTTGCAGGCGGTGCTATGAGGCGGAGCCACCAAAAGCCAGATGTCAAAATCGGAGAGCGGATACGGTAGCTGCGTAGAGCGCTGAGAACAACAATGTCGGAGTTAACAGCAGCGGTAGCAAAGGGAAAAGTTACCAGAGGCGGAGCAGTGATGGAGCCAATAGCGATGACGAAAACCGGCTGACACGATTGCAGGTCGGAGCTAGACGGTGTCGGCGTCGTGATTGGTCCTTTTACTTGATCTTGCCTGACAGGAGGTATAGCGGCGTGTCTGCGAAAACCTATGGAGACTCCGGTTAGTTGAGCTGGCTCATCCGCTCTCCCCGGTTGCACCTAACCTGAAGGCGCTAGGAGGGCGGAGATATACCAGCTGAAATTCCGTGAGCACAGGAGCGCATCGTGATGGCTCCCGTATCATGTCACAGACGGAGCCAGACCGAGTGGAGGAGGTGTGTTATCATGTGGGCAATGGTCTACTCCGAACCATTCAGCCGCGGAGCGGAGAGTAGCCATCGCCATGACAGCAACTCCTCCACTTAGCCAGCTAGCAGGAGCTGGACTCAAGCCAAGTACTCCTGCCGGCGTACCTACGGAGACTGATTTGTGCTTGCCAATAACTGCGCTTTTATATGCCTGCTGCGACGAACGGCCTGAGAATCACAGCGAGTGCGAGCGAAAAAACCAACTTCAAAATGCCCGAATTGTTCAAATGCCCGTACAAACATACGGGTAATAAACAAACAAACGACTGTTCGAGCATTTGAACAACATTCGGGCTACTCGAAAGTGTTCAAAAAAAATTTGGAGCTCTAGTATAAAATGAAAGGTGCTGATCAGGGTATCCATATATATTTTATTCTATATGGATATCTCAAACGGTTCCCGTGAGGCCTAAACATGGACCTAAATAGCCCCCGAAATATTTTTGAGCATTATTGGTATCAAATTAAAGGTATAAATCAGAGCTTGAATAGAGAGCTCATTCCATTCCAATTTTCCAGTTGGTGCTCCAGATTGGGGCCAAAAACGTGGACCCTGATGGCCCAAAATATTTTTTCGCAATATTGGTATTAAATTAAAGGTATCAACCAGAGCTTCAATAGAGATTTCATTCCATTCCAATTTTCCAGTCGGTTATCCAAAATATATTATGTATTAATCATGACGTACACCGATATGTGGACCGGATGGCCATGGAAAGTTGTTGATAAGGAACGTGGGATGGGGAGAGAGAGAGAATAGTATAAGAGGAGGAAGAGATAGAGGGAACGGGAAATGCTGAGTGGTGGGGAGACCGATAGGGAAGGGAGTGGCATAGTGGGATTTGTCGCAGCGAAGTGGGACGGGTATTTGCTAGTCTATTATATAATAAAACAAAGTAAAAAAAATTTTTTAAAAAAGCTTTTATTTAATATTAATATAACAATTTACTAAAAAGGAAAAAAATAATTTTTTTATATTTTTGAACAAGATTTATATTAGTCCTTAGTTCATTTGGATCTTAATTTCAATCTAAACATACATTTAACGTATTTCTTCAAAGCATTTCTGTATATGTATCAACATAAATAAAAGCGCGGGTGCTCTTTACGTAATGCATATCTTACGTAATTGGAATTTAAAGTTTTTATCGCTTCCTTCCATTTCACCAATACGGTTTTATAACATGAATATGTAATGAGTACCCGCGCTTTTATTTATGTTGATACATATACAGAAATGCTTTGAAGAAATACGTTAAATGTATGTTTAGATTGAAATTAAGATTCAAATGAACTAAGGACTAATATAAATCTTGTTCAAAAATATAAAAAAATTATTTTTTTCCTTTTTAGTAAATTGTTATATTAATATTAAATAAAAGCTTTTTTAAAAAATTTTTTTTACTTTGTTTTATTTTTGCCTTTTTAGTTTTACAATGCATATTACATCTAATATCTGGTTTTACTATACTCTTTTGTGAATAGATTACTTCGTAATACGTGTTCAAAATAGGAACAAATCTGGTTCATAAATACTAATTTTCTAAATATCTTGACACTAGCGCCACCTAGCGGCGATTTATTTCCACGGATATATTTACTTTCTCATAGGCAATATATATACCGAATATGAACAAATTCGGTCGGTAAATACGAATTTTACAAATATCTTGACACCAGCGCCACCTAGCGGCGATTTTTTTCCTCGGATGTATTTACTTTCTCATAGGCAATATATATACCGAATATGAACAAATTCGGTCGGTAAATACGAATTTTACAAATATCTTGACACCAGCGCCACCTAGCGGCGATTTTTTTCCACAGATGTATTTACTTTCTCATAGGCAATATATATACCGAATATGAACAAATTCGGTCGGTAAATACGAATTTTACAAATATCTTGACACCAGCGCCACCTATCGGCGATTTTTTTCCTCGGATGTATTTACTTTCTCATAGGCAATATATATACCGAATATGAACAAATTCGGTCGGTAAATACGAATTTTACAAATATCTCGACACCAGCGCCATCTATCGGATTTTTTTTATTTCACATTGCATTGTCTTCGGGTCCTGAACTATGTTCCAAATTTCAAGTACCTAGCTCAACTAGAAGTATCTTAAATGTTCGTTGCAAAATTCCACGCCATACAAAAAGTGAAGTTAAATAAAAGCTTGTAATAATAAAAATACATAAGGTTTTAATTGAGTCAAAATCATTTCAATTGCCGATGATGCAACATAATGTGAAACTGTGCCTTTTAACCTCTACTTTTGTCGAATTTCCTGCCAAAGTGATTTGGTTTGGTGTTAATTTAATTATGTAACGCAAAAACAGAAATTGAGCACCTCGTCATTGATTTCATTAAAAAGTTTTGATCACGAAAGCCGACACTTCCGGAGCAAGGAATGAAAATCCGCTTTGGTGGTGGGATTCAACGCGATGTATCATATAAGTGCCTCCTGTGGCGAATTTGTGTGGAAACTATGTAGATATAATGTGCAACATGCCTCATCTTCGCATTGGCATAAATACGCTTATTATCGCTACTTCAAACACAATTGCGGTCACGTGCCAAATTCGATTAGGAAACACACGCAGGGGCGAAAACATAGTCTTAATACACACATGCACACACAAAGAAAATCAATGTGGTATTCAGAGTGCAAAAAATATAGACTTGGCTTTTACAATCCTTTGGTGGCATAAGGTCTTGATTGATTTGGCCTCATGCCAGCCACAATATTTATTTTTAACAAAAAAAAAGTAAAATACAAAGTATGGCAATGATACTTATGAACACTCAAGTCCCTCCTATCGCCTTTACTTACTTTCTGTGAGTCTGTGCGTAATGCTCTTATGCGATATCTGCAAATGAGAGGTGTAAATTGAGGAGTCTGGATTCAATGGGCCATAAAATGGCATTATTGCGCTGGCTGATCTGGTTATCTCTCTATTGTTCTCGTTGTAAACATTCTAGATTCTAGCTGAGAATCGCCCTAATACCACCACAAGCTAACCAGTCACGTCTTCAATGTCACCATGAAAAAGGATACCCCGCTGTGCAAGGCATTTTAAGCGCGTATCCCAGCATATGTTATTGGCTGTTGTTTGCTGCCAATCTAGGGTAATTATTATTCAAATATTATGCAAAGACAAATTTGATTTTGATACATACATAAGTGTTGTGGTTTGTAATTCCTTACTGGCTTTTGATTTACTTCCACCCATCTTTGTCGAATATGGCTCGCCTGTGTAACCAATTTTCAGAGAGATAAAGTCTAAAATATTTATTTAATATATTCAATTACCACAAACCTATCTACAGATATGGAAAAAATAAATATGGTAGTTGAATAATTTTATATCATGGCCAGTGAAACAACATTTTAGAATTTGCTGAAGCTTCATGTTTTCCTCTTTTTAACACGCTTTTATTAGTTTCACCTGTATGTATGTATGTATGTATGTATGTATGTATGTAATTTCTAGCTGCTGTCTAAATATATGCAACACATTTTACTAATAAGAATATGTTATAGCCACCGCTATGTTCCAACAGATGGCGTGCGTGTATTTATATTGCATATTTTATAGGATTTTGCTATTCTGGAGAATATTTGTTTTATTTGTGTTATGTGCTTTACTCCTTTAATATACAGTAGGTCGTAGTCATTGCCGTTCGATAATTGTGATTGTAAGAAATTTTGAGAGTTTTAAAAGTTTACCTTGTGTCAATCTTTACATTAACAAGTAACGAAACCTAAGTTCGAGTGGAATCGAACATTAGATACTCAGCTGTATGCTTTCATTGTTTGTTTGCGTTTGCTGGAAAAACGGTGTAGGTACTTTATATAAAGCGAGTGCCGCACGCCCATTTTCAAACTTTTATCAATCATCCAACTAAGCGTATAAATATTATTGTTAGTGCAAAATTTCATTCCTTTATGACTTCTATTTACAAAGATTTCACGTTACAAATTCTCAAAGAGTGTTCCAGAAATATCTTTATTAAAAAGTAGGCGTGACCATTAACCGATTTCGCCAAAGTTTTTGAACATGTATACACAAAGTTTCGTCATAATATATCAATTATTTGTCTAGTTATGGGCTCCGAAATCTCATATATTCCTGCTTCTAAAAAAAGGCGGTACCACGTCGAGTTTCCAAAAATGGAAAGTTCTCCGGAGGATTTATGGACCTTTGCGCGTTGGCGAGGGCGAGTATCGACGGAGATTTAACAATGAGCTTTAGGCAGACATCGACATTGTTCAGCGAATACAGATCCAGCGGCTCCGCTGGGCATTCATGTCGTGAGAATGGATGAAGGTGCTCTGGCCAAGAAAGTATTTCTGTCGAAACCCGCTGAACGCAGAAGAAAGGGGAGAACTCCACTGCGTTGGGCAGATCAGGTGGACAGCGATGCTGACTCCCTAGGTATTCCCAAATGGCGCCTTGCCGCACGAAACAGAAATAGCTGGCGTGATATGTTGGACTCGGCCAAAATCGTCTAGACGGTTACGTGCCAATTAAGTAAGTAAGTGTGATATTTTGCCATAAGTTTTAGTTTTATAACTTTTTTCGTAGTTATCAGGCTTTTAGTAATAGATGTACATTAGATGCGCTTATTGGTATGAGATTCTTTAAACCTTCTCAGATCCTCCCTCCGGTCCCAGAGTGTGGAAATAGGTTGCTGTAGAGTAAATAAACTGAAAAAAAATCAGTTTTGCAAAAACTAAATGGAGCTACACCAAAAACCGCACAATTTTGAAGAATTTCAAGGTATATTTAGTTGTATGTATGAAAAAGTTGAGAATTTGCACAGGATAAAAAATTTGAATCTACTCGTACGTAAAATTAACAGCTCAGACGAATGGCGTATGCAGTTTTTTGGTACACTCCCCAGGAAAGGTAATATCGCGGCCTAAAGTGAACATTTTTTTTCTCACTAATCTTCAACTTCATGTCCTATATTCTTTCTGATAGCTTACCATTTTTTAATATTCAATTACACAGGAGGCTGTGTAATTTAATGCGGGTTTCAAAAATACATTCAGATTGAAAATCTAACAATGGGTCATATTAATAAAAGCTGAGCATTTGCTTTTACTTAAAATTTGAGACCTTTTACTCAAATTTTGAAATTTGGTTCATACAGATTGATGTCAAATTTCTAAAATCTTGAGTAAAAGTATTTGCTTCGTTTTTATTAATGCGGCCCAATATCTGGATGAGCTCTTCAAGTTTAAGTGAAGTAAACAAAATTTTAACAATTTTGCTCTTGAAGGCGGTTTTTTTGGGGTTATTAATTTTTGTGTTATGGGACAAATATTTATATTTTTTTTATTCGTAGAAAAAAAAATGTATACCTCCTATATGTTTGACTATTGTAGACATACAGTATGAGTCTTTCTTTTTTTAAACCGCACACTTTTGAAAAATGACCGTTTCAAATGACCTGAATAATTTTTTATGTATTACACAGCTCAACAAAAAAGTTTATAATTTGGTACAGCCCTGCTTGTAACTGCATTTGATAGTATTCGATACACTGATAAAAAAACGATAATAACTTTTTTTAAACCTCTTCTTCTTCTTGATTGGCGCTTAACCGTCTAGACGATTCTGGCCGAGTCCAACAGAGCGCGCCAATTGCTTCTGTTTCGTGCAGCATGGCGCCACTTGCGAACACTTAGTGAGACAGCATCGCTGTCCACTTGATTTTCCCAACACAGTGGAGGCCTCCCTTTTCTTTTGCGTTCAGCGGGTTTCGATAGAAATGCTTTCTTGGCCGGAGCGCCTTCGTCCATTCTCACGACATGACCTGCCCATCGCAGCCGCTGGATCTTTATTCGCTGAACAATGTCGATGTCTGTGTAAAGCTCGTACAGCTCATCGTTAAATCTCCGTCGATACTCGCCCACGCCAACGCGCAAAGGTCCATAAATTTTACGAAGAACTTTTCTCTCGAATACTCCAAGTGCCATCTTATCTGATTTTGAAATTGTCCATGCTTCTGCGCCGTACATGAGGACTGGAACGTTGAGCGTCCTGTAGAGTGTGATTTTTGTTTGTACTTTACTTTTCAGTTGCCTACTTAGTCCGAAATAGCATTTATTGGCAAGCGTGATTCTTCGTTGGATCTCCGTGCTGACATCATTATTGGTGTTAATGCTGGCTCCCAAATAGACGAAGTCCTTAACAGTTTCGAATTTGTAGCTATCAACATTGACGTGGCTGCCAAGGCGTGATGTTTCTTTGTGTGATGACAGGAGGTACTTCGTCTTGTCCTCGTTAACCGCCAAACCCATTTTCTTAGCCTCTTTATCCAGCTTGGAGAAGGGAGAACATACGGCGCGAGTCTTAGTGCCAATGATGTCGATGTCATCGGCGTATGCCAGCAGTTGTACACTGTTGTGGTATAGAATGCTTCCTGTATGGTTAAGTTCTGCAGCTCGTATTATCTTTTCCAGCATCAAATTGAAGAAGTCATACGAAAGGGAGTCACCTTGTCTGAAACCCTTTTTCATGGGTTTTTTCCAGTATTTGGCGTATTGTGAAGATCTGGTCGATGGTAGGTTTACCAGGTCTGAAGCCACACTGATAAGGTCCAATCAGCTTGTTGACGGTGGGCTTCAGTCTTTCGCACAATACACTTGCTAAGACCTTATATGCGATATTCAGGAGGCTTATCCCAGTATAATTGGCGCGTACTGTGGAGTCTCCTTTTTTGTGGTTTGGGCAGAGTACACTTAAGTTCCAGTCGTCGGGCAAGCGCTCGTCCGACCATATTCTACATAGGAGTTGATGCATGCTCCTTATCAACTCTTCGCCACCATGTTTGAATAGCTCGGCTGGCAAACCGTCAGCGCCCGGGCCCTTGTTATTTTTAAGCCGAGACATTGCTATTCGCACTTCGTCATGATCGGGTGGTGGAACATGCCTACCATCATCTGCTATTGGGGATTCGGCTCGTACATCTTCTCCTTCAGCAATTTCACTGTTGCCATTATCTATCAAGGAGGAGAAGTGATCCCCCCACAACTTAAGTACACTCTGGACATCACTTATCAGATCGCCGTTATCATTCCGTCAGGAATTTTCCCCGTTCTTGAAACCTTCAGTCATCCGCCTGAGTTTTTGATAGAATTTTCGAGCATCGTTCCTACCCGCCAGCATCTCAAGCTTTTCACACTCGCGCCTTTCAGCCTCCCTCGCCAAGCACAATCTTAATGTCGTGACGGGGGCAGCGGTCGTAGGCATGCTCTAACTGCTCATAGAAAGTGTCTTTGATCGCATCGTCCTTCTCTTGCGTCGGGGCGTGGGCGCAGATGAGAGATATGTTGAAAAATCTCGCTTTGATGCGGATGGTGGCTAGACGCTCGTTCACTGGCGTGAACGACAGTACTCGGCGGCTGAGTCTCTTTGCCACCACAAAACCAACACCAAATATACGCTCCTCTGCATGGCCACTGTAATATATAGCGCAAAGCCCGCATTTATTCTTGCCTTGCCCCTTCCACCGCATCTCTTGTATGGCGGTGCTGTCAGCTTTCACTCTTCCGAGGACATCAACCAGCTGGGCAGAGGCACCTTCCCAATTAAGGGTCCGGACGTTCCATGTGCTTACCCTCAAATCATAGTCCTTTAAACGTTTGCCATGGTCGTCATCAGAAAGGGGTGGTCTCATCCGAGGCTTTGTTGTTGTTTTCATTGGATAGGATTTTTACGTGGTGGGTCCCAAGCCCGACGCATAACCCGCCCTGCGGGAGTTTTATATTATTATACGTTTATATAGCGAGCCGCTTGCTCCAAGACAGACGTCCGCTCGCAGCCGCACCTTCTGGTGAACAGACGCTGCAGTTATTCCCCTCAATAAGCCCTTAAACCGAATATGTCGGAGTGGCCTTGTCGAGTGGTCGCCTTCTCACTTTAGTTCACCACCAAACGGGTGTATGGTGGCTATCCAGAGGACACTGCGCGGAAGTCGTGAGCTGCTTGCTCCGCATGCAAAAGAATCGCTCTGGCCATCCCCAGGTGGATGGCAGCCAGAAGCTTTCCCCACTTTCGTGGACTTCTACACACGGAGCCATCCTTTTAAACCTACGTGTAGTTTTTGAGGTATGAGCCCTTAATATTATTAAATGCCAGAGAAACTGTAAAAACAGGGATTGCAAATAATTGTTATTTTTTAAATTTTGACTAAAAAATCATACTGAAGGAGAAATGCTAAACGCAAACGAAGTAAACAGATGTAATCACCGTAACGCAGACTACCTCTAGGTGCATTAACTTTTATTTTTTCGATTTTTATAAAAAAATTATTTTTAATCATTATTTTCCGAGTTTTATTTTCTGCTCAGAAAATAAAAGTTATTTTCGATATTTCATTTCTTAAAATAGAAATAATAGAAAATAAAAGTTATTTTTTGAGTTTTATTTTTCGATCAGAAAATTATATGACTTCTATAATTTTCTGTATACTTAGTTTTAAGAATTAATTTTTTTTATGTTTATATATTAGCTAAAATTTGATGTAATGTTTGGGTAAAATCTTCATATCTCAGGAACTCGTATAAGTCGTATTTGATAGATTTAAAAAGCATTAGAACCAGAAAATTCCAGGCTATCATATTGCTACATTTTATATACATATGTAGGAAACATAAAAACAAAATTGTGAGGTTATAATTCGTGATGTGGGCCTACTCAGAAAATTTGGAATTTAATACCACAGATAGATCTATTAATCAAGAACCTAACCCCACTTTCGGATTTTTGGGACAGGCATGATTAAATAAACTGAAGCGATGAATATTCCTCTATGTGCAGAAATACTTGCACTTCTATCAATAATATATACCATTGTGAGTAAAGCTAGCAGTATGCTTTGCTTCTTATCAGATATCTTACCTTCGTGCCAATATAAAGCCGAGATCACACGATTTGCACATTTGTACAAAAAATGACAAATTTAAATTTGTCCACATTTGCCCATTTTGATATCGTTGTGCAAATGATTTGCTTTGCATTCCTACGATTTGCCCGATTTATTAACTTTTGATTTGCCACACATTTATACATGCGTAGAAGTAAAGTGGCAAATTTGTTCACACTCGTTCACACTCGTTCACACGATCTAACCAATCATGATAAAACAGTCGTAAGAAAAATATAGAAGCACACTTTTGGGCATTATTTGGAAGAAAATTTTATGAAAAATTAACAAACAAAAATTAATCAAATAGGTATAAGTACATGTATTTTCACGATTTCGAAACTGGATAATACTTCCTTTAATTCTCTATATCTAGAGAGTCTATAAGATGATAATAAAGCTCATCTAATTCATTTAATAGAATACATGTGTTAACGAGCTTAAAAAAATGATCATTGTGAAATTTCGAATTTGGTTGCACAAAAGTGAATTAAATGACTATTTTCGGAATTAGAAACAAATACACATAGAACAGCAACCATTTTTTAAAATTACACGATGTTTGAAACATGATTTTCGCTTTGTAAATGTCATCTGAAAATTTGGTAAATTCGACCAAATTTTATTGTTGATACAACATGAAGCAATTCTAAAATATACAATATGATTCAAATAAAAAATTGTATTCCTAAATGTCGTTTGAAAATTTGTAAATTCAACCAAATTTTATTGTTGATACAACATGAAGCATTTTTAAAATATACACGATGATTCAAATATAAAGTTGTATTCCTAAATGTCATTTGGAATTTAGTTTATTTAATTTAATTAATTATTAATTCATTTAATTTCAATTCAAAAATTGCAAACAACAACAAAAAAGAAATTTACACTTCATTTATAGATTGAGCACTTAAGTATATATTTGTATATGATACACTTCACTGTACTCACCTGAGATGTCGCTGATGAAATCTGATGATCAAAAGAGGAGAAACTGTTTGGTTTCCACCCCTTTTATAGGCACCACAGAAGGTGGAGCCAAAAATAACGGGATCAGCTAACAGGACCCATACCAAAGCGAGATGAAGTAACGAGTCCTGTCAGCTGATTGATCATTCACCATCATCTGTCAATCATGACTCCTACCAGCGACATCTCGGAGTGAGAGTTGGCGTAAACAATGATGATACGAGTAGTGTCAATACATATAAACTAAAAAAATTTTTAAAAAAAAGAACGTCCCAATTCTAGTGTTGATATAACATGTATACAATAACCTAAAAAAGTGTTAAAAAAGAACGTCAAAACTATTTTGACACATACACAATTTTTTTGAACAGTTGATGTGGTGTTGGTCGTGCAAAATGCGAATTATTATAATTTTCTAACAAAAAGAAAATTTTGTACCGTTGCAATGATGAGAGGTTAGCATCATTGGCAGTGCGTGATAATCGTTTTTCCATTTATATTTTCAGTTTGCAGGTGAGTTAAAAGTGGATTGCATTTTTGTTCCAAAAATTTTTAATGTTCAATATTTTTTTTCCTCTTCATAGTTTGCAATTTTTACCACGAGCGATACCGAAGTAGCTGCTTTATTGATCTGATGATTATACATATATTATGTCTTATATTTTTTTTTAAAAATAAATTGTAAAATCAACAAGACTCTCTAGTTAATTTAACAATAAGTTTAAGGTAAAATCAAAGAGATGTTATTGTTAATTCAACACGACCATTTCGTGTTAATTTAACTAGCTTAAATTGTAACATTAACTAGTTAAAATTGTAAAATCAACAGGAAAACTCAATACTTTTTAGTGTTAATTATACAGTTATCATCCTGTTAAACTAACACTTCACAGTAGTATAAATTTACACGTTTACAGGTTGGCATACATTAAACATCGTGTTGAAAAAAATTAACCACAAAATTTGTTAAATTTTGGTTGATTTCACACGATTTTTTTTTGGATGTAAAGGATCAAAACCATATATCGATTTCGATTATTTTTAGAAATAGTTAGGGTAATAGTAGGATATAGTCACGTGCAAAGTCTTGTTAAATTAGCTCGAAAACTGACTGAGTTATTACCAGGAGTTCATGTTTATTTATATTCGGTTCGGATTCGGGAAAGTATTAGGAAAAGTAATAGGTTAAGTATTCGGGTTCGATTTCGGATGGGGTATTTGGAAAAATATTCGGTTCAGATTCGGGAAACCATTTGGGAAAACATTCGGTTCAGATTCGGGCAAATATTCTTCCCTGACTTGGGGAAGTAGTCGAAAAATCACTTTTTGAAAAAGTATACTTGTGTGACTAGCAAGAATAATTGAATAACGTGAATAACGAAAATATATTTACCTATTATAAAACAAAAAAAATTATTCTTAATTTTTTCTAGCTAAAAAATGCTTCTTCTGCCTCATGACTAAGGAAGCTAAAAATATGCAAATGCATATTGCATATGCAAATGCATATTTAGACCTAAAATGCATATCTACGGCCAAAATGCATTTCGTGCTTCTTTTGGCATATTTTGGTACTTAATCGAGCAATATCGAAAAATATTAAGCTGGCAACATCTTATCTGTGGTTCATTCAGATAGTTGCGTATACATACAAATAAGGCTATTTAACTATTGATCTGGGCCCCGGAGCAGAGCATTTTCCCTTATAAAAATTCACCACGACAAACACTAAGTTCTTGTATACTGATCAGAGCCTCGAAGCAAACCCAGAGTAAAACAAGTAAGGAAGCCTAAGTTCGAGTGGAATCGAACATTAGATACTCAGCTGTATGCTTTCGTTGTTTGTTTGCGTTTGAGCGAAACACAATGTACTTTATATAAAGCAAGTGCTGCATAAAGTGGGCGTAGCCACACCCATTTTCAACATTTTCATCAGTCATCCAACTAAGCGTATGAATATTATTCTTTGTGCAAAATTTCAGTCCTTTATGACTTCTAGTTACAAAGATGTCACGTTACAAATTCCCAAAGGGTGTTCCAGAAATATCTTTGTTAAAAAGTAGGCGTGGTCATAAACCGATTTCACTAAATTTTTGCGGCTCGAAGGACCATGAATCTTCCCGGGTGCAGCGGCACTCAAGAAGATAAAGGGGGTGTATTGGCGTGAAAAGAAATAAAATGAAAACCAAATGTATTAAATATTTTCAACTATTTAATTATAATTCTTTGTCTCAAATAAATGTGTACATCTGTTAGTATGGTTACAAATAAGCAAGGAAATTATATGCAAATTTGTAAGGACTCAGAAACTTACCGCTGTGGCTGGATAGAACATCGCAAGTGAAATATACAAAAAGAAAATTAAAAGCGAAGACCGGCACATTTGACTTTCGTCCAGTCAACGGCTTTCTCAATGCGTGTGTATGTGAATATATATTAAAAATTTGGAAATGCAGTTTTACTGCATATGTATGTGTAGACCTACATATGCATATTGAGAAATGCATATGCATGAGGGTGGTCCGAAATATTTAGACTCCAGGTCTAAACACAAGTTATAAAAGTGTATAAACCAAGTTTCGTCATAATATCTCAATTATTTGTCGAGTTATGGGCTCCGAAATCTCGTAGATTCCGTTGTCTAAAAAGAGGCGGTGCCACGCCCATTTTCCAAAATTTTTATATTTTTTGTTTCCGGTCTCTTGTAGAACTCAAGCCACAAAATTTCAATGAATTATCTTTATATTTGACAAAGATATCGCTTAAAATGTTTTTATTGGGCCACTTTATAATACCCATATATAAAAGTAGGCGTGGTAGACAACCGATTTTGACAATTTTCCGTCAAAACATTTATGTAAGTAAGTAAATCACGCGTAACAAATTTCATCGATATATGTATCTTCAACGGTTTCTGAGTTATGACTCATAAAACTTTTAATGTTTGCCCCATAATAAGTGGGCGTGGCACCGCCCATTTTCCAAAATTTTTGTTTTTTTTGTTTTATGTCCACAGTTGGACTCATTCGACAAAATTTCTGTGATAGATCTTTATATTTGACAGAGATATGGCTTAAACTGTTTTAATTAGGTCACTTTATAATACACATATATAAAAATGGGCGTGGCCGTCAACCGATTTTAACTATTTTCTGTCCAAATGTTTGCCTAAGTAAGTAAATCACATATACCAAATTTCATCGATATGTCTTCAATGGTTTCTGAGTTATGACACATAAAACTTTCAATGTTAGACCCTTAATAAGTGGGCGTGACACCGCCCATTTTCCAAAATTTCTTAAAATTTTTTCATAGGGGCCTGAGCTTAACACATGGGTAAAATCTTATCACTCTAGCTATATTATTAGCTGAGATACCAAATTTCCGATTTTTTCTATATATTTATTTATTTATTTATTTATTTATTTATTTATTTATTTATTCATCAATGAAACAAGTTCTTACAGACTACTAAAAAAAAAAAACCTAAGTTACAAAGAATATATGCTTACAATTACATATGTTAATATAATTGAAAGGTAAATATATTAGCGATAAGCTTGAATTAAGACAGATTTAACACAATTTTTCCCAAGCCCGAAATCAATTTCATATTTCTTGGCAAGGCTATTAAATTCAGTTAACGCCCTACTTATTGGCGAATTTAATGCATAATTAGTACGGCAAACTCCCATATTAAAAAGAGAAGAGTGTCTAAGCAATCTAGACGGTACATTAAAGTTAATTAAACCAAGCAGATACGGGCAATCAATAATTCCAACAATAATGTCAGTTACGAATGAAAGTGACAGTAACATTCTTCTATTCTCTAATGTTTTAAGATCAATTAGCATACAGCGGGATTCATAAGATGGGATGGGCTCATTAAATTTTAGGGTATGTAAAGCAAAGCGTATAAATGTCTTTTGAACACGCTCTAATCGATAAGCATGTATCGAGTATACTGGGTTCCAAATAACCGAAGCATACTCAAGCCTTGAACGAACTAAGCTGGTATATAGAGACTTAAAAGTGTAGGGATCAGTAAAGCTTGAGCTATTTCGACGAATAAAGGCTAGAAGTGAGTAAGCCTTCGGCAGTATGAAATTTACATGAGGTACGAAAGAAAATTTCGTATCAAAAATCACTCCCAAATCTTTAACTTCTTTCACAGAGTTAAGTCGTGAATTGGAGAGAAAGTAGGTTGTAGGTATAGGCGTATTCGATTTAGAAAAAGTTGCCACAGAGCATTTGTTAATATTCAAGAACAGAAGGTTTCTTGTACACCAATTGTTAACAGAGTTGATATCATTTTGGAGTTTATCAACATCGTGCAAGTCACGTATTTTTAAAAATAATTTCATATCATCTGCAAATAAAAGGCAGTGGGCATGATGTATTTGAGATACGATATCGTTTATAAATAGAACAAAAAGGAGTGGCCCAAGCACACTGCCTTGTGGTACACCAGAAGTGGCAACAATAGGTCTCGAATGTGCTTCTTCAATGCTTACAAAACTTAGTCTATTTTTAAGATAAGACTCAAACCAACGTAGTAAATTTGAGTGAATACCAAACTTCGATAATTTTTCAATAAGGAGGGAATGACAAACTTTGTCGAACGCCTTAGAAAAATCCGTGTATATAGCATCAACCTGGTAGCCTTCTTGAAATGATGAAATACAATATTCGGAGAAAATTGTTAGATTTGTAACAGTTGATCGGCCAG
The DNA here is from genome assembly GCA_960531455.1 of Urophora cardui. Lineage (NCBI taxonomy): Eukaryota > Metazoa > Arthropoda > Insecta > Diptera > Tephritidae > Urophora > Urophora cardui. The sequence goes on from OY482673.1 coordinate 75,606,774, forward strand.
GCATAAAACCGTGCTGGAAGGGTGAAATAAAATTTTTGACACTACGGAAAAGTTTATCTTTTACTATGGATTCAAAGAGCTTACTTATGGTTGTAATCTTTGAAATCGGACGGTAATTGCAGATATTACTTTTATTTCCTGATTTGAAAATTGGAGTAATAAAAGAGAGTTTCCATTCCTCGATAAAGATCCCGGATTTTAACGAATTATTAAAAATATATTGGAGCGGATTCGCAAGAGCATTACAACACTTTTTCAAAAGGAAAGCAGATAGGCCATCGTTATCTGGTTTACGGGACATTTTTAATTTCGAGATGCCCAATATGACATCATCTTCTGACACTGTAATAGAACTGATATTCGGTGCATACATATACGTACTACACGAGGTATCAATAATATTAGGCCCATTTACAAAATTAGATTCAAAAAAATCTGCAAATAAGTTTGCAGTTTCTAAAGAATTTGTTGAGGTTTTATTGTTTAAAAACATGGAATTTGGTATAATCGAGCTTTTACGTTTCGAGTTAATGTAACGCCAAAATTCTTTAGGATTATTTTTAATATTAATTTCAAACTTTTTGATATAATTTACATACAGAGCTTTGCCATATAGATTAAATTCGCGCATATAATGCCTATAATTAAGAAAGAAGTTAACATCATGTGTAGCCAGATATTTTTTATAAAACTTATTTCGTAAGTTTTTTAACCTGACTAGGGCACGCGTATACCATGGTACTTTATAGGTAGGCTTGGCCTTAACTGGCATATGAACATTGCAAATATCAATTACCGTAGACTTGAACAACTTGAAAGAAGATTCTAAAGTATGGTATTTGAACTGACATTCCCAATCAACATCTGAAATGTGTTTATTTAAAATATCAAAATTGCAATTTTTGAAATCAAAGTTAAATTGATTATTTATAGTTCTTCTAGAAGGAAGAAATGAATAAACATTTAGATCGATAAGCAATGGCACATGATGCATGTCAGATGCCGACATTGGGAAAGCAGCCTTATTAATAATATAACTAAGATTATTACTAATATAGACTAAGTCTAAAAGCCTATTCAATTCATTAAAAAATCGGTTGATTTGAATTAAATCTAGTAAAGAGAATGTATCAATTACATAAGATTCAGTTTCATTGCAAGTATTTGATGGGGTAAGGAAAACATCATCACAAGCATAATGCCAATCTAACCTACAAAGATTAAAGTCTCCTAAAACACACATGTGTTGATTTGCTTTTGATTTAAATGATAAATGCTTAATATTATCTAAATGAAATCTGTACAGTTCAACCGAACTATTCGGAGGAATATAAGACACGCATATAATAATACTCTCTTTAATACCTGGAACCAAAACACAGAGTTGATCCAGTAGGGAATCATTGTTTGGTAAATCTACAATACGTGCAGAAAAAATACGCTTAACAGCTATAAGTACGCCACCACCTCGTTTACGGCCAGTTTTAGCAGCATCGCGATCTTTTCGGAAAACATGAAAGAGGTTGAGGTCGAAAAATTCCTCATCATAAAACTGATCATTCAGCCAAGTTTCTGTAATCACCACAGCATCATAATCCATTTGAGAAGATTGTTGGAAAATAGACAGGGATTTCGTGCGTAGACCGGATACGTTTTGGTACAATATTCTGAAGCTTTTGTTTTTACCATCAATTAATTGTGACGATAAACTCAGGTTTTTCCTTCTGCTACACCCGGTTTTTGAAAAAACCTGAACGGACGAAGACTTACATCAGCTGGCCACAACTCAGAGTTATACACTGTGCCATATAATGAGGATGGAATCCCAAGTTTAAAACTAATGCGTTTGAGTGTTTCAGGACCCGCACCATTTTGGTCTGGTTGCTTTTTTACCAGACGATAACACGCTATAGAATTAGAGTGGATACCTGTTTCGCTCGTTATGTACGACAGAATATCATCAACCGAAACTGTAGGCTTGAAATATGAGAGGTGTATCCATTTCATTTTATGAGCTACACCTAGATCTGCACTTTTTTTGGAGCCAACAATGTTTACCTTAGATTTACTGCCACCCGTTTGACTACCAGCTTTGCTCGTAGAGGCGGTAGATTTATTGCCATGTATTTGAGTGCCAAATTTACTCACATAGGCCTGAGTTACACTATTCTGCGTCGCGCTCGAGGGGGCATTGGCAACTTGAGATGAGCGGATATGAGACCCATTAGAATTATTATTAGATTTAGCCGCAGCTGCATAAGAAGCTTTGAGATTATTTACGTTAGATACAGCCGTATCAGAAGATTTGCTATTTGATGACCGTATGTGTGACACTTTGGGGCTTATTAAGCTAACCGCAGCTGTAACAGATGCTTGCATTGCGTTCTGTTCAGCTAAAGATGAATTTATGGAATATATAGGAAAGGTGGGCGTGGTCATGGTCCGATTTCGCTCATTTTCAATACCAACCGTCCCAGTCTTGATACCAACTTGCATTTCAAATTTCATCAAAAATTTTGCGCGAGTTAGAGTGTTTACAGACGGACGAACGGACATGGCTCCATCAATTTCTCTTTTCAGCCTGATCATTTTGATATATAAAAGTCTATATCTATCTCGATTATTTCATTCTGTTACAATCCACCGTTATGTGATTAAAACTATAATACTCTGTGTACTAGTACAGCTGAGTATAAAAAACTGTTCCGATGCCCTGTTATTGATAGAAAACAGCTATAGTGTGAAAATTTGAAGGGAACAATAATGTGCAATATGTATCGCGATGGTGTGATGAATCGCAGACTAGTGTTACACGTTCAATATGAATATTGCGATATTTTTCTCGCTCTGAGGTTTAAAATATTTCACTTCCGTCCTTTTCACACTTCCACTTTCAATTCGTTTATTGCCAATATTGCGATCCAGATCACGGATTTTAAAATTTCTAAATATACACGCAAAATTTTCATGCTGCACAGTCAATCCGTATTGTCATTATTGTGATCCGGATCGCGGATTTCAAAATTTCTAAATATTTTGCGATCAAGAATCGCGATCTATCAATACTCGATGCTACACGGTCAATATTAATCGTTTTCCGATACAAGAGCCTTTTCTCGGAAAATCGCCACAAATTCACACTGGAAAATATACGATAGTTCAATGCAACCCTGCGCAATATTAATGGAATGGTTTCGTTTGCTTTGTAAAAAGATCTCATGTATTTACATAAATACAAATCTAAAATTAATTTAAAGTACCCAGCAGTATTTATCAGCCGGAAAACAGTACATATTTCCTACTGAATATTGTGTAGAGATGTAGTTCTAGTCTGAACTTTCCCTTTCGTTTTTATATAGAGGTGGCGTCGAAAATCAACTACCTAAAAACTGCCGAACGAGAAGGGAGAGTTTCTGTATGAAAAAGACCTGAATACGCAGGGAAAACTTCCATAGCATATATTTCAATACACCTGATGTCCTCACTGCGTGTTCAGTTATTTTTTCAGCAATGCATTTTGAACTCAGTTTTAGGGTTTTTTTCATACTGAATATTCTACTGAATATGCACCTCCTTACCTCAAATACTGCTGGGTATTTTATAGTATTTAAAAACAAAATTTTTAAATGGGGAAAATGTGTATTGTACGTGGCACATTCGTGTTTCTGGCCCAACAAAATATGTTAAAAATTCCTTGAAAATACATAAATTTCAAAAAAATATATGAAGCACATTCGTGTTTCTGGTCCAACAAAAATGTAAAAAATTCCTTGAAAATAAATTTCAAAAATATATGGGGCACATTCGTGTTTCTGGCCTAACAAAAAATGTAAAAAAATCGTTGAAAGTAAATTTCAAAAAACATATGGGGCACATTCGTGTTTCTGGCCTAACAAAAAATGTAAAAAATTCCTTGAGAATAAATTTCCAAAAATATATGGGGCACATTCGTGTTTCTGGCCCAAAAAAATCAAAATAATTCTTTGAAAATAAATTTCCAAAGTAAGTAAAACAAACACATTCAATTCATATTCATATTTTATTTGTGGAACTATGTATTTCTAATCTTCAAAATCAGAGTCTTCTGAAAAGTTAGGCTCAGGATTATGCTCTTCTGAACGTCGCTTCTAATCTTCTAAAAATAGTGGAAAAAAGGCAATCATTAAATGCACCTTGAACGGAAAATATTAGCTCGCCGATTGCGCAATGAAAACAAAGCTATTCCTTAAACTAATTTTTGGTTAGCAATCAGTGCTAAATATGCCAAAGGACCTTGTGCGCAAATATTTACCTTCGAAAACTGACCATAGAAAATGGTGCTGTACAACGGAAATCATCAGAGAGGCATGTAACTCTCCAAAACCATTTCAAGTTCATACGCAACTATACGACGCTTTTTTAAACTTTATTTATTTCAACGAAGGAGAAACTGCCCTTTCGAAATATTTGCTGGTCGAGGTGCATATCGTCGTACCATACGAAAACACATTTAAAATTTCTTACGAAACTGGCAATTAAACAATTCTGTACGAAAAGTAGCACATTTGACTAATTATATACTGTTTATGCATTAAAATTGTTGTTGTTTAAACGAAATTTTTACCTTTCATCAACCAAAAGATTAAAGTGCTTGTATTCCTCAACCACAAAAAATAGTTTGCTAGTTTTCGTATTGTACGAAAAATTACAAAAAAAATTATTCTGAAACAAAATTTTTAGTAGTTTATTTGCCATTGAATATTGGTGGCCCTCCGCAATAATACCCACGCCCGTTTATTCGGAGACATTACCTATCGCTGACGTGAAAGCAAAACCTTGGCGATTCCAAAGGAATACCACAATTTTTATAAAAATTTGAAGGCTAACAGCGGAGTTCGCGATGCTCTACCTGAGCCTGACCTTTCAGAGCACTCTGAATTTCCACAATAAAATATGAATTTGAATTGAATGTATTTGTTTTACTTACTTTTGGAAATTTATTTTCAAGAAATTTTTTTGGTTTTCGTTGGGCCAGAAACACGAATGTGCCAAATCTCGAAGATTAGAAGGAATAGAAACATAAAAACTATATCAGGGCATCGAGCTAAACAAGGTTCTAATTTGCAGGTATACTTTTATATTAGAAACAAATTTTTCAAATTTTGCGAGAAGAATAAACTTTAAAACTCGATTTCCCAACATTTTCATTTTAGCACATTCGTGGTTCTGGCAGGAGGCCGACGACATGCAAATAATGAGATTTTTTCGTGCATATTTACGAGCATATTTCAGTTATTTTTCGGGCATACTAGCATGCATATTTTGAAATTTTTCGTGCATATTTTTAGCTTCCCTACTTATGACACTACGTTTTTTCTCTGGTATATTTGGTTTGAAAAACCCACCGAAAGTCAAAATACAAAAACAATTCTTCTGTAGGTTAAAAAGAGACAAATATCCCCTCAAAAACAATTTCATTGAATGCTTTTTGGTTGCTTGTTTTTCCGACAGAGTATGAATGTGATGTATTGTGGAACGATTTTCCGTCATCCCTTGTCAAGTTTGGTTTGGAGACAAACCGGTTTCGACTAAAATATGCAATCTTCAGTGTCTTTTTTCGTTTCAAACGAATTCCTATTTTGATAAACTCCCTTTATTCCTAGATATATTCCACTAGGATTATTCTGCCCCGATCTGCCCCTGCAAGAAATAATGTCGATAAGAAGAGAGAGTTATATGAGGTGTGGGTTACAGAATGCTGTCAAAACAAGAAAGATCAAGCCGTTTTGCACTACATATGCAGCAAATTAAGTTCCGATAGCAATTGGATCTGTGAAGAAAATAACACGGAAAAAACTATTTGATTTCACATCCATATTTCTTGGGGCAAGGATATGACGGTACGATAGCGGTTAGAGGAGCTCAAAAAAAACGTATTCACTAGCGCTCTACTTCCATTGTGCTGCTCTTAGCGTCAATTTGGCGGTAAGCTCTGCATGTAATATAACGGGAATCAAAAATTGTCTGGGAATTCTAAAGAATATTCATACCTTTTTCATCTATCCGAAACTCCAAAATGCCAAAGATGCGATCAATGAAAATTAACATCTCTACTGAACTCGATTGAAGAAATTTAAAAATTTTTGTAAAACCAGATGGGTAGAACAACACGAGTTCGTCGCCACATATCTGCATTTGTAACCAGCAATAATTCGTGCTATTGAAGTGATGTGTACAATTGCTTTTAGCTATAAAAACGCAGGTTTCCAGATATCCACGCATATTTTGAGCTCGGTGCATTCTCTCCCATTATCTCCGAGTCGAGTATTTCAAGCACACTCAGAAAAAAAATCATCAACACGATTCATGTAAAATTAACACGATCGATCTTTACACATAGAACAGCAACAATTTTATCAAATTACACGATGTTTGAAACATGATTTTGGCTTTGTAAATGTCATCTGAAAATTTGGTAAATTCAACCAAATTTTATTGTTGATACAACATGAATACATTTGAAAATATACAAGATGATTCAAATATAAAATTTTATTCCTAAATGTCATTTGGAGTTTGGTTTATTTAACATGATGATAGTGTCAATATAAACTAAAAAAAATGTTAAAAAATTACGTCCCAATTATATATTAATACAACATGAAAGCAAATGTTAAAACAACAAGAACCACATTTAACAATAAAAGTTGGTTGATATAACACGAAACAATTTTGAAACATAAACGTCATTTGGAATTTTGTTTTATTTAACACGATGATAGTGTAAATATAATCTAAAAAAGTGTACATACACAATTTTTTTCTGTTCATTGTTCTTAACAAAAAGAAAATTTTGTACAACCGATATGCGGACGGTATTCCAAGGTGAAACTATGTCCCATCTTAACTGAAAAACTAAACGATCCACAACTATTTATGGAATTTGAAGGTATACCTAAGCGTCGCGAAAACTCACGTTACGATTGCGCTTTATTGGAGGAGAATGCAAATAAATATTCCCATCCAAACTTTTTGCCATACGACGACAATCTTGTTTGTAGATATAACACCAACGATGGAGAATCGGATGGGCTATGTGAATGCATCGTGCATATCGCCCAACAAATTCAACAGGAAAACTCAAAATTTTTAGTGTTAATTCTATAAAAATTTAACCACAAAATTTGTTGATTTTTGGTTGATTTCATACGATTTTTTTTTTGGTGCAGAAAATCAAGGTCCAGGAGAGGCTATCACATTGGCTGATGCTGCGAACCAAGTTTTGATGGAAAGAAGAGGAAATGTCAAGGTGGAGTTCAGACAAATTTTCAAAACCGTGAGCGAAATTAGCGAGGAATACGAAATTGAATTGCGAAAGCCAAGGACTGCTTCGAAACAGACCCAACGTTCCAACGTACAAACTCAGCTGAAAATTATTTCCGTATAACAATACCATACCATACCATACATACCATACATTGATTCGTTTCTGACACAATTGCAAGATCGATTTTGAATCACCACAATATTTTATCAAATTTCGCCTTTTCCCCTACATGAAAATGAAATTTTTTGAAGAAGAGTCCTGCGCTCAACTATTCAAATCCTACTGTCCAATTTTGCATTACGATTCCCGGGACATCTGGGTGAACGAAGTACAAATTTAGCGGAAGCTCATTGCCGGAAACAAAAACAAAAATTCACTTGAATCACTCCATATTTGTAATGAAGATGCGTTTCCAAATGTCAACAAAATGCTTCGCGTTATGGCATTTTTGCCTGTGACAACAGCGACGAATGAATGATCCTGCTTAACTTTGCGATGACTAAAAACGTTTGTATTTGAAATCGACAATGTCTGAAGATCATCTCACTCAATGTGCATCGCGATGTCAAGATCGATCCGCAAATAGTTTTCAAAGAGTTTTTTTCTGTACCTCGCACAGTTGATTTATTAAATAATTGTAACTGAATATGACTTTTGACAATAAAATTTCCGCCGCCCTAGGATATTTTCTGCTCTCGGGCTCGATACATACTTAACATATTAGGTATGATGAAGAGCTATTTTCACGATGTCGAAAAAATTATATATTTCAGTAAAATATTAAATAATTTTGTAAACGGTAAGTAAATGTGTTCTGCGCATTTTTTATGCCTTTCATTCAAATTCATCTAAGTTATTACCAGTTTTCACTTGATATTTCAATGTCGTGGCGCAGTCTTCAATCAGCTGCTGCAACGTAACTGCCCGATCAGGTATTTCCAAGTTAAGTAGCGTTTTCATTTCCTCTGGATGGTGGAACTCTAACACCTTTTCATTGCGATCATTGGTCGCTTTTACAAAATCCAACAGTACGTCAATGACCTTCTGCAGGAACTCTCGCGTTTCAGTAGTGGCACTGACTGTAGTAGGCAAAAGATCTGAAAAGATATATACATATGTATATACAAATCCATTAATGAAATAAAAATTTTTTTTTCGATGTTATAAAAGTTCGGGTTTCCCTTAAAAAAGTTTGATGATTGATTGTAATGGATTCACTGGGGGAAAATAGCTCCGAACGGTGACAATGTTACATTTTTTTTTGAGTATTTTCGTGTAGAATCACTCTTTTTATACTCAGCTGTACTAGTACACAGAGTATTATAATTTTGATTTCATAACGGTGGATTGTAACAGAATGAAATAATCGAGATAGATATGGACTTATACGAGTATATATCAAAATGATCAGGGTGAAAAGAGAAATCGATTGAGCCATGTCCGTCGGTCCGTCCGTCCGTACGCACTCTAACTCGCGCAAAAATTGAGATATTTTAATGAAATTTGGAATGCAATTTGGTATCCAGACTGGGACGCTTGGTATTGAAAATGGGAGAAATCGGACCATGACCACGCCCACTTTTCCTATATAGAAAAAATCGGAAATTTGGTAGCTCAATCACTAATATAGGTGGAGCGACCAAATTTCACCCACTTATTGAGCTCAGGCCCTTACGAAGAAATTTGGTGAAATTTTGGAAAATGGGCAGAGCCACGCCCACTTATTAAGGGGCAAACCTTGAAAGTTTTATATGTCATAACTCAGAAACTGTTGAAGATATATCGATGAAATTTGGTACGCGTGATTTGCTTACTTAGGCAAATATTTAGACGGAAAATTGTCAAAATCGGTTGACGGCCACGCCCACTTTTATATATGGAAACTATAAAGGGGCATAATAAAAAACATTTTAAGCGATATCTCTGTCAAATATAAAGATATATCATTGTGGCAGGAGTCCAACTATGGACATAAAACAAAAAACACCAAAATATTGGGGAATGGGCGTGGCACCGCCTCCTTTTAGAAGCAGGAATATACGAGATTTCTGAGCCTATAACTCGACAAATAATTGATATATCTGTGGCAATTTGCAATAATCGCTTAAGTCGAAAAATATGATTTCGAGAAAAATTGATTTTTATATTCGAAGGCGTTTCTTAACAAATCGTAAAAGTTGATTAAAAACTATGGACGCAAAATCAGTGAGCCATCAAGAATGCCACGATCAAATTTTGTGAATAAAACAAGATGTTATAAAGAAATTTGATTAAATATATGCATCTACTTTGGCTGTTATAGCAAGTTTAATATACCTAAATGTTTTTATTTATATCTTTTGATTGGATTAAGTTATAAGCATGGGGGTTTTGCATAAATATAGAGTTTTAAAAGGGGAATAACGAATATATAACTCAAAATCTTCCTAAGTCGACTTATGCGGTGACCACAGATATTATTACGAAACTTGCTATATGATGAATTTCATATCAAAGGCTGAAAAAACGAACATTTTGAACCCAATCCCCTCGGAATTGGATGAAATTTTGCATATAGGTACTGTTGCGCAAGAAATTATAGAAAAGATTTTAGTTTTAACAGCAGTCCTTTATTTGATTATACTTCAATTCAATTTACAAAAAAAGGGCTCAGCTTTAAAAAATTTCGTGTTATTCTCTTCTTTGTCTTTACGCAAGTGATGTGACCCAGCAGAACGTTAATCGGTGATGTGCGTATGATATGTCTATCGGTATAGTTGATGTTTGTTATCGATTTGTGAGTCTGACGGCAACATCCCCCCCATCGTGAACTATCCTGGCTAGGATTGTTTACCACTGTGTATGCCGACGTCTAACTTCGCTACTTTCACCGCCGGTCTTTCCATTATGCCTCGTTGCGTTTTAATTGTCACACGTCGGACTTGCCCGTCCTTTGCAGTGACTATGTTGATGATACGCCCCTTCGGCCATAGATTGCGTGGCAAATTTTCATCTACGACGATCACAACGTCGCCGATTGCTAGTGGTGTACACTTACGAAACCATTTTACTCGTCTGGTGAGTACAGGAGTGTATTCCTTCACCCAACGGTTCCAAAATTTATCGCCGAAGAGTTGTGTTTGGTGCCAGCGCAGCCTCAGATCTAGCTCGTTGTCGCAGACGGGTTTATAGCCATCCGACGAACCCAGCAACAAATGATTTGGCGTGAGAGCGACGTCATCTGTAGCCTCGAGACTAACGAAGGTTAGGGGCCGTGAGTTAATGATATATTCGACCTCCATCAGCGCGCTACGAAGGCTTTCGTCGTTGAATGAGTATGTTGGGCATATACTATTTAAAATTGACTTTGTAGTACGGACGAGTCGTTCCCAGGCGCCGCCCATATGAGGTGCGCCGGGTGGATTGAACAACCATTTAATACGGTCGTACTTGACTGTAATTTTGTCAAAGTCTATATTCATCAACTGCTCTCGAACAGCTTTTTCGGTGGCTTTAAAATTTGTTCCGTTGTCCGAGTATATTTCCCTTGGTGTACCGCGGCGTGCCATAAAATTTCGCAAGCACATAATACAGGAGCTTGTGTCTAGAGTGTGAGCGATTTCGAAGTGCACAGCTCGTAGCGTTAAGCACGTGAAAAGTACGCCCCACCTTTTTTCCTTATGCCGACCGACGTTCACTAACATGGGTCCGAAGAAGTCGACGCCTGTATACGTAAATGGTTTTGTGAATCTGGCCAATCTTGCGGGAGGAACTGGCGCCATTTGTGGAGGTTCGGGCATAGCGTTACTGATTTTGCATTTTTGGCAGGATTGGCGAACAGATTTGTATAGCACTCGTAATCGAGGTATGTAGTAAGAAGTTCTCACGTTGTTTACAATTGTCTCGTGAGCCATGTGGTGGTTCTCCACGTGATACGATTTTACGATCAGGAAGGTAATGTAACTTTCTTTTGGCAGGACAATGGCGTCGCTTCTGCAGTTTATTGAATCCGCTCTCCCCTGAGTCCTCATAACCGCCTTGCCGTCCAAATAAACGTTTAACCCCGCCAACCTACTTTGCTTGCTTAAAGGAAGCTTTGCGTCCAGTGAGTTGATCTCTGCTGCGTATGCGTCGCCCTGCGCTTGTTTAAAGAGTAAAGTCATCGCATTCTCGATCAATTCTGGCGTTACCCTTTTTGGTTTTGTAGTGTTGAGGCGTATGGCGTTCAATCGGTCGATGTATAAGAGGAACGTTGCTACTGCTCTGTATAGACGATGCCACTCGGAGAAGTATTCGACGTTTAAGTTTATGCGTTCGCGTTTTCGAGCCACGTGGAAGTGTTTTCTGAGCTCGGATTTGTCTACTTCTTCGAAATGCGGTTCAATTTGCGGCCAATCGTTTTCCTGAAATTTTAGGAAGTCTGGTCCCTGTAACCATTGCTCCGCGTTAACTGTGCTATTGGTTTTTGTTGCGCCGTCCGCTACGTTTAGCTTCGTGGGTACCCATCGCCACTGTGAGTTGTTGGAGTTTTCCAAAATTTCTCCCACCCGGTACATGACAAACTGTTGGAAATTCCGAGGGTCCATCTGCAGCCATTGTAAAACTGTTTTGGAGTCGGACCAGTAGGTGGCGGCTGTTGCTTTTAAGCCGGCTAAACCAATAATTTTTTGTGCCAAGCGAACGCCCATTACTGCAGCCTGAAGTTCCATACGAGGAATCGAAATCGGTTTCAGTGGTGCAATTTTGCTTTTAGCGGCCGCCAATGATACGTCGACTCCCCCTTCTCGCTCTACTCGCACGTAGCAAGCAGCCGCGTATGCATATTCGCTCGCGTCGACAAACGTATGTATAGTTACTCGAGTCGAATTTGTAAGATTAATGGAATAGCACCTTGGGATCTCTATTGTCTTTACTTCAGGTAGGACCTGCTTCCACTGGCGCCACCGGTTGCGTAGTAATTCGGGGAGTGTTTCGTCCCATCCTATGCCGGCGCGCCACACTTGTTGGAGAAGTATTTTTAAGCCAACTGTGTGACACGAAAGCATTCCCAAGGGATCAAAGATTGACATCAGGACTTGAAGAACCTCTCTTTTCGTTGGAATTATGTCATGTGTCAGTACGTCTCGTTGCAGTCGAGCGAACCTGAAATTAAATTTAAAAACATCAGTTTGTGGTGCCCAATGCATACCTAGCACTTTTTCAACGCTCCCGAAGTGAACTGGTTCTTGCGTGTTGAAGTCTGCGCCTAACAGCCCCATAAGAACTCTAGTAGAATTCGACGTCCAATTACGGATTACGAAGCCGCCAGCCTGATGAACATTGCGAACTGAGGTTGCTACTTCCAAAGCTTCTTCCTCGCTGTCTTTACTGTCTATGTAATCATCGACGTAGTGAGAACTGTGGATAGCTTTATATGCTTGGGGGTGTTGTTGACGATAAAATTCCGCGTTCTTGTTGAGTACGTAATTCGCTATAAATGGCGCACAACTTATGCCGAAAGTCATAGCGTTCATTACGTAAACATTCACATCATTATTGCGGTTGTCATACCACAAAAAGCGTTGCGTATGTCGATCCTCCTCACGGATGTTTATTCGGTGGAACATCTCTGCGATGTCACCGCAAACTGCAACTCTTCCAATTCTGAACTTCAACAAGATTTCTACTAACGGGTTAAGAAGATCCGGTCCGGTAAGTAGGAAGTCGTTTAAACAAGATCCATGAGATTTCGCTGCAGCGTCCCAAACGAGCCTCACTTTGTTTGGTTTATTAGGGTTCAACGCTATGAAGATTGGCAAATACCAAGTTCGCCTACCATGTTTGGAAACCTCGTTTTTGGATAGCTTGACCGCGTAGCCTTTATCTAATAGGTTGTGAATTTGTTCGTTTATTTTATCGTACAAGTCGGGTTCACGTTTAATTTTTGTTTTCAGACAGTTAAGCCGTTTCAGTGCGTTGTTGTAGCTTTCTGGCAGCGAGTCATTGTTGTTGCGCCACAAAAGGCCGACTTCAAATCTACCGTTCAACTTGATGCATGTCTGGTCGAGTATTTCAATTGCCTTCTGATCGTCAGCTGATTTAATATTGTGCGGCTTAACAGCATCCATCTTGAAGCTCTCCTTTATCATGTCATGAAGATCTTGCCACCTGCAATCGCAGTGGTGCAGTGTCACGTAGGTCGATGCGTTTGACGTACCTTGCACAGTCCATCCCAGTAAACATTTACACGCAATAGGTTCATCCCTTCTGCCTTCCCGAATCTTTCGCGGAACTGCTATTTTCCAATTGTCGGCACCGATCAGCAACATTGGTTGGACGTCGTCATAAGATTGTAAAGGTATGTCACGTAAGTACGGGTACTTGCTACGCATTTCGTCGCCGTTAACTGATTGTCTAGGAAGTGCAATATTCTTAATGGTATGTACATTGTTTAGCCAATAACGTTTGTCGGATGCTGGTGCTGATATCTGTATTGATGCCCTCACTGACGAATTTTCATTTCGTGTAGTTTCGCTAGTCCACTGCAGGCAAATAGGTGATGGTACTCCCTTGATGCCGAGTCGTTTGAACGTGCTTTCGTCTATAAGGGATACCGAAGACCCCTCGTCCAGGAACGCGAACACTGTGAAGGATTTGCCCGCTGCATGAAGGTTTACGGGCATGATGCGAAAATATTGACTACTTGTGGTACTGCTTTGGTGAGTACTTACTGGGGCGGGGTCTTTATCGACCACGTCCACCTTAGTTTCCACACCATTCCTGTGAAGTAGTGGGTGATGTTTTCGGGTGCATCCATTTACGCCACAAGCCCTTTTAGAGAAGCAACCTTTTCGATGTGGTTTGAGACAGCGATAACATGCCCCACCGCTTTTCACTGACTCCCACCTTTCTTGTTCAGGCATTCGTTTAAACTGTTCGCAGTTCGAAGCGGAATGCTCCTGGCTACCGCACGTGATACACTTCATAGCTGTACGTTTGGGGTGTGTGTCCATACTCGATGGTGAACGAGTTTGCTTTTGGATACAATCCCCTTTAGGTGAAACCTTTACTGATGGAGCGTATTCACTGCGGCTATGCGTGTTAACTGAATTTGTCTTGTGGAACGTAGGTGATACTACCGTAGAAGCTGCCTCGGCCATTCGGTAAAGCCAGTCGCTGAATTCTTTTATCGTCGGTGAGCTGCTCTGTCGTGGTTGCATGGCCCAACTTAGTTTATGCTGATTGGGTAATTTGTCTACTAACTCCTTCACAAGCAGTGGATTGTTGAGATGTGCATCAAGCTTACATGTCTCAATCGTTGCACATATGTTGCGTACGGCCAGGGAGAAATCTATAAGAGACTCCAGTTTATCTTTGGGTGGTGGCAACTTTCTTACCTTTTCGATGGTTCTTTCCAATATATACTCCGGCCTGCCGAAGAACGTTTTCAGGACATTTATGACGTCAGGAACCATATCCGGCAAGAGTAGTTTATCTTTGACCAGTTCGCGGGCTTTACCTTTTAGACATCTCTGCAAACGCAACATGTTTTCCACGTTTGAGAAACCCGCGACGGAAGTACTGTGGTCAAAGGTGCTAATAAACATCGGCCACTCTTCGGGATCGCCGCCGAACTGCGGTAGGTCCTTGGGTATTGCTTGTCTGGCAGCTATTTGACTACTAGTTGGTCCAGTAGGTATCTGGAATGCCGAGGAATTCGTCGGGTTTATGGAGGCAAGAAGTCGATACTTTTGTTCGATGTAACGCTCCTCGGCGGCTCTCTTTTCTTCCAGCATTGCCAACGATAGCTTGTGTATATAATCAGTTTCATCGTTACGTAATGGCGAGTTAGGCACCAATTGTGGTTGAGGGAGCTCATCCAACTTCATCCCTGCGGTATTTTTTGGTGGTTCTTTAGTTTGGTCATGGGCCGGCTCCTGTTGTGTGATGGTTTGCCTAGAATCCTGCGGCATCGCTCGCTCGGAACTATGTGACGCTTTCGAATTGTTACGCTCCTTGACACACGACGGGCAATTCCAGCTCTGATCTTGTACACGCTCATCCACACCAACGCAATCAAAGTGGTACCAGAGCTCGCATCCGTCGCACTGCACCCAGTTCTCTGTGTCGTCTGTGTTTGACTTTTTCCCGCAAACTTTGCATATACACATACCTTACGACACCACGAAATCGCTTAAGTTTTTACGTTCGCTTGTCTGCCTAAGTGTATGGATACGTGTGCCGCGAGTGTCGGAATTTGACGGTCGACAGAAGGACTCTCCCTTGAAGATTTGGAGTTTGTGCTGGTGACTATCCGGTATGGTGTGCGAAGTGGTTATGTAAGAAAACCACGTGGCCTTTACTCCAGAATGATTTCGAGCGACAATACGAGTCAATTGATTAGCTTGGACGAAATTTTTTAAAGAATTGTTGCGCAAGAAATTATAGAAAAGATTTTAGTTTTAACAGCAGTCCTTTATTTGATTATACTTCAATTCAATTTACAAAAAAAGGGCTCAGCTTTAAAAAATTTCGTGTTATTCTCTTCTTTGTCTTTACGCAAGTGATGTGACCCAGCAGAACGTTAATCGGTGATGTGCGTATGATATGTCTATCGGTATAGTTGATGTTTGTTATCGATTTGTGAGTCTGACGGCAACAGGTACATTTTACCTACCCAAACACAACCTAATTTTTAGAAATTGCATTTTCGAAAAATTGTGGGCGTGGCAAGGAAAATTACGATAATATATACTTTTAAAGTGTGATTACTAGGGAATGGCTTTACCGATTTCAAAGATCTTCATACTATTAGAAAGGTATTGAAATTAGCTTTCAAAAAAATACACTGTAAATATTTTTTTGTTTGAAACTGAAAAAACAATGTTGAAAAATTTTTTTTCAGTGTAATACATTATTATTAAACTGTGTTTTGCAGGAGAAGCTCTCAAAGTTTAAACTCGATATGAAACTTCAGTTGTATGCTAAGTATATTTTCACTTGTAACTTCTGTTTGGATTGAACGATCAACACCAAAACTGGACAATATTAAAGCTAGGGTAGGCTTTATATAAAACCGTAAGAAAAAATAAAAATTTGCTACGTGGTTTTTCATGGCAAGCCCTAAAAGTTTTTATTCTGTAAAAATCTCGATTTGTATTATATGCACAGTTTTGTTTATAACTTTTGATTGGATTGTCCGATTGATACTTGAAAACGCCAAAAACGCGAAAATGTACTAAGTCGACTTAATATAGTTTTGTTTGGAAGCGTCGATATGTTATATATGTATATTAAATAGACCTTTCTAAAAAATTCTTACTTTTCAAAATCGCTTGATCTTTGAAGTGTTTTTTCAGTTTCAAATTTTATTTTGAAAACATTTTTTTTTTCAGAGTACTACAACAAAAAAAACTTTACAGTGTATCAATACCTTTCTAATAGTATGAAGATGAAATCGGTAAAGCCATTCCCTAGTAATCACACTTTAAAAGTACCTATTGTCGTCATTTTTCGAATATTTCGATACCTTGCCACGCCGACACTTTTTCGAAAATGCAATTTCTAAAAATGAGGTTGTGTTTGGGTAGGTAAGATGTACCTCTATGCAAAATCTCATCAAATTCTGAGGGGGTCGGGTTCAACGCATATTGGGTTTGATATGAAATTCATCATATGTATGTATGTACATACATAAATAAGACACCGATAATCAAAAGCAGTTGGGAAAGCATAAAAAAATGAAATATTGTTGTACTTATTTTGATGGAGGAAATTGTGACTAGCGTGCACTGATTGAAAATCTCTCCCTTCGCTCGGATGACCGTTTGGTACAGATGTTGTTGTTATTTGAGGAATACAACAAAGCCTCATAAACAAGCATATAACAACCCTGCAAAAAATTCGATTAATCCGGGACGTGTCCGAGCTCTATCGCAAGGGAGCATGCGACTAATACAATTTTACAACCCGTTATATGAAGCGAATTGATCGTATTTGTTCGAGCATGTCCTATGAAGAGACTAATTGTTCAATTTGTATACCCGAACGGGTACAAATGTAGATTAATTACTAACATATCGAACGGGTACAAATGTAGATCAATCGATTTTATCTCGAACGGTTAATGTAGATTAATCGCTTTCATCCAAAAATTTCCAAAAATTATAAATTGTTATATATATTAGAAGAAAGTTTATTCGATTAGCTTTCATCTTGTAGTGAAATTTAAAAAAAAAAAATAAAGTATTTTCGTCAAATATTTTAAGTTTTGAGAGTGCATTATGTGAGTGTAAAATACATGTGAGAAATTTTTCATTTTATTTAAATAAAGATTATACAATAAGTTTCACTTTTGTAAAAAAAACTATTCAATAAATTAAAATTTTTTACATATTCAGTTTTGAGTTCATAATTGCCACTGATTTTTCAATGGATATTTTTGGTAACATTTTGTTAAAATTATTATTCATCATTGATATTAAAGGAAATGGTGTTCAATTAGTTTTACCCATTGTTATAAATTTTTTTTTAATACATCGAATACACTGGATCACAAAATGAAATTTGTTGTCTATACTTTGGACGCTACTATCCTATCTATATGTAAAATCGGTCGCTGTTTTCGAAAATCGAGTTCATTTTTAATTCTATGGGAAGGTTTTTGAGGTATCGACAATTTACCGTTATTTGGCCAATGGCTCCACTCTTTCACACATTCAGTCCCATTTTATTGGCAAAAAGATAAGCTATCAACGAAGAAAATCCATGGTAAAATGGAAATATTTTACCAGTAGCTACACATGTGCAGTAGCTTTGCAGTAGCAGCGAAAAGGAAATTTAAGTGTCTTTTGTTTGGTGCCACTCCACCGAATATGGCTGAATGTTTTAAAGAGATATACAGGGGTCTATGAAATAACTCCCACGAAGTGGTACTTATCACTTTTAAAAACGAAATAAGTCCCACCAAAAATTGCTATTTTGAAAGTGGGAGTTATTTCGTTTTTAAAAGTAGGACTTATTTCGTCAATTGGTGGGACTTATTTCGTTACGCGTTTTTATTTTAAGTGGGACTTATTTCGTTTTGAGTGGGAATAAATTCGTTTTGCAAAGTGGGAGATATTTCATACCCCTTCAAATATTTATCTGATAAATAAATGATTTTTTTATGGAGGGGTGCGATAGAGCAATGAAATATAAGGCCATTATGGCTTTATTTCTCATTTTTTTCTTATGGAAAAAGTTATATATTGGACATTTCGTAAAAGGGACAACCATAATTTTTTGTCCTTATCTCTGTATTATTCCTCTGCTTTGATTATTCATATTATTCGGCGTGTATTTTTTTTCAAAGAGCCAAATACTTCTTATTTGAAATCGCATTAAACAGTGAAAATGTGGGACTTATTTCGGTTATGAAAGTGGGACTTATTTCATTTAAGAAATGTATTATTCAAGGGGGAGTTATTTCATTTCAAGTAAATTTTTAAATCATTTCATTTTGGTGGGACTTATTTCGTTTTCAAAAGTGGGACTTATTTCGTGGGAGTTATTTATTTTTTTTAAGCAATTTTTGGCGGGACTTATTTCGCTTTTAAAAGTGGGACTTATTTCGTGGGAGTTATTTCATAGACCCGATATACAGGACTAAGTGGAGTCATTGGTCAAATAACGGTAAATTGTCAATATCTCAAAAACCTTCCCATAGAATTAAAAATTAACTCGATTTTCGGTATCAGCGACCGATGTTATATATAGATACGATAGTGGCTTTTAGAGTATTTTTGGCTGTAGAGCAGTGATATTTTTATAAAATTTATACATTTAATTAATCTAGATTTGTACCCGTTCGGGATGAAAGGGATTAATCTACATTTATACCCGTTCGGCAACAATTGGCCTACAATTAGTCTACATTTATACACGTACGGGAACAATCGGGGACTAATTGTGGACCGATTGTTGCCGAAAGAAATCAATCGGCGACAAATCTCTATCGGGATTAATCGCACATTTTTTTGTGGGGAACAGTCAAACGATACGTATGTACCCAGCAAAAATCTGGTCATCGCTATTACCTTTCAAGCATGACAGAAGGCCTTGCCATGGAATATCTGGCGAGTTCATCACTTCTTTCACGCATTGCCAGTAATGCAGAGTGGAATGAGCTTCCATTACCCATTCCACGTAATGCAAAGTAGAATGGAGCGCGAAAAATGAACTGGAATTAATACCAGTGGAAATTTCCATCATGCCTTAAATTTTTCGCCTTCTTTCTCTGCTTCCCTGTAAGGTATTCTTTATTTGATTCACTAGAATCCTTGCTGTATTGCGTGATTTATTCGTTCGGCGGTAATGCAATGGGTAAGTCCTTCCCTCCAATGACAAGCCCATGTTAATGTCAGGCATTCTGTCAACGAATGTGGAAGCGATTGCCAGGGGTTTTCTGGATTACCCTCTTAATTCCACGGTCATCGAGTTTTTTGGTGGGTACATATGCAATGCATGTACATACGCACATATGCGCATGGATTAGTAGAGTTTTACGACACAGTGGACAGAGAAAAGTTTCGCAATGGTTGAGTTTCTAAGACAAAGCTGCGCCGCAACTGTTGAGCTCAACAGTTGCCAACAGTTGGGCAGCAGTTGAGTCAAACAGCTACGTCTTAGAAACGGCTTGATGAATTTATCAGCTGTTTGGCCTTACACAACATGTTGAACTCAAGTAGCGAACAAAATTTGATGAAAATGGCTAAAAGTTGCCAACAGTTGAGCTGAGCGGAACTACTCAACAGGGCGTTTCTAAGACAAACACTCAACAGTTGCACAACAGCTTTGTCTTAGAAACTCACTCAATATTACAATCAAATCCTACAAGGTCGTACAGCTGAAGCCAAAATGAGGAATGGGGAAAAAATCCATCAGATTTGATAGTGGTACTAAAAATTAATTTCCTCTTGTTTCGGTATTCATTTGGAGAATTTATTCTAAGAATTTTATGTGTATGTAAATTAAAATTTTCCCATCATAGTGGAGTCGGAAAGTGCTCTTTCAGACATGCAGACACACATACTCGATACTCTTCTACGATGTTTGCAAGTATTTGATTTTTCCATTGAAAATATAACGAATAATGATTATTATGGCTACCTGATTGACAGTTTCGATGGTTTCATATATGTACGTAGGTGGCCCGTTTAAGGGAAATGTGGTACTCAAATATCCCTGCAAAAATTCCGAGTACTCCATTCTCTGATCCATGGAGTGCTCGCTATGGACAAACCAGTACTCCATAACCTGCCACATTTCATACAAAAAATATGGTTCAATTAACATTGCTTGTCATTACTCCAGTCCCGCATAACAATCAAATTGATCCATGGAATACCTACATTGGATTAATTTATGGAATACATACGTAGATTAAATTAATTCAATATATACAGTTAACGATAAGGAAACAAAAATCAAATGCCAGTAATAAAGACGATTTTCTCCGCATATATTGTTTTTTTTTTTGTTGGAAGGCAATGTACTGATTTTTTCGGGAAAGGTATCTGGCAACCCTACTCGTCCCTAAAGGAAGACAGCTATATAATGCTATTATTAACATCAATTTAACTCCATTCTCTACTGGAACTCCTACTTATTGGCCAACAGATAAAAATAAAATACTCGACTTAATCGATTTCTGCGTGGTGAGAGGCGTGCCTTCCTCAGATATAACTTGTAAATCGTGTTTTGAATTGTCTTCTGACCACTCTCCAATCCTGGTAACAATTGATAAAAATTTTACACCGACAGCGGATCAATGCCGCCTTTACAATCGGAAGACTGACTGGGAATACTTCCGACACATTATCTCGTCTAAGCTTGACTTGAAATTAGCGCTGAAATCTGCTGAAGATATAGAGGCAGCAGTCGAACATTTTAACAGCTGCATCCAACAAGCTGCGTGGAAATCAACTCCCACCCTCACCAGACAAAAAAGGACAAGCGTTACCCACCACATAAAAGCTAAGCTCAAAGAAAAACGAATCGCAAGGAAAACGTGGCAACAAACCCGTCACCCCGACGACAAGAAACGAATGAATGTACTTACCAAAGAACTCAAAAATATCCTAAAAATTGAACACAACAGACAAGTTCAACAATATCTCATTAATATTGATGCAAAAGATGCAACTGATTACTCCCTTTGGAAAGCGGCTAGTAAGTTAAAAAGGCCAATTCTCTCAAATTCTCCTATACGAAGGAAAATAACGAATGGGCGAAAAGTGATGCAGAGAAAGCAAATACTTTTGCACGCCACCTAAAATCAGTATTCACCCCAAATGGACCTCCTCATAAAAAGATTCGCAATATCGGAGGTACAAACCGTAATAGCGAAACTCAACCCAAAGAAAGCTCCTGGGTACGATATTATTAATGGCAAAGTACTAAAACACTTACCTTACGAAGGCATAAAATTTCTCACCCAACTGTTTAATGCAGTACTAATAACTACATTCATACCCCTTCAATGGAAATTCGCTCAGATGAAAATGATTCTGAAACCAGGAAAGTCCCCCGATTCGGCAGCGTCTTACAGACCCATTAGCCTGCTGCCCATTGTCTCAAAAATCTTGGAAGTTCTTTTCCTTAAAAGACTCCTACCCAAAATAGAAGAGCGTAAAATTATACCTAATCACCAGTTTGGCTTCAGAAGAGGGCACGGAACAATTGAACAAGTACATAGACTTACCGAGAAAATCTGCTCTGCCTTTGAGCAAAAAAATACTGTACAGCTGCCTTTCTAGATATATCCCAAGCTTTTGATCGCGTATGGCACGACGGCCTCCTCTATAAAATTAAAAATACTCTCCCTACAAATTACTTTTTCTTTATACAGTCTTATCTAAAAATCGTTACTTTTTCGTCAAAGAAGGAGCAGAGCAGTCTGAGATTTTCGAGAGCTTAGCAGGCGTCCCGCAAGGTAGTGTAATGGGCCCAATACTGTACCTACTTTACACATATGACCTCCCAATAGCTGAAGGAGTCACTATCGGCACTTTTGCCGATGACACTGCCGTACTGGCTGCAGACATCAACCCTAATGTGGCCTCACATAAGCTTCAAAGAAGTGTAAATAAAATTACCCATTGGCTGAAAGACTGGCGAATAAAGTCAAATGAATCAAAATCTGTCCAAGTGACGTTTACCACCAGACGTAACACTTGCCCACCCGTAAAACTCAATGGCATTGATATACCGCAAAGTGACGTAACAAAGTACCTTGGTATGCATCTCGACAGAAAACTAACATGGAGAACCCACATATTCACCGAACGGAAAGCTCTTGGTATAAAACTGAGAAATCTTTATCATGAATCGAAACTCCCAACTATCAATCGATAACAAACTCCTACTCTACTCAGCCATCTTAAAACCCATTTGGACCTATGGAATGCAGCTGTAGGGAACCGCGGCAAACTCAAATATAGAGATTCTCCAAAGATTCCAATCGAAAATCATTAGAATGATTGTAAATGCGCCCTACTACGTCACGAACGACCAACTATATCGTGACCTAAAGATACCCACTGTCGCTCAAGAAATCAGAAAGTATGCTGCATCATACAAAATGAGATTATTAGCTCACCCTAACCCACTCGTTCCAGCCCTGACGGCAAGACCAACTAATTTCGTACGCCTGAAAAGAAAATCATTTACAGATCTTTATTGATGCACTACAACAGGCATGGGTACACAAACACATTCAAACAATCTCCGAAAATTATAGTCCAACTCTAATGCACCGTATGCGAATGCGTGTGCGTATGCGCATCTAAACGTTTTCTTGCGTGCGGCCCTGGCTGCTCCAGTGTATGCGTATGGTTGCGTCTGTCAATTACACTACATACATACATATATACAATTTCCGCCGTTGTTATTTTTGAAAATACATATTTTACCAATTCGCGAAAGATTCAATAAAATGTATAATGAATGCGAATTTAGAATTGATATTAATTATGATAGGAAGTGTTATTACCGTATATACGGAATACGTTAAAATTATTAAAAAAAAAACGTACCATTCGGGAACGTGATTTGTATTTGGAAAGGGAAGTTAGTGTTTTTTTTTAATTTGTTGAAAACCCGTGAAGTGGATCAATTCCAAATTAATAATAATATAATAATAATAATACACTGGCGTTATTATAACTCTGACGAGTTTAATGACCGAGCTTCTCTCCCTATTCAAGAAGTGCTCCTTTTGTTTTTCCTAATTGGGTGGACCTACAGTTTTATGCCGGCTGCGAACGGCGAATGCATTTTTTGTGAGAAGCTTTTTCATAGCAGAAATACACTCGGAGGGTATGCCGCCCACTGCCGAGAGTGACCGCTATTTCTAAAAACCCAATAATTGGGTTTTACATAATTAGAAAAATTTTTATTGGAGTTTGTCTGGACTGGGGTTAGAACCCGAGACCTCTGGTATAGCAGGTGAGCACTCTTCCCATTGCACCACAGCGGCCATATTGCCAAATTGCTATCCGTTGATTTTTATGTATTGTAAGAATTACAGTTTCTTTGCCTTAAAATATAAGACTGAAAATTTTGTTTAATACAAATATGTATATGCACGACCTCTGAAATCTGGTGTTCTGTTATACCAAAGCGAAAACTCCCTATTCAAAGAATACTCACTTCACTTAATTATTTTTTTACTGTTAAACTTATTTACGTTTCAATTATGTATTTAGACACGGGTAACTACATATGTATATGTAATTTAAATTCATGTACTATGTACATGGGTATGCAGATAGTAATTAACATATAATTAATATTAACCATCTCTAAACATATTCAAAACCCATTTTAATTAACATTTCTGCTGGCAAACACATTTTCACTACTTCACTTTAAATCAATTTAACGAAGTTTTTACCAAAAAAATATGTATACCGATGTAGCAACCAACCTAATATTAGCTGCAACACGCATAGAAAACGCATAGAAGTAGAAAATTTTCAACTTAGCTGCGTTCGAATGCGTGTTCGAAATCATCTTCGAATTTTCTATGCGTGTGGTGCATTTACATCCGTGCCACTGGAGTTTGCCTCATTTAAACACAAGTATGCAACACGGCTGTCAGTGACACGCACACGCATACGCATCTGCATACGGTTCATTAGATCTAAGAGCCCGTGCACAATTGGCTTTGTCTGCTCCAACTTTGATAGAAGAAACCTTAAAGCAAAGCGAAATTTCAGATGCTTGATACAATTAACACTTTGACAATTTCCACTTCACTTCTTTGCTTTAATTTATAAACCTGATTTTTGGTAAAATATTTGGGGAATAAGCTTTTTTCTGCTTATTCGAATGTTATTTTTTACTTTTCTCTGTTCACTTCTCACGAAATTGCGCGAAATCGCTAAAATAAGTGTAGCTATACAAACATACAAACACACACACAAGGGGAGATGTTTGTCAAAGTGTAAAAAAGTTGAAAGATGGCTAACTTTATACCTTGCTTTACTCGCTTCACCTCAATTGTGAACATGTCCCTTTGAAAAGCACATGCTGAACGAAACTGTCAAAGCAAAACTCTGAAGCAAAGCGAGGTAGAAGTCAATTGTGCACGGGCTCTAATGATTGCACTATTAGTGTGTGTTGGTGCACTATTAGTGTGTGTTGGTGCACTATTAGTGTGTGTTGGTGCGCCTACTGTAGGCCAAAGTGGAAAACGACAAACAATAATCAGTCTGCATGCAGATGTTGAGCGAGCAGGGTCATGCTGCGCACGCTTTGCGAAATTATGAAACAACGCACGTATACAAAAACATACGTATGTTCCCTGCAGGGAACTCAATAACTAGTGAGCAAAATTTCTAGTTCCGAACTACCGAAAAGGTGTCAAAAGGGAACTAGATCAATTGTAGTTAGACCCTCACCAGTTCAGGAGGACTGAATTGAGTGACCATTATAAGACACACTTTGATTTTTTATGCAATTTCGAAGTGATAAAAATTCTATGAAAATTTTTCTTTCGTTCAATTTCCGTCGGCTTTGTATATTTCTGCAATTCTCAGATGTTTAGTGAAGCGTTTCATATAAAGATTTTTCTATTTGCATCTTAACTTGTATGAAATGAAATGTTCCCCTAATTATGCTTTTCCGATCCCTCAGGCTTATTTTTAATTTTTTTATTTTATTACTTTTTAAATATTACTGTAAATTTTATTAAATAAATAAATAAAAAAATATTAGTCAAAAAAAAAAATTAAAAAAAAAATTATCATCCACCTTGACACCGACAGGATTCGAACCCGCGCCACTCAGATTGAAAGGCACATGCGTTAGCCAGTCGGCCATCGCGCCATTTGCTTGAAGCGTGTCAAATGCTGCACTTAAGCGGCAGATGTAAAACTGTAGAAAAATGCACTAGAAGCGACCTAGTTCGGAACTAGAGATTTTCCCTACAGGGTTATATGCAAACTGTTCATAGTTTTGTTTGTTGTCTGGCTTCTGCAAATAAAACAAAAGAATTTCTCGCGACGATCACCTAGCGACCACTTGCTTTCACGACAGTCGAAGACAAATTAATTATTAACACGCTTTTATTAGTTTCACCTGTATGTATGTATGTATGTATGTATGTATGTAACTTCATCCCATCCTAAAAGTTGTAAACATTTAACTAAATTAACTAAATTATTATATCTTTCAAACATTCACTTTTTTGTGTTCTCTTTATTATTTCTATTGTCCTCCGGATTCGAAACATGACATCAACAGCCCAACGGCATCATATAGTAGGACATTCAACATTATATTTTATGCTTCATTGCGGCTTTTATGTTACCTTTCTTCAAAATAGCCTCAATGAATTTCAATTCACTCCCGTATACAGGCCAATAAGTAACAAGCTTGCAGGGTACGGAAAAACTCACTCACGAACGCTCAAAAATACATTCTACTCAAATCACAAACAAATGTTCAAAGAAAAACGTATAACCACTCAAATAGCGAGCGAACTAACGCACAACAGCCAGCGATCGCTCATAGCGATGGCGATAAACTCAATGCATAAATTCACTCAAAAAAAAAATGAAGCTTGTAGCTTCTGTTTTGGGTTTGTTGTATTTGCAATGAAATCAGCCGCATGTACAATGTACATACATACATACGTATGCAGAGCAAGAACTGGTTTTGTGTTTTGTGTAACAACATTCTGTTTTGTCATTGTTGTGTTTGCAATAAAAACAATCGCATGTACATACATATGTATGCAAAGCAAGAACTGGTTTTGTTTGTAATTCATTTAATAGTAAGTTCTGAATTAACGAAAAGGAACCCTAATTACATTTTTATACAATGTTTTGTAAACGTGAGGTGAAAAAAATTTCTCTAAAAAAAAAAAAAAAAAAAAAAAAATGCGCCACTCGGGACTCGAACCTGAGCTCCTTGGTCCGTAGGCAGCATACCTCACCATTACGCTACAAACGTATTCGGAGCTTTATTGTCTAAATTCGAATTTATTCAATCAGGTTTCTTTTTTTTTTGTTCTTTTCAAATGCTTCACCCCACGCTTTTCCTTAAATACTTATATTTTCGTTCATCATTTTGTTTCTAATTAAATTATTTCTCAATTTTTAGTACGATTTTTAAGATGAAAGTGTGTTTTTTAGTTTTTTAAGCTATTATTTATTTTTGCTAATTGACGATCGCCTGGTCCCATCGTAAGCGCTGGTTTTACGCTCTCTATTTGTCTGTAGTAGTGACAATCGGTGTGTATACGTGTGAATCGCAAACAGCTGGTCTGCCCGCGGGCAAGAGGCTGCGCAACGCTGCACTACAATAAATGAATGCGCTACTGAGAGCAATCCATACATGCCCACCATGTTTATTAAGTCATTAATAATTACTAATTACTTTTAACGAACCACAAAATTGTTAGATGTATTTTATTTATACAGTTGGCAAAATATATTGGATGCTAAAAAAAAATTCATGATAATCAGTAACTAATATCGTGCGAGTGATGAAATTTCATCCGTGTAATGACCTCGTTATAAAAAAATATGCGAAAGCTTCGAAAATGGTGGCACTCATTAAGGGACAAATTTTCTAAGTTTTATGGGTCATATCCCAGATACGTCGATCAAATCGGTTGACGAACGCGTCCAATTTTATATATGGGTATTATAAAGGGGCTTAATAAAAACATTTTGAGCGATATCTTTGTTAAATATTAAGGTAATTCATAGAAAAATTGCGAATTCCACTATAGGCGGAAAACAAAAAACACTAAAAGTTTTGAAAATAGGCGTGGCACCGCCTCTTTTTAGACAAAGGAATCTACGAGAGTTCGGGGTCCATAACACGACAAATAATTCAGATATTTTGACGAAACTTGGTACACACCGTTTCTGGTAATACATACATGTGCAAAACCTAATCGAAATCGGTTTACAACTACGCCAACTTTTCAAAGAGATATTTTAAAGGGGCTCTTTAGAAATTCGTAATGCGAAATATCTGTAATTTAAAGTTATAGCATTTTATGAATTTTTTGATCATATTCCAGTCTATTTCGATCCCTATGCACGTTTGAAATAATGGAAAATACGCTCATTTTCTGATCATAAAAGAGCCTCTCGTCTGTAGATACTAGTACCCTACGTCAAACAGTTCTTGGGGAGTCGATTTTTCGATTTTGAATCTTATTTTGGTCATTTTTCAATCGTTTTATGTATACAGGGGTTAAATTTTCCACCAGTTATAAGATTTATAAGCTCAATCTAAAAGTATATAAAAAAAATTTAAAATGGGAGTGACTACGGCTCATTAGATTAAAATATTTACATAAACTAGCAAAATATTTGAACTTAAAATAGCACCATAAAAAAACGTACTTTTATTGAAATCTTCACTTTAAATGCACCAAAGTACATTAAGCACTATAGGTACATCAAAATTGTATATTAAAGGAACATTTCTTTATTTATTCTGAATGAAACATATCAGAATTTTCACGTAGCATTAACATTTTAGGAGTTATACGTAAATTAAAGTGGGTACTTTTTGTGTTATTTTATATTTCAGTGGTTATCCTTTAGGTCCTGTTCACATTGAATTTTTCCACTACAGGTCTCCTGTTTTCTTCTTAAAACCTTTTTTTGTATCCTTTAGCTACCAGATAATGTACTGAAATCGGAAAAATGTGGACTTTGGCGAATTTTCGATTTCGTCAATATTTGATCCTTTCAAAAAAAAAAAAAAATGTGGATATCCTTGAAAAAGGAGGACATTTTCATGCAACCTATCGTCGCTTCCTGCCCACCGTGTACAGTTTTCTTATTTACAGAGCTTTGCATAAAAGTATACAGTCGAGTACTTATCAAATGTTCTATATTTTGTATATTTATACTGTTTTTTGCGCAATTAAAGAAGTCATGTGCGTTATTAAGACCAACATTTTTGGTTCTCACTATCTCCCAAACTTTTCGTTTGACATAGCCATACAATCGGTTGTAAGGCAGCTATATGTTATAGTGGTCCGATTTTGACAATTTTCGGTAACATTATTTAGATCAATATGAGTGCAAATACTATAAGGTTTCATGTCCTTAGTGAAATTTTATGGCGAATAATTTTCTAGAATATTTCAACCCTTTATCGAACTTCAAAATACAATTTTTTCGGACTTTATAAAATAGGGGTCAAAACGACCCTTTCGTGGAGGTGTTAGCGGGTTAAAGTATTCGTCGAAATTAAAGTTCGTGAAATTTTACTGTATGTTTCCTAACAACATATTTCTCTACGTCATGTATTTATGTAACCCCTTTTCCTTTATGTAGAAATCACTCAGGCACTTTTCAAACCTGGCAACCCTCCAGTTTGCCCCAGATTTCGATAGGCAACCCATGTTTTCTGGACTCTCCACATTGCCGTCATTCGTCTGGTTTATCGCTTTTGTAAATAACAGCTGAGGGGAGTATACATACCTAAAAATTTTAGTTTTTGTTTTAAATATTTGATATCTTTCGTACGCATTTTAGCTAGGCAACCCATTTCGATTACGGTTATACGAATGCGGTGAATCCTCGAACTGCTTTATCAACATGTTTTTTATTCCCGGACTGCACTGACGATCGGTTATGAGAATACCAAATCTTATCAAAACGATTCGCATTCCCTGCGAAAGGCATCTGCCGGATACCGTAATAGGGCTTAAAAGCTCTGTTCAATAACAAAAAATTGCTACGAATTTTTCCTGAAAAATGCTATTCTCCATATAAAAATGACACTTAATTGCGAGTATTGTGAATAAATGATTAAATTCATCTTGCAAAATCCTTTGAACAAATACATATGTACACTGAGAGAAAAAAAATATATGGAGGGGTCAAAGAAATTGTTTACCTATTTTGAACACTACTTTCTTTGTTTTGAGTAAATTTTCCTTAAAACATGTTAAAAGGTTTATAAAATATTGTTGTTACATGCTTTACCATGGTTTCATATACTTGTTTTGAAAAAATTCATACATTAAATTGGCTGAAAGACTGGCGGATAAAGTCAAATGAATCAAAATCTGTTCAAGTGACGTTTACCACCAGACGTAACACTTGCCCACCCGTAAAACTCAATGGCATTGATATACCGCAAAGTGACGTAACAAAGTACCTGGGTATGCATCTCGACAGAAAACTAACATGGAGAACCCACATATTCACCAAACGAAAAGCTCTTGGTATAAAACTGAGAAATCTTTATTGGCTCATGAATCGAAACTCCCAACTATCAATCGACAACAAACTCCTGCTCTACTCAGCTATCTTAAAACCCATCTGGACCTATGGCATACAGCTATGGGGAACCGCAGCAAACTCAAATATAGAGATTCTCCAAAGATTCCAATCGAAAACCATTAGAATGATTGTAAATGCGCCCTACTACATCACGAACGACCAACTACATCGTGACCTAAAGATACCTACTATCTCTCAAGAAATCAGAAAGTATGCTGCATCATACAAAATGAGAATATTAGCTCACCCCAACCCACTCGTTCTAGCCCTGACGGCAAGACCAACCAATTTCGTACGCCTCAAAAGAAAATCATTTACAGATCTTTGCTGATGCACTATAATAAATGGATGCACTACTGAGAGCAATCCATACATACCCACCATGTTTATTAAGTCATTATTAATTACTAATTACTTTTAACGAACCACAAAATTGTTAGATGTATTTTATTTATACAGTTGGCAAAATATATTAGATGCTAAAAAAAAAAAAAAAAAAAAAAATACATTAAAATAATGAAAAATTCTTTAAGCGCCATTCCATTCCCAACTTTCCTTGTTTTGAAGACTTGATTTCTTAATTTTGAGAAATTAAATTCCCATACAAATCCCCATGGCAACGAATTTGTTTGAAAGTTTTTTTATGTTTTTTCCACATTTTTGAGAAAATTTACACAAAACAAAGAAAATTTTGTATTGGGACGCGTGTTCAAAATAAGGAAAATTATGTCTTTGATCGAGAGAAATTTTTTTTTTGAGTGTATGTATAAAAAAAATGTTCACCAAGTAAACGGAATGGATTTTGCGCAAATCAAGCAAAGGCATAGTTCTTTCCCCATTTTCTTCCTTTTTTTATGTGTACTCTGAAAAAAATATCCGTAGTTAAACCAACAACTTTCGGCTGTTGAATCCCCGTCTTTGATTCAACAGCAAAAGTATTTGTTTTTACAGCAAAGTTTTTGATCCAACAATTTATTCAAAAACGGCCGTTATTGTTTCAAAAACTTGCTTGCTTTTAAAAAATTTTTTGTGAGAAAATATTTTTTTGTGAGAAAACCAACAAAAAAATAATGATGGAGAGAAGATGAAGAGAAAAATCCAAACAAAAGTTTATTTTTAGCAATAATTTTCTCCCCGTTGTTGATTTAAAGGCAAAAGTATTTGACCTAACAGTTTCCGTTGTAAACAAAATTAATGAGAACAAATTTTTTTAAATTTTGTTTTTACAATGTTTCAAATAATTCATGGACTCCTTTTTAGGAAATGGAAGTATAAATAGGTTACTACAATTCAATATAATGTTGAATGTTCCACTATGTGTTGATTGGATAGAATTTCAGGTTGATGTCATGGTTCGAATCCGGAGGAGAATATAAAATAAAGAAGAAAAATCAGAATAAGAAATAAAGATAGCAACCAGTGAATGATAAGAAGGAGAGAAGAATAGGAGAACAAGCGGAGGCTACATATTTGCAGTTGGGACCCGGGCGGAGAGAAGATGAAGAGTAAAATGCAAACAAAAATTTATTTTTAGGTGAAAATTTTTTCCAACAATCTCCGTTATTGACTTAAATCAACAACTCTCGTTGTTGGGCACATTTCAACTGCGGAAAGTAGTTGAGTTAACAGCGAAAGTCTTTAGATTTACAACGTTTTTTTTTTTCAGAGTAAGCATCCAGATATATATATATATATGTACATACGACAGTCGTGCCCACATTTAGCAAATGACTTGCGATTTGTGGCTAAACTAATAGCACAAACAGTGCAAATCGACTCCAACATCAAAAACAAATACACAATATGTAGAAACGTTTATTTTCAACCAATGTTGGGCAAAGCAAAAAATATTATTGAAAAAGGAAAATTTCAGTTTTGTGTACCAGAAGCTGCCGGTGTCGGACACACTCGTCTATTGAGGTGATAAATTACCGAATACATACCCCAACCGAATACACCACCCAACGCCCAACATTACTCCTCCTTTGCAATTCTTAATTCTACAGCACACGCCTGTGGAAGATTTCGTTGGTTAGAAATTGCCTGTAGCAGCTAGAAGTCAATGTAATTCATCCCCTTGCGTATTGCAGCCAGTGGATGTGCGCAACTGAAATTCAATACGCGACAAACGTAAACCGTTTAGTCACAGGATATTACATTCATTTACGAGTATAACATATGGCGGTGAAAAGCTTAGTTCAAAGCACAACTATTTACGTGCAGAACCGTTTAACAAACCGTCCGTCACCCGATGGCTGAGCGCCTTTGGAACCAAGGAAAAGTGTTATCAGCCATTGACGTGTGCCTTGCATGTCGCCCTTCCTGATGCTGCTCTTCATTCCACTTCCTTTGGCAAACAACCCGATTGTTATCTGTAAGCATATTCGCAATTACTGAATCAGGAGAGAAATATAAGTCGTGGAGGTGGAAGTGCGTAGCGAAAGTAATCATCAACTTGAATTTAAAAAGTGGGAAAAATAATAAATATTTTGGCGTAAGCTCTCAGGCATGGTATAAGTATACCAGGTAAAACAAACGTCAAGTTTTCGTCGCCATATTTACCACCTGACAATTAAGCAGATTATGACATTTCGTGCTGCCATACTCAATGATAAAAATCCTCCATTAATGGCATTTTTCGCTGCTTTGTTTTAAAAATGTAACCATGGTATTCATAGTAACGAATTTTTTCAATTTGAATTGAAAGAAATTTTTTCAATTTGAAAAAATTACACATCCTGCAGTAAATTTGTTTCACTGCTGAATGATCATTGATGATTCTTCTGAGTACAATTTTTATTATTATTATTTTTTTTTTTTTGAAAAAAGCAAACCATTTATATGAAAAATTCAGCAGTCTTTATTTGAAAAAACTCACTGATGCCTCCTCAGTCATAGATGAATTTCATCAGTGATTCATAAAAGATTCATTTCGGATTTTTACTTCACGGAATATCAGTTTGGCCGTACTACAAAGTAGCCCCTTTTCGGTATTCTCGGTGTGTTTTTAATTTAGTTTAGTAGTTACGATCACTTTTAATTTTGGCTTTGTGATCACTCTGGTATATAGTTTGGGGAGGTTTTGGAGATTAATCTATTATAACTCCATATCGCCGCATAAAGTGCAATACCGCGTATCCGCTACCATCCAAATTTTACAGGAGACAGAAAAAACTGTTTTATTTCAAAACGGTTTGGAATTTTGCAAACCCACATCCAAACCAAGGTAGATGTTTGGATTATATTCTTAATCCAAATATCATTTTGGCGAAAAACAGTTAAATGTGCAGTTATTGGCTTACTTATGTATTTATAAGCGGTTTTGCGTCTTTTATTTTGTTCAATAGTGACGTATAGGCGGTTTTGCAGGCGTACGTAAAAACTTTTCTTCAATAAAGCAAAGTTATAATCTATTTCGTGTTTATGAAAGTATAATCAACTTTAGTACATTACAGTACAGTTATAAAGCAATAACACCTATTATTCGCGGCATTGGTTCGAAAAATTTCCTTAAAAAAGCGGGTTTGAAACTGTGTCATTATTTGGAATTGCGTTGTGTGAATCTCAAAATTGTTGCATGAATGGATGGGGACGTACGCCAGGAATGTATTTTTGATGAAATCTCATTTTTGGCAAAAATGTCACGCGGTTTTGCACTTTAAACGACGATATGTATGTACACCACCATACCAAGTGAGCATTTCAGTCTACATATGTATGTATGTACATATCGCACCCTAAATCATAAAGTGGCACAACTCAAAATTCAAAAATTTTCAGGAGAGCTAAAAAACTTTTTTTCATTACAAGCAATCGTATGGCAAATGGCCAGGTATAATCGTTATTTTTCGGTCGGAAGAGACAGTTATCCAAAAGTTTTTTTGGCAATCGCTAGAGATATGTTCCATATACCCGTTTATGAAAAAAACTCGATTTCGAAAAATTTTGTGTTGTGCCACTTTTTGATTTAGGGTGCGATATGTCCAATCCAATTACAAAAAAATATGTACCCTAGATTTTAACAATATGAGTTGCTTATTTCCGCGGTGCAATAATACCAAATATGGCTGCACAGACGGTGATATAAAATTTTTCCGATTTCCGACGATACCCTTTATTCGCGGAGAGTGGATGAAGATTTGTGGAGTGAGCGAAGAGGAGCTACCGGAAGTTCCATAAATCTGCTCACTAGTGCCCTTTCTCTTTCTGTCCTTTGATTTCTGAAATACCCAAACTTTCAAACAAAAATCTACGCATTCAAAAAATAAAAGTCTGGCATCGCTATACTCCAAAACTGACATAAGATCAAACTTCAAAAATCTGCTTTTTAGGCTGTGTGCCAATCGGCAACATTTTTCTCTATGGGAAAATGAGGTAGAAAATTTTACCATGTTGAGATAAAAAACACAATTTTGCTGTGCCAAACGGAATAGAAAATTTTGACAGTTACAAAGATAAACTTTTGGGCGAAAACGGACAACGATACAATTTTAAAACGTAAAATGAATGTAATTGTTGATGGCAATATTGATGGAAACCGAAGAAATGTATTCATGTAATCATCTCATGTTATTTTGTTTTTAAATATTTGTGTTACTTGTATGTGTATGTAATTACAAAATGTCAAAATTTTACCTAGCCCATTGAGCTAGGTAAAATTATGACACTAGAATTCACCACGAATACTGCAAGAATTTTACTCCCTTATGTCAAAATTTCATTTTTTCTACCGATTGGCACACAGCCTTAATCAAAAAGACAGCGTCAAAATGACAATGCACATACCTGTATTTTTTATACCATGCTCTCAGGCATGTTTTGATTTTTTATTGATTTTGTTGAAAGTCGGAGTTGTCATTTTAAGTTCACACACCATAGCCTTGAGCAAAAAAAATAAGATTTTAATTTTGTGTCCCATTTCATTCCCGGAATTTCAATTAAGATTTCGTTGGCTTCGTGAGCAAATGTGCTAAGTCCATTTATTGTAACTTTTCAGGAACATTTATCCCAACTTTTTTTGTTGTTACTATTTTAAAAATTTGAAAATGCAGTTTTCTACTACGTACTAAAATACCAGTTATCGGCATACTATTTTAAAATAAAGCTTGTACAAATTTATGAGCTTCTTTAGGACTTAGCACATCTGCTTTCTATGATTTTGTTTTTTTTTAGGTGGACTTAGCACATTTTCTCACAAATTATTATACTCACCTCTACGTAGTAAAATTGAAATATTTTGATGAAATTTGGTACAGAGGTTCCTAACTAGACAGGGACGGTTGGTATTGAAAATGGGCGAAATTTAATTATAACCACACCCACTTTCCCTATTTAGTATATGTATATCGAAAAACACTCAAAAAGTGATAATGGATGAAATTTCATCCATGCCGTTCCGCCGTTGTAAGGAAATAAATTGAAATTTTCGAAAATGGGCGGTGCCACACCCACTTATGAAAGGCCAAATTCTGAAAGTTTTATAAGTCATAAATAACTTTTATACATATATGGGAACTATACCTAAATGGGACTAATAAAACATGTTTCAGATAAATCATTGAAAGTTAGTGGCATGAGTCCAACTATGGACAAAAAACAGAAACCATATAGTGATATTAAGAGCTTTATGGCCGGTGAAGTAAAAAGCGAAACAAAGGTTTCCTTTTATCCTCCTACGCGTTTCGGTGCATATTTGCGCCGTTTTGTTTCGCTTTTTACTTCACCGGCCATAAAGCTCTTAATATCACTATATAAATTACTAAGCAGTTGGCCTTTACTACATAATTAGAAACCATAAATATTTTTGAAAGTGGACGTGGCATCGTGAATCTAAGAGATTTCGGAGCGTATAACTCGTCGAATAAATTAAATATTATGGCGAAAGTTGATGTACATAGTTTTATTACTTGTTGTAAAATTTTAGCAAAATCGGTTTGTAACCAGGCCTACTTTAAGAAAAATTTCTAAAACTCCCTTTGGAAACTTGTAACGAGGCATCTTTGTAACTATGTAAAAGCCATAAAGGGATGCAATTTTTCAGTAACAGGAATATTTATACGCTTGGTTTGATGAGATAAAAACATTTTGATAATGGTTGTGGCCTCGCCCACATTATCCTGCATCCTCTTTTTTAATATAATAAGGCAGGACGTTGTTTTAGCGCACTACCCTCAAGTGGCCCTTGCGAAAATTTACGAGTATATTTATACTCTTACTTTAGCCTAATAGTACTAATAAAACACTAATGACACTTATGATAATAATAAATGTTGTTCTTATAAACTCAATACACTATCTTTTAAAATTTTTAATATTTGTCTCCATTTTTATAGTTATTGGTAACTGGTTAAACATTTTCAGTCCCTTATAGAATATGGAATTTTGTGCTGCTGCTCTCTTATGCATCGCTAACCTAAAATCTCCATCGTTTCTCAGAGAGTTGGTTGGTGTATCTTCCACATACGTAATACTATCGGTCATGTATAACGGTACCATGTTATATTTTATTTTAAAAACTAATATATATGTATTTAAACTTAGCCTTTGTTCCACTGATAACCATTTCAATTCTCGCAGCATTTAATTTACACTCGTATAACTATTGCACTTTAATATTATTCTCATTGCTTTATTTTGTAGTTTCTGTAGTCTTTCTATTGCACCTTGGTCAGTGGCGGATTAAAGGTCCAGAGCGCCCTAGGCAGCCACTTTCTCGGCGCCCCTGTACCGACCATAAATGGCCATCATAATACTATAAATTTTAACTACCTAGTTGTTTTACACCCTAACAATGAAAATCTTTCCTCTTTATAATACTAGTGTAGATGTAGGTATAGATGATGTAAAAGCTTAGATAATTTGTTAATCTCTACATATAATAAAATTGTAACAGGTCGATGTCTGTACATTGCAGATATCGAGAAAAAAATGATTGGGGGAAGCATTATTAAGCCTTCTTAAACTCAAAATGCTTAATATGGTTATTTTGTTATAAGAAATAAAATAATGGCTACCTGGTAACCGACGTACAGAGTGTACTTATGTTATGGAGCGATAAATTCTCCTCATTGATGAATTGCGAGGGAGTCGTCGAACCCGATACCACAATCCCTGACGATGGAAAAAACATTCCACCACCCGACTATGATGAAATGAGGACAGCTATACCCCGGGTCCAAAACAATAAAGCTCCTGGAAAAGACGGACTACCTGCCGAGCTGTTCAAACAAAATTCCTAATAAAATCAATTAAAACTCAAAAATATGTTAATTTTTTGTTATTATTGCTACAAATATAGCATTACAAATTCAATTCACCCAATAATTTTAAAGATTTAACGATTTCAAAATTCATTTCAATTTTTTTTTTGTAACTTTTGCACAGCACTACATGGTGACAGGCACAACATGCCAAACGATCAGCTGAGAGTGTCGCAACTTATAGATGTAAACTATGCTGCTAAGTAGAGTGCTATTGTTTTTGATCACTTGTGATTGGAGTAAAAGAGACAAACCTATTTTGAATAGATAGCCAAAGTACATAAGAGAGAAGGTGATGCAAGATCACACGTACGCAAAGCCAGGCATCACTTTTCTCACAAGGCCCTTAAGAAAGTGCTGTCGACGATGCACAAAACATATGTCAGCGATGAACAGCACGTGCAGTGTCAGCTGAAGCTCACTGTCCCGTAGGGTGTCAAAGTTGTACAGACCGTCGTATCGTGGATAGGCGAGTGTGCAGACCAAAATTTTGGTTTGCACTCAAGTGTGCAGAAAATGGTTGCCAGAGTATGTAGTATATATTTATTTTCTCAATAGATCTCTACATATCGTAAGATTTATTGGCAAAGTGGAGATAATGGGCCGTATTAATAAACAAAAAGCAATTTCTATTTCTCAAATTTTTTGTAATTTGACAAAAATTTATATGAAGAAACTTTCAAAATTTGAGAAAAAGCTTGAAAAAGTAATTGCTTTTTTATTAATATAATCTAATATTTTGATAATCGCCAAAAAGTCGCCATCGCCAATTTTCATAAATTGGTCGCCAAAGTTTGTAAAAAATCGCCAATTTGGCGACAAATCGCCAGTACTGGCAAGCCTGACGACGCAACAAACGCGCAATATTGCACAATATATCGATGCTTGTGCAATATAATCGATTTATCTATTATCGATCTATTATAGATCAGCTTTAATTCTTAATCGTAGATATGTTATTTTCTTTATTTGTTTAAAAATTCTGAGCTCGCGCGCCCCTTGTAACTACGCGCCCCTAGGCAAGTGCCTAGTTTGCCTTAGGGATAATCCGCCTCTGACCTTGGTTACAACAATTGAACAGAATCGTCGAACAATATTCAAAATGAGGCTTTATAATAACATTATACACTTTAATTGAGGTCATTATATTGCTTTTGGATCTTATTCTCCGAAAGAAACCAATCTTTTTATCGATTTTTTTGCAAACATATTCAATTTGAGTTTTGAATTTAAGATACTTGTCTATGAATACTCCTAGTTATTTGAAGTTTTCTACACTTTCGATTCTTTCATTATTAATCACTATTTCTGCACTCGAATTTATATTTATTTCCATTATTTTTGTTTTGCTTTTATTTAATTTTAATTTATTCATTTTTAACCATTCATTCCCGTTTTCTATATCATATAGAATTTTTTTTTACACTCCTCATAACTATTTCCTTCAGTGTATATTAACGTATCATCTGCGTAAAGTACTATTTTACTATGTTTTATTATTTTTTATAAGTCATTTATGTATATCGAGCCGTTTGCGCCGGAAAGATGTAAAAGCCATGATATCCGATTTTCATTTTTTTTTAGAAATGGCTTACTTGTCATCACCCTCTCCAGAAATTTTATGCCTGAAAAATGTACCATTATGAAAAGCAATTTTGATGTAAGTACACAATTTCAGTTTGTTTATTTTTTTTTTGTGAGGGCAATGTGGCTCTTACATCTTTTTTCTTTTTCAAATTATTGAAGACTAGTGACTAAAGGTAAAGGCCCAATGCAGGCTTGCTTTTCTTGCTTTGCTTACTTTGGTTTGCTTTGCTTTCCTTTAAAAGCTTCTATGGCCGAATGGTCGCTTTAAACGCTGTCAGATTAATCAGCTGATTCGGAAATTAAAAAAAATAAGCCAAAATATTGACTAGAAGTGCTGAACAAATTTTGAGAGTTTTCTTATGTTTAGCAAAAATGCGTAAATTCAAACGGCAAATCACACGAATGCGGCGATTTTGGGTTCGGAAATTGTATTTACAGCGACAAAAACATGGACTGTTTGAAAGTTCATTGAAAAACTTGGCTGCTGATGAGGAGCAATTTAATAGAACTCTCAGACTGCCGTTGTCTCTATTTAATGTGCTTCACGAATTTTGGAGCCTGCACTAACCAAATATTCAATCAGAACACCTACATATATCGAGTCGGTGCAGACTATTCATAACCCTGGTGTAAGTGAACTTTTTATTAGTATAGGAATAATCTTTCATATTTCTTGTTTTCTCATTTGTTACAGATATTTGGCGCACGGTGGCACTCGGCAATTCCACACAGTAGTTCACCCGATGGGCTTGACGACCTTCAGACGGATTACGCTGGAAACATGCAAAGTTATATGGGATCTGTTAGCAAACCTGTATGTGACAGTCCCATCAGAAACGGAATGGGGTCGTATCTCCAATGAATTCAAGTCATTGTGGAATATGCCCAACTGCATCGGGGCCATTGACGGAAAACATATTAATATTACCTGTCCTGCAAATTCTGGGTCGATGTACTATAATTACAAAGGCAATTATAGTATTGTGCTTTTGGCATTATGTGACGCAAATTATACTTTTACCTGCGTTGATATCGGGGCATATGGAAGTCAAAGTGATGGCGGTGTATACCACTTTTCTAAACTTGTAGATTCTATTGAAAATAACAAGCTCAACATTCCACACGATCAACCTTTGCCAGGAGAAATCGAGCCATTTCCACATTATTTAGTTGGAGATGCAGCTTTTCCTTTGCGGCCTTATTTAATGCGACCATATCCGGGTAGAGGTATTCCAGAAGACCAAGAGTACTTCAATAAAAGGCTTTCTCGTGCAAGAAGAGTTATAGAAAACGCGTTTGGAATACTCACGGCTAAATGGAGAATATTAAGAACTACGCTATGCTTGGCCCCGAAAAATGCAGAACAAATAGTGAAGGCTTGTATTGTCTTGCATAATTTTATTAAGCTTTCGAGTGCGAACTATATATCAAGCAATTTTGTTGATCGCTATGAAGATGATGCCACCATCGCTGGTGCATGGCGGAGCGAAGTAGTCCCATTACCCTCAATAAGTAGGGTCTCATCAAACCGAGGCAGCTCAGATAGTTATGACTTGAGACATGCTTTGAAAAAACATCTTTTCAACAATAGAATTTAAATAATACTCAGTAAATAAGTTTTGAGGTTTTATTGATTGTATTTCAAATGTTGCGTCATTTAATAAACTATAAAATAAAATAAAAATAAAATTTATACATATTTTTGTATTACATTTGTACTTCATTCAGTTTTTTTATATTTAGTAGTAATAATATTACATATACATATTACGTATGTATCTTCAAGACAAGTAGGTACTGCAATTACATACTTATGTACATATCGTCGTACCATACGAAAACTAGCATATTTAAAATTTCTGGCGAAAGCTATCAATAAAAAAATTCTGTACGAAAAGTAACAAGTTCGACTTTTGGCCGACGAAAAATAACAAAATCAACTTTTGGCTGACCAAAAGTATCAGCAATTATATACTGTTTCTACATTAAAATTGTTGTTGTTTAAACGAAATTAATAGTTTTCGTCAGCCAAAAGTTGATTTTGTTATTTTTCGTCGGCCAAAAGTCGATTTTGTTACTTTTCGTCAGCCAAAAGTTGATTTTATTATTTTTCGTCAGCCAAAAGTCGAACTTGTTACTTTTCGTCAGCCATAAAAAAACCTATGCTAGTTTTTGTATGGTACGACGATATATACTTTTTTAATTATTAGTCTTTTCATTCATTTATAATTATTAGTCTTTTCATTCATTTGATCCTTTGTAAGGTACATAAGTATGCCAAGAGTATCGAAATTGTTATCGATATTCAATTAATTTATTTAAGAAAATTCAAATCAAAACTTAATAAACTACAACCATAATTTAGTATATATGTATGTATGAATAATATATATACTAAACTAAATATATATGTACTAATATATATACTAAACTATGGTTATAGTTCATTAAGTTTTGATATGAATTTTCTTAAATGAATTAATTGAATATCGGTAACAATTTGGATACTCTTGGCATTTAAAGTTTCGGTTTTTTAAGACATCTACTTCTAACGTTCACTATTTTGGTGCACATTTTTAAACTTAGCATGGACGTATTGAAGTAAGTCCATTTTAAAATCTAGACGACTCTCTTCGGGAACTTTTTCGAACACCTCTCAAATCGCACCCAAAAAACTGTCATTAGCAAGCATGGGCACCACCACAAGCGAACAAGCAGAGAGCGTGAGCATGTAGTAGTGTGCTTAAAATTGCACAGTGAGGCAAAATTCAAAAATTTTTCGTAACTTCGTGTGTTGATGAAAATTTAAATATATCAGATTTTATAGCATGAAAATCGTAGAGCTTTAGATACCCGGGTATCGAACAAATCGAATTGATCGTTTTTGTTTGAAGCCCGTTTGTTGTTCAAATGCCCGTACAAACATTCGAGTATTCGAGCTTACAAACAAAAAAATGTGTATCGAAAAAATAAAAATAAAAACAACTACATATGGAGAAGAAAAAAATAATAAACAAAAGAAAAAAAAAAACTTCAAAATGCCCGAATTGTTCAAATGCCCGTACAAACATACGGGTAATAAACAAACAAACTACTGTTCGAACATTTGAACAACATTTGTTCGGGCTACTCGAAAATGTTCAAAAAAAATCTGGAGCTCTAGAAAATAGAGGTTATATTAAAAATAGGTATGTTTGTAGATACAAATTTAATAAAAAATAAATGTTGATTGATTTCGATTCACATTTGAATTAATTTCAATTTCATTATAAAAGCATACAAAATTAACCCATTTTCAATTTTAAAGAGTTGAAAATGGCATAAAAAATTATACTTCATTTGATTTCAAATGGCTACATTTAAAACTATTGATAATATTTAAAATAAAAAAATAATAAATTTCCCAACCAATCTTAAACATTAAAAAAAAATTTCATACATCAGTCGCCCACTGTTGTTACGGACAAAAAAAAGGCATCAACCTGCTTCCATCACTGTTGAAGGCGAAATGAATCGTTTTCTCGCTGAAATAACTATGCTCTGAATTTGT
The DNA here is from genome assembly GCA_960531455.1 of Urophora cardui. Taxonomy (NCBI): domain Eukaryota; kingdom Metazoa; phylum Arthropoda; class Insecta; order Diptera; family Tephritidae; genus Urophora; species Urophora cardui. The sequence goes on from OY482673.1 coordinate 75,649,242, forward strand.
GTACGTATACATTTTTTTACGCTCACAGCACAAAGAGCTCTCTTTGCCCATGTCCGGTCATTAGTGATAGACTTTTGGCTTCCCAGAAATTGACTTACGTCGCTGACCAGTTCATCAAAGGCCGTGTCCTCATCTTGCTTTTTCTTTTGTCGCTTAGCCGGCGTTGATATAGTAGTTTCCGGCTGATGCATTATAATTTGTCCTGTCGCACCTATTTCGAAATCAAAGGAAGCCTCCTTAGCATCTGACTCTTGGACACCTGGTATTTGTGTGACGATATTTGTAGTTGTCCTAAGAACATGGAAGTACATATAAATTATAATAGAGAACATAGGTACATGCATTCCAAATTATTGTAGATATGTAAACACAACTGGGATATAATGAACCAATTTCAAACTATGTCAATTCAAACTATGTATTATCGTGTCGTGGTTCATTATATCCAAATTTTCCTCACAACTTACTGCCTAGGCATGACCGTATCTTTCAAAAAGGACATGGAATCGAAGAAGGGCCAAACTTTTTTAGTTAACGCACCACTTCCGCTTGGTTGCTTGCGATCCTTTAACTCTATCCCGTATCGGTCCCTTAGCGATTTCCATCGCTTTCGGCAATTTTCCTCTATGGAGAAGAAATACATTAATCTTAAAACAATAGCTTTTTTTTTTATAAAATCCCGTACTTACCAAGCTCTCCAACAGCAGCAGCTACATTTTGCCAAGCCAAATCTTTCATCACGCGATTGCGGTAGCAAAGCTGTCTTTTGTCCCACAAGCAGCTGTGCTTTTCTATTTCCACAATTAGTTTTTCCTCAAACATTTTATAGAAAACATGAAACTTGAGGATTTCTACTATTTATTAATAAAAAATTTGCAATTTACACAAAAGGGCGCCAATGTAGAATAAAACGTCAGTAGCGATGGGACAATGTCAGTAGCGATGGGAGAAAAGCAGATGTAGGAAGGTAGGCGCATAGGCGAATTCAGAAATTTTTTTTTTTTAGCATCCAATATATTTTGCCAACTGTATAAATAAAATACATCCAACAATTTTGTGGTTCGTTAAAAGTAATTAGTAATTAATAATGACTTAATAAACATGGTGGGCATGTATGGATTGCTCTCAGTAGCGCATCCATTTATTATAGTGCATCAGCAAAGATCTGTAAATGATTTTCTTTTGAGGCGTACGAAATTGGTTGGTCTTGCCGTCAGGGCTAGAACGAGTGGGTTGGGGTGAGCTAATATTCTCATTTTGTATGATGCAGCATACTTTCTGATTTCTTGAGATATAGTAGGTATCTTTAGGTCACGATGTAGTTGGTCGTTCGTGACGTAGTAGGGCGCATTTACAATCATTCTAATGGTTTTCGATTGGAATCTTTGGAGAATCTCTATATTTGAGTTTGCTGCGGTTCCCCATAGCTGTATGCCATAGGTCCAGATGGGTTTTAAGATAGCTGAGTAGAGCAGGAGTTTGTTGTCGATTGATAGTTGGGAGTTTCGATTCATGAGCCAATAAAGATTTCTCAGTTTTATACCAAGAGCTTTTCGTTTGGTGAATATGTGGGTTCTCCATGTTAGTTTTCTGTCGAGATGCATACCCAGGTACTTTGTTACGTCACTTTGCGGTATATCAATGCCATTGAGTTTTACGGGTGGGCAAGTGTTGCGTCTAGTGGTAAACGTCACTTGAACAGATTTTGATTCATTTGACTTTATCCGCCAGTCTTTCAGCCAATGGGTAATTTTATTTAAACTTCTTTGAAGCTTGAGTGAGGCGACGTTAGGGTTGAGGTCTGAAGCCAGTACAGCAGTGTCATCGGCAAAAGTGCCGATAGTGACTCCTTCTGCTAGTGGGAGGTCGTATGTGTAAAGTAGGTACAGTATTGGGCCCATTACACTACCCTGCGGGACGCCTGCTAAGCTCTCGTAAAGCTCAGACTGCTCTGCTCCTTCTTTGACGAAAAAGTAACGATTTTTTAGATAAGATTGTATAAATAGAAAGTAGCTTGTAGGGAGAGTATTTTTTATTTTATAGAGCAGGCCGTCGTGCCATACGCGATCAAAAGCTTGGGATATATCTAGAAAGGCAGCTGTACAGTATTTTTTTTGCTCAAAGGCAGAGTAGATTTTCTCGGTAAGTCTATGTACTTGTTCAATTGTTCCGTGTCCTCTTCTGAAGCCAAATTGGAGATTAGGTATAATGTTACGCTCTTCTATTTTGGGTAGGAGTCTTTTAAGGAAGAGAACTTCCAAGACTTTTGAGACAATGGGCAGCAGAATAATGGGTCTGTAAGACGCTGCCGTATCAGGGGGCTTTCCTGGTTTCAGAATCATTTTCATCTGAGCGACTTTCCATTGAGGGGGTATGAATGCAGTTATTAGTACTGCATTAAAAAGTTGGGTGAGAAATTTTATGCCTTCGTAAGGTAAGTGTTTTAGTACATTGCCATTAATAATATCGTACCCAGGAGCTTTCTTTGGGTTGAGCATCGCTATTACGGTTTTTACCTCCGATATTGCGAATCGTTTTATGGGGAGGTCCATTTGATAGGGATGACTCAGAGTATTTTTCACTTCTGTTGTTGTGCTTAGTGGGGGTTCAATATCATGTGGGGTGAATACTGATTTTAGGTGGCGTGCAAAAGTATTTGCTTTCTCTGCGTCACTTTTCGCCCATTCGTTATTTTCCATTCGTATTGGAGAATTGTAGAAAATCGGCCTTTTTAGCTTACTAGCAGCTTTCCAAAGGGAGTAATCAGTTGCAGCTGTTGCATCAATATTACTGAGATATTGTTGAACTTGTCTGTTGTGTTCAATTTTGAGGATGTTTTTGAGTTCTTTGGTGAGAGCATTCAATCTTTTCTTGTCGTCGGGGTGACGGGTTTGTTGCCATTTTTTCCTTGCGAGTCGTTTTTCTTTGAGCTTAGCTTGTATGTTGTGGGTAACGCTTGTCCTTTTTTGTCTGATGAGGGTGGGAGTTGATTTCCATGCAGCTTGTTGGATGCAGCTGTTAAAATGTTCGACTGCTGCCTCTATATCTTCAGCAGATTTCAGGGCTAATTTGAAGTCAAGATTAGACGTGATGATGTGTCGGAAGTATTCCCAATCAGTCTTCCGATTGTAAAGGCTGCATTGTTCCGCTGCCGGTGTAAAATTTTTATCAATTGTTACCAGGATTGGAGAGTGGTCGGAAGACAATTCAAAGCACGATTTGCAATTTATATCTGAAGAATTCACGCCTTTCACCACGCAGAAATCGATTAAGTCGGGTATTTTATTTTTATCTGTTGGCCAATAAGTGGGAGTTCCAGTAGAGAATGGAGTTAAACTGAGATTGCTAATAGCATTATATAGTTGTCTTCCTTTAGGGGTAATGAGACGAGAGCCCCAGAACGTGTGTTTGGCATTGTAATCGCCCCCAGCTAGAAATCGATTTCCAAGAGTTTTGAAGAAATTTTCATATTCTGCAGTGCTGATAGAGTGCCTCGGCGGGCTATAGATAGCAGAGAGTGTAAGCTGGCCGCTCGGGTCTTCAATGACAATATTTGTGGCTTGTATAGCATTTGTACGGAATGAATTCGTGCTGTAATGTTTAATACTTTTCCGTATCAAGATACCTGAGCCTCCATGAGCGTTGTTACTGGGGTGTTTTGTGTGGTAAAACTTGTAGTTGGGTACTTCAAAGTAGCTTTTGTCAGTAAAGTGGGTCTCAGATATGAGGAGTATATCTATATTGTGGGTCTGAAGTAAAGTTTTAACTTCAAGTAAGTGTTTGGATAGGCCATTGGCATTCCAAATGATAATTTTCAACGGGTTGAAGATGCACAGTTTTTAGTCGTGAGGGTGACGAGGAGGCTCATCATTGATGTCATTTGTTGCATGACTTGTTTCAGTAAGTCTATCATTTCTCGCATTTCGTTAGTGTTTTGCGTTGGGGTGTGGGTTTCATTACTATTTGGAATGGCATTATTAGGGTTCGAGCGGGGTGTTACGCCTTTCTTTGCTGCTTGAGCATATGTGGCTGGGTATTGGTCAATTTCAATTGGGGTTTCAAATTCAGAAATTTGCCATGTATTCTGTTATTGTAATTGGTAGATTTTAATGTCAAAATAATGTTTTTCCTTTATTAAAATCTGAATTCCCTTGGGACTCGCCCATACCTATTTGGCCATGATGTGATTTCGCGTTGATTTTGACATTACACTCTATCATTGTAAATAAGAAAAGAAGTTTCTCAATTCGCTTATGCGCCTACCTTCCTAGATCTGCCTTGGATGGGAGAAATTGTTAATTGTCAAAAATGATGTCAAAGCTTTCAAAGCGCTGTCAAATAGAGAATTGGGCAATTCGAAACTTTGAAGCGCTTCAAGCGCGTGAAGTAAAGCTGACATTTGGCCAACTTTTATACATTTTAGTAGAGCTCAAAATAATTTTGACATTTCTCACAGGCAAGCAAGCAAAGCAAGCGTGCATTGGGCCTTTACCTTAATAAACAAATTTAACGGCTTTTTGTTGGATTTTAACCAATGGATTTATCACTTTGAAGCCTTTTACTTTACATTTTATTACATATTGATGACCAGTAGGGTTTTATTTCATTTCTTGCATTCACATCTAGATAATTTCCCTGAACACTTAGGTGCTGAAGGTGATGAATCTGGTAAGAGATTTCATCAGAACTTAATAGTTTTTTTAAAGGTGATATCAAGGATCCTGGAACAAGGATATCATAGGAGATAGTTGGGCAATCATACGTGAGAAAAATCTAGAAAATTACAAAATAATAGTCAAAAGTACTTACATCCCCACTATTTGTCCTCACCTTAAAATCGCAAAATGCAATTTTTATTGAATTCATTTTATATCCTATTCATTGCTATTTTGAGAGACATTGTGCACTTCAAAACTGATAATAAGTTGAAAAAAATAATATTAAATGCTCTTCCTTAATAAAATTTTATAAAGAAACCGAAAATTTTGGGTTAAGAACTTTCAATAAAAATAGGTTAATATAAATACTGGTACATCCGATTATTTCAAAGGTAGTGTTAAAATGTTCACATTTAAATTCTACATAGGATAGGAGGGCTAACTTTATCTCCCCATACAATTTTTCGGCTTTAGGACAGTCGAGCCTGAAATTTCTTAAATAAAATTAGATCTTTTCCAATTTTTTCCACTCGTTTTGCGATTGTAACCTAACTGCTTGACCAATTTTTGAGTGTGGAGGCAAAAAATATTTACTGGAATTCCTTTTACCAGTTGTTCTTAGATGTCAAATCGCTATACACTCTAAAAACTGCGTGTAAATATGCTACCAAAAAAATATATGTAATTTTTAGTTGAAAATTACATTTCTTTCGTAGATTTACACTACAACTGTGTAATTTACAGTTCTAAACGAAATTTTACGCACTTTTCAGCAAAAGTGAGCATATCATGCGATTTTACACGCATTTTGGATTAAAATTGCATACAGAAATTGTAATTTCAAATCTCGTGCGCGAAATTACAATTGAGTGGGGTAAAATTACATAGTGAATTTGTAATTTTGTTTAACTTATATGCGAAATTGCAATTTATTACTCGATTGGTGTTTAGATTTAAAGTTTGTTTGTGTAGGCTTTACACTTTTATTGTTTAAATTTAAACAGCTTATGTGTTGAATTTTTCAGTGTGCGATTTTGCGCATAATAAGGTAGGAAAAAAGTAACCTACCTTTTTGTATGCAAAATTACACGAAAATTTCTAAGAGTGTAGGATGACGAATAAAATTCTTGGATGCACTTATGTGATGCAATGTCTTGCGTATATGGCTTTTTCTACTTTTTTACCGATATCTCAGAAACTGAATCTGCCACAAAAAAATGGAAATGATATTCGAATTCAGCGTAAAATTTCCTTTTAAATGAGTATTGTTTTATTTTTGGTGGTTAAAGTTGATCAAAAATTGTCGAAAATCGAAAAAAAAGAAATCGATAAAGAAATGAAACTAAAAAAAAATTATAAAAAACCTTCTCCTGAACATTTTTGAATTTGGCTTTTACACCTTTCCGGCGCATACGGCTCGATATAACGAATAATAGTGCACCCAACACTGATCCTTGCGGTACTCCTGTATGCACTTCAATGTATTCAGATACATTATTATTAACTTTTGTTCTTTAGTTCTTTGTCCCGTATTCCATACATAAAAAGTTTGCTTAGGTGAATCTTTCGGTCTATTGTTTAAAAAGCTCTTTTGAAATCTAAGAATATTGCCATTCTTTTCATATTTCTATCGCCTTTTTTCCATTCATTAATTACATAATTCATGGTTGTCTCACAGGAATGATTCTTTCTAAAACCCGATTTATACTTGCAAAACATAATATTTTTTTCAAAGAATTTTTGAATCTGATCTTTTACTACGGTTTCCAGGACATTTTCTAAAGTTTTTAAGGAGGGTATTCAAATTTTTGCGTGTTTTTTATTGTTTCAACCGGGATTATCATTGAATCCTTCCACGTCTCGGGAAATTCACTGAACTGGAATGATTTGTTTATTATATTCGTCATGAACCGGCCTATCAATTTTCATTGATCTAATAAAAGTTTAGGACTTATTCTGTGATAGTCTGAGTTATTCTTCATTCTTTTAATAATTTTAATAAGATCACTTGAAGTCACTTCCTGGAATATGAGTCTATTGTGTCCTGGTTCGATATTATTTATATATCGCACTTAATCAATACTATCTCTTATATTATTTACACTCTTGAAAAAATATTCATTGAACTTGGATCAAATCTCCTGCCTATCCCTATATTCTATATTATTAAAAACCACTGTACTTATACTATTTTTATTCTTCTTCAACACTAGATTTTTTATTTCTCTCCACATTTCTTTCAGATCTATATATGTATGCCGCTGTGGTGCAGTGGTAGAGTGCTCGCATGACACCTCCCATACAATCTTAATATCAAATATCAAAATCCTTCTCACGCAGAAAAGTGGGGGTTATCAGAGAAGAGGGCGTGGCACCTCCCATACAAATTTAGTTTTTCATGCCGAATATCTCTAAATTGTTTAGGATAGGGACTTGGAAATTGGTGTGGAGATAAACGATAACAATTCCATATTAACGCAAAATAATAGGAGGTATACGAAAAGTGGGCGTGGCACCTCCCATACATACTTAGCGTTGGAAGCTGAATATTGCTATTGAGCTAAATTATATTAAAACCACTCTCACGCATAAAAGTGGGGGTTACCGAAAATGGGGGCGTGGTACCTCCCATACACACTTAATTTTTTAAGCTGAATATCTCTAAAAGGAATTAAGGCAGGGACCTGGAAATTGGTACAGAGCTATATGATATCAAAAAAAGTGTAGGTTATCGGAAAAGGGGACGTGGCACCTGCCATATAATCTTAAACTGATTATCTCTAAAGGAGTTCAAGGTAGGGAGCTGAAAATTGGTATAGAGTTAAATGATATCAAAGCCATTCCCACGCATAAAAGTACGGGTTATCGGAAAAGGGGGCGTGTCACCTCCCATATAAACTTAATTTTTCAAGCTGAGTATCTATTAAAACGGTTAAAGTTTAGGACCTGAAAATTGATCAGGAGATTAACGATATCAATAGCATGTTTATGAAAAACCAGTAGTTTGGGAAAAGGGGGCGTGACACCTCCCATGCGTTCTTAATTTTTAAGGCTAAATATCGCTAAAAGCGTTCATGGCATGTATATCGAAATCACTATGCAGATATACGATATCAATACCATGTTCACCAAAAAAAAAAAAATTATCGAAAAATGGGGCATTACACGTCCCATACGTACTAAATTTTGAGGCTGGATATATCTAAAAGGGTTGGAGGAGGGGCCTGAAAACCATTATGGAGGTGCTTTCAGAAAGCACTTTTAACCTCCACTTTCCGAAAACTTTCAGGAATTACTTTTCGTTTGTCCACATGGTAAAAGGGAAATGAGTTTTTGAAAGTACTTTCTGGCAGCTGTCAAATTAAATTCAAACAGCTGTGAGAGCAAGACAGATGTAGGAGAGCAAACAGCTGTGCGTGGAATGGTGATGGAGGAGACTTTTGTGTTTTTTGTGTTCATATGAAAAATATAACGTGATAATTAATTATTTTAATAATTGTATTTTGTTTATACATATATGTATTTTTATAAAGAAAACATTTATATGCCGGTTCGATCATTTAGACAACACTCGTATCAGCTAGCAACTTTCAGAAAGTAAAACACTTTCAGATGTAACATTTGAAAGTGAAAAGTATTTTTCTCGCAGCTAGACGATGAAAGTTTTTCGTAAGAAAGTAATTGCTGAAATTTCGGAAAACACTTTCAGAAAGTACTTTTTTGGTGGCTACACGAGATAATTTTACTTTTTCACTTTCTGAAAGCGCTTTCATTGCATCGTCTGGCAGGACCTTTAGATTGTGGTCTCAAAATGCCAATATGTATGTATGTACAATCAAATTCTTACACATATCTATTTGCATACATCCATACAGACCTTAAAAATAGTTACTAATAACACTGCTCTACAGCCAAAAAATATTCTGAACGCGACCATCCTATATATATGTAAAATCGGTCGCTGATTCCGAAAATCGGGTTCATTTTTAATTCTATGGGAAGGTTTTTGAGATATCGGCAATTTACCGTTATTTGGCCAATGGCTTCACTTAATCCTGAATGTCTCTTTATCGCAGTAAGCTATCTTCCTTGAGGTAACACCAAACGAAAGAAAATTAAATTTCCTTTTTATGGCTCCTATAACATTTTTATCTAACTCTTATAGTTTTCGAAATATTGACGATTAAATTTGAATTTTTTCGATTTTTTACGATTTTTTGAAGAAAAAATTGACTTTGTCAGGCAATATCTTTAAAACCAATGTTTTCACCTTCGGTTTTACTCCTTTGTGTGAAGCTCCGTTCAATTACCAAAAAAATAAGCTATCAACGAAGAAAATCCATGGTAAAATGGAAAAGTTATAGGCGATCAAGTAAATACAGGCACGTCGCGCAATGCCTCTGCACGGGTATATTCTATGCATGTTATACCAGTAAATGGGCTTGTATCTACTGCGCTGCCAACGTGCTGCTACTGCAGATGTGTAGGCATTGGTACAACATGCATAGAATATACCCGTGCAGAGGCATTGCGCGACGTGCCTGTATTTACTTGATCGCCTATAACTTTTCCATTTTACCATGGATTTTCTTCGTTGATAGCTTATTTTTTTGGTAATGGAACGGAGCTTCACACAAAGGAGTAAAACCGAAGGTGAAAACATTGGTTTTAAAGATATTGCCTGACAAATTCAATTTTTTCTTCAAAAAATCGTAAAAAATCGAAAAAATTCAAATTTAATCGTCAATATTTCAGAAACTATAAGAGTTAGAGAAAAATGTTATAGGAGCCATGAAAAGAAAATTTAATTTTCTTTCGTTTGGTGTTACCTCAAGGAAGATAGCTCACTGCGTTAAAGAGACATTCAGGATTAAGTGAAGCCATTGGCCAAATAACGGTAAATTGCCGATATCTCAAAAACCTTCCCATAGAATTAAAAATGAACCCGATTTTCGGAATCAGCGACCGATTTTACATATATATAGGGTAGTCACGTCCAAAGTACAGACAACAAATTTCATTTTGTGATCCAGTGTAATTACAAATAGCGCGATTTTTTATTCCAATTTTTCGCCTGTGGCGCTTTTTCCAATAATAATACGCCCGCGGGCGTTGTTTCCACGGGCGTTATTTCACTGCACCTTATTTGGCCAATGACTCCACTAAATCCCGTAACAAAATTTCCTATACGTGGCTCCTATAACATTTTTCTCTAGGTCTTAAGCTGATTCCACATAAAATTTTTTTCGCTTTGCGTTACGCCACTTTCTATGTCAAAAAACAGTGTTTAAAAAACTGGCATAAGTTTCATTTCTGTTGATTTTGATTTTGATTCCGCTTTTAAAAAATCAGAAGTCGCAGTTAATCAATATGAAAAAATATGAAAATGAACGATTTTGCCTGATTTTGATTTTGCGCTGATTTCATATTGCTCAAAATCAAAAGCAGCCAAATATCAAAATTAGCGAATTTGCCTGATTTTCATTTTGCGCTGATTTCATATTGCTCAAAAGCAAAAGCGGCCTGATTTCAAAATGAACAATTTTGCCTGATTTTGATTTTGTGCTGATTCCATATTGCTCAAAATTAAAAGCGGCCTGATTTCAAAATGAACAATTTTGCTTGATTTTGATTTTGTGCTGATTTCATATTGCTCAAAATCAAAAGCTGCCTGATTTCAAAATGAACGATTTTGCCTGATTTTGAGTTGATTTCATATTGCTCAAAATGAAAAGCAGCCAAATATCAAAATTAGCGATTTTGCCTGATTTTCATTTTCTGCTAATTTTGATTTTGTGCTAATTTCATATTGCTAAAATCAAAATCAGCCAAATATCAAAATCAATGCTTTCACAGTTTTGCTATTTACGCTTGCATGCGCATACATCAGTTATCGCCGATAACTTATCGGCATTCCAATACATGCAAAGAAATTATTAGTTGCATGTGTATTAGTGAGAGAGCGGTGTCGGACAATGTCGGCAGCCGCTAGCATTCGATCAGTTGATGTCAGATTGTTGTTGCCAACAGACGTTCGTCCAATGATGTGCGGGCGTACGTATGAAAACACGCATATGTGCTTACATACCTACAAACAAACATATATACGTATGTAGGAAACATACACGCATTGCTTGATCCGCCATCGACCTGCTAGAATGGCAATAGGCATGGGTAACACTGCGCTGCGCGGCGCAATTGCGCTGACACCAACCCTGGTGTTATTGCGCTAACTCCGATTTGGGAAATGCGCCAACTCAATATAGCGCCAACTCAATGATGCGCTATTGCAATATAACACTGACTCATTTTCGTGCGCTAACACCAGCTCCAATATAGCGCTAGTGTAAAATGGCGCAACCACAACGCCAATAACAGCATCATTGTATATGTATACGTATGACAACGTCACAATTATGTGTGCTTGATAGTGATCCAAGTGACTCTAATTTCCAGCATATTTTCACATATATACGGAATATTTTTCCAAATGATTATGAAAATTAAAATTAATTGTGCCCTCGTATATGTAAGCAGAATTGCGCAAAAGAAATAAAACGGGGATGGTAAACAGTAACAAGCGAAAAAATGTTATTTATCGATTATTCGATGACAATTGCGCTAAAGGTGTTATTGCGCCAGTGACGTGAGTTGGCGCCACGGTTGGCGCTGGCGTTATTGTATCAGCGCCAAAAAAATTGCGCCATTACCCATGGCTAAATGGTAAACCGAATGATACTAAGCACTTTGTTCGGTTTTAATTATTGCGCTCGCATGAAACCAGTGTTGCCACTTTAGCTATTTTGTAGCTAGATTTAGCTATAACTTTTGGCGTTTAGCTACAGATATTTGCGTTTAGCTATTAGCTATTTTTGTTAGCTTTTTTATACTCAGCTGTACTAGTACACAGAGTATTATAATTTTGATTTCATAACGGTGGATTGTAACATAATGAAATAATCGAGATAGATATGGACTTATATATATCAAAATGATCAGGGTGAAAAGAGAAATCGATTGAGCCATGTCCGTCCGTCCGTCCGTCCGTCCGTCCGTCCGTCCGTCCGTCCGTCCGTCCGTCCGTCCGTCCGTCCGTACGCACGATAACTCGCGTAAAAATTGAGATATTTTGATGAAATTTGAAATGCAAGTTGGTATCGAGACTGGGACGGTTGGTATTGAAAATGGGCGAAATCGGACCATGACCACGCCCACTTTTCCTATATAGAAAAAATCGGAAATTTGGTATCTCAGCCACTAATATAGCTAGAGTGATAAAATTTTACCCACGTATTGAGCTCAGGCCGTTATGAAGAAATTTGATTAAGTTTTGGAAAATGGGCGGTGCCACGCCCACTTATTAAGGGTCAAACATTGAAAGTTTTATATGTCATAACTCAGAAACCGTTGAAGATATATCGATGAAATTTGGTATGCGTAATTTGCTTACCTAGACAAATGTTTTGGCGAAAAATTATCAAAATCGGTTGACGGCCACGCCCACTTTGATATATGGGAACTATAAAGGGGCCTAATAAAAACATTTTAAGCGATATCTCTGTCAAATATAAAGATCTATCACTGAATTTTTGTGGCAGGAGTCCAACTACGGACATAAAACAAAAAGTACAAAAATTTTGGAAAATGGGCGGTGCCACGCCCACTTATTAAGGGGCAAACATTGAAAGTTTTATATGTCATAACTCAGAAACCGTTGAAGATATATCGATGAAATTTGTTTTGCGTAATTTGCTTACTTAGACAAATGTTTTGGCGAAAAATTATCAAAATCGGTTGACGGCCACGCCCACTTTTATATATGGGAACTATAAAGGGGCCTAATAAAAACATTTTAAGCGATATCTCTGTCAAATATAAAGATCTATCACTGAAATTTTGTGGCAGGAGACCAACTAGGGACATAAAACAAAAAATATAAAAATTTTGGAAAATGGGCGGTGCCACGCCCACTTATTAAGGGGCAAATATTGAAAGTTTTATAAGCCATAACTCATAAACCGTTAAAGATATATCGATGAAATTTGGTACGCGTGATATATTTACTTAGCCAAATGTGTGGACGAAAGATTTCCAAAATCGGTTGACGACCACGCCCACTTTTATATATGGGTTTTATAAAGTGACCTAATAAAAACATTTTAAGCGATCTCTCTGTCAAATATAAAGATCTATCACTGAAATTTTGTGACATGAGTTCTACAATAGACCGGAAACAAAATATAAAAAAGTTTGGAAAATGGGCGTGGCACCGCCTCTTTTTATACAAAGGAATCTACGTGCCTATTACTCGACAAATAACTGAGATATTATGACGAAACTTGGTTTATACACTTTTATAACATGTGTTAATAGACACGCAAAAATGTATTGAAATCGGTTTATGACCACGCCTACTTTTTAACAAAGATATTTCTGGAACACCCTTTTGGAATTTGTAACGTGAAGTTTTTGTAACTAAAAGTCATAGAGGGATGCAATTTTGCACTAACAATAATATTTATATGCTTATTTGGATGATTGATACAAATTTTGAAAATGGGCGTGGCTGCGCCCTGTTTATGCAGCACTTGTGTCATATAAAATACACCCTATATCGAACAAACGCAAACAAACAATGAAAGCATACAGCTGAGTATCTAATGTTCGATTCCACTCGAACTTAGGCTTCCTTACTTGTTTTTAATAGCTTAGCTATTTTTAGCTATTTTTCTTAATTTATTTATTTTGCACATCAGTTTATCATTTTAAGCTAATGAGTCATCTGTGAGTTTATGAGAACTTGAAAGTGTATACTGATCCTTATGATTATCAAACTATACAAAAGTTGATAGTATGGCATGCCTTCCTTATTTTATCGATTATTGGTGCATTCATATGCAAGGTTGATCAATAAGGTTTTCGCAATGCGCTAAAGCAACTCTGCCATACATTTTGTTGTTGGCCATTTTGCTATCTGAATTCGCAAATGACCATTGGCATACGCTACACTGTCAATATGAATCGCGATATTTGAATCGGTTTGATGAATCGCAAGCTAGTGCTGTACGTTCAATATGAATACTGCGATATTTTTCTCGCTCTTTTACTTCCGTCCTTTTCACGGTGTATTCGTAAAATTTGTTACAACTTTATTATCAAGTTAATTGAGCAACTCCGCCAACGCTTACCGCAGAATATTCAATCTTTAAAAAATATTGAATTTTTTTTCTGTAAATAATGCTTTAATGCTGTAAAGCCAAACATATTTGACCTTTCAAGGATGAAAAGGGCCACTTTAACACGGAGGAAATCACTATTTTAGAATGCAATGGAAAAAACTATGTACACGCATACCCATGGAAGGAAACTACCTCTACAATAAAGTTTTGGGTAGAAGTAAGAAAGCTTAGAAATGCTCTTAACGAAAATCCGTTTGAAGAACTACAATCTTTTGTGTTTAATTTTCTAATCCTACCGCTTAGTAATGCAGAAATAGAAAGTAGCTTTTCTGTTATGAACGCAATAAAAACAAAGCAAAGAAATAGAATGCAATTATTTATGTTAAACTCTCTATTGACTGTTAGGTATGGTCTAAAAAGGCTTGAAAAATGTTGTAATAACTTTGAAATTCCTAACGATCTTATTAAAGCAATGACTTCAATTAATATATATGATTCAACCTGTGAATTAAATGAAGAAGATATGATTTTTGAAATGTGATTGAATCAAATTTTTAACTAAAGTTTAAATATTAACTAGTCGCTATTATAATTTATTTTAATACTGCAATTGAATGTACATACATACATACATACATATGTAACGAATTAATTTTTTTTTTCATAGTAATAATCTTATTATGCGACGTACATACAAACAAATATATGTATGTGGCTACAATATATAATATATGTATATATAAATATTCATATATGTGAAGCTGTTTTATGTCACGTCTTTTAAAATAAATGATTATTTGGCTATTTTTGAAAAAAAAAAATTTGGCTATTTATTTTAGCTATGAAAAAAATTATTTAGCTATTTTTAGCAATTTTTTTTTTAATTTAGCTATAAGCTTCAAAATATTCTGGCAACACTGCATGAAACTCACGTATTAAATATGTGTGAGAAGCTTGTTCTCAGCACCAGCTCAGTGAGCCAGGCCGTGCCGATAATTGGCATACATACCCTGCAGGGAACTCAATAACTAGTGAGCAAAATTTCTAGTTCCGAACTACCGAAAAGGTGTCAAAAGGGAGCTAGATCAATTGTAGTTAGACCCTCACCAGTTCAGGAGGAGTGAATTGAGTGACCATTGCAAGACACACTTTGATTTGTATGCAATTTCGAAGTGACAAAAATTCTATGAAAATTTTTCGTTCGTTCAGTTTCCGTCGGCTTTGTATATTTCTGCAATTCTCAGATGTTTAGTGAAGCGTTTCATATAAAGAGTTTTCTATTTGCATCTTAACTTGTATGAAATGAAATGTTCCCCTAATTATGCTTTCCCGTCGGCCAGTCGGCCATCGCGCCACTTGCATGAAGTGTGTCAAAGTCTGCACTTAAGCGGCAGATGTAAAACTGTAGAATTTGTAGGTACTTGTAGCTAGTTCAGTAGTGAGTTTCTGTAACAAAATCGCGAAAATTTTCGATCAAAATGACGTCACATTAATACGTTCCACACTTTGTCACCACCTAAAAAGCAGGTGAGAATCTATCGATTGACGTCATTATGACGTCACTCAGGCGAAAAGATTGATAGAGTTCAGTTACAGAAACGCAGTGCAGAACTATCGAAAATGTGCCAATAAACGAACTAGTGTAAACTGTAGAATTTAGTACTAGTTCGGAACTATCGAAAACGTAGTGCAGAGGGTGACAATTGACACCGCCTAGGACATCGCTGTGTTAAATTCGCCAGTTGATAACATGCAAAAGAGATTTAGCTCGCACTAGTAGTGTCGAAAAATGCACTAGAAGCGACCTAGTTCGGAACTAGAGATTTTCCCTACAGGGTACATATGTATGTATACAAACGTAATACAGAGGGTAAGAAATTACGTACATACACACATGTGTTCATGTAAGCGTAAATAGCAAAACTGTGAAAGCATTGATTTTGATATTTGGCTGCTTTTGATTTTAGCAATATGAAATTAGCACAAAATCAAAATTAGCACAAAATGAAAATCAGGCAAAATCGCTAATTTTGATATTTGGCTGCTTTTCATTTTGAGCAATATGAAATCAGCGCAAAATCAAAATCAGGCAAAATCGTTCATTTTGAAATCAGGCCGCTTTTGATTTTGAGCAATATGAAATCAGCACAAAATGAAAATCAGGCAAAATTGTTCATTTTGAAATCAGGCCGCTTTTGATTTTGAGCAATATGAAATCAGCGCAAAATCAAAATCAGGCAAAATCGTCATTTTAAAAAGCGACGAATATCAAAATCAAATAAAATCAAACATTTCACGACTTGCTAATTCCGACTGCAGTTTTTTAAACACTGTCAAAAAACGCAAAACTGAAAAACTATGCCACAATGAACGTTGTAACATCAATCAGAAAATATTTATTTTTTGAAAAATCTGCCATTCTGCGTTTTACTTACAAACAAATAAACAATAAAATAAAAATCTAATAAATTATTTTCCAATTGTATGAAATTTAAATTTGTTTATTTGCATTTGAAATAAAGGGAAACTGAAACTGGCATCAGCTTATTTTATTGCACATCGCCAGTGGCGTAGTAACGGGGGGGTTTTGGGGACAAAAGAAAGATTCGTTTTGACCATAAAACCATCTCTGACTTTATTAGCATACATTTCTTTTTCAGGAAAAAATCAATGAGAATAGTAATTTTTCGAAATTTAGCGCTTTTTCACGAAGTATTACTTATAATTCTAGCGTTTGTTGAGCCGTAGGAAAGTGCAAGAACCGCAGGAATTTTACCACAATTTACATTCTTTGTACTTATATTCGCTCTTTTGTGGTAAAATTCCTACGGTTCCTGTACTTCCCTACGGCTCAACAAACGCTACAATTATTATACGGTATTGCTGTTATTAACATGCTAATAACAGAAAAGTAACGCCAATTATTTAAATTTCAAGTTTTCTTTCAATTACTTATCATCTTAATCAAATAATATTAGTATAAACTACAATGGGAATAAATATGCAATGTATAAGAGTATATGAACTTGAGATTTTACTTAATGCCTGTCAAAATGGAATATTAAAAAACTAAATTATATAAGAAAATTATTATTTATAACCGTAGCACATAGGTAGAAATATTTTATTGTGTAAATCTATTCCAAATTGCTTGTTTAATGCAAAATTTTAACAATTTGTGTTAGAAGCAGAGCTCTCGATTTTTTTTTTGAATATTTTCGAGTTGCCCGAACAGTTGTTGTTCAAATGCTCGAAGAGTTGTTTGTTTGTTTATTACCCGTATGTTTGTACGGGCATTTGAACAATTCGGGTATTTTGAAGTTTGTTTTTTTCTTTTGTTTATTATTATTTTTTTTCTTTATACATATGTAGTTTTTTTATTTTTGTTTTTCCGATGCACATTTTTTTTGTTTGTAATCTCGAATGCTCGAATGTTTGTACGGGCATTTGAACAACAAACGGGCTTCAAACAAAAACGATCAGATCGAATTGCTCGATACCCGGGTATCTAGGGCTCTAGTTAAAAGTCGATTTTATTGAAAAATATATACAGTGACTCAAAAAAAAAAATCATACGCCAGAGTTTTTAAATTTATTTCAAACAGTTCTGTCGAAAATTTGACTCTCTTATTTTCGTTTAAAAATGTAAACAATTTTTCAATAAAAATCGCCTTAAGCAGGATTTCTAAGCTTATGGAAAAATCCGAAAAATTGTAGAAATTTCTAAAAGTGGATTAAAAATTTCAAAGCGCGGCCAGAATTTATAGAAGATTTTGAGGAGATTTCTAAGTGTACTGTTATGTAGCCAACCAATTTTAGTGTAAAAAGTGCTATTCTCAATGCTGTAAAAATTTCCGTCGATTTTAGTAATTTTTTTCTGTAGGGTGTTTGCGTTATATGTACGTGAGACCGTTCCAATTAAAATTTCCGAAAAGCCAATGAAATTTTTCAAAAAGTTGAATGTTGCATATTATTATATTACAATTGAATGAGCTGCAAAATTGCATACTCAAAAATCTTCTAAAAAATGTAGCTTTATAATTCTTAGCCCCTTTTTATGATAAGTACTTCCTTAACTTTGAAAAATTGGAAATACTAAAAATACTGCCTAAAAAGTTAACAATAATCGCTGCTAAATATCTGGGTTATTTTCGAGCATTCAAGTTGAAACTAGCACTTAAAAATATGTAAGAAAAAAACAAAAAAATTAACTTCAGATATGCTAAGTTACGACCATCTGGGGCAAGTGCAGAGTATGGGGTCGGGAAAAAAGCGACGATTTATTGTTCCCCATTCTATTTCCAATATGTGGGTATGTTTTTTTTCTGTAATTGTAACAATTTTACAAAATTCAATTTTGGGCGCATAAAACTTGAAAATCTACCTATGCGCGTAGATTTCCAGAAGAGAATATGAGACTTACTTTTGAAGTATAGTTAAAGGCCCTTGGCAACTGACAATCTGGCATGTCAAGTAGTGTGTATATGTGAGTTTTTTTGTGTGTGTTAGTGCAATCGGCAGTCGTCGTGCTACACGTTCTTGTTCGGGCTCGCGTTGATGAGAATCAAATCTTTTAGATATTTGCGTCAATCACCCGCCACTCACACATATGTATACACTTCGTAACATTCCAGATTTTAAGTGGCCAAGGACCTTAAGAGTTTGATATATGTATTATAAGCGATATTTGTGTACTAAAATGTTAAATTATAGTCTGAAAAAATTACATTTCTCTAGCTTAAAGTGCAAACTGTGTAAGTCCACTTTTATGAAAAAGTGTATTTTTATGTAGAACGCTAGAAAAATCAAATACGCACCGCGCTAAACAAGTCTGAGATACTTGTCATATTTCTACTCGTTTTTATTCAGTGATACGCAAATTGTGTAAGTCCAAAAAGCGAAAAAAATTGTGTAAGTCCAAAATATTTATATGAACAGAAATTTTTTTTCATTTCGAATTTTTTTTTCTTTTTTGTTTTTTGTCTCTCCTACAAAGTTTTAATAAAGGACTTACACAATTTGCATTCTAAGCTAGCGATTTTTATCATTTGTAAAAAAAATTGTAGTTTTTTTTTTTGGTAATTTTAATTTTGGTAAATTTTTTATATTGGCTGTGACCCCCCCCCGAAAAATTCTCTAGCTACGCCACTGCACATTGCCAACATTTGTAATAAAGGGAAACTGAAAAAAATTTCAACGCACCCAAAATTTGAGATTTGGACAACTTTGTGATTTACGCAACTTCGGCGTTGCGTTACTTTTTGTTATGTGAGAAACCTCATATATATATTTACATGTATTTTATCCCAGATGTCACGCAGAAAGTGTCACGTAGCGCAACACAAAGTTCTATGTGGCATCAGCTTTATAGTTTCTGAAATGTAGATGAGTAAATTCGAAAATTTTTAATTTTTTACGAAAATTTTAAAAAAAAATTTACTTTGTCAGGCAATATCTTTAAAACATCTTTACGTGAAGATCCATTCAATTGGCAAAAAGATAAGCTATCAGCGAAGAAAATGGAAAAGTCATAGGCGATCAAGTAAATACAGCCAAGTCGCGCAATGCCACTATACGGGTACCTACACATGTGCAGTCGCAGTGCAGTAGCAGCGCCGTAGAAACAAGCCAATTTACCGGTACAACAAGAAACTTTGGGTATTCCTAGTCCACGATTTTTATGGCGAATTTTTTTTTGCCAGGTAATGAAATATTTCATGCATAAGACATAGGCAGACAAAAATGATTCGAACTTCCTACATATTATGTAGAAGCTATGGTATACCTTCCGGAGAATTGCTGAATCCGTAGCTGGAGGCAGGGTTTCTAAATTCCATTACGTCAAATCCGTCTGTTTGAATGCAAACTAGTCCCTCAGTTTTTGATATAGATATCTGATTGAAACTCGGTATGCGGGTGTATTCTCATATACGATTGATCATTTGTCAGAATGGGCGAAATCGGATCACATATAGCGGCCATACAACCGATTTTTCAGATATAGAGATTTTGGTTTATAACTTCCCTATTTAAACAGCTAAGGACATGAAAATTTGTAGTATTTGTACTCCTAATAATAATAAAATGACGCTATTATAACTCTGACGAGTTTTATGGCCGAGCTTCTCTCCCAATTCGAGGTGTGCTCCTTTTGTTTTTCCTACTAATTGGGTGGACCTACAGTTTTTTGCCGGCTCCGAACGGCGAATGCATTTTTTGAGAAAAGCTTTTTCATGACAGAAATACACTCGGAGGGTATGCCGCCCACTGCCGAGAGGTGACCGCTATTTCCAAAAATCTAATAATTGGAATTTAGTTAATTAGAAAAAATTTTTGGTGTTTGTTTGGACTGGGGTTTGAACCCGAGACCTCTGGTACAGCAGACGAGCACTCTACCCTCTGCACCACAGTTCTAGAAAATTATTCGACATAAAATTTCGGTAGGAGCCTCTTCAGAAAAAATCTTTGTAAAATGAACCAAAAGACCACAGGAAGCGGAAAACTTATATTCCTCGGAATGTTAAATGTGTTCTATTTCCGTTTCTACTGAATCGATGAAAATACTTATTTTGCAAATGATTAATGTTTTTTGACGGCGTTTAACATGCCGGTAGTATACAGGTAGTAAGTACTGGGTGGAAGTGACCCCAATGGCGCATATAGGGTTAATACAATTATATATCCAAAGAGATTGGTGTATCCAACTTAGGGATCGGACAATAAATGAATTTTAGCTACATCTAGCGGCGCCCAAAAAAATTAAATCTTTTTCCAGAAATATTTTCAAAAAAGAAATCATATGGGGCGTACGATGAATTTTTTTCTTCGCGATACGCTCTAATGTTAGGCTTGCCATACGTCAGGCATTTGCCCTGATTGTCAGGCATTACATACTTTAGTTTTGTTTTATATTAGTGTATCCAACTTAGGGATACGGACAATAAATGAATTTTAGCTACATCTAGCGGCGCCCAAAAAAATTAAATCTTTTTCCAGAAATATTTTCAAAAAAGAAATCATATGGGGCGTACGATGAATTTTTTTCTTCGCGATACGCTCTAATGTTAGGCTTGCCATACGTCAGGCATTTGCCCTGATTGTCAGGCATTACATACTTTAGTTTTGTTTCTTATTAGCTAGATATGGATAGTTAGCCGAGTTTCGGCTTGCAAATCGTTTCTTGAGTCAACAAAATAGCAGAAGAGAGCCATAGACAGCTCCAAATTTCAGCTAGTAAAATTTTCCCTAGCTGAAATTATTTGCTGCCAAAGTAAGAAACAGCTGTTGAAAAAATAAACAAACGAATACTTTTAATTTTATTATTTTTGGAATTTTCTGAATTTTTGAAATAGAAATAATGAAAATGAAATATTTTTTTTAGAAAAAATAACCATTAACCACCAAAAATAGCATTTAAATTATTAATCGCTAATTTTTACTATTTTTCCGTTTCTTGATTTTCTGTTCGTTTCGCCCTTTATGAGCGCAATTCTTTCCGTTTTGCTCACTTGACCGCTAGCTGCTAGTTTAACAAGAAACAAACCAGGCAATCAGGCACCTAACGAATTTTGTCAGGCATTTTGAAAAGTATTTTCGTGTACATTGATATTTTATATAAATTTTATTCCATTTTATTCAAAGCCGTATGAACATTAGATAATCTTGTCGAGTGAAAACACAGCGCAAATTTAAGAGCCGGTTTCATCATCTCCGGTTAAGCACTTAACCAGAGATTTTTGCCCGGTTAATGCTAGAGACACACATCGTAGTATAGTAGAAATATTGCGATCTATACCACATATGTGTTACCCTCATATTGTAGTTTAATTGAAAATTTTCATAGTAAAGCTAAATCATAGTAGGCGCATTTCTTCTATTTTTAAAATAGTCGAGTTGGTGTTGTTGCTTTGAAGGTAATTTGATGCATAAGCGAGTATTCTTTTCATGCTTGGGTACGACAGAAATGCGCCTAGTATTGATATTATAATATTCATACCACATGTCTGTCTGAGGCATATGCAATTTATTTGACAGCTCGCCATACGATTGACGTCAAACTAACCAGCGATTAAATTAACCGGAGGTGGTGAAACCGGGCCCTAAGTCTTGTGAGATTATCGATAACTTCTTTCTATCTCTTATTCCGTGTCATAAAAACAGATTCAGACTACATTTTCAATTACGTTGATTAGCCGAAATTACTTTCCGAAATTACGTGCGTTCACACGCTTTTGAGTAATTTATTTTAGCCGTGTTTCATTTAACGCCGATCCTGTGCCAGATAAAAAATTTTACATACGAATGCAATAACTACAATTTTAGGACAATAAAACCAGATAAATATGAGGTGCAATATATAACCCGGTTTGTTCGAATTGTCACAATTATTATACCTTTCATGAGAATGAAATGGTATTATAACTTTGTGCCAAAAAATTTTTTTCGAAAGTACCAGAAGGAAGCGTGGGGGATCCACCAAAATATATACCGATATGATCAGAATCACGAGCTGAGTCGATTAAGCCATGTCCGTCTGTCCGTCCGTCCGTCTGTGTGAACGCAAACTAGTCCCTCAATTTTTGAGATATATGAATGAAATTCGGAATACAGGTATGTTGTTATATGCAGCTGATCGTTTGTCGGAACCGGCCGAATCGGACCACTATAACATATAGAAAACAACCAATTATTCAGATATACATGAAAATTTTGGGGTGTAATTTCTGCATAACTTCCCCATTTAAACAGCTAAGGACATGAAACTTTGAAATATTTGTACCCATATTGGCCTAAACAAGGTTACCGAAAATTGTCAAGATCGGACCACTATAACATATAGTTTCACAACAACCGATTGTTCAGGTATGGATATTTTGGGATATAACTTCTCCATTTAAATAGCTAACGGCGTGAAACTTTGAAGTATTTGTACCCATATCAGCCCAAATAGAGTTACCGAAAATTTTCAAGATCTAACCACTATAACATATAGCTCCCATACAACCGATTGATCAGATATACACATTTTGTCGTATAACTCCTCCATTTAAATAGCCCAGACACCATTTTTTCTAATAAATTCTTCCATAAATAACCAACAGAATTGAAATTATACATCAAGGCAGATCTAGGAAGGTAGGCCCGGTGGCGAGTGACCATTTTCTTTTTTTTTCTCATGAATCTTCAACTTCTTGCCCTATACTCTACCCGAAAACGGTAATTATTTTTCAAATAATTAAACACGGTAGGCTGCGTTATTTAATGCGCTTTCCAGAAATGTATAGCTATTAAAAATCGAATAAAATTTGGATGAGTTCATCAAGTTTAAATGAAGTAAGGTCGGGTATAAAAGGGTAACATATCTTAAAATTTTTTAAATTTTTTAACAATTTTGCTCTTGAAGGCGGTTTTTTGGGTTATTCGTGATTTTTTTATGTGGGTGGGTAACTCCACAAATGTAAGTGAAATTTTTTTTTCAGTTTACTTACTCTAAAACATCCTATTTTCATATTCCGGTGCGGGAGGGAAGATCTGAGAATGTTTAAAGAATCCCATACAAAAAAAAACTCCTCTAATGTATACATATGTAGGTAACTTTTCATTTCCCCACTCATGAAAGGTATGCAGTCTTCGGTACGGCCGAAGACAGCCGCGCTTTTACTTGTTATACCTTTCATGGGAATGAAATGGTATTATAACTTAGTGCCAAAACACGAATGGTGAAAGTACCAGAAGGAGGCGTGGCAGACCTACCAAAATATATACCAATATGATCAGGATCATAAGCTGAGTCGATTAAGCCATGTCCGTCTGTCTGTCTGTCTGTCTGTTTGATCGCAAACTAGTCCCCCAGTTTTTGAAATATCTGCTTGAAATTCGGAATGTGATTTTGTATTTAGGAGAAGCTGTTCATTTGTAAAAATCAGCCGAATCGGACCACTATAACATATAGCTGCCATACAACCGATTGTTCAGATATGGACAATTTGGGGTATAACTTCTCCATTTAAACAGCTGAGGGAATGAAACTTTGAAGTATTTGTAACCATATGAACCTAAATAATGTTACCGAAATTGGTCAAGATCGGGCAATTATAACATATAGCTGCCATACAACCGATTGTTCAGATATACACACTTCGGGGTATAATTTCTTCATTTAAATCATGAAACTTTTTCTAGCGAATCTTTGCATTAATAACTCACAGAATGAAAGTATAAATTAAACAATTTCAGACTATGCAACTTTTCATTTCCCCATTCATGAAAGGTATTAAGTCTTCGGTACGGCCGAAGACAGCTGTGCTCTTACTTGTTTTTCATTTATACTTGTGCTTTTGGTGCTATTTACTTCAAAATAATTTATATAAGTCATCAACAGAAGAATCTAATAGAATTAATAAGCATAAAAAGACAAATTCATAGCCCATATTTGACAAAAAAAAAATTAGTTTTTGTCAGAAAATGTATATGTACATATTTAGAATTTAAACACTGGGTTAAATTTAATGAAATGAATTAAATTTTCTTTTAAATGTTGCTATTTATGATGAAAAGATTTTCAGTTGAAAAGAAAATAAGATTTATAAAATACTTCCACCAAATTACATGTTTTATTATTAAAAAAATTGCTAATGCAACATACAATGAGAATATACTCAAGAAGTCGCCGCGAACAAATTTAACGCGACTATTAGCGATTGGCAAAACTTTTTTTCTGTACTGGCAGTCCTCGATACTGACAGAGTTTTTGAACGATACGAGTATTGGTATGAAATTAAACGTATTGAGCAGGGCTTTAACACAGACCTATTTTCATTGTGATTGCATGCCGGATCTCCTGATATGGGTCAAAATCTGACCCCGGATTAACCCGGAATGTTTCGGAGCAATATTGGTATGAAACGAAAGGTTTTGAACAAGGCTTTTACATGGAGTTCTATCCATATTGATTCCTAAACCGGGTCCCCAGATAAGCATCAAAATGCGGACACGGATGTTTTTGAGCGATATTGGTATCAAATGATAATTGTTCTGAACGGCTTCAACATAGAGCTGTAGTGATGGCTAGACAAGGTCATCAAGTGGACCCAGATAACCCCGGAATAACTTAACTTAAATTAACTTGGCTTGAATTGGCTTGACTTGACTTGACTTGAATTGATTTGAATTGACTTGACTTGAGTTGACTTGACTTGAGTTGACTTGACTTGACTTGATTTGAGTTGATTGACTTGACTTGACTTTGGTTAACTATCATTCCTCATTGCGAAGCAACGGGTATTTGCTAGTATATGTATATATGTAACTTGTAATTTTTTAGGGCCGATTTCATAATTTAAATTCTAAAGGAGCCTTTAATTTGCTGATGATTTCATAGTATTTTTGAAGATTCCTTTAAACTTAAATACCAAAAAACAGGCAGTCTGTCAAAATCAAATATCAAAAATTTATTAAATTTTTTGAACCGATTTTCTTTGTTGGTTTGTTTGTTGAGTCCTATAATGCAATATTCATCTTCTTCCTCTTTTGTGAGGTTGGACGACCGTTACCTATTTTTTCTGCACTGGGTTTCCAAATTATGCTTCTTTGTTCTTTTTTTTTTCAAATAAAATTAAAGCCACAATCAAAAAAATTTCAGAAAAAACAAATGATAAATTTCAATATTTTTAAATTTATGACAATCATTTGACGTTAAAGGAGCCTTTTAATATTATACTAGAGTGCTGCCTACTGTTTTTCTAGAAGTTTTCTTATGACTAAGGTGCAACTATAGTTTTTGTATAATTGTTGGTTGTTATTGTCACTGTTACTGTTTTGTTGTTGTTCCTGTTGATGCTGCTCCTTTTGTTGTTACTTTCACTGCTACTATTTTGCTGTTGTTGTTGTTGTTGGTGTTGTTGTCGTTAATCGTTTTCATAATTCTTCTACCTACTTCCTTCTTTCTATTTCTGCTCTTTTCTTTCCTTTATTTCTTTCCTACTTATTCTTTCTTATCCTTCTTATTACTTGACCTTATGTTTTTGTTGTAGTGCTTTTGCTAACTTTTTACGTTTCTACTTCTTTGAAACTACACACCACATCCATCCAAACATGTTCAGAATTGTATGGTAAGTGTGGTGAAAACGCACAAAGTCAGCTACATATGCTTGGGCATTGAGACAGCTCTGTTGTGTTCAAAAGCATGCAACAACAACCGCACGGCAATTTTCCAACGACGATTTTGGTCGCATTTTCCAACCAATTTTAATGAAAATTGGCGCAGTTCTATTTGAGAGCAATACCTTTCTAATGGTGTGCTTAGTTTTAAAATCGGTTCAGTAGTTTCGACGGATAAGATGGAACAAAATTTATGTTAGCGTATTAATAATATAGATTATTATGAAATCACTCCCACTTTAAATAACATTTAAATGGCTCTTTAACTAAAAGGCTCCTTTAACAAAAGGAGCTTTAAGAATTTCATTATGAAATCGGCCCTTATACCATGTTTACATATAACGAGATTTTCAGTAAATCTCGATTCGCCAATCTACCCGTTTACATATAACATGAAATCTAGATTTGCTGGGAGAGGGATTGGGTGAGTTTCTAAGAAAAAGCTGCTCCGCAACTGTTGAGCTGAACAGTTGCCAACAGTTGTGTAGCAGTTGAGTTAAACAGCTACGTCTTAGAAACGGTTTGATGAATTTATCAGCTGTTTGGCTTTACACAACATGTTGAGCTCAAGTAGCGAAGAAAATTTGTGATGCAAAAAATGGCGAAAAGTTGGCAACTGTTGAGCTGAGCGGAATTACTCAACATTGCGTTTCTAAGACAAACACTCAACAGTTGCACAACAGCTCAGTCTTAGAAACTCACCCATTGTCAACTGTCAATTTTCCTTTCCTGCATGACCCAATAATAATATGGTCGTAGCAGTCAAAAGACAATAGGCAACTACCGTTCGATGGCTGTTTTCACGAATGTAAAAAACAGATATTTTGTTTTTATTTAACTTGAAAAACGCTAGCAAATACACAAGCTTTTGCCGATTAACACGTTAAAGAAAGTATAATTAAAAAAAAGACGATCATTTCATAACCTATAAAACAGAAAGAAGAAGAGCGACTTACTATTGCGATACGATTCTTGTTGGGCTATACTTACTGGCGTCCATTTTGTTTACTTTTCATTTTGACGTTTCTCCCAAATTCGCCAAAAAAATATCGATAACACGAAGAACACAGGGTTGCATTGAGAAAACTATCGTGATAATCTCGAGATTCATTTTAAATCGCGAATTTTTGGTAGCGGATTTTTGTATGGCAAACCTCGAATTTCAATCGAAGATTTTGTGTCAACCTCGAAAAAAGTAGATAATCTCGTATATGTAAATGGCCTATTAGACTGCTAAATATACATGAATGAATTTTATGGTTTTCTAACTTTAGGCTATTTTCATTCGCTTTAGTCAGGCATTGGGGTGAACAAATTATGGCAAGCCTATCTAATGTACATATGTACCTCCTGCATTTCATAACTAGAACTTTCTTTTTAGCGAACATCTTTGAATTGTTTCAGGTTCGTTTTTTAGAAGAGACAGTATGTATGTATGTCTGCTTTTTAAATTTGAAACTCCAAATGTTGGTCAGAGTTACTCGTAGTTATAAGCGATCTGTGTACGAATTTCATCCAAAATCCATCCAGCCATAACGGATTGAAGAATTTGAATTTGAATTTCATCAAATTTTAGATCAACCCATTCATCATGTTTTGACTTTCAAAACTTTTGCTTCATTGCACATCTCTAGTTACAAATGTTATTTAATTCGATACCATATTTTTGAAAATAGAACAAACAATGCAGACTTGATGAGATTCAACAGCAAAGTCATAAATATGTATGCAAAGTGTCATAAATATGTATGCCTAAGGGCCGATTTCATAATCAAATTAAAAGTTCCTTTAAATTCTAAATGAGCCTTTAATTTGCTGATCGATATCATAAAGTCTTTTTGAAGATAAAAGTTCCTTTAAAGTTAAATACCCAAAAACGGGCATTTAAGTTATTTAAAGGTTCCTTTTGCCAGAAAAATTTCATTTCTGCAGTCTATCAAAATCAAATATCAAAAATTTACTAAAATTTTTGAACCGATTTTGTTTGTTGTTTTGTTTGTTGAGTGCTATAATGCAATATTCATCTTCTTCCTCTTTTGTGAGGTTGGATGACCGCTTCCTATTTTTTCTGAACTGGGTTTCCAAATTATGCTTCTTTCAAACACAAAAAAAAAAAAATAAAAAATAAAGCCACAATCAAAAAATTTATTTATTTTCAGAAAAAACCAAATGTCATGTTTCAATATTTTTAAATTTAGGAGCCTTTTTATTTTATATGATTATGAAATCACTTCCACTTTAAAGAACATTTAAATGGCTCTTTAACAGACATGGGCATCTGAAATTACAAAATTTTTCAATTACAATTACTTGTAAATCAATTACATGTAAGTCTGCTGTTATGATCCACCCACTTTGATTGATTTTTATGCTCAAAATAAAGCCTGGTTTTCATTAGGTCAAATTCACTGACGTCAAATCACTGTCCTAGATGACAATATGTCATTTTGAGTCAAATGTGTTTTCATTAGGTTTCAAAAACTGACATGAAGTCGATAGAGCAGTGTGGGTCAAAGATTGCCGTCAAATTTTGGTGTCAGTTGATTGACAGTCCGTTTTCATCTCTCATATCAAACGTGAAGTAAAAGCTTTTGACAGCCGGACAGCAAGGTCAGTTTTCTCACCCGTGGTTTTCTTGTGGTGGTGCTATTTCTAGGTTGCACAACAACTTGGAAATCGTTTACTAATAACTCTTCCATTTTCTGATATTAAAATACTATTAACAAAATAAATAAATTTATAATACTCGCACAATCACAATCAGCTGTGCGCTCGACAAACCAGGGCCCCGGTGCAAAGGATTTTTGCGTTTGCTCCGCTTCCACAATTTTTTGCTGCTCTTATTCCCATATGACACTACGTTTTTTTTCCGGTATTCTACAAGGTTTTTTTGAGTGAAGGAGATGGTCAAATACAGTTTTGCGTTGGCGCAAGCGAGCAAGCTATATTGAAAAAACCAAACGAAATACCAACAAAATACCATCTAGGCGGTTAAAAACCAACGAGCCACCTTGTATTTCGGTAGGTTTTTCGCATTCGGCAGGTTTTTCTGACAATTGTTTCAATTTGACAACTATAAAATAAATTATATATAAAATAAAAAATATATGGAAATACAAATTTTAAATTTGCCTCTTGTAAGCTTCTGCTTTGGCCGTAAGGGGAAAGAAGAAGTCCGGAAGAAAAAGTATACTGCGCACTGGCTTCTCTTTATAACATGGAATACACAGCTACTCTGCCATCTGAGTTTCATAACTTTTATTTCAGTAATTTAAATTCAAATTTCCAAAAAAATTAATTCTTGAAATAAATATTATTTTCATTTAGTTTGAAGTTTAATGTCAATCAAATTGTTTTTGAGGGAGTTTTTGTCTCTTTTCAACCTACAGAAGAATTGTTTTTGTATTTTGACTTTCGGTGGATTTTCCACACCAAAAAAAAACAAGAAAAAAACGTAGTGTCATATAGGCATTAGCTCCCATCCTTTTTTTGCATAGGGCTCCGTTCTCGCTCCGATTTTTTATATATTGGCTCCGCTTCAAATCGACAAGACTGTCTTAAATCAGATACGACAATTTTTAATGATGAAAAGAGACGCTCAACGCTTACCTGACATAAAGGTAAACTTGATACTATTTGGCATAATCTAGGATCACTTTAAAACCATCTTCGGTTTTAAACCTACCTTTATTCTCTATAGCAGGCCTGCTAAACGCTCTCGTATTGAAAGTACAAAGCTCAATACATCTACAAAATTTTTATATGCATTGATTTTTTGCTCATTTAGATTTTTTTATGAATTCCAATAAAATATTAAGGGTGTTCATCTAAAGTGGTAAACTGCTGGTAAATGCGGTAAAGTGATAAAATATTAATTGTAATAAATTATCTGTCAAAATTTGTATGAAAATATATTTAAGCAAAGTTTATCACTTTACCGAACGATTTTGTTGCGTAAATTTATAAATTTCGGTAAAATTCAAGTCTGACACATTGTCAGTTTTACTTTTTCAATTTAAAAGAAGAAATTGTGGTTTCCTTCGGCATTTTTTTTTTGTTTATTTTATTGGGTTTTTTTATTTATTAATCAAGTTGACACTGACAAGAGTTTAAACAATTATTTCATGTAAAATGCGGATAAACTGATAAACTTTAAAAATTTATTACTTTATCACTTTAGATGAAGACCAGCTTCTACCTATAATTTGAGCTCCAGCTCCGCTCCGTGAAAAAGCCATAGCTCCTTAGCTCTTCGCTCCTTGACACGCTCCGTGGCCCTGCGAATCAGCTGTGAGCTTGACAAACGAAACAAGTTTGCCAACACGCTGGCAAATGAATTTTGCGTGTCAAATGTTGCCCAATGCGCTGGCAAACTACAATTTGAGTGTTTTCATATGGCTGTCATTTTATATGACAGCGAGTTGTCAAAACTGACTGCAAACGCATTTGACACAATATCCCAACCCGTTTTCATTTCTTTGACCATATTTGACGTCATATATGACCTAGTGAAAACCAGGCATAACTATGTATGCTGTTAGATGTAGGTATGTATTAGCTTAGGGATGCGCCAACACCCAAAAAAATGAACTAATTCACTGTTCAATTACATGTAATTGAACACTATTCGGTAACAATTACATGTAATTTGTATATTACTGAGTTATTTTAATAGCAGCATTTCAATAACAATCGCAAAAATGTAATTGGAAAATTTTCCATTACAATTACTTGTACTTGTAATTGTTGTATGTAATCAATTACAAAATGTAATTGAGTATGCCCATGTCTGCTCTTTAACTAAAAGGCTCTCTTAACAAAAGGGGCTTTAAGAATTTCATTATAAAATCGGCCCTAAGTTAAAAAAAAAGAATGACCACTTTTACATATGTACATACTATGTACATTCTACCTATGTAAGTACATATCGATGCCTTACTTTCTCAACCTCGTATCTTAAAAAAATGCGATTTTGAGATTTCATATCAAACGATTCCTATTTTTCTGTTCTATAACTGCAACAAATTCCTATCTCAATAGATTGTGTCTATAGCAAAAAAAATAGGAATAAATATCTTGGTATTTCAATCAATGCTTTTTTCATAACTGCGTCAAACTCTTATCTTAATATACATGTATATTTAAAGGCGTATTAATCGTTTTGTCATCCCCCGTCCGTTCGTCTGTAAACACTCTAACTCGCGCAAAAATTGAGATATTTTGATGAAATTTGGAATGCAAGTTGGTATCGAGACTGGGACGGTTGGTATTGAAAATGGGCGAAATTGGACCATGACACTTTTCCTATATAGAAAAAGTCGGAAATTTGGTATCTCAGCCACTAATATAGCTAAAGTGATAAAATTTTACCCACGTATTGAGCTCTGGCCCTTATGAAAAAATTTGATGAAATTTTGGAAAATGGGCGGTGCCACGCCCAGTTATTATGTGGCAACTATTGAAAGTTTTACTGTAAAACTTTTACAAGCCCTAACTCGGAAACCGTAGCAGATATATCGATGAAATTTGGTATGCGTGATTTACTTACTTAGGTAAACGTTTGGAGGAAAAATTGTCAAAATCGGTTGACGGCCACGCCCACTTTTATATACATATGTGTATTGTAAAGTGACCTAATAAAGCATTTTAAGCGATATCTCTGTCAATTATAAAGATATATCACTGAAATTTTGCGGCAGGAGTCCAACTACGGATAAAAAATAAAAAACACAAAAATTTTAGAAAATGGGCGGTGCCACGCCCACTTATTAAGGCGAAAACATTTAAAGTTATATGAGTCATAACTCAGAAACCGTTGAAGATATATCGATGAAATTTATTACGCGTGATATACTTACTTAGGCAAATGTTTGGACGAAAAATTGCCAAAATCGGTTGACGACCACGCCCACTTTTATATACATATGTGTATAATAAAGGGACCTAATAGAAACATTTTAAGCGATATCTCTGTCAAATATAAAGATATATCATTGAAATTTTATGGAAGGAGTCCAACTATGGACATAAAATAAAAAACACAAACATTTTGGAAAATGGGCGTGGCACCGCCTACTTTTAGAAGCAGGAATATACGAGATTTCTGAGCCTATAACCCTACAAATAATTGAGATGTTATGACGAAAATCAGTTTGTACACTTTAATAACTTTTGGTAATACATGCTCAAAAATTTAGCGAAATCGGTTTATGACCACGCCTACTTTTCAACGAAGATATTTCTGGAAAACCCTTTAGGAATTTGTAACGTGATATCTTTGTAACTAGAAGTCATTCATATGCTTAGTTGGATGACTGATAAAAATTTTGAAAATGGGGGTGGCTACGCCTATTTTATGCAGCACTCGCTTTATATAAATCACATCGTATTTCCCTCAAACGCAAACAAACAATGAAAGCATACAGCTGAGTATCTAATGCTCGATTCCACTCGAACTTTGTCTTCCTTACTTGTTTTTTTTATAATATCCTCTAACAAATAAAACATTGAATTTAAGCAAAATATTGTTTTTATTTAATAGTTTTGAAGTATCTTCGTTGTACGCATATAATTGCAGCAAACGAGTAACTTATAAATCAAGTTTCAAAAATGAAATTATCGTTAATGCAGCAGACTCGTATCTTAAAAAATTCGTTTTATGCGTAAACGAACATAGATAAGTATATAATTTTTAATTGTGCACATAGTTATAATTCATGTCTTAATAATTGCATTAAAATTTTTACATAAAAAACGGCGGTAAAAAAAATAAACAGTTTTTTTTTTTGTTTCCTGAAAAGTTTCCTTATTTAAGATACGAGGTTGAGAAAGTAAGGCATCGATATGTACATTAGAGCGTATCGCGAAAAAAAAGTTCTCCGTACGCCCCCCCCCCCCTCATATGATTTCTTTTTCGAAAACATTTCTGGAAAAATTTTCATTTTTTTTTGGACTCCGCTAGATGTCGCTAAAATTCACTTTTTTCATATCTTCGGTATTTATTGTCCGGTCCCTAAGTTTGATACACCAATCTCTTTGGCTTTAAAGGAGGGTTTCTAATTTCTAATTGTATTAACCCTATTTGCGCCATTGGGGTCACTTCCACCCAGTATTAATCTTTTGCAAAAGAAGTATTTCGATCGATTCAGTACAACCTATTTCCCGTTCAGGGGTATTTTGACCCCTTTTTATACAGTCAGGAAACATAGTATAGTCAGGAAATAGTATTTTTAAGGTCGCTAGAGGGCTAAAATGTTCTAGAAAATTATTCGCCATAAAAGTGTTTTAAATAATTTGTATTGATCTCAGATCTGTATACTAATAGCGTTTCCTATTCTGAACGAAAATTTTGAATTCTTACATGGCAGAATTATCAGGTGCAGTGAAATAACGCCCGTGGAATTAAAGCCCGCGGGCGTTATTTCCCAAAAAAAGGGAAAAGTTTTTTCCTTTCGCGGGATTTTTTATTCCAATTTTTCGCCTGCGGCGCTTTTTCCAATAATAATACACCATATTTAAAAATAAACGAAAAATTGGAATTAAAAATCGTTTTACATTTTGTCAATTATTCAAAAACGCCCTATTTCAGAGAAATATAGTATATGGAATTTTCTCTGAAATAGGGCGTTTTTGAACCAAAATCTGAAATAGGACGTTATTGAAACAAATTTTCAAATAGGGCGTTTTTGAAGCAAAATATGAAATAGGACGTTATTCAAACAATTTTTGGAATAGGGCGTTTTTGAAACAATTTTTGAAATAGGGCGATCTTATTCTCAGCCGTCGATATGTACATACATACATATGTATGTAGATACGTGTGTAAAGACAAAAGTGTAAATTGGCTGTCAACTGATACAGCACTCTTGTGGCCGAGTGTGTGGGAGTTGTAAGGTACCAGGTTCAAATCACGCTTGGTTCAAACTTCCACTCCCGAAAGGGGTACTGATGAGAAAAGTTTAAGCTCTTTTCGAAATAGCTATATACCCCAGCTTCGCTGTTAATAGTTTTTAGCTAATTTCCCACTTACCCAAATCAAATTAAAAATTGATAAAAAATAAATTGCGCTTGCGGCTAACTATTCGTAGTTACCATAATTTTGAGCGATATTTGGATATACACTGCAAGGATCTATCAGAACTTGTCCATTGTCGATTCGCAGCAGCTCTTTTGAAAAAGCCTCTGCAGAGCTATCGAATATTAATAGTCAATGAAATGGTTTTAACAAACCTCCACAAATGCGATGACTTCAGACATGCGTTTATCTCATCCGCCGCTGTTGATTTTGGAATCACGGGTAGTGTTTGCCTGAAGTCGCCCGCCAGCAATATCATCACTCCTCCAAAGCAACGATCATGGGAGGTACCACGCCCCTTTTCCAATAACACCCACTTTTATGCTTGGGAATGGTTTTGATATCATTTAGCTCTACACCAATTTCCAGGTCCCTGCCTTAAATCCTTTTAGAGATATTCAGCTTAAAAATTAAGTGTGTGTGGGAGGTGCCACGTCTCCTTTTTCGATAACCCCCACTTTTATGTGTGAGAGTGTTTTTAATGTCACTTAGCTCTATAGCAATTTTCAGGATCCTGCCATTTATTCTTACTGATATATTCAGCTTCCAACGCTAAGTATGTATGGGAGGTGCCACGCCCCCTTTTCGTATAACTCCTATTATTTTGCGTTAATATAGAATTTTTTATCGTTTATCTCCACACCAATTTCCAAGTCCCAACGGGTACAAATGTAGATCAATCGCTTTCAGTACGAACGGTAAAAAATGTAGATTTTTCCAAGTTGTTAGCCAAGGCAATTTTAATCTTAAAAAATTGTAAATGTTCATGCATATTTAAATAAAGATTATATTGGTTTTACATGGCCGTTTTAATTCTAATAATTATTTTATGTGAATTTTATATGAGCTATTGGCCAGTTTATAATTAAGAAAATTGAAAAAAATTAATTGAAAAAAATTTTCTTAATTATAAACTGGCCAATAGCTCATATAAAATTCACATAAAGATTATATTATTATTATAATGATTTACTTTTGTAAAAAAAAAACTCAACAAATAAATGAAAAAAATATTAAGTTCTGAGTAAGCATTATATGAGCTTAATGTAAAGGATTTTTTCATAGGATATTTTAGGCAACATTTTGTTAAAATTATTATTCATCATTGTTATTAAAAGAAATTTTTAAATTTTTAAATACATAGCATATTTTTGTAAAATTTCTACATTTAAGGAATCTAGATTTGTACCCGTTCGGAATGAAAGCGATTAATTTACATTTATACCTGTTCCGGATGAAAGCGATTAATCTCATTTATACCCGTTAGGGAACAATTGGGCTACAATTAGTCTACATTTATACCCGTTCGGGAACAATTGGTCTACAATTAGTCTACTTTTATACCCGTACGGGAACAATCGGGGACTAATTGTGGACCGATTGTTCTCGAAAGAGATCAATCCGGGACAAATCTCTTTCGGGATTAATCGCACATTTTTTTGCAGGGTATGTATGTATGTATGTATGTATGTAACTTCATCCCATCCTAAAAGTTGCAAACGTTTAACTCAATCATTATTTTTTTGAAACATTCACTTTACTTTTATTGTGTTCTCTCTTCTATTATTTCTGTTCTCCTCGGGATTCGAAACATGACATCAACATGAGATTCAGCCCAACGACATCATATAGTGGGACATTCAACATTATATTCCATGCCTCATTGAGGCTTTTAAGTTACCTTTCTTCAAAATAGCCTCTATGAATTTCATTCAAATCACTCCCGTATGCAAGCCAATAAGTAACAAGCTTTCTGTTTTGTTGTTGTTGTGTTTGCAATAAAAACAACAACATGTACATACATACGTATGCAAAGCAAGAACTGGTTTTGTGTTTTTCTTTGTTCAAATTCTATTTATAGGCTATAACTTCCCAGTCAGACACGACTAACGCATTCACCAATACATTCAAACCAAATTTCCATTTTTACCAACACACTGAAAGGTATCTGTCAATTTTTTTGTCTCTTTCCTCTTTCTATCTCACTCTCTTTTCACTAACATGGTATTTTTAACGCTTTCCCCGTTAGCGATAACATGTTATGCCTAATTTATGTCTACGTTAGCGCTAACATGATATGCCTATATGCATAATGAGCAATATGGTAGAGCGAGAGCACAGATTGTTGAAAAATGAGCAAAGTTAGCTGCGAAACGAAAAACGAAGAAGTAACAACGAAATATCAAACGCGTAATTTTTATTGTGATTAAAATCAGTATGCAAAATATTAAAATATTATATTTAAGCAGCTGCAAATGGTAATAAACAATTTAACACGTATATATTAATGAAAGTATATATAATTTTTACTATTTCAGAATCAAGAATTCAGAAGAGGAGCTGTAATGTGTCCACTGATGAGCCCACAACCAGACGGTGGGCTGAAATTGAAATGGAGTTACGAAGTCCAGAAAATTCCAATGAGGACGGTAATGGGGTTAGAAATTTAAGTAATGTACTTTCTTTAAGTTTTGTATTGTAATATAAATAAATACACTGCTCTACAGCCAAAAAATACTCTGAACGCGACCGTCCTATTTATATGTAAAATCGGTCGCTGATTCCGAAAATCGGGCTCATTTTTAATTCTATGGGAAGGTTTTTGAGATATCGGCAATTTACCGTTATTTGGCCAATGGCTCCACTTAATCCTGTATACCTCTTTAACGCAGTGAGCTATCTTCCTTGGAGTGACACTCAACGAAAGAAAATTAAATTTCCTTTTCATCCCTGCTACAACATTTTTCTGTAACTCTTATAGTTTCTGAAATATTGACGATTCAATTTGAATTTTTTCGATTTTTTACGATTTTTTGAAGAAAAAATTGACTTTGTCAGGCAATATCTTTTAAACCAATGTCTTCACCTTCGGTTTTACTCCTTTACGTGAAGCTCCATTCTATTGGGAAAAAGATAAGCTATCAACGAAGAAAATCCATGGTAAAATAGAAAAGTTATAGGCGATCAAGTAAATACATCCAAGTCGCGCAATGCCTCTGCACGGGTATATTCTATGCATGTTATACCAATACCTACACATCTGCAGTAGCAGCACATTGGCAGCGCAGTAGATAAAAGCCCATTTACGGGTATAACATGCATAGAATATACCCGTGCAGAGGCATTGCGCGAGTTGGATGTATTTACTTGATCGCCTATAACTTTTCCATTTTACCATGGATTTTCTTCGTTGATAGCTTATATTTTTCCCAATAGAATGGAGCTTCATGTAAAGGAGTAAAACCGAAGGTGAAGACATTGGTTTAAAAGATATTGCCTGACAAATTCAAATTTTTCTTCAAAAAATCGTAAAAAATCGAAAAAATTCAAATTGAATCGTCAATATTTCAGAAACTATAAGAGTTACAGAAAAATGTTATAGCAGCGATGAAAAGGAAATTTAATTTTCTTTCGTTGAGTGTCACTCCAAGGAAGATAGCTCACTGCGTTAAAAAGGTATACAGGATTAAGTGGAGCCAGTGGCCAAATAACGGTAAATTGCCGATATCTCAAAAACCTTCACATAGAATTAAAAATGAGCCCGATTTTCGGAATCAGCGACCGATTTTACATATAGATAGGATGATCACGTCCAAAGTACAGACAAAAAATTTCATTTTGTGATCCAGTGATATTTAAGAAATATAAATTTTAAAGCTAAAATGAATACTGTTATGCCTAACTCATTTTTGCGTTAGCCATAACACGTTATGCCTAACCCCCTTATTATGGATTGTCATACGATAGCTATCGGCCGCTTGCAAGCGTATCGTATAAAATGAGTTTCCATATTATGAATTCCACACGCCCGCTAGGTGCACTATCGTGAATGACATTTGTTTAGGGTTCAATTAGTTAAGCGTTAACTTTATTTCCAGTTACAGTCTATCGGGTTTCACACGATAGAAATTATTTCGTAATACGAAGTACCCGACTGCAAGCGTTTAGCGTCTATCGTATTAATTCGTAATAGGCCCCTAACTCATTTCTACGTTAATCATAACGTGTTATGTCTAACGTATTCGTGCATTAGCCCTAACGTGGTAAGTCTAACACATTTATGTGTTAGCCCTAACGATTAGAGCTAACATTTTGGTTCGTTATTCCTAACGTGAGTGAGTGAGATGGATGTATTCGAATATGCATTTGCTAAAAAGAGATGAAAGTCATATACGTGTGCACACGTACAGAGATGAGTGCGTTAGTTTTGTCATATCGCTAGAACAAAACTAACGCACCCGTTGTATGGCGGACTAACGCGCCCGAACGTTATGACTGTGCGTTAGATAACGCATTAGTTGACGAGTAGTGTTCTGACTGGGTTGGTAATAAAAGTTTTCGCATCCCGACATTCGTACATACATACGTACACACTCCATGTAAATTTTCTGTGTACTGTCAAAATCATAGTTCGCCTTTGTAGAAATCATATTGCACCATGCTCAAAATTTACCCAAGTTTGATATAAACACCATTATTAAAGAAAAAAAGGAAATAAAATTTAAAAATCAGCTGTTTAGTAAGTTAACATGTAGGGACACGATATCGAATCAAAAGCATCGATCTGGTACTCATTTAAAATATCGGTTAAAAAGAATCGCGAACCCGATAATATCGAAACTAAACTACTCGATACTCAAAGTATCGGTATCGAAAGCGGTAATTTTCTAGAAGGTGCAACCTTAAAATTTCCTCTAAAATAGTTAAAAGAGGTACCAATCGACGCGTTCTGACCTCTAGATTATGAATTCGAAAGCGGAGATAAAAGATTTTTCCACATTTAAAAGATATTTATTAAAACGGTTTAAAGTTGCACCGTATTCTAGAAAGTTACCAAAAACGCAAGAAAACTGCATACTGAGGCATACGCATATCACTGTATTAGTGCTAGTTCCATGGCATAGTATGCCATGGCTGGTTCCAAAGTTTTGATTTTGACGTAAATCCTTTTCCAACTCATAAGAATAGTTCAAGCTAATTAAAAAAATTATAGAAGTTTATTAAGTTCTTGAAAACACTTTTTACAAACCAACAGCTTTTACAAAACAACAGGTGTATTTAATGCAATCACAGTTGTAAAAAGATATTTGCAAAATATTTAGTATTTTAAAAAATAAATATCTTAAATAACATTAACAATTCATTGAGATTATATGTATCCATCATTGATTTTTTTTGAAATTTCAATTTAAATTATCGAAACAAAAAAATAATGAATCTCAAGTGGCAGAATAGCTGTTCATTCCATGTTATAATGAGAAGCCATTGCTCAGTATGATTTTTCTACCGGACTTCTTTCCCCTTACGGCCAAAGCAGAAGCTTACAAGAGGCAAATTTAAAATTTGTAGTTACATATCGACGCTTCCAAACAATACTGTACTAAGTCGACTTAGTACATTTTCCCGTTTTTGGCGTTTTCAAGTAGAGCGTGTCTTAATTTAGATGCTGTCTAATTTTGGTATCAATTGGACAATCCAATCAAAAGTTATAAGCAAAAGTGTACATATAATACAACTCGAGATTTTTACAGAATAAAAACTTTGAGAGCTTGCCATTAAATCACGTAGCAAATTTTTATTTTTTCTCACGGTTTTATATAAAGCGTACCCTGACTTTGATATTGTCGAGTTTTGGTGTTGATCGTTCAATCCAAACAGAAGTTACAAGTGAAAATATACTTAGCATACAAATGAGGTTTCATATCGAGTTTAAACTTTTAGAGCTTCTCCTGCAAAACACAGTTTTCAGACTTAGTACAGTTTTGTTTGGAAGCGTCGATATATTTTATATTTTAAAAATAATTTATTTTATAGTAAATCCTTTCCAACTCATAAGAATAGTTCAAGCTGATTAGAAAAAATATACAAGTTTATTAAGTTCTTGAAAACATTTTTTACAAACCAACAGCTTTTACAAAACAACAGGTGTATTTAATGCAATCACAGTTGAAAAAAGATATTTGCAAAATATTTAGTATTTTGAAAAATAAACATCTTAAATAACATTAACAATTCATTTTTATTGAGATTATATGTATGTATCCATCATTGAATTTTTTTGGAAATTTGAATTTAAATTATCGAAACAAAAGAAAAAGATTAAACTCAAGTGGCAGAATAGCTGTGCATTCCATTTTATACAGAGAAGCCATTGCGCAGTATGATTTTTCTATCGGACTTCTTCTTTCCCCTTACGGCCAAAGCAGAAGCTTACAAGAGGCAAATTTAAAATTTGTATTTACATATATTTTATATTTTAAAAATAATTTATTTTATAGCTGTCAAATTGAAACAATTGTCAGAAAAAAGTGCCGAATGTCAAAAAACCTATCGAAATACAAGCTGGCTCATTGGTTTTTAACCGCCTAGATGATATTTCGTTGGTTTTTTTCCAACATAGCTTACTCCCTTGCACCAACACAAAACTGTATTTGACCACCTCTTCCACACAAAAAACCTTCTAGAATATCAGGAAAAAACGTAGTGTCATATGGGCATTAATGGAAAAAATACCCTTTTTTGTTTATACCGTATTTTTAGTAAAGTGAGAGAAAAAAGATATTGACAATTTTTCGCTGAAATGACGATTTTTTATTTGCAAACGTCAAATTATCGTATGAAAATGAAAAACATATAATCCTATGTATATCTCCAGTTATCATTATTTCTATCGCATGGTAATTGCAAATTGTTAGCTAGTTTCAGTGGTAAGTGTGCGCCTCGTTTAATGTGAAAATCAATAAACAGATTTCGGTAACTTCATACAACTTCTTACAAAAAACCTTACGAAGTAGCCCAATCCTGCAATTATTTCAGCACGT
The DNA here is from genome assembly GCA_960531455.1 of Urophora cardui. Classification (NCBI taxonomy): domain Eukaryota; kingdom Metazoa; phylum Arthropoda; class Insecta; order Diptera; family Tephritidae; genus Urophora; species Urophora cardui. Next base: position 75,690,133 of record OY482673.1, read on the forward strand.
GGATCAGACCTATTTTTCGATATGTACCAGTGATGCAAAATTACTCGTGCTTGTGCATTTTTCGGCTCTTTAGGAAGCAGCTTGTCACTTCTGCACACTCGACCGATTTTCGGCACTATTTTGCGTTGCACAATTTTTTGGACAAATATGACACAATTTTAATTTTCCATCACTCAATGTACTCATTTGTTCGATACCGTTCTTGAAGTACTCGATACCAAAAAATATCGTTGCAAAAGAATCGAGTAAAAAGTATCGGTATCAAATGCAAAAAATATCGATTTGGTATCGTATCGTATCGTATCGAAATTCGTGTCCCTATTAACATGTATAAATTAGCCGTGAGTGCAACCCTTCGCACACTCAACACACACACATTCCTGTTGCCAAATGTCAAATCGCATAGCACATAACGCAGAAATCAAAATTCAACAGACTTGTATGCTGTGCCCTGTGCCGCTATGCGTTGAGTAATCGATTACACGGAAAGCCCATTAAACAGATTTCGTATGTGACAGTTCTTATGTTGTGCGCTGCTGTGTTATGCAAGTATAACCGGACCTTTATTGTTAACGCATAAGGATTTTTATTAAAAAAATTAAATAAAAAAAAAAACTAGTCGTTTACTTTAGAAACATTTTTTTTTGTGCTCCAATTCCATGTAAACTTATTTTGAAATTTTTATATTTAGAATTGCCGAAACAAAGTTGAAAAGAAAAATTCCGACAAATTGTACATACTGCTAAGCATTTTCAATATTTACCATATGCGGTCAGTCTGGCCGTTTTATTCGACAATTTATATCCGTTTGGATTGATCGACATCTTCACCTCTAAAAAAGCAAAAAATAAAAGGGAATACTATTAATAATATTAATATTAAAACAAATTTATCTTAGATAATTTAACGTATTAAATTGTATGTTTTGCTATATATAAAATGAATAAAAACTAACTAATTTAAATTTTAAATTTGCTGAGAAAATAGCATTTATATGTGTACATATATCTAAATAAGAGTGTGTTTTTATTAATATCAAGGTATGTGTTATGCGTAAAATATGTTTTTGTGATCTGTCTATATATAACTTTTTAAAAAATTTTGAAATTTCCTCGAATTTTCAGAATTTTTGTGTAAGCTTGGAGACACTGATTTAAACATTTTCCATCGAAGAATTACGTATATCTACTTTTATAAGAAATTAGCAAATTAATGTTATCTAGCTAATGAATTTTATGCATCTGGAGCATTTTGTCCATTCTTTAATGGAATTGGGGCACCTCCAAATAAAGGACTAGGCCAATAATATTTTGCAGTCTTACTTTTGTACTAGAAAGGCAACTTTCTGAGGGCCAAGCAATAATGATTTCAAAAAAGTCCCAATTCACTCCGCCCTAATGAGTATGTAAAATGTGCTAAGCAGCCTGTCAATTGTTTGTATAGGAAAAATGTTAGCCTATTAATATATAGTTGAGGCAAGGAGAGTGATTAGATGATAGGTCAAAAAGTGATTCTATCTGAAGTATTTCCCGATCGAGGCCGCGAGTTACCACAAAATCTCTGAGGTCGGGAGTTTTGTTCCTATCAGTGGGCCAATATGTTGGCTGTCCTGTTGACATAATGTCGAGACCATTGATTTGGATTGCTTTGAACAAATTTCTTTCTTTTGGTGTTATTAACCTAGATCCCAAAAAAGTATGTTTAGCATTGTAATCAACTTCTGCTAGAAATCTCGTGCCTAACTTGGAAAAGAATTCAGTGAATTGGTACTCTGTTATATTAAAACGGGGAAGACAGTATATTGCAGATACAGTTAGTCCGCCAGAGCTGTCATCTACGTGCACTGATGTTGAGTGTATATAATCTTTGCAATATTCTTCTAGCACGTGGTGTTTAATCCTCTTTTTTATAATTATACGAAAATTTGAAGAAAAAATTGACTTTGTCAGACAAGATTTTTAAAACAAACCTTTTTACCATGGTAAATGGAAAATACTTACATTTAAGTGTCGTATATGGTAATCTGAAGTTAGACCTCCACGAAACACCACTAAGCCGTCATCAATCGGGACCAAAATTTATATTTGTTATCCTTGGGTATAGAAGTATCTATTGATTTTAGGTATTAGATAATTAAAAAAAATATTTTGATTTTTCCACCTTTCATAGAGTTTTCTGAACTTTGTCCTCAATTCGCTACGCCTTAACCGCCACCAATTGGGACCAAAACATTACATATGGGCATCTCGAAGGAAAAGTGAACCAAGCACGAAAATTTAAAGTTGCTTTAGAGCGCTTTCACATTACTCGGTGCGGTATCGGATCGACATTTTTGGTTTTTACCGAAAGTATACCGAAACCTTTTCGACCACATGTATTTCAATTGGCATTTTCACATTAGTGTTGTATAAATGAAATCGGAGCGGATCAATTTCGGTATACCGCAACGCGGTAAGACCGGTCAGTAAAATTTGAGGAATTACTGCATACATTTTTGCGGCGTAATAAAAGAAGAAGAATAAAGTCAGTAAAAAAGTCGTTTTGGTTATAACTGTAGCAAGTTATAATGACTTCGTTTTCGCTAGAAGACATTATTGTTATTACTGAGTGATTTGTTGTATTTTAAAATTTCATATTGTAAATATCGATGTTTGTTTTCCTATTTCCTGAAGATTACGCACCGAAAGTATTCCCACAAGTGTGAAAAACCTAGCAACGCGGAATCGTTGCAGTAAGCTAAAAATACCGAGGAAAAAATGTCGATCCGAAGTCGTACCGAGTAATGTGAAAAGGCCCTTAATTGTACAGTTCTGTTATTATCAAGGTTGCTTAGTATTTAATAGAGCTCCAGATTTTTTTTGAACATTTTCGAGTAGCCCGAACAAATGTTGTTCAAATGCTCGAACACTCGTTTGTTTGTTTATTACCCGTATGTTTGTACTGGCATTTGAACAATTCGGGCATTTTGAAGTTTGTTTTTTTCTTTTGTTTATTATTTTTTTTCTTCTTTATATGTAGTTTTTTTTATTTTTGTTTTTTCGATACACATTTTTTTGTTTGTAAGCTCGAATGCTCGAATGTTTGTACGGGCATTTGAACAACAAACGGGCTTCAAACAAAAACGATCAATTCGATTTGTTCGATACCCGGGTATCTAGAGCTCTAGTATTTAATCTATCTTGTAAGCGAGCAAATATTACCATATTTCTTGATTTTTAATGAAAGAAAATGGGAATTCTTATGTTCATTTTTCAAAGCGAAATATTTCGCTATTTATTTGAATTTTTCGTTAAGCTCTCACTAACCTCAGAAAAGTGATTTTGGTGTCAATTTTTTATTTTTCGCAGCTTCTGGTTGTGCTCTATGGGATTTTATATTAAAAAATAGCCTGTCTTTGTATTTACGTGGAAATTTATGAAACTTTGAATCTCTTCCTGAGGTGTAACGTCCGCAATGCAAATTCATTTTTTTAAATACATAAAAACCGATATCATTCATATTAAATGTCATATATGTATATCTAAACAGGGATTTGCTCAATGATTACATAACAATAAAAAGATTTCGCAAAAATACGCTTTTTATACTCAGATGTACTAGTGCACAGAGTATTATAATTTTGATTTCATAATGGTGGATTGAAATAGAATGAAATAATCGAGATAGATATGGACCACGGTGAAATGCGGATCACGGTGAAAAGAGAAATCGATTGAGCCATGTCCGTCCGTCTGTGCCCACTCTAACTCGCGCAAAAATTGAGATATTTTCATGAAATTTGAAATGTAAGTTGGTATCCAGACAGGACGGTTGGTATTGAAAATGGTCGAAATCGGACCATGACCACGCCCACTTTCCCTATATAGTAAAAATCGTATATTTTGTATCTCAGTCACTAATAGAGCTGGAGTGATAAAATTTCATCCACGTATTGAGCTCAGGCCCTTATGAAGAAATATGGTGAAATTTTGGAAAATGCCACGGTGCCACGCCCACTTATTAAGGGACAAACATTAAAAGTTTTATAGTTCATAACTCAGAAACCGTGGCAGATATATCGATGAAATTTGGCACGCGCGATCTACTTATGGGCCCGTCAGAATGAATACTTTTCCGGCAATCCAGCTCCGTTTAACTGACACATACACACAGAGAAAAAACCAGGGTGCGAAGAACGCTCAAAATAAACTCACTCAAACGAATTATCACTCTATAATTCTGAGCTATGCCATGTTCTCATGAGCGCAAATACACAGTGACAACGAACGCAAATGAACGCACGTCAACAGCGATTGATGGGTCTCTGCAGTGGCGATAAGCTCTTACATAAATTCATTTTAAAATGAGAAATCGTTTGAAAATTCATTTTTTGAAAATTCATTCTATGAGTTTATTTTATAATTTTTTGCGCTAGCGATCATTTTTTGAGTTTATCATTTTTTGATCGCTCTTTGAGTTATCATTTTATGCGTTCACAAGGGTTTGTTATGCAGCAGCTAATGGCATTGTGAAGGCGCAATTTTTGGATGATGGCGTGCGTTTATTAGACCATAAATATGATGTATGTATGTATTTACATACATGTTCATGCATGTGTGTACGTATATATGGATGTATGTATGTACATAATTATAATATTTTAAAAAGCCTTAGCTCTCATAGCGATAGGTATGTATATGTACATATGTATGTAGGTATATCGAGTTTAAATTTTATTAAGTATGTATTTATTTAAACTAATTAAATTATTCAATTTATTTAAATTAATAGATATTTATAAAAATTTATATTTACATACCGATGTACCTACGTATACTATATTGATGTACATTTGTAGTCTATATGTATGAGTTAAGGGTTGTTAAATATTTTATTTAACATAGGTACATACCTACATACATATGTATGTATGTATTTAGTTCTTACTTGAAAACTAGAATATAACAATTGAGCGTTCAAAAAATAAGTTCGCATTTTATTTATTTGTACACATGTATGTATGTACATACATATGTATGTATATAAAATGAATGTATGTAAATATGTAATATGTATGTATGTCTATTCAATGATGGAATGTAGGTATTGATATTTTCCAGGTTTTTTATACATTATTGCCCTTTTTTGTACCTACACAGTAAAAAAGGATAGTTTATTTCTAATATCAGTTGGTACTTAATTTAATCATTCCTGGAATTAAATATATTATAATACCGTCACAGTATTTTTGGTTTAAAATCAAAACCAAAAAAAATATTAGAAAAAAAAAACCAGAAAAAGGTATAACAAATTAATACAAACTGTTTCTGAAAGTGAAATAGGAAGAATAAATTAAACTCATTAAAATAAATGGCCCAAAAAGCGAATTCTTCATGTCTGATGTACCTAGAAACTAATACAGGAGATTGGTTAAATATCTTATCGTGAAAACTGCGGGATGTGGGACATACGCATATGAACATACACACATACGCATGTTGGTATTTGCTCTCGTCCTTTTACTTAACTGATGGGCGGTACAATCTTAACCAAAAATTATAAATTTGCTATTGTTCGGAAAGCTCATGCAAGGTTACAGTATGTGAATATGTGCATATGCATATTTTTAAGTACAAAATACCTATATATGCCATATTTCAATAACTGGTTAGTGCCTTTGAGTCTAGTCTTATAAAATACTCAAAAAGATAAAAATGGCGGAAATAGAAGTGATTTTGTAGTTAGCCGTAGAAGGAAACTAATTGAAATTATAAAACTTTATTTGCGTTTTCCCAAAAAAAAAATTTTTTTTGAGTTAAATCCCTATTGCATAAAACGTGCGATATATATGTTAAATAAAATATTTATATAGACTAATATCGATGGCTATTTCAAAAATTGTTTGAAAAACGTCTTATTTCCGACTTTTTTTCAATAACGTCCTATTTCAGAAAATTATTCAAAACGCCCTATTGCAGAGAAATACATACATATATACATATGTATGTGTCGAATGAACACAAATACATATGTATGTAAACACATGCATATATAAAATTTTTATTAGATTGAATAAATACATAATAAAATTGTTAAAGTGCAACTTCAATATACATATGTACATATATATCGCTATAAGACCTAAGGCTTTTTAACATATTATAAATATATACATACATATATACGTACACACATGCATGAATATGTATGTACATACATACATACATCATATTTATGGTCTAATAAACGCACGCCATCATTCAAAAATTGCGCCTTCACAATGCCATTAGCTGCTTAAACCTCACAACAAACCCTTGTGAACGCATAAAATGATAACTCAAAGAGCGATCAAAAATGATAAACTCAAAAAATGATCGCTAGCGCAAAAAATTATAAATTCAAACTCAAAGAGTGAATTTACCAGAGAAATTGTACGATAATTCATTTTTGAGTGAATTTATGCATTGAGTTTACCGCCACCGCTATGAGCGATCGATTGCTGTTGTGCTTTAGTTCGCTCGCTATTTGAGTGTTTATACATTTTTCTTTGAATATTTGTTTGTGATATGAGTAGAAGGTATTTTTGAGCGTTCATGAGTGAGTTTTTCCGTACCCTGGAAAAAACTATAGTAAATCCAACAAAGTTGACTTAGTTAAAAAAATTGTATGGGGCCCAAGAAACTTGTACAACTTACGAAAGTACTTACACAATTTATACCCGGCCTTGGAAAACAAAGCTTAGTTGATTTATTACCCAAGCACTTTGGCTACCAAAAAAGGGGTTGTTTTGACTAATTTAGCTTTGGTATTTTTTTCATATGAACTTCGAAAACTATGTGAAAATCAACAAAGTGTTTGGGAAACTTACATAGTTACGATCGGCAGAAACAAAGCTTGGGAAATGTATCAAAGTTTTCTTGAGTAATACAGTGATGGTAGACACTTTTTTGGAAATTCCCTACAAAGCAAGAAAAAAATCCCTACTTTTTCCTACGCCTGTTTCAAATTTTCCCCACGAAATTCCCTACACTTTTTTTTTTGTTATTTCCATGTTATAACAATGAATTAAATGCACGGCAGTAAATGAACGTTTTTTTTTCTTATATAATAATGTTTTACTGCATATACATACCTTATATTTCTACAAGGGATATTCATTATTATATGATGAATATTAAGGAGGATTTACGGAAGTTTCGGGATATAAAAACTCCATTTCTTCAAGTGTACCTGCACCATTTTCATAAAATTTTTCCACTTTAACAGTTTTATAATATAATAAAAAAAATCTTTTGCTCCGATGCACGTGTTATCCGATAGTTCAATAAAAGATCTTAAAGCTTGTCTTCACGATACGGCAGCTTGTCTCCAATTACGCCATTAAAGGATTCGCGATTTAACTCGTCTTCACAGCGTTTTCATTATTCATATCGACAGTCAGTTTTGGCAAAAAATCCCTACATTTAGCTATTTTATAAAAATCTCTCCTTTTTTCCCCACGGTCACCTTTTTCCGACCAAAATCCCTACAAGTAGGGAAATTTTCCTACGTGTCACATCACTGGAGTAATACCTGTTAGACCCCTGCAAAAAAATGTGCGATTAATCCCGAAAGAGATTTGTCCCGGATTGATCTCTTTCGAGAACAATCGGTCCACAATTAGTCCCCGATTGTTCCCGTACGGGTATAAAAGTAGACTAATTGTAGACCAATTGTTCCCGAACGGGTATAAATGTAGACTAATTGTAGCCCAATTGTTCCCTAACGGGTATAAATGAGATTAATCGCTTTCATCCGGAACAGGTATAAATGTAAATTAATCGCTTTCATTCCGAACGGGTGAAAATCTAGATTCCTTAAATGTAGAAATTTTACAAAAATATGCAATGTATTTAAAAAATTGTAGAACAACCGGTAAAACGAATTGAACACTCTTTCTTTTAATAACAATGATTAATAATAATTTTAACAAAATGTTGCCTAAAATATCCTATCAAAAAATCCTTTACATTACGCTCATATAATGCATACTCAAAACTTACAATTTTTTTTATTTATTTATTGAGATTTTTTTACAAAAGTAAAACATTATATAATCTTTATTTAAATATATATGAACATTTCCAATTTTTTAAAGATTGTTATTAAAAATTGCCTTGGCTAACAACTTGGAAAAATCTACATTTGTACCTGTTCGTGCTGAAAGCGATTGATCTACATTTGTACCCGTTGGGGATGAAAGCGATTAATCTACATTTTTACCCGTTCGGGATGAAAGCGATTGATCTACATTTGTACCCGTTCGGGTATACAAGTTGAACAATTAGTCTCTTCATAGGACATGCTCGAACAAATGCGATCAATTCACTCCATATAAAGGGATGTAAAATTGTATTAGTCGCATGCTCCCTTGTGATTGATCCCGGACACGTCCCGGATTAATCGCATTTTTTGCAGGGACATGACATTGTGTAATTCAACAAATTGTTCTTGGGTAATAGCCCAACCAGTCAACGACGCACGCACGTAGCCCGTGTCAGCTGACACAACCTGTCTTATGGAGTTGTAGTGTAAATGCCCACTCACCAACGCATGACGAAGGCCCCTTTAACGCACGTATCGTAGAAACCTAGCTCAGTTTGATTTTTCACGTAATAACGTGTCAGCTGATTGCTCTCTTTGCAACAGGGTTGCCGGAGCGATCATTTTGTAGTAAATTAGTACGAATCTTTCAATATGCTCCCAAAGTACCTCAATAACTATTCCGAATGTTGCCGATTATAAAATTATGTTAACATAAGTGTATTTTTTTTTTTAAATATGGAGATAAAAATGTAATAAAAAAATTTAAGTTTTTTCTTGCGTTTTTTTTTACTAAATTTGACTATTGCCGCAATTGTTTTTTTTACAAGGAAATAAAAATGTAAATAGAGAAAATGAAGGTTTTTTGGCGCTTTTTTTACTAAATTTTACTACATATTGTATCAATCGTTTTTATTTGTTTTTATGTGGAGATAAAAATTTAAATAGAAGAAAATTAAGTTTTTCCTGCTGTGTTTTCTTTACTAAATTTGACTATTGTGGATATTTTTGACCGTTGCATTTAATACATTTGACTATTAGGCATATAACTTTTTACAATTTTTGCAAATACGAAAAACGGCATACTATAGTCGAATAGAGCATAAAAAAGTATGAACCCCATTATTTTTTTTTTTGCGAAATTGCAATAAAGTTTCCGCGCAAAACGAAATTACTTTTTTTATCAGAACTGCTGAAAAAAACAAAAAAAGTTGTGTACATCTGCGCAGAGCGTGCAATTAAAATTGTGCAAGACATTTTACCATTGTGTAAATCATCATATACTTTAAACTTAAAACTTATTTCATACTATAACAATTGACAAAAATGTAAAAATAAAAATATTAAAAAAAAATAAAAAAAAAAATCTGACTTTTTTTAGAAATCCATTTTTGCGCGGAACTTTTTGTACCGGAATCACCTAAAAAAGTGATATTCATTACTTGTACAATATTTGCCACCACGTGGTGGTATGCCAAATTTTTCGTCAAAATTTGTTATATGCCTAATGTACATATTCTTAAAAGCCTTTAAGAAATAGTAGTAGAAAATGTAGAAGCACGGAGTCAGAAGTAAACAAAACTGCAATTAATATTCGGTTTTAAATTATCATGATACAACATTTTCAATTTAAAAATTTATTTATTAATAAATTCTATGAATAATACGATTTTCAAGAAAAATTACTACGAAACCAAACACAAGTTACTACGAAATAAAAAACTGCATGTATACTTTGCTGTACAATGGTAACTCTGTTATTCAACTCATTCCAAACAAACCAAAAACAATGCAGAATGTAAACAAAGGAAAACAACTGATTCTTGCGTTGGGTATGCGTGCGTTTACATGCGTGAATGGTGTCGATTTTCAACTATTGCGTGAGGCAACTGAGAGATATGACGCCGTCGGTCAATGGTTGGACTATAAGGCTGAAAACAGAATCAGTACGTAACGACACGACATTGCGACAACGACAGTACCTTGACGTAAAAATGTCGGTGGGAAGCCAGCGACTGAAACATAATAAATGCGGCAACGACCGCCCCTACAGAAGGCTCGTTGCTGCCACATTACAGTTTTTCATTCACAGCTAAAAAGTTTTTGGTTCAGATCGTAATTTTTTAATGTAAAATAATAAATTAAATAGTTAAATTTATTAATTGAATGCTTTAAACTGTTATTACATTTGGTTGTGTATAAATACTTCTGCTTTTTTTGTAAAGTTTCGTTAGATTTATTGAGTTGTCAAAATTTTAATATTTTATAATGCAGTGGCAACTCATCGTCCGCTCGTCGTCGTCACCAAATTAGAAATCGGCCTAAGTTGACGACAACGTAATTTTGTCGGTGGACGACGTCCTGCCGCGTCGTCTTTATTAGAATTGCTTTCATAAGAATGCATGGGTTTTAATTTTGACAGGCTGTCGTTGTCGCAATGTCGTGTCGGTTGACGACCACGCCCAAATTTATATATGGGAACTATTAAGGGTCCTAATAAAAACATTTTAAGCGATATCTTTGTCAAATATAAAGATATGAAATTGAATTTTTGTGTCATGAGTCCAACCATAGACATAAAACAAAAAATTGATAAATGTTGGAAAATGGGCGTGGCACCGCCAGACAAAGGAATCTACGAGAGTTTGGAACCCATAATTCTACAAATAATTGAAATGTTATGACGAAAATCAGTTTGTACACTTTAATCACTTGTGGTAATACATGCTCAAAAATTTAGCGAAGTCGGTTTACGACCACGCCTACTTTTTAACAAAGATATTTCTGGAAAACCCTTTGGGAATTTGTGTCGTGACATCTTTGTAATTAGAAGTCATAAAGGGTTGCAAATTTGCACTAACAATAATATTTATATGCTTAGTTGGATGATTGATAAAAATTTTGAAAATGGGCGTGGCTGCGCCCACTTTGTGCGGCACTCGATTCATATAAAATACACCCTAATCGAACAAACGCAAACAAACAATGAAAGCATACAGCTGAGTATCTAATGTTCGATACCACTCGAACTTAGGCTTCCTTACTTGTTAGTTGTAGTTTACATAGAGAGAAAATGAAATGAATTGAGACTTAAAAGGTGCCTTTGTTTAATGTGTGCGTACGTAGGTCCACTCCCGAAACATAAATTTAAGCAAAAATTGTCTGGACGAGTTTTAAGTATTTTTTTTTAATTTTGCGTTGGATATTGAAAACCCTTCCCCCCAAAATATTTTTCTGTTTGCGCCACTGCTCTCCAATAAGATGCCCGTCTTATTATGACTGGATGTCTCATTTTAATAAAACTAAGTAGATAATCAGTAAAACTAATATGAAAAACTTTTCAATATAATTAAGAAGATGACCCGGGATTTAAGATGAAAAGCTCTTACATAAAATTAAGAAGATGATTCTTAGAATAAATATGGAAACCTTTTAACATAAATTTAGCAGATAACCTGTAAAATTAACCGAAACCCTGTTTAATATTATTAAGAAGAGAATCTTGGTTTTCATTAGAAACTCCTCTTAATTGTAATAAGCCGATGATCTTATCAATTTGAAATGATTGCCACCTGAATTTAAATACATTACTTCACACTCAAAAAAAAAAATTTCTCTCGATCAAAGACATAATTTTCCTTATTTTGAACACGCGTCCCAATACAAAATTTTCTTTGTTTTGTGTAAATTTTCTCAAAAATGTGGAAAAAACATAAAAAAACATTCAAACAAATTCGTTGCCATGGGGATTTGTATGGGAATTTAATTTCTCAAAATTAAAGAAATCAAGTCTTCAAAACAAGGAAAGTTGGGAATGGAATGGCGCTTAAAGAATTTTTCATTATTTTAGTGTATGAATTTTTTCAAAACAAGTATATGAAACCATGGTAACGCATGTAACAACAATATTTTATAAACCTTTTAACATGTTTTAAGGAAAATTTACTCAAAACAAAGAAAGTAGTGTTCAAAATAGGTAAACAATTTCTTTGACCCCTCCATATATTTTTTTTCTCTCAGTGCATGAAAATAAATAGCACACTTTTTTTAAACTGTTTTTTATTTAATCATACAAGTTTTACTTATAATTATAATACGATCAAGTACTTACATATATATTAAGTATAAGAATATACTTAACATATTTGCCTATAACTTTTATAATACATACTAGCTGACCCGGCAAACTTCGTTCTGCCCAAGATAGATTTTTTTATTAATTTTATTTCAAAAAATGTTATTACATCGGTATTATTTTTAATAGAAAATTAACGATTTTCCACTACTTCATTGTGTGTACAACTTCAAAAATATACACTGAGAGAAAAAAAATATATGGAGGGGTCAAAGAAATTGTTTACCTATTTTGAACACTACTTTCTTTGTTTTGAGTAAATTTTCCTTAAAATATGTGAAAAGGTTTATAAAATATTGTTGTTACATGCGTTACCATGGTTTCATATACTTGTTTTGAAAAAATTCATACATTAAAATAATGAAAAATTCTTTAAGCGCCATTCCATTCCCAACTTTCCTTGTTTTGAAGACTTGATTTCTTTAATTTTAAGAAATTAAATTCCCATACAAATCCCCATGGCAACGAATTTGTTTGAATGTTTTTTTATGTTTTTTCCACATTTTTGAGAAAATTTACACAAAAGAAAGAAAATTTTGTATTGGGACGCGTGTTCAAAATAAGGAAAATTATGTCTTTGATCGAGAGAAATTTCTTTTTTGAGTGTATAATTTTAGTATTCAGTTTAAGGCTGCACGAGACACAACATTTTTACACCTTTTCCAGTTTAAGTTCAGAAAGTTACAATTGAAGTTCAGAAAATTACAATTGAAGTTCAGAATTTCCAATTGAAGTTCAGAAAATTACAATTGAAGTTCAGAAAGTTACAATTGAATTTCAGAATTTCCAAATGAACTTCAATTGTAACTTTCTGAATTTCAATTGTAATTTTCTGAAATTCAACTGTAACTTTCTGAACTTCATTTTGAAATTCTGAACTTCAATTGTTATTTTCTGAAATTCAATTGTAACTTTCTGAACTTCAATTGTAATTTTCTGAACTTCAATTGTAATTTTCTGAACTTCAATTGTAACTTTCTGAACTTCAATTGTAATTTTCTGAAATTCAATACTAACTTTCTGAACTTCAATTGGAAATTCTGAACTTCAATTGTTATTTTCTGAAATTCAATTGTAACTTTCTGAACCTAAACTGGAAAAGGTGTAGTTTTTTGTTCCGGATATTTATTTTCACTGAGTATTGGCTATTTTAACTAAGTAAGTAAGAGTATTGATATAGTATACCTCCATAATGGTTTTCAGGCCCCTCCTCCAACCCCTTTAGATATATCCAGCCTCAAAAGTTTAGTACGTATGGGAGGTGCAATGCCCCATTTTTCGATAAATCTTTTTTTTTTGGTGAACATGGTATTGATATCGTATATCTGCATAGTGATTTCTATGTACATGCCATGAACGCTTTTAGGGATATTTAGCCTTAAAAATTAAGAACGCATGGGAGGTGCCAGCCCTTTTTTCCCAAAACTACTGTTTTTTTCATAAGCATGCTATTGATATCGTTAATCTCCTGATCAATTTTCAGGTCCCAACCTTAAACGCTTTTATAGATATTCAGCTTGAAAAATTAAGTTTGTATGGGAGGTGCCACGCCCCCTTTTCCGATAACCTACACCTTTATGCGCAAAAATTGCTTTGATATCATACAGCCCTGTACCAAGTTCCAGGTCCCTGTTTTAAATCCTTTTAAAGATATTCAGCTTAAAAAATTAAGTGTTGTTGGGAGGTGCCACGCCCCCTTTTTGTATAACTTCTATTATTTTGCGTTAATATGGAATTGTTATCATTTATCTCCACACCAATTTCCAAGTCCCTAGCGTAAACAATTTTAGAGATATTCAGCATGAAAAATTAAGTTTGTATGGGAGGAGCCACGCCCCCTTTTCTGATAACCCCCACTTTTCTGAGTGAGAAGGGTTTTGATAGATATCACCTACCTCTATACCAATTTTCAGCTCCCTACCTTAAACTGTTTTAGAGATAATCAGCTTTAAAAATTAAGGTTGCATGGGAGGTGCCACGCCCCCTTTCTGATAACCCCCACTTTTCTGAGTGAGAAGGGTTTTGATATCACCTATCTCTATACTAGAGCTCTAGATACCCGGGTATCGAACAAATCGAATTGATCGTTTTTGTTTGAAGCCCGTTTGTTGTTCAAATGCCCGTACAAACATTCGAGCATTCGAGATTACAAACAAAAAAAATGTGCATCGGAAAAACAAAAATAAAAAAACTACATATCGTTGGCTTCGTGAGCAAATGTGCTAAGTCCAATTTTTTTCAAAATTGAGATTTTAATGCAGTAAGATAGTACAACTAAAAATACATCGTCTGCCAAAAAGAAGTTACCATAATGGCTGTTTTTCATGGTGTAATGCAGTGTTAAGCAAATGTGCTAAGTCCATAAAAAATTTTTTTTTCAAAAATCTACGTGCTAAGTCCAGGTGAAAATAAGAAATTATTAATTTTTTTTTAATTTGTTTTGTAGAATGATATAGAATTATTACTAGATTGCTTTAATAAGCATGGCTTGGGACTGCAAATGTTAATAATTTGCGGGAGTGGCTAGCTTTCCCACCAATTTGATATGCAAACTAGTTTGCGGTACTTTTTACATTTTTATTATACATTTTAACATTTTATTATATTTTCTATAGTGTGGGCGTGGCCACACCCATTATCAACAGTATTATCTCTCATCAGACCCAGCCTAACAAATTCTTGTTAGTGCAAAATTTCATCCCTTTATAAGATGCCACGTTACACGTCACAAGTTTCCAAAGGGAGTTTTACAATTTTTTTTTTAAGTAGGCGTGGTTACAAATCGATTTTGCTAAAATTTTACTACAAGTAATAAAATTACATATGTACCTACACCAAGTTCCGCCGTAATATCTGAATTATTTGTCGAGTTATGGGCTCCGAAATCTCTTAGATTCACGATGACACGCCCATTTTCAAAAATATGTATGGTTTCTAGCTGATTAAGAGCTTTTAGGCCGGTTATGAAAAAAAAACTAACAGTAAAGTTCCTTTATTCTCCTAAGCGTTTCGGCGTTATCATCGCCTTCTTCAGGGAGTCTATTTTATTTGGAAATTGCAAACAAATTAAAAAGGTTTCTGTTTTTTGTCCATAGTTGGACTCATGCCGCAAACTTTCAATGAATTATCTTCATATTTGACAAAGACGTCGCTTAAAATGTTTTTATTAGGCCGCTTTATAGTTCCCATATATAAAAGTGGGCGTGGTCGTCCACCGATTTGGACAATTTTTCGTCCAATCGTGTGCCTTAGCAAGTAAATCACGCTTTTCAAATTTCAGCTATATATCTACTACCGTTTCTGAGTTAATGATGACTTATAAAACTTTTAGAATTTATCCTTTCATAAGTGGGTGTGGCACCGCCCATTTTCGAGAATTTCAATTTCTTTATAACGGCGTAAGCTCATTGCATGGATGGAATTTCATCCATTATCACCTTTTGCGTGGTTTTCGATATATACTATATGGGGAAAGTGGGCGTGGTTTACATCCAATTTCGCCTATTTTCAATACCAACCTTTCCTGTCTAGTTAGGAGCCTCTGTACCAAATTTCATCAAAATATTTCAATTTTACTACGTAGAGTTGAGTATAATAATTTGTGAGAAAATGTGCTAAGTCCACCTAAAAAAAGAAAATCATAGAAAGCAAATGTGCTAAGTCCTAAAGAAGCCCATAACTTTGTACAAGCTTTATATTAAAATGTGCCGATAACTGGTATTTTAGCACGATCATCTGAGGAAGAAAACTGCATTTTCAGATTTTTAAAATAGTAACAACAAAAAAAGTTAGGAGGTTTTTTGTCTCTCCTGAAAAGTTACCAGAAATGGACTTAGCACATTTGCTCACGAAGCCAACGATATGTATAAAGAAAAAAAATAATAATAAACAAAAGAAAAAAACAAACTTCAAAATACCCGAATTGTTCAAATGCCCGTACAAACATTCGAGCATTCGAGCTTACAAACAAAAAAAAATGTGTATCGAAAAAACAAAAATAAAAACAACTACATATGAAGAAGAAAAAAAATAATAAACAAAAGAAAAAAACAAACTTCAAAATGCTCGAATTGTTCAAATGCCCGTACAAACATACGGGTAATAAACAAACAAACAACTGTTCGAGCATTTGAACAACATTTGTTCGGGCTACTCGAAAATGTTCAAAAAAAATCTGGAGCTCTACTCTATACCAATTTGCAGCTCCCTACTTTGAACTGTTTTAGAGATAATAAGACTAATTGTGTGATAATCGGATGTACCGTTATTTATATTTATCTATTTTTATACTCAGCTGTACTAGTACACATAGTATTATAGTTTTAATCACATAACGGTGGATTGTAACAGAATGAAATAATCGAGATAGATATAGACTTATATATATCAAAATGATCAGGGTGAAAAGAGAAATCGATTGAGCCATGTCCGTCCGTCTGTCCGTCTGTAAATACTCTAACTCGCGCAAAAATTAAGATATTTTGATGAAATTTGAAATGCAAGTTGGTATCGACACTGGGACGGTTGGTATTGAAAATGGGCGAAATCGGGCCATGACCACTCCCACTTTTCCTATATAGAAAAAATCGGAAATTTGGTATCTCAGTCACTAATATAGCTGGAGCGATGAAATTTTACCCACGTGTTGAGCTCAGGCCCCTAGGAAGAAATTTGATGAAACTTTGGAAAATGGGCGGTGCCACGCCCACTTATTAAGGGCCAAACCTTGAAAGTTTTATATGTCATAACTCCGAAACCATTGAAGATATATCGATGAAATTTGGTACGCGTGATATACTTAATTAGGCAAATGTTTGGACGAAAAATTTCCAAAATCGGTTGACGGCCACGCCCACTTTTATATATGTGTGTTATAAAGTGGCCTAATAAAAACATTTTAAGCGATATATATAATAATAATAATAACCCACGCCCTCCAATCCCGCCCTACCGCACGAGAGGCGCATCCGCATAACGTACGGATAATTTTTTTTTTTTTTTTTTTTTTTTTTTTGCCGAGTCGTGTTGAAAGGCAGGAGTTTATTAAGCGTCGAGTTCTAAAACTGCTCAGCTACAGAAATATGTATATCACCAGCTGAATAAAAAAAGAAAAGAAAGTATTAAGAAAAGTAAAGAAGTGCAACAGTATTCTAGTAATCAATTACATGTTAAGTGAAGATAAAATATTATTTCGAATTTGGCAAAGGGAATCGGAAGAATCAAATAGGCTGTAGTGAGAGTTGTAATTGAGACATAAGTATCGTAAAGGATCATACAACTCAACATTTGTTTTACACTGTTTCAATAAGAGAGGTGTATAATGTCTTGATATACGAGAGGGAACGTTAATTTTTATTTCGGATAGAAGAAACGGGCTGAATGTGAGTCCTCTAAGTAGTTTAGACATAAAAACTACACCCAACATTTCCCTACGACTAGATAGCGTTGGAAGGTTTATAAGTTTTAAACGACAGGAATAAGAGGGAAGATTATAACGAGAGTCCCAGTTGAAGTTTCTCAGAGCAAAAAGCAAAAACTGCTTTTGAACAGATTCTATCCTATCAGAATGCACTTGATAATGAGGATTCCAAACTATAGAAGCGTATTCCAGAATAGGCCTTACTAACGTTGTGAATAATGACTTAGTAATATAAGGATCTTTAAATTCCTTCGCCCAACGTTTAATAAAAGCCAAAACACCTTTCGCCTTATCAGGGCCGTGCGCACGGGGGGGGGGGGGGGGGGGGGTTTGGGGGTTAAAACCCCCCCCATGACCCAATCTAAGTTGCAATGATTTTGCAAAAATTTTCAAAACACAGTTTATTAATTTTGCATTGAATCTTGACTCATATTTTTGACAAAATTAGTACAATAATTTTACGGAAGAAGAAATTGGTGAAAGTTGCAAAAAATAAGGTTGGCCAATACATAAGTTCGGCACTTTGAATTGCACTTGGAGCTTTCCGAAATTACAAAGTTGTGTAGCATTTCGTTTGAAATTTTTCAAAAAATTGTACTGATAACAAAAAATTTTCATTTTGTGAAAACAGTGAGCAGTTTCAATTAATAAGTACTGTAAACAGTACTATTCAGGACCTGGTTAACTAGGTTTTGATGAATCAGAATTAGACCAGATAAGTCAACTATTTTGGCAAAGGGATGTTCTCATTGTTTGTTTACGTTTGACGGAAACACGGTGTATTTTATATAATGCGGATACCGCTTAAGGTGGGCGTAGCCACACCCATTTTCAAAATTAGTATCAATTATCCGACTAAGCATATGAATATTATTCTTTGTGCAAAATTTCATTTCTTTATGACTTTTAGTTACAAAGATGTCACGTCACAAATTTCACAAGACTATTTTAGAAATGTTTTTGTAAAAAAGTAGGCGTGGTTATACACCGATTTCGCTAAATTTTTTAACGTATATTAGTACAAGTAATAAAAGTTTAACCCTAAGTCTCGTCATGCGGCCGCTGTGGTGCAGTGGGTAGAGTGCTCGCCTGCTATACCAGAGGTCTCGGGTTCAAACCCCAGTCCGAGCAAACACCAAAAAAATTTTTCTAATTAGTAAAAATCCAATTATTGGGTTTTTTTAAGAGCACCTCTCGGCAGTGGGCGGCATACCCTCCGAGAGTATTTCTGCCATGAAAAAGCTTCTCACAAAAAATGCATTCGCCGTTCGGAGCCGGCATAAAATTGTAGGTCCACCCAATTAGTAGGAAAAACAAAAAAGGAGCACACCTCGAATTGGGAGAGAAGCTCGGCCATAAAACTCGTCAGAGTTATAATAGCGCCATTGTATTATATTATTATTATTATTATTATTATTATTATTATTATTATTATTATTATTATTATTATTATTATTATTATTATTATTATTATTATTATTATTATTATTCGTCATAACATATCAATTATAATAATTATTTTTTGAGTTGTGGGCTCCGAAATCTCGTAGATTCCTTTGTCCAAAAAGGGGCGGTGTCACGCCCATTTTCAAAAGTTTTTCTGTTTTTTTGTTTCCGGCCTATTGTTGGACTCATGCCACAAAATTTCAATCAATTATCTTTATATTTGACAGAATTCTTTTCCGTACCTCGAAGAATCGCAATGTTAAACGGACTTTAATTATAGCCATGTATTACAACCAAAAAAATTTCTTGGGTATAATTTTAAGCATCAGAGTATGCAGTTTCAGAAAAGTTTGAGAACATTTAAATTTATGATGTATGGGTCTGGATATCTGTTTCAGCAAATATGTTTATCTTAGCGAAAAATTTAGGCGAATGCAAACCCCCTTGGGGGGGGGGGGGGGGGCTAATTCCTGCGCACGGCCCTGCGCCTTATTGATAGTAGCATTAATATGAATTTGAAAATTCAACTTGCCATCCACAGTAACACCCAAATCAACAAATTCATATACTTGCTCAAGACTTGAATCCGTGATAAACACATGAATTTACATTTCTGAAGGTTTGGTGGCATTAGGTTTACATTGCACCACGTTATTAAGGAGTCCAAATCTTCTTGCAAAAGAAATCTTTCCTCAGTTAAGGAAGAAGTCTTAAAAAGTTTTAAATCATCAGCATACATCAAGATTTTTGAGTGCTTTATTACTGAAGTAACGTCATTTATGAAAAGCAAAAACAGAATCGGACCAAGGTGACTGCCTTGTGGAACTCCAGAAGAAACATCTATAACATCGGAATAAGTTTCTTTAAAAACAACCCTTTGCGTTCTCATAAATAAATACGAAGATATCCATTGGAGTAGGCCAGGTGAGAAACCAAGAAGATCAAGTTTATGGATAAGCAAAGAGTGAGAAACTTTATCGAAGGCTTTGCTGAAGTCGGTATATATTACATCAGTATATGAATTTTGCCTGAAACCGTTAGATACGTGTGTTGTAAATTCAAGAAGATTCGTTACCGTAGATTTCCCTTTACAGAAACCGTGCTGAGAACTTGAAATCAATGAGGATAAGGAGTGTGTTATTTGGTTGCAAACAACTGCTTCAAATAATTTAGGAATTGCTGAAAGCATAGCTATACCGCGATAATTTTCAATAGAAGATCTAATCCCCTTCTTATGGAGAGGGATAATGAAGGATTCCTTCCAAGTTGTTGGAAAAGTGCCGGATTTTAAAGACAGGTTGAATAAGTTTGTTAAAGGGAGATAAATATATTCAGCACATTTTTTTAAGAAACATGTTGGAATCGAATCTGGACCAGGTTTAAAAGATATTTTTAGAGATTGTAGATGCATTAAAACATCTTCCGGAGTAATTCTTGGAGTATTGATTAGGTTATAGTTGGGAAGTATATACGGATATTTTTGTAAGGAGGTATTGATTTTGGCGTAATTGGATTTAAAAAACTGTGAAAAAAAATTCGCAATGACTTGGTTATCACTGGAGACGTTATCTCGAAAACGCAAAGCTGATGGAAAACCATCTACTTTACGTTTAGAGTTAACGAATTTATAAAATGACTTATCATCCGAAATTAAGTTCTTCTTTATTTTCGTAATGTAAGAATTGTAGCACTTTTTATTCAAATCAAAAAATTGTTGACGAAGGGCAGAGTATCGCAGATAATCTGCTTGCAAACCAGTCTTCTTGTATGACTTAAAAAAACGCGATTTTTTATTTTTAAGAGCCTTAAGTTCTTTAGTGAACCAGAGCTGCATGGGCTCCTCGGACATGCACGGTATTTTAGGAATAAATTTATCAAATAGATCGTAGATGATATTATTGAAGTGCAAAACGCATGGTTCAACATCACCGTCATAATATGGCCACTCTTGTTTAGAAAGTTCTTTAATAAGCTTTTTGTAGTTGGCCTTAGCGAAATTAAACCGAGAACAAGCAATAGTAAGTTCATTATTACCATCGTCATTTATAAACTCATATGATAAACGTCTTCAGGCAAAACAAGCGGCGGGCATCGTTTAACAGAGAAAACAGAAGTATTATCAACAAAGATCAAATCCAGCACTTTTCCAAATTTATTACAGTGAAGATTAATTTGCTGCAAGCAGAGTTCAGACATTTCATCCAAAAAATTATTGCCGCTAACCTTGGAGTAAACAGGGACGATGTTATTATCAACAATCTTCCATGATACTTGTGGAAGATTGAAGTCACCCAAGACGATTAAACAGTCCTGAGGTTTGAAGAATGAATGAATGAATGATTTTTAGAAGTATAATATACTCTGCATATACAGAAGTAGCAGAAGACGGAGGAATGTAGCAAGTGGCAAGGTAAGTGAATCCCTTACCAACTTTAATACGGACGCATTTGAATTCAAAACCATCAGGAGTATGTACATCGATCTCTTCAGATGGGATTGAAGAATGAATGGCGAGCAGAACACCACCACCGACTCTGTTTAAGCGATCATTCCTGAAAACTTGATAATCGTTACTAAAAATTTCGGAGTTATAAATATGAGGTTTAAGCCAAGTTTCAGTCAGACAAATTATTTTAAAACTACATTGAGTAGATCTCAAATAAAGATCAGTTAATTTAGTGTTAAGACCTCTAACGTTTTGATAAAAGATATTTAGACCAGAATTGACAATTAGTTTTTTGGATCAGTATTTAAAACATTTGACGTAGAGATTTTTGCTAGATTTTGAACTTTATTTCTTTTAGGTCTGAATTCATATTCGCGAACAAAGGCTCCATATGGCCAAAAAGAACTTTCAAGAAGGACTTCGAAGTCTTTTGGCTGAGCGTCAATTTTAAAAGATGCAATATCTCTCTGTTGTGAAAACTCGAATTTTTTAATATAGACATCTTCGATTTTAACCTTTGACAAAATGTAGGTTTCTATGTCCCGTACGGAGGTATTTTTATCGAGCCTGGACAAAAACAGAGACTTCTTGCGCGGCACTACAACCAGCTTCCTCGCCATTGACTCGTGTGCCTGGGAAACAATTTGGTATTGTGGGGCAATTTGGGATTTTGGGACAGTTTGGGATGGTGGGGCAGGTTGGGATTGTGGGACAGTCTGGGGCTATGGAGCAAGAGGTTCATTGGGAAAGGTTGATATTGTAACAGCCTTAGAGGTAGATGGTTTAGGAACTGCCGGGTTGGGAGAAGCTAAGTCAATAAGTTCCACCGATTGACTGATGGAAATAGAATTACCCCCAGGAGTGTTAACGTTATGCACTGCAGTTGGAGGACTAATTCGCTTAGAAGAGGAATCAGCCCGTTTCCTCTTTTTGCCACAGGAATTAGTGTCATCAGAAAGAGCGTCATCCAAGCATTTAAAAGTTTTGAAAAGATTCTCATAATGTTTGAATCTAACGTTTAAGGCTGAGAGATCTTTGCCGATTTCAGAGAAACCGGTCCTAGTTTGTTTAAAAAACTTAAATAGATCAACCTCAGTGGGTCTACATTTCATACAAGACCAGTGAAGACCCTTTTCAATATCGTTAATGAAGTCTAGAACTCTTCCGGTAAAGCCGACGCACTTAATATGAGCAAGGCTATCGCAAAGCCAGCAAGAAACGTAGCGCTCATTTTCACCTTTTATTTTACATCCCTCATATATGCAAGACATTTTTTTTTTTAGATTAGTATAAGTAAATTAAGTTTAGAGAGACGAAACCTATTGTAAAGTAAATTAAGTTTAGAGAGACGAAAACTATTGTAGATAAGTGTGTTAACAGTTTGGAAAGTCCCAACAATTAGGAAAGCACTGACAGTTTAAAAGCCAGGGATAGTTGTTTCTACTGTCAGCGAGCAGTTTTAAAAGCACTGTTTGTGACACTTAATAAACAAACACGCAAACAGCTGTGAAAACAGAGTAAAAGAAAAAAGCAAAACAAGTATGCAGATTACACGAACAAAAATTGTTACAAGCCTTTCAACTGCACCAAACAAAAGAAATATGTATGCAAAATGACTTGGCAATAAGTACTAATGTTAATATGTATGTATGAATGTTTCACTTCACAAAAATTAGAAATAATTAAAATTTATAAATTTAATAAAGAATTAATAACACTTCAACTTTTAAAATTTAACCAGTTGATTTACAAAACTTTAATTAGCACAAAACAGAATAATAAAACAATGTAAATAATATTTTTTAAAGCAAAAAAATCAAGAGCAAAAGTAACACGACTGCACAGCTTGACGTTTGCGCAATGCAAATATAAAGATATATCATTAAAATTTTATGGCAGAAGTCTTACTACGAACATAAAACAAAAACCGTAAAAATTTTGGAAAATGGGCGTGGCACCGCCTCTTTTTAGAAGTAGGAATATACGAGATTCCTTAGCCTATAACTCGACAAATAATTGATATATAATGACGAAACTTGGTGTGTACACTTTTATTACTTGTGGTAATACATGTTCAAAATTTTAGAGAAATCGGTTTGACGGCCACGCCCTCTTTTATATATGGGTGTTATAAAGTGGCTCAATAAAAACATTTTAAGCGATATCTTTGTCAAATGTAAAGATAATTCTTGGGGTAAGTGGAAAAAAATTCAACAACTATTTACAGCGAAGGTTGAGTGTATAGCTATTTCACGAAAAACCATTTTCGATCATCAGCACTCTTTTCGGAAGTGGATGCACCGGGGATTGAACCCGAGTCCATTCCAACTTCAGCCGCAATGACCCAACGGATAAACACACTCGGCCATTGAGACTCTGTGCAAGCTGTTGGATTTTCCCCACTTTTGCCTTTTTCATTTTCAACATTAACGTTAGTGTGTATATGCTTTTGCATATATTCTCCACAAACGTGCTGAATTTTTGTTGTAGGCAGTTCGCAATGAACATTGTTGTTGGTATTTATTTTATGTATATACCAAACAACGTTAACAATTTTACTTGAAAGAGTTTTTAGTGCTTAGCACGAAATTTTTATTTTTAATTCAATTTTTTAATTGTTGGGGTAAGTGGAAAAAAATTCAACAACTATTTACAGCGAAGGTTGAGTGTATAGCTATTTCACGAAAAACCATTTTCGATCATCAGCACTCTTTTCGGAAGTGGATGCACCGGGGATTGAACCCGAGTCCATTCCAACTTCAGCCGCAATGACCCAACGGATAAACACACTCGGCCATTGAGACTCTGTGCAAGCTGTTGGATTTTCCCCACTTTTGCCTTTTTCATTTTCAACATTAACGTTAGTGTGTATATGCTTTTGCATATATTCTCCACAAACGTGCTGAATTTTTGTTGTAGGCAGTTCGCAATGAACATTGTTGTTGGTATTTATTTTATGTATATACCAAACAACGTTAACAATTTTACTTGAAAGAGTTTTTAGTGCTTAGCACGAAATTTTTATTTTTAATTCAATTTTTTAATTGTTGGGGTAAGTGGAAAAAAATTCAACAACTATTTACAGCGAAGGTTGAGTGTATAGCTATTTCACGAAAAACAATTTTCGATCATCAGCACTCTTTTCGGAAGTGGGTGCACCGGGGATTGAACCCGAGTCCATTCCAACTTCAGCCGCAATGACCCAACGGATAAACACACTCGGCCATTGAGACTCTGTGCAAGCTGTTGGATTTTCCCCACTTTTGCCTTTTTCATTTTCAACATTAACGTTAGTGTGTATATGCTTTTGCATATATTCTCCACAAACGTGCTGAATTTTTGTTGTAGGCAGTTCGCAATGAACATTGTTGTTGGTATTTATTTTATGTATATACCAAACAACGTTAACAATTTTACTTGAAAGAGTTTTTAGTGCTTAGCACGAAATTTTTATTTTTAATTCAATTTTTTAATTGTTGGGGTAAGTGGAAAAAAATAGTTGTTGAATTTTTTTCCACTTACCCCAACAATTAAAAAATTGAATTAAAAATAAAAATTTCGTGCTAAGCACTAAAAACTCTTTCAAGTAAAATTGTTAACGTTGTTTGGTATATACATAAAATAAATACCAACAACAATGTTCATTGCGAACTGCCTACAACAAAAATTCAGCACGTTTGTGGAGAATATATGCAAAAGCATATACACACTAACGTTAATGTTGAAAATGAAAAAGGCAAAAGTGGGGAAAATCCAACAGCTTGCACAGAGTCTCAATGGCCGAGTGTGTTTATCCGTTGGGTCATTGCGGCTGAAGTTGGAATGGACTCGGGTTCAATCCCCGGTGCATCCACTTCCGAAAAGAGTGCTGATGATCGAAAATGGTTTTTCGTGAAATAGCTATACACTCAACCTTCGCTGTAAATAGTTGTTGAATTTTTTTCCACTTACCCCAACAATTAAAAAATTGAATTAAAAATAAAAATTTCGTGCTAAGCACTAAAAACTCTTTCAAAGATAATTCATTGAAATTGTGTGACATGAGTTCCACAATAGACCGGAAACATAAAATAGACAAATTTTGGAAAATGGGCGTTGCACCGCCTTCTTTTGGACAAAGGGATATACGAGACTTCTTAGCCTTTAACTCGACAAATAATTGAGATATTGTGACGAAACATGGTTTATATCAGGGACTTGTAACAAAACTCGTAACGAAACGAAACTCTCGTTTCTGGCGTTTCTGTTCCAAGAAACATTAAAGGATAGAAACTAAATTCGAAACCAAAAGATTGTAACGTTTCAATAAGTAACAAAACCTGTAACGAAACTAAATTAATTTTGTTCCTTGTAACAGAAACAGAAACAGAAACAAAACTCCTTTGTAACAAAAGTCGTAACAAAACTCCCAAACGTTTCCAGCAGAAACAAAACCTGTAACGAAACTAAATTAATTTTGTTCCTTGTAACAAAATCCGTAACGAAACTAAATTAATTTTATGTTTGTATTTACATGGCCGTTTTTTTTTTTTTTTTTTTTTTAATTCTAATAATTATTTTATGTGAATTTAAAAGAGCTATTGGCCATTTTTTTAATGAAGAAAAATTGTAAAAAAATTTTGGTAGAAGTTATGGATCCATTTCGGAGACCACCACATCCCCTCATCAGACTTCTTCAAGCGGCCTCAACCGAGAATCGAACTTAAGTCGTTCGATTGGTAGTCCATTGTCTATACCATTGAGCTACCACCACCGTCAGCTTTGTTTCGCTTAAATTTCAATTTTCCTTCAATTACAAGAAACAATATTAATTTCGTTTCTCAGTCTCAGAAACAAAATTAATTTTGTTCCTTGCAACAAAAACAAAACCAGAAACGAAATTAATTTTGTTTCTCAGTGGCAAAAAAAAAAAATTATTATAATACTATTTGCCGTACATTAGGATGGACTTTTTATTTTTAGGTATATAATATATATGTATACCTGTGGCATTTTGATGTGCAAATATCTTTGCTGTAGCTACGAGTAATTTCGAAAAACAGGTAAAGTTTACGCGTATCTAATGAAAAGTTTTGGGCAGGGCTTCTACGGGGAGCCCTATTCTTTATGATTCCTAGGTCGGGTCGCGAGATATGGGTCAAAACGAGGACCCGGATGATCTTGTGTGTTTCTGAGTAATATTGGTATCTAATGAAAGGTTTTGAGCTGGCCTTCTACAATATTGGTATCAAATGAAAGATGATGAGCGGGACTTTCATATAGAGCTCTATTCTAGACCGGGTCTCCACATATGGGTCAAAATGAGGATCCGGATGATCCTTGAATATTTCTGAGCAATGTTGGTATCAAATGAAAGGTTTTGAGTAGGACTTCTACACGGAGCCCCGAGATATGGGTCAAACGTGGATCCGAATGATCTTGTATGTTTCTGAGCAAAACAAAACAAAACAAATCAAAATCAGAAATCAAAAATCAAAAATTAAAAATCAAAAACCAAACACCGAAACAAACAAAACAAACAAAAACAACAAAATGTAGCAGTGACAATGGCAACAAAAAATTATAAAAACGATAGTCGCATTTTAATCGGTAGAAAGCCAGTGAAAAAATGAATAAGAGAAAGGGAATAAAAGTCCTATTTCGAAACTGATTACACATCAATGTTCATGAGTACTCCTTACTCACGTTTCCTTTTTTTAACTCAACTGGAGTTAGGAAAATATGTGAAAATTTACTAAGGCGAAATTAAAAGAACCCTTATAATTTTCTTTATTAACTAATACCTATTAGAAACTTGTTTCGGACTATAAATGGCTGCGAGAAATGATAAATTGACAGAAATGTAATAAAGCTTGATTAATTAAGCAAATACACAAAAAAAAACGCAAGTCGGATATAAAAATACGAAACGATATTACACCCGCCAAAGCATCCTGTACTGCTTCGACATCTTATAAAAATCATGATTATGAAGAAATTGCACTACAAAGTAGTCTGAATGAGCTATTATTAGAAAATTAAATATTTCTTGATAACAATTAATGTATACTTTTCACAATCCGTTGTTCTATGCATATGAAGCGTTTTTATATATCACATTTAAAAAAATTAAAAAAGACAACCCTAATAGTCACCCAGTTATATTTGTCTTCATATCGACCCCTTTGTGCGACTTTATCGTAAGGGACAAAAGCAAATTTTACAGGAGAGCATTTTTTTTTTGTTTTTTTTTCACTGTTTTTTACTGGTATATTTAAATGAAATTGAACACGCGTTTAGATGGTTAATTAATATATTGAACCTGATCTTTTTTCTTGAAAAAATTTGCAGTTTGCGAAAAAATCATAATTTTGTCCCTTACGATAATTTCGCTCTGAATGTTTTATGAGCGTATTTGAATAAATGTCACTTACGATAATATTTAAAAAATATAAGTGTCTTATTCCATACTTTAGTTGGTTGCCACAGACATACATATATATGTATGTATATTATATACCTAAAAATAACAAGTCCATCCTAATGTTCTGCAAATATAGTTTTTCTACTGAGAAACCAAATTAATTTTGTTTCTGGTTTTGTTTTTGTTGCAAGGAACAAAATTAATTTAGTTTCGTTACAGGTTTTGTTTCTGCTAGAAACGTTTCGGAGTTTTGTTACGACTTTTGTTACAAAGGAGTTTTGTTTCTGTTTCTGTTTCGTTACTTAGCTGTGTAACAGAAACCGAAACCGAAACGCGTTACAAGTCCCTGGTTCATATACTTTTATAACTTGTGTTAATAGACACGCAAAAATTTATTGAAATCGGTTTATGACCACGCCTACTTTTTAACAAAGATATTTAGGAACACCCTTTGGGAATTTGTAACGTAACATCTTTGTAACTAGAAGTCAAAAAGGAACGAAATTTTGCACAAAGAATAATATTCATATGCTTAGTTGGATGACTGATAAAAATTTTGAAAATGGGCATGGCTAAGCCCACTTTATGCGGCACTTTATATAAAGTAAACCGTGTTTCCATCAAACGCAAACAAACAATGAAAGCATACAGCTGAGTATCTAATGTTCGATTCCACTCGAACTTAGGCTTCCTTACTTATTATTGAAAGTCCTTAACCAATAATTTTCCGGAAGAGAAAAATTTCAACAACAAAATTGCGTTTATTCGTAAAACTTTATTAAGGATTAATACTCAAGATTATTTCATTCCATTTATTACGTGTTTTGAAGTGCACAATATCTCTCAAAACAGCGATTGATAGGAAAAAAAATTTATTGAATAAAAAAATATCTGCATTTCGCCATTTTAAGAGAGGATAAATAATGAGCGATGTGAGTAAGTACTTTTGACTACTATTTTGTGATTTTCTGTATTTGTTACACGTATGATTGTCCAAAAAATAGTCTCCCATCATATCCTCGTACCAAGACCCTTGATATCGCCATTCAAAAACTATTAAGTCCTGATGAAATCTCTCACCCTGTTCATCACTTTTAGCACCTAAGCTTGTAGGATGGTAATACGTTCTATATGCATAAGTATTTCTTTACCTTCCTCTTCTTTAAAAAAATTTGCTGAAACTTTAACATCCATTGATATATACAAGACATATTAACATGCCGTCGTTCCAGTCCTCATGTATGGCGCAGAAGCATGGACTATATCAAAAGCAGATGAGATGGCGCTTGGAGTATTCGAGAGGAAAGTTCTTCGGAGGATTTATGGACATTTGCGCGTTAGCGAGGGCGAGTATCGACGGAGATTTAACGACGAGCTGTACGCAGACATCGACATTGTTCAGCGAATAAAGATCCAGCGGCTGTGCTGGGCAGGTCATGTCGTGAGAATGGACGAAGGTGCTCCAGCCAAGAAAGTATTTCTATCGAAACTCGCTGAACGCAGAAGAAAAGGGAGGCCTCCACTTCGTTGGGAAGATCAAGTGGACAGTAATGCTGACTCCCTAGGTATTCCCAAGTGGCGCCATGCTGCACGAAACAAAAGTAGCTGGCGAGCTTTATT
This sequence comes from Urophora cardui, assembly GCA_960531455.1. Classification (NCBI taxonomy): domain Eukaryota; kingdom Metazoa; phylum Arthropoda; class Insecta; order Diptera; family Tephritidae; genus Urophora; species Urophora cardui. Next base: position 75,719,663 of record OY482673.1, read on the forward strand.
GAACTCGGCCAGAATCGTCTAGACGGTTACGTGCCAATTAAGTAATAGCATTGACAGACGGCAGCGCTAATCCGGAATATCTAGCTAATTCGGACTTAACTTGAGAATTAAGTGGAGGTAATCCGGAATATCTCTTGAGTTAGTCCTCAAAATTTTAGCGGATTAGAGTATTTTGTAATGACATCTCTGGTGAAAAATGTCTATTGTGAATGAAAGGGAAGAAAAAGAAGAACCCAAGGCAGATCTAGGAAGGTAGGCGCATAAGTGAATTCAGAAATTTCGAATGATATTTGTTATTGTAATTGGTAGATTGTAATGTCAAAATGATATTTCACCTTGGTTGAAATCTGAATTCGTTTGGGACTCGCCCATTCCTATTGACCATGATGTGATTTCGTTTTGATTTTGACATTACCCTACCTTTGGAAATAAAACAAGAAGTTTTTGAATTCGCCGCTGCGCCTACCTTCCTTCAGCTGTTTTGTTAATCCGCAATACTTGCCGTCTGTCAGGGTAAAATTTTAATCGAATTAAGTGTTGCGGTAATCGGGATTATCGCTGCCGTCTGTCAATGCTATAAGTAAGTAAGTAGTATAAACTACAATGGGAATAAATATGCACTTTATAAGAGTATCTTAACTTGAGATTTTACTTAATGTCTGTCATAATGGAATACTAGAAAACTAAATTATATAAGAAAATTATTATTTATAACCGTAGATTTCCAGAAGAGAATATGTGACTTACTTTTGAAGTATAGTTAAGGCTCTTGGCAACTGTCAAGCAGTGTGTATGTGTAAGTTTTTTTTTTGGGTGTTAGTGCAATCGGCAGTCGTCGTGCTACTTTTAGATATTTGCATCAATCACCCGACACTCACACATATACACTGCTTAACACATATGTATACACTGCTTGACATTCCAGATTTTAAGTGGCCGAGGGCCTTAAGAGTTTGATATATGTATGTATAATAAGCAATATTTGTGTACTAAAATGTTAAATTATATTCTGAAAAAATTACATTTTTATCATTTGTAAAAAAAAATTTTAGTTTTTATTTTAATTTTGGTAAATTTTTTACATTGGCTGTGACCCCCCGCCCCCCCCAAAAAAAATTCTCTTACTACGCCACTGGTTGGGTTATGTGCGATTTTAAGGTGATTTTACAATCGTTTTTCTCTGTGTGTACTTCAATTTCATATATTTGTTACGGCAAAGTTGAATTACTGAATGTGTCGATCGTTATTCAAATACATGTAATTCCACTCTGCTGTCAGTTACACGGATTGCTGGATTGACGGAAAAGTATTCATTCTGACGCCCCTATTACTTATGCAAATGTTTGGACGAAAAATTGTCAAAATCCGTTGACGTCCACGTCCACTTTTATATATGTGTGGGTATTATAAAGTGGCCTAATAAAAACATTTAAGCGATATCTCTGTCAAATTTTGTGGCATGAGTCCAACTACGGACATACAATAAAAAATACAAAAAATTTGGAAAATGGGCGTGGCACCGCCTCCCTTTAGAAGCTGGAATATACGACATTTCGGAGCCCATAACTCGAAAAATAACCGATATATTATGACAAAACTTAGTGTTTACACTTTTATTACTTGTGTTAATATACATACGTTAAAAAATTTAGCGAAATCGGTTTATAACCACGCCTACTTTAAAAAAAAAAAAACATTTCTAAAATGGTATTGTGAAATTTGTGACGTGACATCTTTGTAACTAAAAGTCATAAAGGAATAAAATTTTGCACTAACAATAATGTTTATACGCTTAGTCGGAAAATTGATACAACTTTTGAAAATGCGGTATCCGCATCATATAAAATACACCGTGTTTCCCTCAAACGTAAACAAACAATGAAAGCATCCCTTTGCCAAAATAGTTGACTTATCTGGTCTAGCGCTCAAATGAAACTTTATATATCAAATTTCATATATAATTATTTCAGTAAGTTTTTTATAAAAATTTTAAATTTTGACAAATTATTTTGTTATTGTGGGCCTATGAATTTTCCACCACAAAAGGCTCAAATAATTAGCTTTCAGATGCAGTTTAAATCTTTTAACTATATCTATTGGTTCAAAAGTTATAATTTTTCCAACGAAAAAAGCCAAAAGGCGCCATAGTGCTTAGTCACTAGCAGTACTAGATTATGGAACAGAAAAATACACCAAGCCAAATGGCTGTCCCCTGATCAAAAAGGCGAAACCAAATTGATCACGTCATGATCGACGGCAGACACAGCTTCAGCATTCTAGACGCGCGCACAATCCGTGGTCCCAATGTCGACTCGGACAGCGAGGAAAGTTTGAAGTCGAGAGGATTCACATGATGCAGACAGCCAATGAATACACTACTCGGCTCTCACTCCTCTTCTATGAGAGCAATCCTTCACCAAACGATGTATATGAGGAATGGGAACACATCGCTCGTTCACTTCGTATCGCCGCTGAGGAATCTATTGGATAGCAGCGAGCCCGAGAAAACACCTGGTACGATAAGGACTGTAGTGATGCCTCGGAAAGAAAGAACGCCCCCTACAGGGCTACATTGTGTGCGGGCGCAACGCAGAGCCTAAGGGAGCGTTATCGAACAGCGAGGGAGGAAGAGAGGCGCCTTTTTCGAAAGAACAAAAGGAAGCTTCAGATTCTGGCGGGTAGGAATGATGCTCGAAAATTCTATCAAAAGAAAAGGGAGACCTCCACTGCGTTGGGAAAATCAGGTGTACAGCGATTCTGACTCCCTAGGTGTTCCCAAGTTGCGCAATGCTGCGAAAAATAACGTGCTCACGCCTTCCTGTTAATGTCCAAATGAAGTATAACTTATCGTTTATTAAAATTCGATAGGACTGCTGAATTTTCAGAAAACAGGGGGTGGCGAATGTACCCCAGTGGAGAATGTGCCCCCTTCTACCCTACATACCGACTAATCTGCTTAGGACCTTAAAACTTTTTGCATATTTTAAATTTGATATCGGAAATCGACCCAGGGACCTTTACTGCAAAAAATTTAAAATTTTTTATTAAATGTTATATTGATTCAAAACTATATATTCACATTCTAAAACGACTTTTCTTGCTCTGTTTTGGATATGCAAAATATATGCAACTTATATGCAGGTTATATGCGAGTTATATGCAAATTAAAAAGACACCTTTTTCACATAAGGTATGGAATTTTAAGTGATATACACAATAAGTAGATATAGTTGAATGTAAAAATCATTTGTATGCTGAATCATTTGTTCTATGTATAAAAAATACCCATTAACACCCAAAACAAAACTGCAGTCGGGAACTAATTTTTATTATAATAATGTTTAATATGAATAGGTAGTTTTAGTTGTAGTTAAAACCACAATATAGGTACTAGATTTGTTTTCTCCAGATTTATATGTTAAAAATGACTTGGGGCAGTGGCGTAGCTAGAGAATTTTTCGGGGGGGGGGGGGTCACAGCCAGTGTAAAAAATTTACCAAAATTAAAATTACCAAAAAAAACTACAATTTTTTTTACAAATGATAAAAATCGCTAGCTTAGAATGCAAATTGTGTAAGTCCTTTTTTAAAACTTTGTAGGAGAGACAAAAAACAAAAAAGGGAAAAAAAAATTCGAAATGAAAAAAAATTTCTGTTCATATAAATATTTTGGACTTACACAACTTTTTTCGCTTTTTGGTCTTACACAATTTGCGTATCACTGAATAACAATGAGTAGAAATATGACAAGTATCTCAGACTTGTTTAGCGCGGTGCGTATTTTATTTTTCTAGCGTTCTACATAAAAATACACTTTTTCATAATGCGAAAAGTAATTTTTTCAGACTATAATTTAACATTTTAGTACACAAATATCGCTTATAATACATATATCAAACTCTTAAGGCCCTTGGCCACTTAAAATCTGGAATGTTAAGAAGTGTATACATATGTGTGAGTGCCGGGTGATTGACGCAAATATCTAAAAGATTTGATTCTCATCAACGCGAGCCCGAACAAGAACGTGTAGCACGACGACTGCCGATTGCACTAACACGCACAAAAAACTCACACATACACACTGCTTGACATGCCAGATTGTCAGTTGCCAAGGGCCTTTAACTATACTTCAAAAGTAAGTCTCATATTCACTTCTGGAAATCTACGCGCATAGGTAGATTTTCAAGTTTTATGCGCCCAAAATTTAATTTTGTAAAATTGTTACAATTACAGAAAAAAAAAACATATCCACATATTGGAAATAGAATGGGGAACAATAATTCATCGCTTTTTTCCCGACCCCATACTCTGCACTTGCCCCAGATGGTCTTAACTTAGCATATCTGAAGTTGTTAAGTGTTAAACTATGTTCGAATCAGTGTTAGATAGCGTTTATGCGAAATAATATGTATTTTTTGACAGCACATTTGTATTTTTGACAGCAAATTTATATTTTCAGTAAATTTTAGATTAAATTTTCAGAAAGAATATATTAAATGGTTAAAAAATAGATTCCATTGCTGCAGCAGCTTTTTTAGTGGAAAAATAAATGGAAGAACAAAGGAATTTATACATTAATTTTAATTCAATTTTTTAAAATATTGCTTTCTATTATAAAAAAAAAGTGCCAACATATATGAAAACGGCATTTATAGAATACTGTCACCAAGTTTCATGAGAGAATATCTTGTAATTCGGAAATTAACACCGGATAAGCTTGGGTAGAATGAACCAATTTTATTTATTTACTAGAAATTTTTCAGTGAAACTTTCAGGAAATATTCTTTGGATGATAATTCATCTACCTTTAACGCTTTCAACTATTATTAAATTATAATATTAAAGTTTTCCAAAAGGAGAATTCGGCGCGGCCGAAGGCCGGTGACACAAAAAAGTCTTCTACATAAACATTGCTTTAACAAGGAATATCTCTTGCACTATAATCGTCTGGCGAGAGCGACTTTTTTTATGATCTGTGATAGGATCGTGGTTCATTATATACAAATTTTCCTTTAACACCAGTGGTACATTATTGCGATTCCCACCTTAACTATTAGTAATTTTAAATTATGAAAAAACTGGACTCCATGAACTCAATGGCAATGAAAATGCCAACTTTAGTGAAAATAACATTTACAGCTTATTCCCACAAAGTTTCATGCGAAAACCTCTTGCAGTTTGTTTGTTTTACACTATTTATAGTACATAATAAGTTATACTGATGCAATCTATGGATGACGCTCTACACTGTTCGCATATCAACAAGTTTTTATGGATCGCAAAATATAAAAGCAAATTTGGGATCCAGGTTGCGATCAATCAAATCATGAATATGTACATATCGTGTAGCAGCAATTTTGTGACTCGCCAGGACGCGTTGAGCATGAACGGATATAGAAGGTGCACGTTTCTTCGATTTGTTAGTTTCTTGTGCAAATGTTTGTAAATCATGTCGCATGGCGATATTTTAAATCTTTAAAAAGACACAGTCAGGCAAAAATGCTTAAAGGAGTACATCTTGGCACAGAAATTATGCCCGAGTTGCGCTACCCACTCATCTTACATGATCGTAGTAATAATACACAATTAAAATTATTTTCAGAAGCTTTTATTAAACAATAATATATAAATATTGCTAAAAAGGAGAATAAATTTTATTATTAAATAAAAGTTCAATACATTGAAACTCCTTGTACTTATTTTCCTCTATTCAGTCTATTGTACTAAAGCAGATTCCTTTTGTTCACTTATTTTGCAAAGAAAAGGCCAGTAGCATAGCTGAACCAAGCCCGTTTTGTATAATAATGTTGCATAAATTTAAAAATCATAGTTTAATTACATTAAATTGGTAATATTTCCAAAAATAATCAAAATTTCTATTGCCTCCGACACACAAAAGCTGACGGAAAGAATCGCTCCGATAAACTGTCAAAAATCCGATCCATCGTGAACCAGAATGCCGATTTCCGAACTTCGAAAAAATCTGACGTTCATCGGACGTCAATCGAATTGCAGAATGCCATTTGATCCGATTCACCTCCGATGAAAGTGGATCGTAAACCGGAATAGATGTGATAAAGAAAAAAAATAATAATAAACAAAAGAAAAAAACAAACTTCAAAATACCCGAATTGTTCAAATGCCCGTACAAACATACGGGTAATAAACAAACAAACAACTCTTCGAGCATTTAAACAACAACTGTTCGGGCTACTCGAAAATGTTCAAAAAAAATCGAGAGCTCTACTTTTAACATAAATTATTAAAATTTTGCATTAAACAAGCAATTTGGAATAGATGTACACAATAAAATATTTTTGGCCGCATAAAACTTGAAAATCTACCTATGTGCTACGGTTATAAATAATAATTTTCTTATATAATTTAGTTTTTTAATATTCCATTTTGACAGACATTAAGTAAAATCTCAAGTTCAGATACTCTTATACATTGCATATTTATTCCCATTGTAGTTTATACTAATATTATTTGATTAAGATGATAAGTAATTGAAAGACAACTTGAAATTTAAATAATTGGCGTTACTTTTCTGTTATTAGCATGTTAATAACAGAAATACCGTATAATAATTGTAGCGTTTGTTGAGCCGTAGGGAAGTGCAGGAACCGTAGGAATTTTACCACAAAAGAGCGAATATAATTACAAAGAATATAAATTGTGGTAAAATTCCTGCGGTTCTTGCACTTTCCTACGGCTCAACAAACGCTAGAATTATAAGTAATACTTCGTGAAAAAGCGCTAAATTTCGAAAAATTACTATTCTCATTGATTTTTTCCTGAAAAAGAAATGTATGCTAATAAAGTCAAAGATGGTTTTATGGTCAAAACGAATCTTTTGGGGGGGGGGGGGGGGTTTGGGTTTTCCCCAGACCCCCCCCCCGTTACTACGCCACTGACTTGGGGATAAAAACTGTTAAACCTCAATTATTACGCAAATATGCAAGTTATACATATGCAAACATGCAAGTTACATGGCCGCAGAGAGCGGTGCAGGGCCCCTGGGACAGTTCGCGTTTACGGGCCCCTCTAAAAAATAAATGGTTTTTCAGTTAAAATTTCTAACGGATATCCCTTAATAAGTTACTTATATTGAAAAATTCAACATCTTCATATGCAAACACTTATATTTTTGAATATTGTATGACAAGGTATATCTTTTTAGCTCTTCCTCTTTTCAAGCAGAAATATAATACGTATTTCACTTTTGCCACCTCTTAACCCAGAGAGGGCTTATTCTTTATACTGGTTCTGTGTTATATTGGGGTTTTGTGTGTTTTTGGCTTGAAGATCCTCTCACGTTCGGTATCCAGCATTATGCTTTCCCTTTATGTTTTCATTATTGCAGCAGAAATTTTTTTACACTCAGAGAAAAAGCAACCTAAATTTCAGTATAGCGGGCTTGAATCAAGCCGAAAACGTTATGAAAGTCTGTTAAGCTTGAAAATGCTAAAATCAAGAATATATTCTTAATTTTAGAACGGCATTTTTGAGAAGAAAAAGCTTGTATTAAGAACTTTCCGGTTTGAAACAAGTTTGAATAAATTTATTTTAAGCATTGCTCGTGATTGATTTGAGAAAGTGCGTTCTTATTTTCAGGATATTCAACTTTGTTTTAAGAATGCTTATACTTGCTTTCCACTTTTTCGAAATTCAAATTTCGAAATCATTTAACCCACCTAACAAAAATTGGAGAGAACATTTTTTTTATTTCTTTGCATTGTATTTTATTATTTTTTTAATGGATGAGTCATATATACATGTAAGGAGATGCAATCCTTATTATCACTACATATACATATATAATTTAGTCTTTACATACATACTTATAAATAAGAAAGATCTACATACATATACATATCTTATACCGAACTCATTTTAGAAAAGTGTATACATTTTTCCGTAATCTTTTTAAAAAAAAAACCCAGTCAATACTTCCACTACCAACACAGATTTTCACCACCCAATTTGAGTGGTAATATCCCTATAAAAAACAATTTTGAACCGGTTCTTACCAACACCGATTGTCTGGAATCCAACAGTTTTGGCCACGATTTAAAAAAGTCAACGGCTTCCAAATTATTCAAGTTTTGCTTTCGCGGTTTATACATACATGCCCACTTTACTTGTTTGGCCACTCCTCCACATTGGATGCAATTATTCATCTATATCAAATTATTAAAAGCCATATTAAAACATAAGCAAAATTCTCATCAGCGCGATAACTCTTACCTGTTCCTGTTTCCTAGCAAATGATTTCACGCGAAGCTCGATTCACAATCCCAGCGGGGGAATAGCTATTTTTTTTGTTTTATTAATCTCTTTCACACAAAAGTCAACAACTATTGAAAATTATATATTTTCTGGTAAACATTTGGCTCTGGTGCTCTTAAATTAGGAATTTCATTCTTAAACCAAGATTTTTTCAGTTTTTTATCTTGTTTCAAGAATGCTATTCTTGATTCAAAATTGTGGAAACTTAAATTTCATTTATTTTTTATAAATTTCTGTAATTCTTAATTCAAGTACGACACAGCTTGTTTTTAGCCCGCAACTTTTCTCTGAGTGTACAATTGCCTACTCGATCGTCAAAAAAATTAACACTATTTTTACCTGGCGTTACTTACGTTCAACTTTAGAGGTGGGACACTATCGATAGTGCCACCATCGATAGTTTTTGACAGTTTAGAAAAAACTATTGATAGTCTATCGATAGAACTATCGCCGAAAATTTGAAAAATTCAGGAAAACATCAAAATCTCAATTTTTTACGTTCAGTCCAGTATATTTTAGTACACGGAAGTGAAAGTTTGAAGCCGAAACAAAAAAAAAAATCCTCTACACAGAGCCAAATGGCCACCTAAAATGCCCTATAAATTAGAACAAAGTTTAGCGGATTACTCTGCGCTTTCTCTCCAATAAGATGCCCGTCTTATTATGACTGGATGTCTCATTTTAACAAAACTAAGAATCTGTAAAACTAATATGAAAAGCTTTTCAATATAATTAAGAAGATGACCCGTGGATTTTAGATGAAATCCTTTTCAGTAAAATTTAATAGATAACCTATAAAAATAAGATGAAAACCTCTTATATAAAATTAAGATGATTCCTAGAATGATTCCTAGAATAAATATGGAAACCTTTTCACATATATTTAGCAGATAACCTGTAAAATGAAGACGAAACCCTGTTGAATCTTGAATCATTAGAAACTCCTCTTAATTGTAATAAGCCGATGATCTTATCAATTTGAAATGATTTCCACCTGAATTTAAATACATTGGCCAGTTTATAATTAAGAAAAATTAAAAAAATTTTTTTTTTGGTAGAAGTTATAATAACAAAGTTACAATAAAAAAAAACTATTTCGGCGGTATTTCGCGGGATCAGAAAAAAAAAACAAATAAAAATTTTTTCTATAATCCTCTCAATATAAGCTTCAAATTTAGGGTCGGACTTTTACAACTTAACATATACTGAATTGCTTAAAAAAATTAGTTAAATAATTGCTACGTTAAATAACTTTGTGACGTAACTTCTTTGTTTATTAATTTAGTAAAACCGTTTCAAGGCTTGTCATGAATTTTTAAGCACTTTCATTTGGTAAAACAAAGAGGATAATTCAGGGACATACAAATAAGTTAGCTGACCCAACTATGTGAAAACGACTTCATAGCTCAAAAGGACATTATAAGGAAATGTAGAGCTTCAAAATACGATACTAATGACGTATAAGTTTTAAAAATCGGATGATAAATAACAAAGTTACAAGAAAAAAACCATTTCGGCGGCATTTCGCGGGGTCAAAAAAAATTTTTTTTGTGTCCCTTAACCCTCTCAACATAAGCTTCAAATTTAGGGGCGGATTATTACAACATTTTTTTCGACCCTATCTAATGACCACTATCCTTATAGTAAGACCTCCAAACCGTTTAATTTTGCGAAATTTTGTCTGAGGGATTTTTTAATAAATAAAAAAAGAGTTAAATATAAATTTTAATATAAGACGGTGATCGGCGCTGTTTCCATTTCGGGTCAGTCAGCCAGAGAACTGCGCATTTGTTTTCTCTGCCTGTGCACGCATGCATACTTATGTATGTATGTTAAGACGTTAATGAAAAATTTTGGATTAGGTACATAGTAGGAATATGATGTATTGTGGAACGATCTTCCGTCATCCCTTGTCAATTTTGGTTTGGAGACAAACCGGTTTCGGCTAATATGCGCCATCTTCAGTGTCTCTTTTCGTTCTGAATTATCTTGTGTAAGTTCGATAGTACTTATAGTAACTAACTTCCATCGTTTGGTCACGTACTTCGTGTTCATGTGATGTGTTCGTGCATTCGTGCGTTCGGGCAACGTGCATGCGTGCGTGCGAGTCTGTACGTTTAGGTATGCAAATCTATTTTTGTATCCTCATTAACCCGAATAACCCTGGTGTTGCCATATGGCAACGCAATGAGAGGTTCTTTTGAAAGTCTGTAAAAACTGAACGAATTAAGGTAAATGGGTGTACGTTAACCGTTATGAAGCAGAAATATCGGCCCTAACACTTGTCGCATAGAATATAAAATTTGAGTGAAAGCTTTCATAGTTATAACATCGTGAAGTTGAGTGAAACAAAAAAAAAGTGAACAAAATGACAAAAAATGAGCAGACGTAATAAGTAAGTGCCTATAATTTATTTAAAAAAAGCATAAACACTATCGAGTTGCATCGTTTGAAAAGGTTTTTAGTCAAAATTCATGAAAAGAAAATAAGCGATGTAAAAAATTTTGTTTGAGATGGTTTTCTTTGTTGTTTTTTGCTTAAGTTGCTATATGGCAACGCCAGGGTCGATAGGGTAAAGGTTTTTTCTGATAAATTTGTTGCGGTCACCCTGTGGTTCTGGGATGAGAACCGCACATTGTGGATTGTGATGAGAGGCATAACTTGTGGATCTTGATGAGAGGCACGAATACAACCCTGTCTGTCACTTTTGGCAATCACGTGTGGGCAAGACTTATTTATAGAAGGTTAACCTGCTAAACAGCTGATTGCTAACTCTTTACTTTTTATTCATATTGTGGTGCTTATGTCAAACTTATGTCAATTTTGATCTTGACGCAATATGATTTCTACAATGTCGGGCGGTGATTTTGACAGAAGCACCACAGAATACACAAACAGTTTACATGGAGTGAATATGTATGTATGTCCGTATGTCATACTGCGAAAGCCTTCTATTAACGGATCATGTGTGTGGGCCATCTCACTAACGGACAGGAGAGAACCGAAGGGCAGCTAACTGGAAAAAAGTTGGCGTCGGTTGCATTTTAGCGGCAACCACCAACGGATATTGACGGAGAAGTTTGAAGAAACTGCTTCTATAGCAACATCTCAGCGGCAAAACCTCGTGGCAAGAAGCCACCAATATCTGGTAACAGGAGCGGCATCGAACTAAATAAGTGCAGCGACAGCGCAAGGAATAGGCCCCGGTGCAACATAACCAAAACGCGCTAAGGTTTTTCTTGGCGTTTTCGGGATTGAGGACTGTGTCCTCACCAGGAGGCCATCGGAACAGCCGTCTTAGGAAACAGGTGAGTGAGGAATAAGAAAATGGGACCATTGCACACCCGAGTCGTGTAAGCTAATTGATGCATGTATCTAAGCAGGTGGGCCGCTGAAAATAACTGCGGCACGTGGGCCCAGCCCTTACCGACACCAGCGGCCGACGTTCAGAGCGGAGTCCGGAAGCGCAAAATACATGCCGGTAGCGTTACAAACACTTTCCGGACACGTGACTACTACATTGCAGAATCCAGGTGCTAATACGCCGGGAAAGAAATTCACCATATGCGAGGCGCACATGAACGACAATCATCCGATCAAGTAAAATACCCATATATCAGCAACGAGAGAGACTGGGCCAACCTCCCGCAATATTCAATAATCCGAAGATCACCGAAGGCGGGGACATCCACGAGAAACCACAATCACATAACCTCAAAACCCGCCGGAATCGCCAGAGCCACGTGAAAGCTCCACGGGAGAACAACGAACGGCATGTGCTGAGCACCACCACTATAAAAATTACTACGCCTACAACCAAGTCGTCAAAAGCACTCGGGACGATTCGTCGAGTACCACCCCAGCTTCGTTGCAGACAGACGAGTGCACAATACCACCGCTACGAGGAAGCAGCACCAGGTTTCTAGTATTAAGATATGTGTATCTGTAGGTAAAAGTAGATACGAGTGTATGAGTGCGTAGGTAGCGAGAAAGACGAGTATACAACTATTCGGGGACTAGGAAAGATTGGTTTTTATCAACGGTGGCAAGACCAGTGCATCGCTGGTAGTCCTAATATTCATCGCAATCAGGAATCGTAAGATATAAGCGTATCAGGCGTATCAGAGGGGGGGGGGGGGGGGCTGAAGGCGGTGTCGTCACACCTTGTGTGAGTACGAACGATTTTCATCGATTTTAACTTGGGTTAGTCGGGTTGGTAGTCCGACAGGGGCACAGGGCGGGATTTACTGTGGCGAGCCACACCCCAAATACCCAGTTCCCGGGCGCCTTGAGGTTGGTGAGGGAGTAGGGCCGACCGGTGAAAGCTAGCCTCTCCTGAAGGAATCAAATCCGTGCCTTAACGTGTATGTAGATGCGCATGTATGCATGTATAAATATGTATAACTGCCACAGTCGTGTTTTTTGATATACCGGAGTTGACCCTTGAATTATACGGTTGAGACTACGTTAGATTTAGCTCACCCACCATCGTAACTTTATTTTGTAAACTTACCCAGTTAGTTGCAGGCATGTGAGATAGATTTGCATGTGTAAGTGTGTGTATACATATTCATCTATGCGACCTGCCAATGCATATGTATGTATATGTATGCCAGCCGAACTTTTAGTTGCTAATGTATTGAACGCATTTGCTTAGGAAGTGAATGTAAACAAACCAAGAACTTACGTTTATGGTAAGGAGCATACATATGCATTTGCATGAAAGAGGAGCAGGTTAAATTTAAGTGGATTTTGATTATGGCACTCGACCATGATGGCCAATGTGGGAGGGATTGACATGTGAAGGTCTTCGGTGTTGAGCGATTAATCCAATCGATGTCTGGCTATCGCTGCGAATCGAACAAATGCGCTCATATAGGTCCGGCTATATTCATGCCAACTTTGGTATTTTAACAGAGCGCCTGAGGGCAGGCAACACATTTCGGTTGAAGCGTATGTATGTATATGCCCAAGACCTCACTTGTTAATCCGACACATATTGGTTTCTAAAGCTAAGTGGAACCGAATTTGAAAGTAGCATATTTTTTCAAGAGCCCCAGGGGCTAGAGCAAATGTAATCTGAGATGTGATACCATTGTCACAATTTTGAGTTGACATCATTGATGATTGTGAAGCGAAGTAACAGAATTTAGTTTGTAGTTGCTTTTTTTTTGTGCCAGTTCGCCAATATGAATGTTGCGCTGAGAAGTAGGCAACACATTAATGTTTAAGCACATGTATTCACATGCATGAATACAATCGAGTCGATAGATTTTCTTTCTTTTTTTTTTCTTTTTGAATTTTAAGCGAAGTAGCGTGGATTGGTGTTCCAAAGCACCATAACATTTGTGCAGAGTGTTGCACACGATTGCTATAATTAGAAACAGAATTTTATTGTATTGAATTCACGATCCTGTTGAAGTAGCAATTTATAGCAGTGCATATGAGAGCCTAAGTATATTTTATACCAGTTTGTATGCGCAAACGAAGCGCCTGAAGGTAGGCAATATATTTTGTATCTAAGATTAGCTGCACAGACAGCATAAGTATGTATTGGTATCTTTGTAAATACCCTGCAAAAAATGCGATCACTCCGGGATACATCCGGGACAACTCGCAAGGGAGCATGCGATTACTACCAATTTGTATCTCTTTATATGGGTTGAAGTGTTCTCTTTTGTTTGAGCATGTCCTATGAAGAGACTAATTGTACCCAGTTTGTACCCGAACGGGTAGCAAAAGCGCACAATTGTACCCGTTTTGTACCCGAACAGGTAGCAAATGCGACACATCCATTTGTGCGACTAATTGTACCCGTTTGATACCCTTTCGGGTACAATTCGTCTACAATTAGTATACATATGTACCCGTTCGGGTACAATTGGGAACAATTGTAGACTAATTGTACCCGAAAGAGAGCGCTCCCGGACAAATCTTTTTAGAGACTCGTCGCACACTTTTTTACAGGGTAAACCATGAATTGTTAATTATTATTATAACTTTGGCGATTTCTGATTTCAGATACAATGCAGACGGACGGACGGGATGGAATGGGAATGAGTGAAGGGAGTCACTGAGGGAGTGTAGGGGATTAGTTATTGGGGTCGGCAAACAAAAATAGCCACTGCCGACCATGGAAGGGAGGGTCAAGAGTGGCCGGCCAAATGTCACCATGGCCGAGGGCGGGCATCTGGGGCGGACGATGGGGGTTGGGGGTTGACAAGGGACGGGGCAGAGGAAGCGGCGGGGTATTCCAGAGGCAAAATGTCAAGTATGGTACGATTTTTTTTCTTGTATGGTGCTGAGGGTAAGAGTCGGGGTGCCCAAGAACCACCCACAGTCCGGCGAGCTAGCTCGTGCTTAAACGCAAGCGTACCATGGCATGTCCCGACACACCTAGGGGAGTTAGAAGAGGGAAATAGAGAGTTCAGTTGTAGCCAGCACGTAACAGAAATGGCGCCCAACGTGGGGCCCACAACCGAGTGGAGCCTTAGCAACAAAAGCGGACTAGCTTCAGGGATATTCACGTCGGTTTCCTTCGCAAGTATTGCAATTTTTGTTTTACAAATATATTTTTTTTTTTTAAATTCATTTTAACATTGTGTAACTTGACTTGGCTTTGTCATGGCCGATCAATAGTACCGATGTGGGGGGCACAGTGGTTGAGGGGGGGTTTTCTATCAGCTTGTTTGGGCGGTTCTTAAGCTGGACAATAGTGATAGAGGGTCAGCCTTGACTACTGGGGGTCCATATCACGAGGAGCTCGTTTTGTGGATGGTAGAGCGGACGATAGTGCTCGTGGTGGGATATCGTTGGGGGGTTGAGCCGTCGAGTAGCTTGATGGGTGGGTGAAATGCCAGCCAATAGTATTCACAGCTCTGGGGACCTTTTCGGGGCGGACTGAAATGACGGACGACGATAGGTGGACAGGCATTGTTTCTGAACGAAGAATCGCCAAGTTATTTATCATTTAAATTTCTTAATTTTTATTTTTTTTTTTTTTTTGATTGCATTTTGTTTTGGGTTTTTCTTAAAACCACGTCTATTTACCACGTATATTTGAGAGGTTTTTTTTTGGGTGGAATCTTCGGACACTCCAAAGCGGAGTAAGCTCCACGGTGGGACAAACGAGTCCCGATATATCTTTAACTTTGGGAGATCTCTCTCCTTTGGTTTTTTTTATTTTGGTTTTTTTTTTTTCTTTCCGTTTTGTTTTTTTCTTGGTATTTTCTGTTTTCCCTTCTATCACTTTTGGTTTTGTACGATTGCAGTGCGGCGGGTGACGGCGAGGGAATAACGGGCGACGACACCAGAGCGGACACCCCTTCCGAGAGAAGATAGTCCTCCCGGAAGGATAAATGGACAGTTGAATTTTTTTTGACACAATTTTTTTGATATTTGCAGAGACCTATACAAATTTTTTTTTGTTACCTAGCGTGCGCGCTAGTGCGGAATTCGGCCGCAATCAATACGCGCCTTGACGCCGCGTCAAGGACGAGAACATCGATCAGTCGGGTCAACGCGCTGAACATTTGTTTCAAAGATCAAGCAAGCGCTGTCATCGCGCTAGGATTTGGAGGCGCGCGCCATGCCGGACTCGAAGGAGAAGAAATCGACGCTGCGAAGCGCCACGGGTGCGGGGTTTAGCAGAGGCGCGACGGCGGCAGCACCGTCTGGCGACGGTGAGGAACAAAAGAAGGCAAAGTTCGCGGAGCATAGCGCGGAGGGAAAACGAGAGCGCGGCGACGCGTCCGCCAATGAAGAGGAGCACCAGGAAGCAGGAGCGCGCGGATCACAAGCGCAGGTGTCAACGCCAACCATCAATCCCGGGGACGCGCTTGCCACCGCCTTCAGTGACGAGCTTATGCGAAGGTTTGAGCTGCTGTTTGTTCAGCATCAGCTGGAGGTCAGCCGCTCGACCACGGAGGCAATCCAAGGAGTTGTGCATACGCTCAAGAAAGACGTCAGCGGATTGGCGGGCAGGATGGACAACCTCGAGAGCGCGGGCGCAAGCCCTCATAGTCGCGGGCGGTTGGAGCGCGGACACTGGCTATCGGACGCGGATGCCGCGCCGCCAAGCGCAAACTCCGGCGCTGGCGAGCCAGAGCAGGGGAAAGTGCGCGCCAATCAGGCACGAGTCGGAAGCTTGGACCACCAACGCCAGAGCGCAGACAGGAGACAGGCGCACGATGGGAAAGAGGCGCTACCAAGACGATACGCGACTGGCAGCTCAAGTTCGATGGCGGCCCAAAGGCAATTCCAATCGAACGCTTTATGTTTCGGGTTGAGACGCTTCGGACGAAGAACAACATCTCGTCTCAAGACCTGTATGCCAATTTTCACTTGCTACTCGAGGGCCAAGCCCAAGAGTGGTATTGGCTATATACTGAGGAACAGCCGGAAGATAGCGCGGTGGACTTTAGCGCGTTCCGAACCGCGATGATAGAACACTTTCGCAAGGCGGATTGCGACGAGGAGATCCGCCAAGCGATGAACGAACGCAAGCAGGAATACAATGAGAAGTTCGAGGTGTTCTATGCTGATGTGCGCGGAATGGAACTGACGATGAGGACCAGGCTGCCCGAGCGAAGCCTCGTTAACCTGATGAGACGAAACTTAAAGCCTAGGATCAAAAATTTGATCTTTGGTTGCCAGATTGAGACGCTGGAGGATTTGCGTCGGGAATTCCGCCGCGCGGAAAAACATTTGGCGGAATACGAGGCCAAGCCGTACCGGAAGAAGACGTTGGATGAGTTGGATGGCGGTCAAGGCGATGAAGAAGTGGACGCGGTGGAGGCGTTCCATAAGCCGGCGCGCGGGATGAGTACCAATGACGCAAACGGAAGGCGAGGCGCCGCAACGTCTCGAAAGCTTGATGGAACCATCTGCGACGGAAGAATCCATAACATGGTTTGCTACAAGTGCAACCAGACCAGTAGGCAGCTGTGTGAGTGATGTCGGCAGAAAAACCAGGAGAGTGGCGGGAAGTCCGGGGAGCCTGGCCAGTCTCGTACAACCCCGGAGAACTGACAACCCCAACCAACAACATCAAAATCTTGAAGCAACCTGATATGACCACAGAACCGGATCGGACAACACCCACGGAGCAGTCTAGCAGTGAGACAGTGCCAGAGTCGGCGCGCCGAACTTCTCCATGGCTGTCGTTGCAGGAGAGGCAGGCCAGATACGACGCTGCGCGCAAGAGAATATTTGGCAATTCGCCGAACCAAGAAAGCGGAGCATTTGGCTTTGTCATGGCCGATCAATAGTACCGATGTGGGGGGCACAGTGGTTGAGGGGGGGTTTTCTATCAGCTTGTTTGGGCGGTTCTTAAGCTGGACAATAGTGATAGAGGGTCAGCCTTGACTACTGGGGGTCCATATCACGAGGAGCTCGTTTTGTGGATGGTAGAGCGGACGATAGTGCTCGTGGTGGGATATCGTTGGGGGGTTGAGCCGTCGAGTAGCTTGATGGGTGGGTGAAATGCCAGCCAATAGTATTCACAGCTCTGGGGACCTTTTCGGGGCGGACTGAAATGACGGACGACGATAGGTGGACAGGCATTGTTTCTGAACGAAGAATCGCCAAGTTATTTATCATTTAAATTTCTTAATTTTTATTTTTTTTTTTTTTTTGATTGCATTTTGTTTTGGGTTTTTCTTAAAACCACGTCTATTTACCACGTATATTTGAGAGGTTTTTTTTTTGGTGGAATCTTCGGACACTCCAAAGCGGAGTAAGCTCCACGGTGGGACAAACGAGTCCCGATATATCTTTAACTTTGGGAGATCTCTCTCCTTTGGTTTTTTTTATTTTGGTTTTTTTTTTTTCTTTCCGTTTTGTTTTTTTCTTGGTATTTTCTGTTTTCCCTTCTATCACTTTTGGTTTTGTACGATTGCAGTGCGGCGGGTGACGGCGAGGGAATAACGGGCGACGACACCAGAGCGGACACCCCTTCCGAGAGAAGATAGTCCTCCCGGAAGGATAAATGGACAGTTGAATTTTTTTTCACACAATTTTTTTGATATTTGCAGAGACCTATACAAATTTTTTTTTGTTACCTAGCGTGCGCGCTAGTGCGGAATTCGGCCGCAATCAATACGCGCCTTGACGCCGCGTCAAGGACGAGAACATCGATCAGTCGGGTCAACGCGCTGAACATTTGTTTCAAAAATCAAGCAAGCGCTGTCATCGCGCTAGGATTTGGAGGCGCGCGCCATGCCGGACTCGAAGGAGAAGAAATCGACGCTGCGAAGCGCCACGGGTGCGGGGTTTAGCAGAGGCGCGACGGCGGCAGCACCGTCTGGCGACGGTGAGGAACAAAAGAAGGCAAAGTTCGCGGAGCATAGCGCGGAGGGAAAACGAGAGCGCGGCGACGCGTCCGCCAATGAAGAGGAGCACCAGGAAGCAGGAGCGCGCGGATCACAAGCGCAGGTGTCAACGCCAACCATCAATCCCGGGGACGCGCTTGCCACCGCCTTCAGTGACGAGCTTATGCGAAGGTTTGAGCTGCTGTTTGTTCAGCATCAGCTGGAGGTCAGCCGCTCGACCACGGAGGCAATCCAAGGAGTTGTGCATACGCTCAAGAAAGACGTCAGCGGATTGGCGGGCAGGATGGACAACCTCGAGAGCGCGGGCGCAAGCCCTCATAGTCGCGGGCGGTTGGAGCGCGGACACTGGCTATCGGACGCGGATGCCGCGCCGCCAAGCGCAAACTCCGGCGCTGGCGAGCCAGAGCAGGGGAAAGTGCGCGCCAATCAGGCACGAGTCGGAAGCTTGGACCACCAACGCCAGAGCGCAGACAGGAGACAGGCGCACGATGGGAAAGAGGCGCTACCAAGACGATACGCGACTGGCAGCTCAAGTTCGATGGCAGCCCAAAGGCAATTCCAATCGAACGCTTTATGTTTCGGGTTGAGACGCTTCGGACGAAGAACAACATCTCGTCTCAAGACCTGTATGCCAATTTTCACTTGCTACTCGAGGGCCAAGCCCAAGAGTGGTATTGGCTATATACTGAGGAACAGCCGGAAGATAGCGCGGTGGACTTTAGCGCGTTCCGAACCGCGATGATAGAACACTTTCGCAAGGCGGATTGCGACGAGGAGATCCGCCAAGCGATGAACGAACGCAAGCAGGAATACAATGAGAAGTTCGAGGTGTTCCATGCTGATGTGCGCGGAATGGAACTGACGATGAGGACCAGGCTGCCCGAGCGAAGCCTCGTTAACCTGATGAGACGAAACTTAAAGCCTAGGATCAAAAATTTGATCTTTGGTTGCCAGATTGAGACGCTGGAGGATTTGCGTCGGGAATTCCGCCGCGCGGAAAAACATTTGGCGGAATACGAGGCCAAGCCGTACCGGAAGAAGACGTTGGATGAGTTGGATGGCGGTCAAGGCGATGAAGAAGTGGACGCGGTGGAGGCGTTCCATAAGCCGGCGCGCGGGATGAGTACCAATGACGCAAACGGAAGGCGAGGCGCCGCAACGTCTCGAAAGCTTGATGGAACCATCTGCGACGGAAGAATCCATAACATGGTTTGCTACAAGTGCAACCAGACCAGTAGGCAGCTGTGTGAGTGATGTCGGCAGAAAAACCAGGAGAGTGGCGGGAAGTCCGGGGAGCCTGGCCAGTCTCGTACAACCCCGGAGAACTGACAACCCCAACCAACAACATCAAAATCTTGAAGCAACCTGATATGACCACAGAACCGGATCGGACAACACCCACGGAGCAGTCTAGCAGTGAGACAGTGCCAGAGTCGGCGCGCCGAACTTCTCCATGGCTGTCGTTGCAGGAGAGGCAGGCCAGATACGACGCTGCGCGCAAGAGAATATTTGGCAATTCGCCGAACCAAGAAAGCGGAGCATGCGCAGCGGACGTAGCCGAGCTCGTGGTGAACAATAAATGGCGGAAGATTCTGGCACTGCGAAGACGCTCCAAAGAAAGAAGACGCGAAGTGAGGACGCTAGAGGAAGCCGTGATACGAGATGCTGTAGATAAGAGGCCATATGTGCATGTTGAGGTGGAAGGAGTGAAAGTACAAGGCTTGCTAGATAGTGGCGCTTCGATTAGTTGCTTCGGATCGGGAGCGAAAGCGTGGGGTGAAAAGATGGCGGAGAAATTACACAAGCTAAAGGACAATTTGAGGACGGCGGACGGGCAGGCGCAAGCAGTTGTTGGGAAGATCAGCGTAGGGGTTACGTGGCGCGGTATGACAAAGCAGATGACTTTGTACTTGGTGCCAAGTTTAAAACAGGAACTGTACCTGGGTATCGACTTCTGGGACACTTTTGGAGTGGCACCGATGGTTATCTCAGAGTTAGATACCCAGGGTCAGTTGGAGCTGACACCCACCCAAAGTCATGAACTGGAGCGCGTCAAAAGGTTGTTCACATCGTTCTCGGAGCTCGGCCTCGGTAGAACCCACCTGATGGAACATGTCATCGAGGTGACAGATGATACCATCCCGATCAAGCAACGCCACTATCCAATGTCGCCCATCAAGCAGAAATATGCGTATGCGGAGCTCGACCGAATGCTGGAATTGGACGTCATCGAGGAAAGTAACAGCGCTTGGAGTTCACCGATAGTGCTGGTAGAAAAACCGGGGAAGAAGAGGCTATGTGTCGACATGAGGAAACTGAATGAGCGAACGAAAAAGGACGCCTATCCAACGCAGCATGTCGAGGGAATTCTGGCGCGGCTTCGCGAGACACACTTCATTTCCGGCATTGACCTTAAAGACGCATTCTGGCAAATCCCGTTGGAGCAGTCGTCAAGGGAGAAGACGGCGTTCACGGTGCCAGGGCGGCCGTTATACCAGTTTAAGGTCATGCCGTTTGGATTGTGCAACGCCAGTCAGAGGCTATGCAGGCTGATGGATAAAGTCATTCCGGCGCGCTTAAGGGAGAATGTCTTCATCTACATAGACGACCTTCTGGTATGTTTCTCAGACTTCCAATCGCACTTGATGCACCTGGCGGAGGTGGCAGAGTGTTTGGCTAACGCTGGGTTGACTATAAACCTGCAGAAGTCAAAATTCTGCCAAAAGGAGCTGAAGTATTTGGGCTTCATCGTAGGTGAAGCTGAGGACAGACCCAGAGAAGGTGCGGTCTATTGTAGAATTTCCCGTGCCGGCGACCATCAGGCAGCTGCTCGGCATGTGCGGCTGGTATAGGCGCTTCATTCCGAACTTCGCCACAGTGGCCGCACCCATGACCGAGTGCCGAGTCGTACGTCTCGATCAGACAACACGTTGAGCAGAACGCCGAGCGCCTACCGGATCTGCGAGTACTGGACGGCGTTGTGTACAAAAGGGTACGCCCCAGGTGCGCCGAGGAATCTGAGGATTCAATATGGCGGGTGTGGGTGCCGGAAGGACTGAGGCAAACTCTGGTGAGGAAGGCTCATTGTGACCCATCGGCAGGGCACGGAGGCACGGCCAAGACGCTGTATAGGCTGAGGAGCAAGTTCTTCTGGCCAGGTATGACCGGCATGGTGAGAGATTTCGTGGCGACCTGCGAAGCATGCAAGGGCGCCAAGGCGCCAAACGTTTCCTCGAGGCCACCTATGCAAGATCGTTTCAGGACGGAGAGACCATTCCAGCGCGTGTACGTGGATTTTTGTGGGCCGTATCCCCGCACACGATCAGGGAACACGATGGTGTTTGTGGTAGTTGACCACTTGACGAAATTCGTCTTCTTCAAGCCAATGCGGCAGGCAACAGCGGCGGATGTGATAAATTACCTCGAGCAGGATGTGTTTCATGTATTTGGGGTGCCAGATACCCTGCACTCGGACAATGGGAGGCAATTTCTTGCAGACTCCTTCGTAGGGTTTCTGAGGACTCATGGCGTGGAACACGTGAAAACGGGCTCGTATGCGCCCCAAGCAAACGCGTCCGAGAGAGTGAACCGCTCGTTGCTTGCCATGCTAAGAACCTACATCGCGGGAGCAGATCAGACAAGCTGGGACAAGTATGTGTCCTCGGCAGCCTTCGCACTGCGGAGCGCGGTGCATGAGGCGATCGGGTTAGAGCCCTACAAGGCGTTGTTTGGGCAAGCGATGATGCAACATGGAAGCGATTATGAGGTTCTGCGGCGGCTGGATATGCTGAAGGAAGACGATGCGGAGGTCCTTGACCGAAGGGATCGGTTGTGGCTCCTGAGAGAGCGTCTGATTCGCGGCCTGGAAGAGGCATACAAGAAGGGACAGCAAACATATAACACTCGAGCACGTCCCGTTAGATACCGAGAGGGCGAAATAGTATACAGGAGGAACTTTAAGCTGAGCAACGCAGCAGATGGTTACAATGCCAAGCTGGCCCCCAAGTATCTGAGGTCAATAGTGTTGACGGTCAAGGGAAATGCCCTCTACGAACTTGGCGATCACGCGGGACGATCGGTGGGCGTGTTCCATGCCAAAGACATGCGGCGGTAGGAGGCCTGTGATAGGAAGGTTGACCAGCTCTTCGAGCGCATTGCTGAAGGGTACTCCAGCTGCAGCGCTCGCCCTGTTGCAGTCACTCTGTGGTTCTGGGATGAGAACCGCACATGTGGATTGTGATGAGAGGCATAACTTGTGGATCTTGATGAGAGGCACGAATACAACCCTGTCTGTCACTTTTGGCAATCACGTGTGGGCAAGACTTATTTATAGAAGGTTAACCTGCTAAACAGCTGATTGCTAACTCTTTACTTTTTATTCATATTGTGGTGCTTATGTCAAACTTATGTCAATTTTGATCTTGACGCAATATGATTTCTACAATGTCGGGCGGTGATTTTGACAGAAGCACCACAGAATACACAAACAGTTTACATGGAGTGAATATGTATGTATGTCCGTATGTCATACTGCGAAAGCCTTCTATTAACGGATCATGTGTGTGGGCCATCTCACTAACGGACAGGAGAGAACCGAAGGGCAGCTAACTGGAAAAAAGTTGGCGTCGGTTGCATTTTAGCGGCAACCACCAACGGATATTGACGGAGAAGTTTGAAGAAACTGCTTCTATAGCAACATCTCAGCGGCAAAACCTCGTGGCAAGAAGCCACCAATATCTGGTAACAGGAGCGGCATCGAACTAAATAAGTGCAGCGACAGCGCAAGGAATAGGCCCCGGTGCAACATAACCAAAACGCGCTAAGGTTTTTCTTGGCGTTTTCGGGATTGAGGACTGTGTCCTCACCAGGAGGCCATCGGAACAGCCGTCTTAGGAAACAGGTGAGTGAGGAATAAGAAAATGGGACCATTGCACACCCGAGTCGTGTAAGCTAATTGATGCATGTATCTAAGCAGGTGGGCCGCTGAAAATAACTGCGGCACGTGGGCCCAGCCCTTACCGACACCAGCGGCCGACGTTCAGAGCGGAGTCCGGAAGCGCAAAATACATGCCGGTAGCGTTACAAACACTTTCCGGACACGTGACTACTACATTGCAGAATCCAGGTGCTAATACGCCGGGAAAGAAATTCACCATATGCGAGGCGCACATGAACGACAATCATCCGATCAAGTAAAATACCCATATATCAGCAACGAGAGAGACTGGGCCAACCTCCCGCAATATTCAATAATCCGAAGATCACCGAAGGCGGGGACATCCACGAGAAACCACAATCACATAACCTCAAAACCCGCCGGAATCGCCAGAGCCACGTGAAAGCTCCACGGGAGAACAACGAACGGCATGTGCTGAGCACCACCACTATAAAAATTACTACGCCTACAACCAAGTCGTCAAAAGCACTCGGGACGATTCGTCGAGTACCACCCCAGCTTCGTTGCAGACAGACGAGTGCACAATACCACCGCTACGAGGAAGCAGCACCAGGTTTCTAGTATATGTGTATCTGTAGGTAAAAGTAGATACGAGTGTATGAGTGCGTAGGTAGCGAGAAAGACGAGTATACAACTATTCGGGGACTAGGAAAGATTGGTTTTTATCAACGGTGGCAAGACCAGTGCATCGCTGGTAGTCCTAATATTCATCGCAATCAGTAATCGTAAGATATAAGCGTATCACGCGTATCAGAGGGGGGGGGGCTGAAGGCGGTGTCGTCACACCTTGTGTGGGTACGAACGATTTTCATCGATTTTAACTTGGGTTAGTCGGGTTGGTAGTCCGACAGGGGCACAGGGCGGGATTTACTGTGGCGAGCCACACCCCAAATACCCAGTTCCCGGGCGCCTTGAGGTTGGTGAGGGAGTAGGGTCGACCGGTGAAAGCTAGCCTCTCCTGAAGGAATCAAATCCGTGCCTTAACGTGTATGTAGATGCGCATGTATGCATGTATAAATATGTATAACTGCCACAGTCGTGTTTTTTGGTATACCGGAGTTGACCCTTGAATTATACGGTTGAGACTACGTTAGATTTAGCTCACCCACCATCGTAACTTTATTTTGTAAACTTACCCAGTTAGTTGCAGGCATGTGAGATAGATTTGCATGTGTAAGTGTGTGTATACATATTCATCTATGCGACCTGCCAATGCATATGTATGTATATGTATGCCAGCCGAACTTTTAGTTGCTAATGTATTGAACGCATTTACTTAGGAAGTGAATGTAAACAAACCAAGAACTTACGTTTATGGTAAGGAGCATACATATGCATTTGCATGAAAGAGGAACAGGTTAAACTTAAGTGGATTTTGATTATGGCACTCGACCATGATGGCCAATGTGGGAGGGATTGACATGTGAAGGTCTTCGGTGTTGAGCGATTAATCCAATCGATGTCTGGCTATCGCTGCGAATCGAACAAATGCGCTCATATAGGTCCGGCTATATTCATGCCAACTTTGGTATTTTAACAGAGCGCCTGAGGGCAGGCAACACATTTCGGTTGAAGCGTATGTATGTATATGCCCAAGACCTCACTTGTTAATCCGACACATATTGGTTTCTAAAGCTAAGTGGAACCGAATTTGAAAGTAGCATATTTTTTCAAGAGCCCCAGGGGCTAGAGCAAATGTAATCTGAGATGTGATACCATTGGGTGAGTTTCTAAGACTGAGCTGTTGTGCAACTGTTGAGTGTTTGTCTTAGAAACGCACTGTTGAGTAATTCCGCTCAGCTCAACAGTTGGCAACTTTTCGCCATTTTTTGCATCACAAATTTTCTTCGCTACTTGAGCTCAACATGTTGTGTAAAGCCAAACAGCTGATAAATTCATCAAACCGTTTCTAAGACGTAGCTGTTTAACTCAACTGCTACACAACTGTTGGCAACTGTTCAGCTCAACAGTTGCGGAGCAGCTTTTTCTTAGAAACTCACCCATTGTCACAATTTTGAGTTGACATCATTGATGATTGTGAAGCGAAGTAACAGAATTTAGTTTGTAGTTGCTTTTTTTTTGTGCCAGTTCGCCAATATGAATGTTGCGCTGAGAAGTAGGCAACACATTAATGTTTAAGCACATGTATTCACATGCATGAATACAATCGAGTCGATAGATTTTCTTTCTTTTTTTTTCTTTTTGAATTTTAAGCGAAGTAGCGTGGATTGGTGTTCCAAAGCACCATAACATTTGTGCAGAGTGTTGCACACGATTGCTATAATTAGAAACAGAATTTTATTGTATTGAATTCACGATCCTGTTGAAGTAGCAATTTATAGCAGTGCATATGAGAGCCTAAGTATATTTTATACCAGTTTGTATGCGCAAACGAAGCGCCTGAAGGTAGGCAATATATTTTGTATCTAAGATTAGCTGCACAGACAGCATAAGTATGTATTGGTATCTTTGTAAATAAACCATGAATTGTTAATTATTATTATAACTTTGGCGATTTCTGATTTCAGATACAATGCAGACGGACGGACGGGATGGAATGGGAATGAGTGAAGGGAGTCACTGAGGGAGTGTAGGGGATTAGTTATTGGGGTCGGCAAACAAAAATAGCCACTGCCGACCATGGAAGGGAGGGTCAAGAGTGGCCGGCCAAATGTCACCATGGCCGAGGGCGGGCATCTGGGCGGACGATGGGGGTTGGGGGTTGACAAGGGACGGGGCAGAGGAAGCGGCGGGGTATTCCAGAGGCAAAATGTCAAGTATGGTACGATTTTTTTTCTTGTATGGTGCTGAGGGTAAGAGTCGGGGTGCCCAAGAACCACCCACAGTCCGGCGAGCTAGCTCGTGCTTAAACGCAAGCGTACCATGGCATGTCCCGACACACCTAGGGGAGTTAGAAGAGGGAAATAGAGAGTTCAGTTGTAGCCAGCACGTAACAAGTTTTTGAAATTTTCCGGCCATTTGCCGTTGTTCATGGTATTATATATGTTTTTTTACTAAATTCAATTGATTAACTCGTATATAAATCTATCGCTGAAGGATATCTTAGACTATCTAGAAGACTTTGGTTCGGAGATCAGAAGGCAGTTAGTATATTCATAGAACCACCGGAGGGTGCGAGCACCGTTGATGATAGTGCAAGCTATGATGATTACGGGGCATACCTGACAATTTATTTGCTGGACAACTTCGAGCAAAACTGAATTTGCCAATGGCGATCGCGTAGACAGCTTTGAAGGCGATATTGAGACCTTGGATCTCGATATTATTCAAGTCAAAAGCGCCAAACGCAAATGCAGTGCCAGTCTAGAAACAACAATGTGCTATAATTGAATCGTTGTGCCTATTGATAAAAAACGAAGATGCGCCGGCGATGAATGCAGTTCAATAGTTCGAACGCAATGCAACAAATACAATGTTAGGCTCTGTTTGAAGTATTTGAAACCATACTATATATTACATTAGTATTTTATTTATGAAAAATCACTAAAAATAAAATTTCATCATTATAAAAGCCTTTCAGTTCTTCATTCTGGTCAAAAAACGCCAAAAATATGTGAGTTTTGAATATATTTAACTAAAAAAAGACCTGTACCCTACCAGCCCTGGCGTTGCCATATGGCAACAAGACATATCTCAGAATCAAGGACACTTATCGATGTCCTTTTTTGTATGTATCTTATTTATGGTCCCAATGACCAATCGTCAAAAAATCATCACAATATCTTTGCAAACAAGCTTCAGGGTTATTCGGCTTAAATAGGTAGGTAAAAGTCCGTTATTGTCCTCTTGTGTGTTGTTTTGTTTATGTCGGTTTTGGGTTTTCTGTCCTCTTTTCGGTATAATAGCTTAAGCGGTTCAAATAATGTACACAGTAAAAAATGATAGTTTATTTCTAATATCATTTGGTACTTCATTTAATCATTCTTGGAATTAAATTTGAATTTTAATGCCAAAAAGTCTTATATTCAAACTATGAGAAGTTTTACAATTTTTTTTAATCCAAAATGGTTTTGAAATAAAATCTTAAAAAGTTTTAAAATTCCCTCGAGAGAAGTTTAATTATTTAAAGTTTCAGAACAAATCCTGAAAAGTATAAGAAACTTTCTCTTTCTCTCTTTTGGTTTGAAATCAAAACCAAAAAAAATATTAAAAAAAAATATCAGAAAAAAGTTGTCAAAGTAAATTAATACAAAAAATTTCTTAAAATGAAATACGATGGAGAAAAAATTTATTTCAATAAATCACCCACCCGAAAGGCGAACTTTTCGTGCCTGATTAAGCAATTGTGTCAAGTAAGCAAAACGGGTGATTAATTAAATATTATGATGTTAAAATTTGTTTTATTTGTTTCAGTCATAAGGCAATTGATAGTATCTCCAGATATGTACCTAAATATCACTGCATCAATGAATTTTTTACGTCAGGATTGTGATAACTGTCCAAAGCGTGCAGAAAAAATTACTTACTTAATTGGCACGTAACCGTCTAGACGATTTTGCTCGAGTCCAACATAGCATGCCAGCTATTTCTGTTTCGTGCAGCGTGGCGCCATTTGGAAACATCTAGGGAATCAGCATCACTGTCCACCTGATCTTCCCAACGCAGTGGAGGTCTCCCTTTCTTCTGCGTTCAGCGGGTTTCGACAGAAATACTTTCTTGGCCGGAGCACCTTCATCCATTTTTCCAGTTTTTAAAGTTGAAGTAATTGTAAGTTTTAATTTTTTAATCGTGCTTTCTTGCATGAAATTGAAAATTTTCTTCTTTGGTAGACTAACGCGGTAATTCTAGTTTATTTAAGTGAAACTTTAATTTGTGTTTGCTTCCGCGTGCATAACTTTTATAGCTTAAGAAATGTTAGAAGATTTGAAGCCCATTTTATTAATTCTACTCGTGTTTGTTAATGTCCTGTGAACTAATAAAATAAACTATTGCATTAGCAGTAGAATAGACTATAATTAACCTCCATTGTAATATTATATTATCTAAAATAAAATGAACATTGCTACATATTTCTCATTAATCTTTTGGATATAGGATTATTTGGGGGATTGTTAACTTGTTCAGCAGTGTATCCAGTGGAAATCATATAAGGGTTTATTTTTAAATCCAGAAAAGTATAAAATTTATTCCAATTTTGGAATAGATTTTATACCATTTCAACTATTTTTATTACCAAAAATATTCTAAAATTAATCAAAATTTGGTTTTGATTTAATTCCAAGAAAGTATTAATTTGACACCAAGAATAATTTCTGTCTCTCAATATTCTCTTCTTTTTTTAAACCAGAATGGTTTTAATTTTATACTTTTTGGCATTGTTATATATAAATACCAAAATGGTATTAAAATTAAACTAAAATTTTTACTGTGTATCTGATGCGGTGTTTATTTGTTCATTTATTATTTTACCTACGAATGTCTTCTCTTTGTATATCTCCATATTTTCTAATACGTTGAGTCGTTTTCCCTTATGTTGTATGTGGAGAATTTTAGCAGTTTTTCCTATTTTCATGGGTGCACACTTGTTTTCTGCCATGTGGTTGTCGAAATTTGATTCCACTGTCGTTGATGATTTCCTTATTTTCATATTGTAATCTCTTACGTGTTCTCGATATCTCGTCTTGATTTGGCGTCCTGTTTGCCCTATATAGCTATTTTGGCATTCGCAAGTCAATTTGTATACGCCTGATTTGTCAAGGGGGTCTTCTTTGTTAATGCTGTTTCGTAGAAGTTTTTCCATGCTGTTTCTCGTTTTAAATGCTGCATTAATGTTATATTTTTGGAAAACTTTAGCCAACTTGTAAGATGTTGCTCCGGTATATGATAAGACTGCCCATTTCTTCTCTACCTTTTCTTTGTTTTCCGATTTCTTTGAAGTTATGTTTTTCTGTATTTTCTTCACCAAACTTTTTTGATATCCGTTGTTCTCCGCGATTGTGTATATTGTGCTGAGTTCCTTGTTGTAAGCTTCCTTTTCTAACGGGGTCCGTTCAAGTCGTGTTAATAAATGTCTGAAAGCGGCGTTCTTGTGTTGTTGAGGATGGCTAGATTTGTTGTCTATTACTGTATCCGTTGCTGTGGGTTTTCTGTATATTTCGTAAGTAAATTTGTTAGTCTCTTTGTTTATTTTAATTGTGAGGCTTAAGTAGTTGATTTTTCCATTTTTCTCTGCGTCCATGGTGAATTTTATATTTTTGTGTTGGCCGTTGAGTTATTCCAAAATTTTTTCTTCTTTATTTTCCGAAATGAGGCAGATGATGTTGTCTACATACCTAGCGCATATTAGCCGAAACCGGTTTATCTCCAAACCAAAATTGAAAAGGGATGACGGAAGATCGTTCCACAATACATCATAAAAGTTTTCTTTTTTAATAAATTCAAAAAGGTTCTAGTAAATATTAGAGGATGTCCTTATTGATTGGCTTTATAAAAATTTTCTCATAAAAACAAGTAGATTTCTTCTAACATTTAATTTTTTTGACAAAATGACATACAAAATTAATAAACAAGAAGTTATCTCCTCGTTTTCAGACGATATCCTTTTCAATAAATTTAAGAATTTTGTTCCCTCTCACTCTTCTCGGCCATATAGCATTTTTAGATGGCAGTCTCTTTGATTATAAGTGAACTTTTTGGCTCTGTGTATAATGTCGTTTAAATTTTTTTGTACATATTACGAATATAAAACCTCTACAGAATCTGAAATATTATGTTGCAATATGGGGATGTAAAAGTTGTAAAACTATCGAGAGTACACACTAACATCGATAGTTTTTGATAGTTTTGAAAAAACCATCGATGGTCTTCGATAAGGTTCAAAAAAATAAAATATCGATAGTGCCATCGATAGTTTCCCACCTCTATTTAACTTTTTAAATGGCATTAATTAAAAAAATGCCTTAATTTTAAAGTTTTAAATGATGCAGATTTGCTTGACAGGTAAATTTTAAAGAAACTTGAAGATATGAACTAATTTGAAAAATCGGTTTTGAAATTAAGATAACTTTTCTAGGTTTTTGCGTCACTTACGTATAATTTTCCTATTTAGATTTTCAGCAAGAAATTATGTATATTTATTACAGCTACACTAAAAATAAAATTTCGTAAAAAAACTACGAAAGACTTTCGTAGTCTAGAGTTGCGTAAAATGTAGGAAAGTTTCGTATATATTACGAAAGCATTTTTCTCAACAAAATCTAATTTTACGAATCTTTCGTAGATATTACGAAAGGGCTTTGGTAAACCATTTTCTAATATTTTTTCGTATATATTACGAAATATTTCCTAAATAATACGAAACACTTTCGTAAATTTTCTTAAAATTGTTTTTACGAATAATTTCGTATATTGTACGAAAGTATTCGTAACATTATCAAAGGATTAAAAGATTTACGAAATACTTTCGTAACATTATCCAATAATTAAAAGAGTTACGAAATACTTTCGTACAACAATATTTTACCGTACAAGTCTTATTTCATTGTAGTGTTGAGTCGGTGCAATAATATCAAAAATTATTTTAAGTAATAAGTGCGTAATGAAATAATGTATAAAAAAATAATGCATTGTATATCAAATATAATATTGATATATAAAATAAACTGTGATATTTTCCAACTTGATTAAACTTAAGGGTGAGTACATTAGTTGCATTTACTTTTTCCTTTTTTTGGTCTTATCTATTTTCCTAAATAAATACTTAATAAAAATAATATGAAGAGATATTTCTACACTCAGAGAAAAAATTTTAAAAACAAATGAAAACGTATTTAAAATGGGCAAAAACGTATTCAAAAGTGATGTAGATAGGACCATTTTTATTTTAAAAATGTTCATTTTAAAATTGTAAAATCAAGAAAAAAACATTTAAATTAAAAAATTTTTATTTTTAATTTAAGCCCTATGAGGTTTTGAACCTAAAACTTGCGCTTTTATTCCCTTCATTTTAATTTTTAATTTCAAGATGATTCT
Source organism: Urophora cardui (assembly GCA_960531455.1). Lineage (NCBI taxonomy): Eukaryota > Metazoa > Arthropoda > Insecta > Diptera > Tephritidae > Urophora > Urophora cardui. The sequence continues at coordinate 75,751,234 of OY482673.1, forward strand.
ATTTAATCCAAAATACATTTTTATTACAAAAGTTTCATTTTAAATTTACAAAAAATAAAAAAAAATAAAAACGATCTGGTTTAAAATGTGCATTATAAAAATAAAATTTTTTTTCTCCGAGTGTAGCTGCTTGAATTTTAAGGTTCTAAGTAGTTTTCCTATATCTTTATCTTTATATTTATCCTTATCTTTATCTTAGTCTTATTTTTTTTATTTTTATTTTTATTTTTATTTTATTTTTTTCTTTTTCTATCTTTTTTCACAGGGTTACCCATTTAAGCGGATCGGAATGACGTCCACATTTGCAAATTGTGATTTCCAAAGTTTCCTATGTTTGTCAGAACACGTATAAGCAATAAGTACCTCTTATTTTATTAATTACTAAAATTAATATTAATATAAATGTAAAATATTAAAATAAATAAAGAACTTTTAAATTAATTGAATAAATTAATTTTAGTAAATATTTAAAACTAAAATGAAATTATCTAAACTTATTTCTTATGTGTATATAAACATCTTTCTCTTAGCATTATTTTATTGGTATGTATATATGTTTCGAAAAAGTTTTAAAATTTTGTTGAAATATACATCATATGTATGTTATAATTAGGGGTATTTTACCTTTAACCTAAAAAATAATTTGGTCTATTGTACAACAATTTGACAGCTCTAAGAGCCTTCGTAAATGTACGAAAGCGGTATCGTAATATCATATTTACGAAATCTTTCGTTGCTCAAAAGTACGAAAGCCTTCGTAAATACTACGAAAGTAGTTCGTAAATAGTACGAAAGCCTTCGTAATTATATACGAAAGTATTTCGTAAATAGTACGGAAGCCTTCGTAAATACTACGCACGTATTTCGGAAATACTACGTAACCATTCGTTGCTCAATTTTACGAAAGTATTTCGTAATATGTACGAAAGATTTCGTAATATCTACGAAATATTATTTTGAGTGTAAGCAGCAACCAAATCTTAGGTACAGTTTATTTACTCAATCCTTCTGGCACTTGTTCCTGGTAATAACTAGTATCTAACTATAAAATCATGGAAATAATAGTATATAGAAAATGGTACTGTTTTTAATTTTTTTTATTTTTTATTACTTAACTCTTTGAAATCAATTTAAATAGGGTTACCAACATTTTTGATTTAAAAGTTAAATATTTCTGAGAACCTTGGTTGACCACCTTACCAATCGCGGTACTTTGGAAATTCTAAATCAAAGTCGACTTTCCTCAATTTCAACTCACTTTTCTAGGATTTGCCCATGTATAAACAAGGATTGGATGCTTATAATTTTATTTTGGTGATTTGGTTAAGTTAAACACTTCAATTTTAAAATAATTTCTTGTAGCAACAAAATACCTATGTATGTATCTATGAAATCCTAGTTCGAGTACTGTCAATACTGCTTTGCCTTTCCGGGCCCCCAAAAACCTTCCGGGCCCCAGGCCGATTGCCCTGGCTGCTCTCCCCCCTCTCCACGGCCCTGGCAAATTATATGCAAATATGCAAGTGATATGCAATATGCAGAAATAAATATGAAAATTTAGAATACATATTTAGTTACCTAAAAACTTTCACTTTTCTCTATGGAACCATATCGCTATCTCTTTTCCTTAAAAATATGCAATTGCATAAAGATTCGCAGTATATTCGTTACTATGCAAAAACCTCTGTCAACAATATTTCTTATGTGTTTTTCGAAATTCAATAACCTCTAAAAAATACTAAACTACCCTGAATTTAAAACAAAAATCTAAGCCTAATACGTCATGTGACATTTTATTACAAATTTAGGTACTTGGGATTGTTGGGACTTTGGAAAATAGCTGTAAAAAGGGCTTTTTGCTCTACTGAACAATTGAGTTTTAGCTGATAGCGGTTATTGAATATATGCCGACGATATGTCAAATAAGAAATTAGCAATTCTATTTTTATACTCAGCTGTACTAGTACACGGAGTATTATAATTTTGATTTCATAACGGTGGATTGTAACAGAATGAAATAATTGAGATAGATATCAAAATAATCAGAGGGAAAAGAGAAATCAATTGAGACATGTCCGTCCGTCCGTCTGTACGTACTCTAAATTTTAGCGAAATTGGTTGACGACCACGCCCAATTTTATATATGGGTATTCTAAAGTGGCCTAATAAAAAGATTTCAAGCGATATCTTTGTCAAATATAAAGATAATTCATTGAAATTTTGTGGCATGAGTCCCACAATAGACCGGAAACAAAAAACAGAAAAATTTTAGAAAATGGTGGTTGCACCGCCTCTTTTCAGACAGGGGCATCTCCGAGATTTCGAAACCCATAACTCGACAAATAATTGAGATATTATGACGAAACTTTGTGTATAAGCTTTTGTCACTTGTGCTAATAGATATGCAAAAATTTACCGAAATTGGTTTTTGACCACGCCTACTATTTAACAAAGATATTTCTGGAACACCCTTTGGGAATTTGTATCGTGACATCTTTGTAACTAGAGGTCATAAAGGAATGAAATTTTGCACTAACAATAAAGTGTATATGCTTAATTGGATAATTGATAAAAAGTTTTAAAATGGGCGTGGCTGCGCCAACTTTATGAGACACTCGCTTTATATAAAGTACACCGTCTTTCCATCAAACGCAAACAAAAATGAAAGCATACAGCTGAGTATCTAATGTTTTTTTCCACTCGAATGTAGGTTTCCTTATTTGTTTCATATATCGTCGTACCATATGAAAACTAGCGCTTTCAAACTTTCTTACGAAAGCTGGCAATTTAAAAATTCTGTACGAAAAGTAGCACTTTCCACGTTTGGCTGATGAAAAGTAGCAACAAGTAATTATGCTTATATACATATGTTGTTTTGGTCAGCCACAAAACGATGTTGCCAGTTTTCGTCAGGCAAAAATTGAAACTGCTAATTTTCGCCGGTCGGTTTACATATGGTACGACGATATGTATTCTCAAAAAAAAAACCAAATATGTACACATGTTTTCTAACAAAATTTAAAACCATCAATGATTCGTTAAGCTTTCTTACCAATAATCTTGCGGAGGTCTTCGATGTATTGCCTTAGGAGAATCACTTTGACTATTTTGGACTTATGTATATAACTGATACGGAAAAGTGATTAGGTGATTGGATGATGATAGAACTTAGTAGTAGCCTTGGAATGAGTGAAGAAGATGTGTAGAGAACTACAAATGATATACTCTTTTTTCTTTCGATTTTATATAATGGTTTCTTGCAAAGTTTTCGAAATGTACCTACATATGTATGTATGTATATTTCAGCAACGAATTTTTTTAATTACAAAGCTTATTAAATCGTTTCTCACTACTTTTTTATGTATAAGCACTTATTGATTTCTTTTAAGTCCAACATCAAAATGTGAGCCTTTGTCTATCCTCTTCAAAGAGAACGCGTATGCAGCTTCACTGCTTGACGATCTGCGGCACTATGTATTGTAGGAACCGAGCAAGTCGCCTGAGAAGCCAAACTTTCAAAATGGCTGCGAGGACAATTTTCTGCGTTTGTGCTTTTTGATTCTTGTATACGTATCCATGTGCAGTTCGTGGAGACATCGTCATTATTGCCGTCGTCGTCGTTGTACAGGCGAATAAATAAAATTATCGATTTGACTTTTTTCAACGTCGTAAAAAGCGCCTTCTCCCACCCAACACCATCGTTGTGAGTGAAATCTAGTGACAGACATTTCGCTTGCTAAGTATAAAACGACATTAATATTCTAATGTATGACGTCATTGCTGCCATTTTGACTGAGTAGGCGGAGCCTGAATTCCCAAAATGTGTGTTGGTTGAGGAGCCGACCATGTTAAAATGGTATTTTTGGAGCTGCGTTCGGCAGCGTTTTAAACACGCCATTACAATATCATAACCCTGCAGTGAAATCAATACATACATAAATCGTGAGCAAGATTTCTACTTCAGAACTAGCGGAAAGGTGTCAAAAAGGCACTAGTTCAATTGTAGTTAGACCCTCGCCAGTTCAGAGGAAGTGATAGTGACCATTATAAGACACTCTCTGAATTGTACATATGTAATTCTGAAGGACAAAAATTATATGCATTTCTTTCGCTCACTCATTTGCTTCGCACATTAAACAATGAAAAAGAAATTATCAAACGTTTGAGAAAATATTGTTTCTAAAGTTGAGAATCAGCATATATATCATTTGAAAATAAACATATTTTCAACTGTTCATCAAACATTGTTTATCAATTTTAGATTAACTTACAACACATTTGAAAAAAAAACTCGTTTCGTATTGTGAAGGTTTGAAGGAACGAAGAAATTTTAGCGCATAACCATAGTCAAAATAAAGTCGGCTCTAAAAAATTAAAAGTCGACTTTAACTTAAAGTGTACTTTATCGTCGTCATAGTCGATTTAATATCGACTTTTACTCCTAAAGTCGACTTTAAATTTAAAGTTGGTAAAAGCTGGTACTAAACCTATTACTAAGCCGTAAAGAACGAATGAAATACTCTTTTTGGTAAATTTTCGGTGAGCGAATATTAAAAAAAATAATAAAATGTCACGTTTTGCAAGCATTGATCGCGATTTCGAAATCATTAACGTATATAACAAGTAAGGAAGCCTAAGTTCGAGTGGAATCGAACATTAGATACTCAGCTGTATGCTTTCATTGTTGGTTTGCGTTTGATGGAAACACGGTGTACTTTATATAAAGCGAGTGCTGCATAAAGTGGGCGTAGCCACGCCCATTTTCTAAATTTTTATCAGTCATCCAACTAAGCTTATGAATATTATTCTTTGTGCAAAATTTCATCCCTTTATGAGTTACAAAGATGTCACGTTACAAATTTCCAAAGCGTGTTCCAGAAATATCTTTGTTAAAAAGTAGGCGTGGTCATAAACCGATTTCAATAAATTTTTGCGTGTCTATTAACACAAGTTATAAAAGTGTATAAACCAAGTTTCGTCATAATATCTCAATTATTTGTCGAGTTATGGGCTCCGAAATCTCGTTGATTCCTTTGTCTGAAAAGAGGCGGTGCCACGCCCATTTTCCGAAATTTTTCTATTTTTTGTTTCCGATCTATTGTAGAACTAATGCCACAAAATTTCAATGAATTATCTTTATATTTGACAAAGATATCGCTTAAAATGTTTTTATTAGGCCACTTTATGATACCCATATATAAAAGTGGGCGTGGTCGTCAACCGATCTCGCTAAAATTTTGAATATGTATTACTACGAGTAGTGAAAGTGTATACACCAAGATTCGTTATAATATATCGATTATTTGTCGAGTTATGGGCTCAGAAATCTCGTATATTCCTGCTTCTAAAAGGAGGCGGTGCCACGCCCATTTTCCAAAATTTTTGTATTTTTTGTTTTATGTCCATAGTTGGACACCTTCCAGAAAATTTCAATGATATATCTTTATATTTGACAGAGATATCGCTTAAAATGTTTTTATTAGGTCACTTTATAATACCCATATATAAAAGTGGGCGTGGTCGTCAACCGATTTTGGCAATTTTTCGTCCAAACATTTGCCTAAGTAAGTATATCACGCCTACCAAATTTCATCGATATATCTTCAACGGTTTCTGAGTTATGACTCATAAAACTTTCAATGTTTTGCCCCTAAAAAGTGGGCGTGGCACCGCCCATTTTCCAAAATTTTACCATATTTCTTCAAAAGGGCCTGAGCTCAATACGTGTGTGAAATTTTATCACTCTAGCTCTATTAGTGACTGAGATACAAAATTTCCGATTTTTACTATATAGGGGAGGTGGGCGTGGCCATGGTCCGATTTCGCCCATTTTCAATACCATCCGTTCCTGTCTTGATACCAACTTACATTTCAAATTTCATCAAAATATCTCAATTTTTGCGCGAGTTATCGTGCGCACGGACGGACAGACGGACAGACGGACGGACATGGCTCAATCGATTTCTCTTTTCACCCTGATCATTCTGATATATATAAGTCTATATCTATCTCGATTATTTCATTCTGTTACAATCCACCGTTAGGAAATCAAAACTATAATACTCTGTGTACTAGTACAGCTGAGTATAAAAATAGATTCAATCCATTCGATTCAGAGGAGGAGGATTTTTATTCTCGCTACAGATTTCCCAAAATTACTGCACAGTTCCTAATTCAAACATTTCTTGCCTTAAAGAGAAAAAGCCTTAAATGACTAATAGTGTAAATGTTATTTATTTTAATACTCCTTACTTTTAATTTGCGTCCATCTTATTTTGGTTTTATTATTGAAATGAAAATGAAATACACAAACCCAATACCGCTGATGTACATTTGTGGATGGCTGGTGTAATAATCGATATGTTGTGCAATCGATTTTATGTTGAAATATTCTGCAATAAATGTCGCCTTTTTCACAATGCTAAACCATGAAATGTAGTATCAAACTTTGTATTACTCTTTTCTTTTGTAATAACAACATTTTAATGAAAATTTAATGACTTATTTTAGATAACTTGTTTGAAATGTTTTTATCATTTCTGATCGCGATATATTTCGTTCAACACTCCATCACTAATTTTGCAGCGTTGCCACGTCAGTGTGTTTGCCACTCAGTAAAGTCGATATTAGTTAGCACATGTACTAACTTGACTATGACAATACTAAAAATAAAGTCGACTTTATCTTTTGTGTTTGCAAATTTCAGTCAGCGTTCATTGTTCTACTCGAGCAGTCCCTTAACGGTTGAAATGATGATGGTTGAAAATGATTGTGTGTAATAATGATTCTGTATTTCTTATACTGATTTCAGACAGAAAATTAATGTAGTACATCCCAATAAACACAACGTATTCGCCTCGAATTCGCGTCGGATTCGCTTACTCTGATTATATTATCGCGGCAATAGTTCGCGGCGATAGATCGGCGAATCCGAATTCGTAGGCATGTCACCTATCACTAGCGATTCGAGAATTTGTTCATTCTCGGATCGCTGGCGATTCGAATTTTTTATCATTAGCGATTCGGGAATTTTTAATTTCTCTGATCGTTGGCGATTCGAGATATTTTATAAATGATGTTTCAAAAAATTAAAAGTTCAGTTTGGTTTACTGGCAATGGGTTAAATCCGAGTTCAGGTATAAATGTCAAATTTCAGAACTATAATGATTTTTTAGTGCAAAACAACTTAAAAAAAATAGAAAAAAATGATATCGCGAAAATCCATTTTCTCGAACTTGTCGCGAACTCGAGGCGAGTCCGAGAAATTACGTTCGCGAAAATATGCTTTCTCGAACTCGCCTCGAATTCGCCGCGATATCATCCTCGCGTCTGTGTTTATTGGGATTGCATTTATAATTTAAAAATAATTTTTTGTGTTTCACACACACTCAATTAACAAGGAGATGTCAATTTTCATAAAATAATTTGTTGTTATTGACAACAATTTTTGAATAAATAATCCCAGCAAACATTCGGGTCATAAAAATGCTTTTGTTTTTACATTTTCTTTCTCCCGACCGAATTCTCTTCATCCTATCTCTCCCTTCATCCCAGATTATTCTCCTCTTCTCTCATTGGTTGCGTTCAGAAGTCGCAACTGTTGAGCAAAACACCGAGCGGAAAGTGATATAAATTGCGCCTTCTGAACGAGCTGATACAGACAAAAAACAAATTATTATTATAAATACCTATCCCCAACATAATCGGCAATAGCTTCGCTGCTTTGAAACATTATTATTACATTAAAAAATTCGTTAATATATGTAGGTATTTATATTTTTGTACATATGTCAAAATCGTAAGCACAACATGTTGTCCGAAGTGAGCATAAAAAATTTATGATGGAAAAAAGTGTCCAAACTCACATCATGTTGTGTTGATCAGAAATACTCAACTTTGCGTTCAGAAGATAAAAACACAACTGTTGCGCAACAAGACATACAATTTACATAAATATATAATTTTTTTCTTTATTCATATTTTTTGTACATTTTTTCTTAAATAGGTACTTATTTCTCATTTCTTATTGTGTAGTAGATACATATGTAAGTTGTAATTAATAAATTCTATTTCTCTTCAATATCGAAACTCTTTTTGAACGACGAATTTGACTGACTCAATTCGAGTTCACAAATAGCTTAAACAGAATCAGCGTCGGACGAATTTTCGTCGGTCGCGGCGTTCTGTCAAACGATTAAAATACACGGCAGTATATGAAAATCAACAAAACGAAAACGCTGGCGAAAATCGCTCAGCAAAAATTCGTCAGAATAGACTTCTTACTAATTTGGACGCAATCGCCTGTCAAATAAATTATTTGGAACTTGATAAAAACATGTAATAAAACAAAAGTATATGTTTTTTGAGGTGGAAAAAATTTAAAATGTGTACAGAAGAGAAGAGTCAATTGAAGAAATACGGACACATCGTAATTATAAAAATATGCATATGGCAATTTCGCATTGATTCTGTTTTACTGGGCGATATTCGCAAACAAATGTCACCGCCGCACCACGCGAAAACACGTCCGGCGATCGGTTCTGTTTAAAGCTTAAGCTCACACATGTTTGTGATTCATATCCGACTCCAAATTATGAGTGCTCCGAGAATGTTTGCTGGGATAATAAATTCATGCCAAAACTAATTGACGGTTGACACTGAAAATTTCAAAATTAAAAAAAACGAACTTACCTCCCAGATTGTATTGGATTTCTATTCGATTAAAAATTCAATTAATTAGTAATGGATCCATTAAGAATTGAACTTCTGTATGGAAAATCGAGCTTCATTATTGACTTAATGAAGAAAAAGTGGATAATTACTCCATTAACCGCCTGTGTGAAATCAGTATTACTCTTATTTAATTTGTTTGTGGCTTTTTGTGCAGTTACACAAAATTTAATAAAAACATATGTAGTTGGTTTCCGATATGTGTGTATGTACATATATTAAAAAAGATATTAATATACTCACGTAATTGTACAAAAGGCACCGGCGAAATTCACCCGCACGGGTAAATGAAAAACATCACATAAGCGTACAAATATGTAGTACATACATTTGTACATCTATTTATTAAACGGTTTTATTTAGCTCACCCCGTTTGTTTTATTGTTGGGTCAAATTTAGTAATTCAAATTTCACCCTCTTCCTGTCAACCGATTAATCTGAAATTTTGCACGCATGTATAACCCCGATGACAATGCAATATTATGAAAAAAAAATTCCGATAGGTGGCGCGTGGGTCGCTATATTTACAAAAATCGCATTTATGGTCCTATTTGGCTGAAATTCGGAACATGTATTACTACCTTGAAAAGAAATATTTTCTTAAAAAAAAATTCCGCTAGGTGGCGCGTGGGTCGCTATATTTACAAAAATCGCATTTATGGTCCGATTTGGCTGAAATTCGGAACATGCATTACTACCTTGAAAAGAAATATTTTCTTAAAAAAAAAATCCGCTAGGTGGCGCGTGGGTCGCTATATTTACAAAAATCGCATTTATGGTCCGATTTGGCTGAAATTCGGAACATGTATTACTACCTTGAAAAGAAATATTTTCTTAAAAAAAAAATTCCGCTAGGTGGCGCGTGGGTCGCTATATTTACAAAAATCGCATTTATGGTCCGATTTGGCTGAAATTCGGAACATGTATTACTACCTTGAAAGGAAATATTTTCCTAAAAAAACTTCCGATAGGTGGCGCGTGGGTCGCTATAGAGGCGTTGGACTGCAATAAACTAACGGGCAAGAAACCTTGCAATAATGAAGCACTAAATGAATTAAACAGAATGCGAAATAAAAACTAAAAACTAGAAAATAAAAATAGGTAAAAAAACTTTTTAAGTTAAACGGTTTTATGTTATACATACATTGCAATGTTTAAGATAAATGTACTAAAAACCAAAAAATAATAAAATAGATACAGTCGTGGGAATTATAAACATTTGCATAGACTAGACTAAAATAAAACCGGGAGGCACGTCAATTGTCTACAAATTATCGACTTAATGTGCGATAGAAGAATCGTTTAATTCGTCGTTAGGCAGTTGGCCCGCAGACGGTGAGGAAAATACTTACTATTTTCTTGCTCATGGAAATTCCAATAGTTATACACTCCATGTTAATAAAAGAGATGTTTCAACTAGTTTATCGTTGGACATTCACACGAGGAATCGTTTCACTGCTCGTAGTTTGTCTTTAATCGACAAAACATATGATAAAAGTACTACTCGCTCACCACTATGAAACCCTAAAACTCGCTTATAATCGAGCTTGCTAGCTTTTTTCCACATTCTAGCCCTACTTATCACACGTCCATCGTTGTCGGTTGAACAACTGCCTAATTATAGTGTAACATTACAAAACAAACATTTTAATCAACGATTGTAGACAATTGACGTGCCCCACGGTTTTATTTTAGTCTAGTCTATGCAAATGTTTATAATTCCCACGACTGTATCTATTTTATTATTTTTTGGTTTTTAGTACATTTATCTTAAACATTGCAATGTATGTATAACATAAAACCGTTTAACTTAAAAAGTTTTTTTACCTATTTTTATTCCATTACATTTCTGCGCTTACACTACAAACTCTTTCACTCTCACTATCCTTCAATTTTTCTGCACTCTAGAGTACATATATGTAATACATACATACATCTATTGATTGCATTCCATTTCGTACCACCTTTGAAATAGGTTTGAGAAAATGGAATTTATCAAATTGAGAATCAGCCCAAAATCCCATACTAAAAATGAGCCTTTTTGTTTGAGAACGCTATCAGGGGAAACTTGAGGTGCATTTGATAACAAACGTTTGATATTTGACAATAGGGTTACTTCTCAAATGAACCTCAAATTGAAAATGAAGAAAAATGTTTATTGGGTATATATGAGGACGCTCAAAATTCTGAAATCAACCTTTTTACATCAGAATCGTGCTATCTGCACTAAAGCAGTTAATCTATAGCATCTTAACCCATTGACGGTCATGAGTTAACCCGTTGGTGACCTATGTTTTTTATTTTAGTTTCGAGTTTAAGTTTCTTGAATCAGAATCGGTATATCAATACTAAAATAGTAAATCCCAAGAATTTTAACCCCTTAACGACCACGCATTAACCCATTTTTAACCAAATTTTTTCACTTAATTCTTAAATAAAAATATTTAAATCATATTAGTTGTATCTACACTAAACCAGTAATCTCTGGAATCTTAACCCATTAACGGTCATGAATTAACCCATTGGTGACCGGTTTTTTTAAGATCTGTAAACAAATTATTTAAATCACAATTAGTATGTCTGTGGTATGGTGGCCGCTGTGGTGCAGTGGGTAGAGTGGTCGCCTGCTATGCTAGAGGTCTCGAGTTCAAACCCCAGTCCGAGCAAACACCAAAAAAAAAATTTTCTAATTAGTTAAAAGCCAATTATTGTGTTTTTTAAGAGCAGCGATCAGCTCTCTGCAGTGGGCGGCATACCCTCCGAGTATATTTCTGCCATGAAAAAGCTTCTCACAAAAAATGCATTCGCCGTTCGGAGCCGGCATAAAACTGTAGGTCCACCCAATTGGTAGGAAAAACAAAAGGATCACATCTCGAATTGGGACAGAAGCTCGACCATAAAACTCGTCAGAGTTATAATAGCGCCATTGTATTATATTATTATTATATTAGTATGTCTGTACAAAAATAGCCAATGTGTATTATATTAACCCATTAGCGGCTATGTATTAGCCCATTGATGAAATATGCAGGTGCAGGTACATATGTATGTATACAAATATGGTTTTCTCCAATTTTTTGTTTCGAGATATTAAAAGTTTTCTGTTGTCACAAGTATGTTTATATGGGAATTAGGAATTTCACCGTTAGCGTTTTAAGCAGAACACGTATTTCCACACACATTTTCATGCCTAACATAAAAAAAAACAAAATTGGAGTAACACAACTTATACTTCAAAGAACTCATATTATTATCCAACTTACAAGTCTACATTAAAGAAAAATGGCTTGACAAGTAAGTTGATTAAATTTGGAAAGCAATTTCCTACTCATACTGGGACGGTTGGTATTGAAAATGGGCGAAATCGCACCATGACCACGCCCACTTTCCCTATATAGTATATATCGAAAATTTGGTATCTCCCTAATACAGCTCGCGCCCTTATGACGAAATATGGTGAAATTTTTGAAAATGGGTGGTGCCACGCCCACTTATTAAAGGACAAACTTTGAAAGTTTTATATCTCATAACTCAAAAACCGTAGCAGATATGTCGATGAAATACGCACGCGTAATGTACTTGCTTAGGCAAATGTTTGAGGGACAAATTGCTGAAATTGGTTGACGACCACGCCTACTTTTATGTATGGGTATTATAAAGGCCTAATAAAACATTTTAAGCGATATCTTTGTCAAATGTAAACTTTATTCATTGAATTGTGGCATGAGTCCCCCAAAGATATGAAACGAAAAACATTTTGAAAAAATGGGCGTGGCATCGCCAATTTTTAGACACGATTTCAGAGCCTGTAATTCAAAGAATAATTGTAATATTTTGGCAAACGTTGATTTACACACTTTTGGAACATCTTATAATAGGCGTACAAAATTTTATCGAAGTCGGTTTATAACCACGCCTACTTTTTACAAAGATATTTATAAAATGCCCTTAAGAAATTTGTAATTTGACATCTCTGTAATTAAAAGTCACGTATTGATGAAATTTTTCACTAACAAAAATATTCATACGCCTAGTCGGATCTATAATAAAATCTTTGAAAATGGGCGTGGCTCCGCCAACTTTATGCGACACCCGCTTTTTATGAAATACACTAGCGCGTAACCACAGTCAAGCAGTAAAGTCGACTTTAGTTATTAAATTGCTAAAAAAATAAAGTCGACTTTATTTTTAGAATTGTCATTGCCATAGTCAAGTACATGGTGCTAACTAAAATCGACAACTGAGTGGCAAATACACTGATATGGCAACGCTGCAAAATTAGTGATGGAGTGTTGAACGAAATATATCGTGATCAGAAATGATAAAAACATTATAAACAAGTTATCTAAAATAAGTCAATAAATGTTCATTAAAATGTGGTTTTTACGAAAGAAAAGAGTAATACAAAGTTTGAGGCTACATTTCATGATTTAGCATTGTGAAAAAGGCGACATTTATTGCAGAATATTTCAATTTAAAATCGATTGCACAACATATCGATTATTACACCACCCATCCACAAATGTACATCAGATGGTATTGGGCTTGTGTATTTCATTTTCATTTCAATAATAAAACCAAAATAAGAGTTAAAAATTAAGAATAAGGAGTATTAAAATAAATGTAACATTTATACTATTAGTCATTTAACACCTTTTCTCTTTAAGGCAAGAAATGTTTGAATTAGGAACTGTGTCGTAATTTTGCCAAATCTGTAGCGAGAATAAAAATGCTCCTCCTCTGAATGGAATGCATTGAATTTATTTTTTTTTGTATACTTTCATCGTTAATGATTTCGAAATCGCGATCAATGCTTGCAAAGCGTGACATTTTATTATTTTTTTAATATTCGCTCACCGGAAATTTTCCAAAAAGAGTATTTCATTCGTTCTTTACGGCTTAGTAATAGGTTTAGTACCAGCTTTTAGCAACTTTAATTTTAAAGTCGACATTAAGAGTAAAAGTCGATATTAAATCGACTATGACGACGATAAAGTACACTTTAAGTTAAAGTCGTCTTTAACTTATTTAAAGCCGACTTTATTTTGACTATGGTTATGCGCTACTGTGTTTTCATCAAACGCAAGCAAACAATAAAAGCATGCAGCTGAGTATCTAATGTTCGATTCTACTCGAAATAAGGCTTCCTTACTTATTAATTTTAATATATTTTTAAAATTTTTATTCAATAAAAAAAAAACTAAAGCGTAAATAACGAGTATTCGTGGGCATTGATGTGTAAACAGTTCCGAAATCGGATTTTTATTCCCTTTCTGGGTTTCTTTGGATTAAAATGTGACTATGGTTTTCATAATTTTTTTTTCGTTGTCACTTTTTTTAAGTTCAAGAATAATAGTTAAATCCGAACTTTTATTTTTTAAGTCCGAGAATAAAAGTTAAAACCGGACTTTTATTTGAACTTTTTCGAGTAGCCCGAACAATTGTTGTTCAAATGCTCGAACAGTCGTTTGTTTGTTTATTAGCCGTATGTTTGTTTTTTCTTTTGTTTATTATTTTTTTTCTTCTTCATATGTAGTTGTTTTTATTTTTGTTTTTTCGATACACATTTTTTTGTTTGTAAGCTCGAATGCTCGAATGTTTGTACGGGGATTTGAACAACAAACGGGCTTCAAACAAAAACGATCAATTCGATACCCGGGTATCTAGAGCTCTATTATAAACTAAATAATTTTTCCAATTCATTATCGCCTATGACAAAATGGTGGGCATGCACATTAATAAAATAAAATTGAAAATAAATAAATAGAAATTAAAAATACTATGTATATAGACTCCGAGAGATGGATATTCAAAAATATGGTTGGCCGAATTTCGACCACTAGGCGAGTCTTGTATTATTAAATAACCCCACTCTACAATTTTTGACCACCTTTCCAAAGTTAAATATTCTTCTGATTCCAAATATCTACTTCCTTGTGGAAGATCAAGTTTATGAGATATCCAGACCTAAAAATGGATTTTTCTTTATTTTTGACGTAGTGTAGTAGCAACAATATCTTTCTTGTAATCAAAAAGCAGTAGATACTTAGCACCTTAAAGTATAAGCTTTATCCTTTCAAATGCCATTCAGCTTGCTAAAATATCACTTTTCTTTTCTGAGATATCTCATTTTGTTACTATAGTAACATGTAGTACTAATTTTAAATAAACCTAATAATATCGTCGGAAAACCTAAGTTGATTCAGTTCGAAATTCATATTGGATATCGATATACATACTCGTAAATATGTATTCGAATTTCGCCACCAAAGGCATAGGCCCTAATCAAGTGAAACATGTTTTCATACATGCAGTGTTGCCAGAATATTATGTAACGTGTAGAGTAAAAGAAAAAATAAACGATAAAAAATTACTAAAAAATTTTCTTCAAAGCTAAAATAATAGCCAAAAATTTTTTTCTTTAAAAACAGCGAAATAATTATTTTATTAAAAATATACTAAAATATGTATTTTTATAGAGCTATTGGCAAGTTTTATTTAAGAAAATTTGAAAATAATTTTTGGTAGAAGTTATAGATCTATTTCAGAGATCACCACATCTCTTCATCAGACTTCTTGCTAGGCGGCCTCACCGACGATCGAGCTCACGTCGTTCGATTGGTAATCGAATGGCATCACCACTAGGCTACCCAAGACCAATCTATATACAGGTCGTCTTATGTGAAGGAGAATAGGTGATTACAGTTAGACGGCCGCTTTCAAGAATGTCAAAAGCAGAGAAAACGCCAGCGAACACACAACCGAACATACAAACACACAACCGAACACACAAGCTATTTCCAAGAAAAACACGTGCAAGAGTGCAAAATCAAAACAAAAGACGATAGTTTGACATAAGCTAAAAACTCGCTGAAGAAGAGCTACTCTTCCTTGCATGGACCTTCTATAGTTAGGTTATGAGGCTACCACTGCCGTGAGCTGTGTTTCGCTGTTTATCACAATGTACATATGTATGTATGTACCAACAATAGTGGTTTAATGACACCCTGTCTTGCCACCTAGTATGTTGGCGCGATTGTGTCTTTTTGTTTTGTTCAAATTTCTATGCTCTCTAACAAGCAAAGCTTTTTACAAGCAATGTTTGTTATTGTTCTAGATTTTAGTCGTCATTATTAGAAATAATTTTTAGAAATAAACGGCCATGTAAAAACCAAGAATTATAAAATTTTGTGCACAAGTGAGGAACTTGCAGAAAAATATTATAGCTGGTGTAGTGGGTAGGTGGCCGATTTGGTGTGTGGGTAGAGTTCTCGGGTTCTAACCCCAGTCCGGACAAACACCCAAACTAAAATTTTTAATCAATTAAAACAATTGGGTCACCTCTCGGCAGTGGACGGCATACCCTCCGAGGGTATTTCTGCCATTAAAAAAATTCTCACAAAAAATGAATTCGCCGTTCGGAGTCGGAATAAAAATGTAGGTCCACCCAATTTGTAGGAAAAATATTAAGGAGCACACCTCGAATTGGTAGAGAAGCTCGGCCATAAAACTCGTCAGAGTTAGAAACGTGCCAGTGTATTATATATTATTGCTAAAATATGTAGCTAAACAGGTTAAAAAGTAAACTAAAGAAAATAGCTAATAGCTAAACGCGAATTACTACAGCCAAACGTCAAAATAAAAGCTAAATCTACACAGTAAAAATATGTTAATTTTAATTCCATTTTGCTATTTATATACATTGGCGGACAAAAGTCTACATACACCCCCTATTTTTGCTATATCACGGAACCAACAGCAATAAAAGAAAAAGTAAAAATGCAGTTTTATTTCAAACCTTTTCTTAACTACAATAAATAAAAGAAAACTCTATTTTAATAAGAAATTAAAAAAATACTGGCGAAATTCGCAAAATCAGTGCTGACAAAAGTGTACATACAGTACAAAACAAAGCTTTTCTCAGAGAGAAAACTTATCTTAATTCCCTATTTTATTATTATTTAGTATTTAGTAGGTCCTCCCTTTGCATTAATAACTGTTTGAAGTCGTCGTGGCATTGAGGCTACTAAATTTGTCAACTCCGAAGAGGTTATACTGTTCCAAGCCTCTGTTATTCGATCTTTGAGTACTGCTGCGCTAGAAATCTGGTGTTTTCTAATTTTTCGGTCCAAAATCTCCCACACATGCTCTATTACATTTAAATCTGGACTTTGTGGTGGTGTGTGTAATTGCCTTGGCGCATAATATAGTAACCAGGCCTTGACAACTTGGGCCGTGTGCTTTGGATCGTTATCTTGTTGAAAGATCCAACCAGCACCAAGTTCCAAATCATCCACCGAAGGCTTCAAATTTTCTTCCAACAATGATTTATATTTATAACGATCCATAATACCTTCGATAAATGCTAATTTTCCAACTCCAGATGCCGCAACTGCTCCCCAAACCATTACGCTGCCGCCACCATGTTTGACGGTTGATACCAAATTTTTCTGATTCATTTCAGTATTTGGTTTCCTCCAAACTTTTGTCCTCCCATCAATTCCAAATATATTGAACTTCGACTCATCTGTGAAAAAAACCTTTTGCCAAAAGCCCTTTCCCTTATCCTTATGTTTATTAGCAAATTCTAAGCGCAGTTTTCCATTTTTTTCACTAATAAGGGGTTTTTTGCGTGGTGTTCTACTACGAAAACCGTTATAGTTCAGATATATTCCTATTGTGCGTGCATGTACACACTTTTGTGTCATGTTTTCTAAGTATTCGACCAATTTCGGAGCAGTGACTTTTGGATTTATGTTCACTTCTTTGAGTATAACGCTTGCATCTCTGCGGGATAGTTTCTTCGGTCGGCCAGAACGCGGTTTATTTTCGGTACAACCATTACTTTTGTGGTTTCTAACTATCGTTTGTACTGTTGCGCGGCTCAACTTTAATAGTTTTGCTATTTCACCATATGATTTGTTTTCCGATTTGTGTTTTATAACTAAATTTCTGACATCAACTGAAATTTCTTTTCGCGGAGCCATTGTTAATAGTATAACGTGCAAACAAAAACTGATTGATATAACTGAATAGTTGCAAAAATAACAAAATCGATCGAAGAAACAAATAACGGTATTTTACCGTTATCACAACGCAGCGTAGAAGTGTGCACGACAGTAACTTCATGCTGTATGTACACTTTTGTCAGCATTGATTTTGTGAAATTCGCCAATATTTTTTTAATTTCTTATTAAAAAAGAGTTTCATTTTGTTTATTGTAGTTGAGAAAAGGTGTGAAATAAAACTGCATTTTTACTTTTTCTTTTATTGCTGTTGGTTCCGTGGTATAGCAAAAATAGGGGGTGTATGTAGACTTTTGTCCGCCACTGTAACTATAACAATGTCAAAAAGTATAAAATTGTTAAAAAAAAGAAGAGAATGTTGAGGGACAGAAATTATTCTTGGTGTGAAATTAATACTTTCTTGGTATTAAATCAAAACAAAATTTTGATTATTTTTAGTAATAAGAATAGTTGAAATGGTATAAGGGGTATCCCAAGATTGGAATAAATTTTATACTTTTCGGGATTTAAAAATAAACTCTTATATGATTTCCAGTGTATACACTGCTCAACAAGCTAACAATCCCCCATATAATCCTATATCCAAAAGGTTAATGAGAAATATGTAGGTTATGAAATATGTAGGAATGTTGAATGTTGATTCAGTGATATTGAGGTACATATCGCTAGCTTAGAGTGCAAATTGTGTAAGTCCTTTTTTCAAACTTTGTAAGAGAGACAAAAAACAAAAAGTAAAAAAAATTCGAAACGAAAAAAAATGTTCTGTAGTGAGTTTCTGTAACTCATATCGATCAATGTTCTCTACTGAAATAGTCGATTTGACGTCATCATGACGTCATTCTCGATGCATGCGTTTCTGTATGAAAATGAGTCGAATGGATCGATAGAACTGACAAATCAGCTGATATGTTCCATTCGCCAACTTTTTAAACGGTGAGAAAGCTTTCACCGGTCGAAAAAATGGACAAAACAGCCGAATTCAGCCAGAATGTAAGTATATTTTAATTAAAACAAATTATTTATGTATATATGTACATACTATATATTAATGAATATACATTTAAATATATTTAATATATATTTAAAGGATTTGTAGAGTCTCTTAAGGAGCGTCTTTGTACTCCCAAAATGCACACATACACACGTTTCTGCCTGTACATGCGCATTGTTGCTTGTCAAATTAGAAATAGGTCTATATTTGCGGCAGCGACAAATGCAACCCTTCTGCCGTGAAGTCGTGCTGGCGTTAAAATGTGTGCGCCCATAAGAACGTGTGCATTTTACTTTTGACAGCTGGCTGCTTTTCGCTCGCCGGTTCGAATGTGTTTAGAGCATTACATTTATTTTGGCGTTTAAGTTCTCGATTGGCGTTTCATTTCCATCACTGTTCCGAATTTTATCGATTAATGCTTGTAGAAACACTCGCTATCGATCAATAGAGAAGTTTTGATAGAATCGACGTGACGTCATCAAAATAGACAAATCCACTCGATTTCTTACAGAAACTCACTACTGTTCATGTAAATATTTTGACTTACACAATTTTCTTCGCTTGTAAGTCCGAACACAATTTGCGTATCACTGAATAACGAAGAGTAGAAATATGACAAGAGTCACAGACTTGTTTTGCGTGGTGCGTATTTGATTTTTCTAGCGTTATACATAAAAATACACTTTTTCCTAAAATTGGACTTACACAGTTTGCACTCTAAGCTAGCGATATTTAGAGATACCATCAGCCGTCTTTCGACTGAAAAAAATAAAATAAAATTTACCATCATAATATGTATGTATTTAATTAATCTCCTGTTCTGCTTACTTGATACAATTGTTTCATCAAACAAGAAAAATTCGCTTTTTGGGTCATTTATTTAAAAAAATGTATTTATCCATGGTATTTCACTTTAATTTATTTATTTTGATATCTTTTTTCTGATGTTTTTTCTAATATCTTATTTTGGTTTTGATTTCAAACCAAAAATGAGAAGGGAAAAAGATTTTCTCTCTCAGTGTAACATTTTTTCCGAGATATCATGATATCTTTGGAAATTTGCCAGACTCAGAGATCGCACCTCAAAGAAAATAAATTTCGAATTGACTTCATTTTGAACTAGCATTTGTGTCTATTCGTTTCACTCTTTATACGACTATTGTCGCTTTGCTTTGCTTTCTTTAGTTTCCAACTAATTAATTTTTTATCTGAATAAAATAAAATTCTATAAAAAAAGATAACTGGAAACTAATGTATATTCAAACTCACTTCTCACAGAAGACTATTGTGAATGTAATAACACGGTTGCATTTCCCGTGATATTTATACTCAGCTATACTAGTACACAGAGTATTATAGTTTTAATCACATAACGGTGGATTGTAACAGAATGAAATAATCGAGATAGATATAGACTTATACATATATATCAAAATGATCAGGGTGAAAAGAGAAATCGATTGAGCCATGTCCGTCCGTCCGTCCGTCTGTAAACACTCTAACTCGCGCAAAATTTGAGATATTTTGATGAAATTTAAAATGCAAGTTGGTATAGAGACTGGGACGGTTGGTATTGAAAATCGGACCATGACCACGCCCACTTTTTCTATATAGAAAAAATCGGAAATCTGGTATCTCAGTCACTAATATAGCTGGAGCGATGAAATTTTACCCACGTATTGAGCTCAGGCCCCTAGGAAGAAATTTGATGAAATTTTGGAAAATGGGCGGTGCCACGCCCACTTATTCAGGGTTAAACATTGAAAGTTTTATATGTCATAACTCAGAAACCATTGAAGATATATCGACGAAATTTGAAACGCGTTATTTACTTACTTAGGCAAACGTTTGGACGGAAAATAGTTAAGATCGGTTGACGGCCACGCCCGCTTTTATATATGGGTATTATAAAGTGACCTAATAAAAACATTTTAAGCGATATCTCTGTCAAATATAAAGATATATCATTGAAATTTTATGCCAGGAGTCCACTTGCGGACATACAACGAAAAACATAAAAATTTTGGAAAATGGGCGGTGCCACGCCCACTTATTAAGGGTCAAACATTGAAAGTTTTATATGTCATAACTCAGAAACCATTGAAGATATATCGATGAAATTTGGTACGCGTGATATACTTACTTAGTCAAATGTTTGGACGAAAAATTGCCAAAATCGGTTGACGACCACGCCCACTTTTATATAAGTGTGTTATAAAGTGGCCTAATAAAAACATTTTAAGCGATATCTTTGTCAAATATAAAGATAATTCATTGAAATTTTGTGGCAGGAGTCCAACTATGGACAGAAAGTAAAAAACTTAAAAACTTTTGAAAATAGGCGTGGCACCGCCTACTTTTAGAAGCAGGAATATACGAGATTTCTGAGCCTATAACTCGACAAATAATTGAGATATTGTGACGAAACTTGGTTTATACACTTTTATAACTTGTGTTAATAGACGCGCAAAAATTTATTGAAATCGGTTTATGACCACACCTACTTTTTAACAAACATATTTCTGGAACACCCTTTGGGAATTTGTAACGTGACATCTTTGTAACTAGAAGTCATAAGGGAATGAAATTTTGCACAAAGAATAATATTCATATGCTTAGTTGGATGACTGATAAAAATTTTGAAAATGGGCGTGGCTACGCCTATTTTATGCAGCACTCGCTTTATATAAATCACACCGTATTTCCCTCAAACGCAAACAAACAATGAAAGCACACAGCTGAGTATCTAATGTTCGATTCCACTCGAACTTAGGCTTCCTTACTTGTTTTATAATTATATCAAATATCACGGGTTGATGTGTGAGAAATTTGCCGAAGCTTCAAATTTGACAAGACGTGTATTTTGTTGTTGTGCTCGGTAAATTTATCACACTAACTTCATCTCGGCAAATTTACCACTCTAAAGCCATACTGAGAGAACAGGTGCAGTGAAATAACGCCCGTGGAAAATCGCCCGATTTTTAATTCCAATTTTTCGTTTTTTTTTTTTAAATATGGTGTATTATTATTGGAAAAGCGCCGCAGCCGAAAAATTGGAATAAAAAATCGCGCGATTTTTAATTCCAATTTTTGTTTTTTTTTTTTTTTTGAAATATGGTGTATTATTATTGGGAAAAGCGGCGGACAATTTTTGCGAGAGTCAAAGCATGTTGTTGTGTGTTATTTGTTTTACCAAGCCCGTAGGCGTTTTTTCTTTTCTTGAAAAAGAAATAGCGCCTGCGAATAAAACGAAATTAAACCCGTGGGTATTATTTCCACTCAGAAAGGGAAAGAACGCCCGCGCGCCCTATTCGGCGATGTGGGCTTTATTTCCCTTTCGAAAGGGCAATTAAGCCCGCAGACGGGGTGTTTTTTTTTTTGAAATATGGTGTATTAGTGGGAAAAGCGGCGCAGGCGAAAAATTGGAATAAAAAATCGCGCGATTTTTAATTCCAATTTTTCGTTTTTTCTGAATATGGGGTACTATTATTGGAAAAAGCGCCGCAGGCGAAAAATTGGAATAAAAAATCGCGCGATTTTTAATTCCAATTTTTCGTTTTTTTTTTTTTGAAATATGGTGTATTATTATTGCGAAAAGCGGCGGACAATTTTTGCGAGAGTCAAAGCATGTTGTTGTGTGTTATTTGTTTTACCAAGCCACGCGATATTCTCTTAAGCCCATGCAATCACTTTAAATTGTGTGCGGATTGCTTTGGAGAGCACAGTAAGGTTGCAATTGTAAATGGCAATAGAAATATTTTGTGCCCGGTTTCTCGTCAAATTGTTGAAAACTCTATAAGAGTATTTGTTTAGATTGTGGTCTGAAAGTGCCAATATGTATGTAATGAAGTTATGTTTATTTTGATTGAGCGATTTTTAATTCCAATTTTTCGCCTGCGGCGCTTTTTCCAATCATAATACATAATCGCGTGATTTTTAATTCCAATTTTTCGCCTGCGGCGCTTTTTTCCCTAATACACCATATTTAAAAAAAAAAGCCCGTCTGCGGGCTTAATTGCCCTTCCGAAAGAGAAATAAAGCCCATGGATCAAACGAAATAACGTCCGCGGGAATTATTTCTTTTTCAAGAAAGGAAAAAAAGGAAATAACGCCCGCGGGCGTTAATTCCACGGGCGTTATTTCACTGCACCGAGAGAACAACGTAAAAGTTTTTTATACTTTTCAGGATTTGTTCTTAAACTTTAAATAACACAATTTGACTTAAAAAAAATTGAGAGTACTTTTTTCGAGGTTGACATATGTCATAGGCCTTACCAAACATACGGAGAGAAATTCAACTTTTTGTTAAATTTTTTCATTTTTAATCACGGATTTCTCGGTGAATTTGTTAACTGGTGTACATGTAAAACTATTTTAGAACAATCTCCTATTAATTCTGTTTGCAACGACATATAACTTTTGCATATCCGCGTAGGCGTTCCTAGGATATTCTACTTTAATCAATTTCTACTGTGAAATTTTTCATACTAAAATTGCTAGCATACAAATCTACCTCAGCCCGGGTAGGTTCAAATTTAACTAATTTGTTAGCCATCGACATTAAAACCATGTTGATGCGATAAACAGAGAAAAAGTTATGGTACAATATATGACATAACCTATGAAAAGAGGGTTTTTGGCCCCTATCTCCAGATTTTGGGGGTACTTCGGAAATTCTAAGTATGCAGTTTTTATATACCTGTCTCGCCAAAAGTACTTTTTCACTATCACACAGTGTTATTAAACCACTCTCGACGGAATTTTAATACTTTTCAAGATTTTATTTCGAAACTATTTTGAATTAAATAAAATTGTAAAACCTCATAGTTTCAAAATAAGACTTTTTGGCATTAAAATTCAAACTTAATTCCAAGAATTTTTAGGTGAAGTACCAAATGATATTAGAAATAAACTAAAATTTTTTACTGTGTAGCTACCAAATAGCTAAAATGGCAACACTGCATATATTTCTAGTTTTAAAATTTTTCGCAACAGTGGCGTTTCACAATAGCGTCAATTGGATGGCGCTACAAAAGCATCATAGCTACCATTTGCAACCAATATCGCTTAATAATTGCATTTAATTTCCAATCGCACACAAATACATATATGCACATTGCCACGAAAAATCTAAGCCTTATTCAAGAATTAAAACAGCAGATTTAAAGGCTTCCGAAATAAGACCTGAAAATTATAAGGGTAGCAAATTTTTTTGTAGTAAGGCTTAAACTAAGGCTAATTTTCGTGTGTTGATGTCATCAGACCATAAGGAGTACTATCTCTCTGAGAGAACACCTTATTCCAAAGGCTTATGCGCCATGCGAAATAAGGCCTACATAAGTATTAGAGAGTTAGGAGCAGACAGAGTGAGTGCATTACAGAAGCAGAGCTGCCAGCGTACTCCTTTTATAGACCTGAGTTGTCAACAATAAGCAAAACTTTTCTGCCGGGTTTATATCGCATGTATAAATATGTCTGTACGTACATACGAGTACATACATCTATTTAAATACACCAAGTAAGGAAGCTTATGTTCGAGTAAGTAAAAATGGATGGCTTCGTGTGTAGAAGTCCACGTAAGTGGGGAAAGCTTCAGGCTGCCATCCACCTGGGGGTGGCCAGAGCGATTCTTTTACATGCGGAGCAAGCAGCTCACGACTTCCCCCCGGTGTCTTCTGGACAGCCACCGAACACCCGTTCGGTGGTGAACTAAGGCCACTCCGTCGTATACGGTTTAAGGGTTTGTTGAGGGGAATAATTGCAGCGTCTGATCACCAGAAGGTGCGGCTGCGAGCGAGCGTCTGTCTTGGAGCAAGCGGCTCGCTATATAAACGTGTAACAGTAAACAACTCCTGCAGTGCAGGTTGTGCGTCGGGCTTGGGACTCACCACGTAAAAAATCCTATCCAATGAAAAATCCAACAATGCCTCGGATGAGACCACCTCTTTTTTATGACGACCATGGCAAACGTTTAAAGGGCTATGATCTGAGGGTATGCACCTGGAACGTCCGGACCCTTAATAGGGAAGGTGCCGATACCCAGCTGGTTGATGTCCTCGAAAAAGTAAAAGCAGACATCACCGCTATTCAGGAAGTGCGATGGACGGGGCATGACTCAAAAAAAAAATCGGGTCTTGCGTCATATACCACAGTGGCCATGCAGAGAAGCACATATTTGGTGTTGGTTTTATGGTGGGAAAGAAACTCACCCGCCTAGTACTGTCTTTCACGCCAATGAACGAGCGTCTAGCCGCCATCCGCATCAAAGCGAAGCATTTCAACATATCGCTCATCTGTGCCCACGCCCCGACGGAAGAGAAGGACGATGCGACCAAAGACTCATCCTATAAGCTGTTAGAACAAATCTACGACCGCTGCCAAGATCATGCTTGGCTATTTTAATGCCAGGGCGGGCAAGGAAGGTATCTTTGGCGGCACAGTCGGAAAATTCAGTCTCCACGACGTAACTGCCCTCAACGGGACGAGGCTGATCGATTTCGCCGGGTCCCGAAACATGGTCATTAGCAATACCAGATTCCAGCACAAAAAAATACACCAATCCACATGGCTGTCACCTGATCGAAAAACGCGAAATCAGATAGATCACGTCGTGATCGACGGCAGACATAGCACCAGCATCCTAGACGTGCGCACAATCCGTGGTCCCAATATCGACTCGGACCATTATCTTGTGGCGGCCAAGGTACGCACTCGCCTCTGTGCAGCAAAGAATGTGCCAACAGGGAAGCAAGGAAAGTTTGAAGTCGAAAGACTGCACATGACGCAGATAGCCAATGAATACTCCACCCGGCTCTCACTCCTGCTCTCTGATAGCAACCCTCCACCAAACGATGTATTCGAGGAATGGGAGCGCATCGCTTGTTCACTTCGTACCGCCGCTGAGGAAACTATTGGATACAAGCGAGCCGGCAGAAAAAACACCTGGTACGATAAGGAACGCCTAGGAAAGAAAGAACGCCGCCTACAGGGCTACATTGCGTGCGGGCGCAACACGAAGCGTATGGGAGCACTATCGGACGACTAAGACAGAGGAGAGGCGCCTTTTTCGAATGAAGAAGAGGGAGGCTTAAAGGCGCGAGTGTGAAGAGCTTGAGGTGCTGGCAGGTAGGCTGATTGGACCTTATCAGTGTGGCTTCAGACCTGGTAAATCTACCAACGACCAGATCTTCACAATACGCCAAATCCTGGAAAAAACTCATGAAAAAGGAACCGACAAACACCATCTTTTTGTCGATTTTAAAGCTGCTTTTGATAGCACCAATAGGAATTGCCTATATGCCGCAATGTCTGAATTTGGTTTCCCTGCTAAACTTATACGGCTATGCCAAATGACGCTGACTAACACCACCAGCACCGTCAGAATTGCGAAGGACCTCTCCGAGCCGTTCGAGACCAAACGAGGTTTCAGACAAGGTGACTCCCTTTCGTGTGACTTCTTCAACTTCATGCTGGAAAAGATAATACGAGCTGCAGAACTTCACCGTGCAGGAAGCATCTTATACCACAAGAGTGTTCAACTGCTGGTGTACGCCGATGACATCGACATCATTGGCACTAACACGCGCGCCGTATCTTCTGCCTTCTCCAATCTGGATAAAGAGGTTAAGAAAATGGGGGTATGTTCAGAAACGCAGCATGAAGCGCAACATCGGCAGTAATTATTTTTTTGATGATTGTGATGAGCGACTCTTCATGCAAAATTTACGTTTATGAACGCTCTGCTTGTACTACAAAAACAGATTGCGCTTCAAACTGAGTTTCTGAACAAAGCCTGGGTTTGGCGGTTAACGAGGACAAGACGAAGTACCTCCTGTCATCACACAAAGAAACAGCACGCCTTGGCAGCCACGTCAGTGTTGATAGCTACAAATTCGAAACTGTTAAGGACTTCGTCTATTTGGGAACCAGCATTAACACCAAAAATAATGTCTGCACTGAAATCCAACGAAGAATCGCACTTGCCAATAAATGTTACTTTGGACCAAGTAGGCAATTGAAAAGTAAAGTCCTCTCTCGACGAACCAAAATCTCACTCTACAGGACACTCATCGTTCCAGTCCTCATGTACGGCGCAGAAGCACGGACTATATCAAAATCAGAGGAGATGGCGCTTGGAGTATTCGAGAGGAAAGTTCTTCGGAGGATTTATGGACCTTTGCGCGTTGGCGAGTATCGACGGAGATTTAACAATGAGCTGTTTGAGCTGTACGCAGACATCGATATTGTTCAGCGAATAAAGATCCGCTGGGTAGGTCATGTCGTGAAAATGGACGAAGGTGCTCCGGCCAAGAAAGTATTTCTGTAGAAACCCACTGAACGCAGAAGAAAGGGGAGACCTCCACTGCGTTGGAAAGATCAGGTGGACAGTGATGCTGGGTCACTAGGTATTCCAAAATGGCGCCACGCTGCACGAAACAGAAATAGCTGGCGCGCTATGTTGGACTCGGCCAAAATCGTCTAGACGGTTACGTGCCAATTAAGTACGTAAGTAAGTAAAAATACTTAGAAAGGGTAGATTTTTTTTTAATAAAGAACAGAGAGAAACACTTCTTAAGATTTAAAATGCATAGGCATGATACTGTTCAATAAATAAAACTAATTCCATAGTATACCCGTATTAGTTAACAATTTTAATAACAATGTCTTCGATTTTTATAATTTCTTTACAATACACATTTCATACAATTGAAAATGTATTTATGTTGAATCAAACATAAATATCTATATAATAACAAACACAGCCATACAATCTACCGTTATTTAATCAAAATTATAATACTCTGTGTACTACGTACAGTTGAATATAAACATAGATTAGAATGCACACTTTTTGTAAAAATATGCTTAACACGGGAGCACCAAAGTAGGGTTCCAACGATACCAACGAGTACAAGTAAATATTCGGCACTTTTGTTACGAAACTGACCTAAGTTCGATTCTCGGTTGAGGCCGCTGGAAGAAGTCTGATGAGGGGATGTGGTGGTCTCCGAAATGGGTCCATAACTTCTACCAAAAAAATTTTTTCAATTTTTCTTCATTATAAACTGGCCAATAGCTCATATAAAATTTAAATAAAATAATTATTAGAATTAAAACGGCCATGTAAAAACAAACGTAAATGAGTACTTTTTTACTCGATGCTTTTTTACTACGATATTTCGCCGATACCAATAAGTATCGATACTTTGCGATACTTTGGGGGCATCGCGAAGCATTTCAAATTTAACATTCGTATTGGCAAGAAAAACAAAAGACACACTCTTTAATTTATATCTATGTATATATATATACTAGCTGACCCGGCAAACTTCGTTCTGCCCAAAATAGATTTTTTATTAATTTCATTTCAAAAATTGTTATTACACCGGTATTATTTTTAATAGAAAATTAACGATTTTTCACTACTTCATTGTGTATACAACTTCAAAAATATATAATTTTAGTATTCAGTTTAAGGCTGCACGATACACAACATTTTTAGTTTTCTGTTCCGGATATTTATTTTCACTGAGTATTGGCTATTTTCACTAAATAAGTAAGAGGATTGATATAGTATACCTCCATAATGGTTTTCAGGCCCCTCCTCCAACCCTTTTAGATATGTATATTCAGCCTCAAAAGTTTAGTACGTATGGGAGGTGCAATGACCCATTTTTCGATAAATCTTTTTTTTTTGTGAACATGGTATTGATATCGTATATCTGCATAGTGATTTCTATATACATGCCATGAACGCTTTTAAGGATATTTAGCCTTAAAAATTAAGAACGCATCGGAGGTGCCACGCCCCCTTTTCCCAAAACTACTGTTTTTTTTTCATAAGCACGCTATTGATATCGTTAATATCCTGATCAATTTTCAGGTCCCAACCTTAAACGCTTTTATAGATATTCAGCTTGAAAAATTAAGTTTGTATGGGAGGTGCCACGCCCCCGTTTCCGATAACCCCCACTTTTATGCGTGGGAATGGATTTGATATCATTTGGCTCTATACCAATTTTCAGCTCCCTACCTTGAACTGTTTTAGAGATAATCAGCTTTAAAAATTAAGGTTGTATGGGAGGTGCCACGCCCCCCTAACATTTTTTAATTTTTTCTTCGACTAAACCTTCGCGGGGTAACCACAAACAAACCCCCCTAAGGAAGTATTTGATTTGGTTCAGCCGTTTTCAAGTTTTAGCGTTACAATTAAATACCAAATCATTTTTATATATATAGATAAATCAAGCCCATTTCTTTGTCGCCGGCTTTCGCTCAAAACGCGTGGAGGGATTTTGACCACATTTACACACCAGCTGAGTTCCTTGCCCTAGATGGTTTATATGCATATTTTTTTCAATTCCGGAAGTCGGTTCCCGAGATATAGGTCAAAAGGTCAAAACGTGGACCCGGCTTTCCCCTGAATATTTTTGGACGATATTAGTATCAAATGAAAGGTATTGAGCAGAGAATTTACATAGAATAGTATTCATTGTGATTCCTAGGTCGGATCTCCAGATATGGGTCAAAATGTTAACCCGAATGATGAAATGTTCTCAGCGATATTGGTATCAAATGAAAGGTATTGATGAGGACTTCAGCGCAGAACTATTATAATTGTGATGCCTAGCCCGGGTCTCCAGATAGAGGTCACAACGTGGACCCGGATGACCCTAGGAAATTTTTGAGCGATATTGGTATCAAATGAAAGGTCTTGATGAGGACTTCAACATAGAAGTATTTTATTTGTGATGCCTAGGACGGGTCCCCAAATATGGGTCAAAACGTGGACCCGGAATATCCCGGAAAATTTTTCAGTGATATTGGTATCAAATGAAGGGTGTTGAGCAGGGATTTTAGATAGAAATAAACTCACTACGATTCCCAAGGTGTGGTCCCAAGTCGGGTTCCAAGGTGTGGGTCAACACACGGACCCGGATAACACCGAGATATTTCTCAGGGATATTGGTACCAAATGAAAAGTGCTGAGCAGGGCCTTTACACAGAGATGAACTCATTATGATTCCTAGGTCAGTTCCCTAGATGTGGGTCAAAAAGTGGACCCGGATTGCTCCGGAAAATTTCTCAACGATATTGGTGTCAACTGAAAGGCAGGGCTTTTACATAGAGATGAACTCATTATGATTCATAGGTCAGGTCCCCAGATGTGAGTAAAAATGTGAATCCGGATGGCCCCGGATAATTTCTCAGCGATATTGTTATTAAATCACGGCGCATGACGATTCCTAGGTGGGATCCCAAGATGTGGGTCAGTATGTGTACCCGGATAACACCGGGATATATCTTAGGGATATTGGAACCAAATGAAAGGTGTTGAGCAGGACTCTCATGTAGAGCCGTACTCATTACGATTTCTTGGTCAAATCCCCAGATAACGTACCCATTATAGTTCCTAGGTCAAGTTCCAAGATGTGGGTTGAGAAGTTGACCTGGATGAGCCCAGGATGCTGCTGAGCAATACTGATATAAAATGAAAGGTGTTGACCGGGTCTGCTATATAGAGATATTTTCATGGTGATTCTTAGGCCAGATACCCAATTATGGATAAAAGAGACGATTCGGATGCCACGGAATGTTTTTAAGCAATGATGGTATCAAATGAGAAGTGGAATACAGGGTATGTTATGCTAAACCCAGTTCCCTAGGGAAAGGGGAAGAGTAATGAGACTGGGAAAGGCAAAGGGACGGAAAAGGAGAGTGAAAATATAATAAAAATGGAACGAAGAGGATGGGGAGAGAGACAGTGCATTAGAGAAGGAATAAGAGGGGGGAATAAAAAGAAGAAAGGCAGAAAAGGAGAGGTAAGAGAGAGCGGTAGAGAAAGGGAAGCGGAAATGCGACGGGAAAGGAAAAAGGAAACGGAAATGAAAGAAAAGATAAATGGAAAGGGAAAGAGAAATGGAATAGTAGAGGGAAATGGAATTGGAGACTAATACGAAGAAAAATGGTATAAGAACATGAAGAGGGCAAACTTTTGAAAATATCAATTTTTCCTTCACTTTTTTTTAAACTTATCTGAATTTTTCTGAGCTCTGCAGCCCGAGGTAATTTCGGTTTCTAGATACTTCCAACTTCTTTTAAAGTGTGCCGTTTTTCGCTTCAAGTACCTATAATAGGAAGTGGACCAAAGCAAAGCTGGGCGGGGAACAGCTAGTAAAATAATAAAAATTAATCACAAGGCTTCAGAGGTGCGGTCTTATTTTGAAAAGATAAATTGGACGCCCGCTGGCGTTATTTCCCAAAAAAAGGAAATAACGCCCGAGGGCGTTTTTTCCTTTCTTGAAAAAGAAATATCGCCTGCGAATAAAACGAAATTAAACCCGTGGGTTTTATTTCCATTCAGAAAGGGAAAGAACGCCCGCGCGCCCTATTCGGCGATGTGGGCTTTATTTCCCTTTCGAAAGAGCAATTAAGCCCGCAGACGGGGTGTTTTTTTTGAAATATGGTGTATTAGTGGGAAAAGCGCCGCAGGCGAAAAATTGGAATAAAAAATCGCCCGATTTTTAATTCCAATTTTTCGTTTTTTTTTTTTAAATATGGTGTATTATTATTGGAAAAGCGCCGCAGCCGAAAAATTGGAATAAAAAATCGCGCGATTTTTAATTCCAATTTTTGTTTTTTTTTTTTGAAATATGGTGTATTATTATTGGGAAAAGCGGCGGACAATTTTTGCGAGAGTCAAAGCATGTTGTTGTGTGTTATTTGTTTTACCAAGCCCGTAGGCGTTTTTTCTTTTCTTGAAAAAGAAATAGCGCCTGCGAATAAAACGAAATTAAACCCGTGGGTATTATTTCTACTCAGAAAGGGAAAGAACGCCCGCGCGCCCTATTCGGCGATGTGGGCTTTATTTCCCTTTCGAAAGGGCAATTAAGCCCGCAGACGGGGTGTTTTTTTTGAAATATGGTGTATTAGTGGGAAAAGCGGCGCAGGCGAAAAATTGGAATAAAAAATCGCGCGATTTTTAATTCCAATTTTTCGTTTTTTTGTTTTTTTTTTTGAAATATGGTGTATTATTATTGGGAAAAGCGCCGCAGGCGAAAAATTGAAATAAAAAATCGCGCGATTTTTAATTCCAATTTTTCGTTTTTTTTTTTTTTGAAATATGGTGTATTGTTATTGCGAAAAGCGGCGGACAATTTTTGCGAGAGTCAAAGCATGTTGTTGTGTGTTATTTGTTTTACCAAGCCACGCGATATTCTCTTAAGCCCATGCAATCACTTTAAATTGTGTGCGGATTGCTTTGGAGAGCACAGTAAGGTTGCAATTGTAAATGGCAATAGAAAT
Organism: Urophora cardui; assembly: GCA_960531455.1. NCBI lineage: Eukaryota > Metazoa > Arthropoda > Insecta > Diptera > Tephritidae > Urophora > Urophora cardui. The sequence continues at coordinate 75,783,286 of OY482673.1, forward strand.
ATTTTGTGCCCGGTTTGTCGTCAAATTGTTGAAAACTCTATAAGAGTATTTGTTTAGATTGTGGTCTGAAAGTGCCAATATGTATGTAATGAAGTTATGTTTATTTTGATTGAGCGATTTTTAATTCCAATTTTTCGCCTGCGGCGCTTTTTCCAATCATAATACATAATCGCGTGATTTTTAATTCCAATTTTTCGCCTGCGGCGCTTTTTTCCCTAATACACCATATTTAAAAAAAAAGCCCGTCTGCGGGCTTAATTGCCCTTCCGAAAGAGAAATAAAGCCCATGGATCAAACGAAATAACGTCCGCGGGAATTATTTCTTTTTCAAGAAAGGAAAAAAAGGAAATAACGCCCGCGGGCGTTAATTCCACGGGCGTTATTTCACTGCACCGAGAGAACAACGTAAAAGTTTTTTATACTTTTCAGGATTTGTTCTTAAACTTTAAATAACACAATTTGACTTAAAAAAAATTGAGAGTACTTTTTTCGAGGTTGACATATGTCATAGGCCTTACCAAACATACGGAGAGAAATTCAACTTTTTGTTAAATTTTTTCATTTTTAATCACGGATTTCTCGGTGAATTTGTTAACTGGTGTACATGTAAAACTATTTTAGAACAATCTCCTATTAATTCTGTTTGCAACGACATATAACTTTTGCATATCCGCGTAGGCGTTCCTAGGATATTCTACTTTAATCAATTTCTACTGTGAAATTTTTCATACTAAAATTGCTAGCATACAAATCTACCTCAGCCCGGGTAGGTTCAAATTTAACTAATTTGTTAGCCATCGACATTAAAACCATGTTGATGCGATAAACAGAGAAAAAGTTATGGTACAATATATGACATAACCTATGAAAAGAGGGTTTTTGGCCCCTATCTCCAGATTTTGGGGGTACTTCGGAAATTCTAAGTATGCAGTTTTTATATACCTGTCTCGCCAAAAGTACTTTTTCACTATCACACAGTGTTATTAAACCACTCTCGACGGAATTTTAATACTTTTCAAGATTTTATTTCGAAACTATTTTGAATTAAATAAAATTGTAAAACCTCATAGTTTCAAAATAAGACTTTTTGGCATTAAAATTCAAACTTAATTCCAAGAATTTTTAGGTGAAGTACCAAATGATATTAGAAATAAACTAAAATTTTTTACTGTGTAGCTACCAAATAGCTAAAATGGCAACACTGCATATATTTCTAGTTTTAAAATTTTTCGCAACAGTGGCGTTTCACAATAGCGTCAATTGGATGGCGCTACAAAAGCATCATAGCTACCATTTGCAACCAATATCGCTTAATAATTGCATTTAATTTCCAATCGCACACAAATACATATATGCACATTGCCACGAAAAATCTAAGCCTTATTCAAGAATTAAAACAGCAGATTTAAAGGCTTCCGAAATAAGACCTGAAAATTATAAGGGTAGCAAATTTTTTTGTAGTAAGGCTTAAACTAAGGCTAATTTTCGTGTGTTGATGTCATCAGACCATAAGGAGTACTATCTCTCTGAGAGAACACCTTATTCCAAAGGCTTATGCGCCATGCGAAATAAGGCCTACATAAGTATTAGAGAGTTAGGAGCAGACAGAGTGAGTGCATTACAGAAGCAGAGCTGAGTTGTCAACAATAAGCAAAACTTTTCTGCCGGGTTTATATCGCATGTATAAATATGTCTGTACGTACATACGAGTACATACATCTATTTAAATACACCAAGTAAGGAAGCTTATGTTCGAGTAAGTAAAAATGGATGGCTTCGTGTGTAGAAGTCCACGTAAGTGGGGAAAGCTTCAGGCTGCCATCCACCTGGGGGTGGCCAGAGCGATTCTTTTACATGCGGAGCAAGCAGCTCACGACTTCCCCCCGGTGTCTTCTGGACAGCCACCGAACACCCGTTCGGTGGTGAACTAAGGCCACTCCGTCGTATACGGTTTAAGGGTTTGTTGAGGGGAATAATTGCAGCGTCTGATCACCAGAAGGTGCGGCTGCGAGCGAGCGTCTGTCTTGGAGCAAGCGGCTCGCTATATAAACGTGTAACAGTAAACAACTCCTGCAGTGCAGGTTGTGCGTCGGGCTTGGGACTCACCACGTAAAAAATCCTATCCAATGAAAAATCCAACAATGCCTCGGATGAGACCACCTCTTTTTTATGACGACCATGGCAAACGTTTAAAGGGCTATGATCTGAGGGTATGCACCTGGAACGTCCGGACCCTTAATAGGGAAGGTGCCGATACCCAGCTGGTTGATGTCCTCGAAAAAGTAAAAGCAGACATCACCGCTATTCAGGAAGTGCGATGGACGGGGCATGACTCAAAAAAAAAATCGGGTCTTGCGTCATATACCACAGTGGCCATGCAGAGAAGCACATATTTGGTGTTGGTTTTATGGTGGGAAAGAAACTCACCCGCCTAGTACTGTCTTTCACGCCAATGAACGAGCGTCTAGCCGCCATCCGCATCAAAGCGAAGCATTTCAACATATCGCTCATCTGTGCCCACGCCCCGACGGAAGAGAAGGACGATGCGACCAAAGACTCATCCTATAAGCTGTTAGAACAAATCTACGACCGCTGCCAAGATCATGCTTGGCTATTTTAATGCCAGGGCGGGCAAGGAAGGTATCTTTGGCGGCACAGTCGGAAAATTCAGTCTCCACGACGTAACTACCCTCAACGGGACGAGGCTGATCGATTTCGCCGGGTCCCGAAACATGGTCATTAGCAATACCAGATTCCAGCACAAAAAAATACACCAATCCACATGGCTGTCACCTGATCGAAAAACGCGAAATCAGATAGATCACGTCGTGATCGACGGCAGACATAGCACCAGCATCCTAGACGTGCGCACAATCCGTGGTCCCAATATCGACTCGGACCATTATCTTGTGGCGGCCAAGGTACGCACTCGCCTCTGTGCAGCAAAGAATGTGCCAACAGGGAAGCAAGGAAAGTTTGAAGTCGAAAGACTGCACATGACGCAGATAGCCAATGAATACTCCACCCGGCTCTCACTCCTGCTCTCTGATAGCAACCCTCCACCAAACGATGTATTCGAGGAATGGGAGCGCATCGCTTGTTCACTTCGTACCGCCGCTGAGGAAACTATTGGATACAAGCGAGCCGGCAGAAAAAACACCTGGTACGATAAGGAACGCCTAGGAAAGAAAGAACGCCGCCTACAGGGCTACATTGCGTGCGGGCGCAACACGAAGCGTATGGGAGCACTATCGGACGACTAAGACAGAGGAGAGGCGCCTTTTTCGAATGAAGAAGAGGGAGGCTTAAAGGCGCGAGTGTGAAGAGCTTGAGGTGCTGGCAGGTAGGCTGATTGGACCTTATCAGTGTGGCTTCAGACCTGGTAAATCTACCAACGACCAGATCTTCACAATACGCCAAATCCTGGAAAAAACTCATGAAAAAGGAACCGACAAACACCATCTTTTTGTCGATTTTAAAGCTGCTTTTGATAGCACCAATAGGAATTGCCTATATGCCGCAATGTCTGAATTTGGTTTCCCTGCTAAACTTATACGGCTATGCCAAATGACGCTGACTAACACCACCAGCACCGTCAGAATTGCGAAGGACCTCTCCGAGCCGTTCGAGACCAAACGAGGTTTCAGACAAGGTGACTCCCTTTCGTGTGACTTCTTCAACTTCATGCTGGAAAAGATAATACGAGCTGCAGAACTTCACCGTGCAGGAAGCATCTTATACCACAAGAGTGTTCAACTGCTGGTGTACGCCGATGACATCGACATCATTGGCACTAACACGCGCGCCGTATCTTCTGCCTTCTCCAATCTGGATAAAGAGGTTAAGAAAATGGGGGTATGTTCAGAAACGCAGCATGAAGCGCAACATCGGCAGTAATTATTTTTTTGATGATTGTGATGAGCGACTCTTCATGCAAAATTTACGTTTATGAACGCTCTGCTTGTACTACAAAAACAGATTGCGCTTCAAACTGAGTTTCTGAACAAAGCCTGGGTTTGGCGGTTAACGAGGACAAGACGAAGTACCTCCTGTCATCACACAAAGAAACAGCACGCCTTGGCAGCCACGTCAGTGTTGATAGCTACAAATTCGAAACTGTTAAGGACTTCGTCTATTTGGGAACCAGCATTAACACCAAAAATAATGTCTGCACTGAAATCCAACGAAGAATCGCACTTGCCAATAAATGTTACTTTGGACCAAGTAGGCAATTGAAAAGTAAAGTCCTCTCTCGACGAACCAAAATCTCACTCTACAGGACACTCATCGTTCCAGTCCTCATGTACGGCGCAGAAGCACGGACTATATCAAAATCAGAGGAGATGGCGCTTGGAGTATTCGAGAGGAAAGTTCTTCGGAGGATTTATGGACCTTTGCGCGTTGGCGAGTATCGACGGAGATTTAACAATGAGCTGTTTGAGCTGTACGCAGACATCGATATTGTTCAGCGAATAAAGATCCGCTGGGTAGGTCATGTCGTGAAAATGGACGAAGGTGCTCCGGCCAAGAAAGTATTTCTGTAGAAACCCACTGAACGCAGAAGAAAGGGGAGACCTCCACTGCGTTGGAAAGATCAGGTGGACAGTGATGCTGGGTCACTAGGTATTCCAAAATGGCGCCACGCTGCACGAAACAGAAATAGCTGGCGCGCTATGTTGGACTCGGCCAAAATCGTCTAGACGGTTACGTGCCAATTAAGTACGTAAGTAAGTAAAAATACTTAGAAAGGGTAGATTTTTTTTTAATAAAGAACAGAGAGAAACACTTCTTAAGATTTAAAATGCATAGGCATGATACTGTTCAATAAATAAAACTAATTCCATAGTATACCCGTATTAGTTAACAATTTTAATAACAATGTCTTCGATTTTTATAATTTCTTTACAATACACATTTCATACAATTGAAAATGTATTTATGTTGAATCAAACATAAATATCTATATAATAACAAACACAGCCATACAATCTACCGTTATTTAATCAAAATTATAATACTCTGTGTACTACGTACAGTTGAATATAAACATAGATTAGAATGCACACTTTTTGTAAAAATATGCTTAACACGGGAGCACCAAAGTAGGGTTCCAACGATACCAACGAGTACAAGTAAATATTCGGCACTTTTGTTACGAAACTGACCTAAGTTCGATTCTCGGTTGAGGCCGCTGGAAGAAGTCTGATGAGGGGATGTGGTGGTCTCCGAAATGGGTCCATAACTTCTACCAAAAAAATTTTTTCAATTTTTCTTCATTATAAACTGGCCAATAGCTCATATAAAATTTAAATAAAATAATTATTAGAATTAAAACGGCCATGTAAAAACAAACGTAAATGAGTACTTTTTTACTCGATGCTTTTTTACTACGATATTTCGCCGATACCAATAAGTATCGATACTTTGCGATACTTTGGGGGCATCGCGAAGCATTTCAAATTTAACATTCGTATTGGCAAGAAAAACAAAAGACACACTCTTTAATTTATATCTATATATATATATATACTAGCTGACCCGGCAAACTTCGTTCTGCCCAAAATAGATTTTTTATTAATTTCATTTCAAAAATTGTTATTACACCGGTATTATTTTTAATAGAAAATTAACGATTTTTCACTACTTCATTGTGTATACAACTTCAAAAATATATAATTTTAGTATTCAGTTTAAGGCTGCACGATACACAACATTTTTAGTTTTCTGTTCCGGATATTTATTTTCACTGAGTATTGGCTATTTTCACTAAATAAGTAAGAGGATTGATATAGTATACCTCCATAATGGTTTTCAGGCCCCTCCTCCAACCCTTTTAGATATGTATATTCAGCCTCAAAAGTTTAGTACGTATGGGAGGTGCAATGACCCATTTTTCGATAAATCTTTTTTTTTTGTGAACATGGTATTGATATCGTATATCTGCATAGTGATTTCTATATACATGCCATGAACGCTTTTAAGGATATTTAGCCTTAAAAATTAAGAACGCATCGGAGGTGCCACGCCCCCTTTTCCCAAAACTACTGTTTTTTTTTCATAAGCACGCTATTGATATCGTTAATATCCTCATCAATTTTCAGGTCCCAACCTTAAACGCTTTTATAGATATTCAGCTTGAAAAATTAAGTTTGTATGGGAGGTGCCACGCCCCCGTTTCCGATAACACCCACTTTTATGCGTGGGAATGGATTTGATATCATTTAGCTCTATACCAATTTTCAGCTCCCTACCTTGAACTGTTTTAGAGATAATCAGCTTTAAAAATTAAGGTTGTATGGGAGGTGCCACGCCCCCTTTTCTGATAGCCCCCACTTTTCTGAGTGAGAAGGGTTTTGATATCACCTACCTCTATACCAATTTTCAGCTCCCTACCTTAAACTGTTTTAGAGATAATCAGCTTTAAAAATTAATGTTGTATGGGAGGTGCCACGCCCCCTTTTCTGATAACGCCCACTTTTCTGAGTGAGAAGGGTTTTGATATCAGCTACCTCTATACCAATTTTCAGCTCCCTATCTTAAACTGTTTTAGAGATAATCAGCTTTAAAAATTAAGGTTGTATGGGAGGTGCCACGCCCCCCTAACATTTTTTAATTTTTTCTTCGACTAAACCTTCGCGGGGTAACAACAAACAAACCCCCCTAAGGAAGTATTTGATTTGGTTCAGCCGTTTTCAAGTTTTAGCGTTACAATTAAATACCAAATCATTTTTATATATATAGATAAATCAAGCCCATTTCTTTGTCGCCGGCTTTCGCTCAAAACGCGTGGAGGCATTTTGACCACATTTACACACCAGCTGAGTTCCTTGCCCTAGATGGTTTATATGCATATTTTTTTCAATTCCGGAAGTCGGTTCCCGAGATGTAGGTCAAAAGGTCAAAACGTGGACCCGGCTTTCCCCTGAATATTTTTGGACGATATTAGTATCAAATGAAAGGTATTGAGCAGAGAATTTACATAGAATAGTATTCATTGTGATTCCTAGGTCGGATCTCCAGATATGGGTCAAAATGTTAACCCGAATGACCTTCAAATGTTCTCAGCGATATTGGTATCAAATGAAAGGTATTGATGAGGACTTCAGCGCAGAACTATTATAATTGTGATGCCTAGCCCGGGTCTCCAGATAGAGGTCACAACGTGGACCCGGATGACCCTCGGAAATTTTTGAGCGATATTGGTATCAAATGAAAGGTCTTGATGAGGACTTCAACATAGAAGTATTTTATTTGTGATGCCTAGGACGGGTCCCCAAATATGGGTCAAAACGTGGACCCGGAATATCCCGGAAAATTTTTCAGTGATATTGGTATCAAATGAAGGGTGTTGAGCAGGGATTTTAGATAGAAATAAACTCACTACGATTCCCAAGGTGTGGTCCCAAGTCGGGTTCCAAGGTGTGGGTCAACACATGGACCCGGATAACACCGGGATATTTCTCAGGGATATTGGTACCAAATGAAAAGTGCTGAGCAGGGCCTTTACACAGAGATGAACTCATTATGATTCCTAGGTCAGTTCCCTAGATGTGGGTCAAAAAGTGGACCCGGATTGCTCCGGAAAATATCTCAACGATATTGGTGTCAACTGAAAGGCAGGGCTTTTGCATAGAGATGAACTCATTATGATTCATAGGTCAGGTCCCCAGATGTGAGTAAAAATGTGAATCCGGATGGCCCCGGATAATTTCTCAGCGATATTGTTATTAAATCACGGCGCATGACGATTCCTAGGTGGGATCCCAAGATGTGGGTCAGTATGTGTACCCGGATAACACCGGGATATATCTTAGGGATATTGGAACCAAATGAAAGGTGTTGAGCAGGACTCTCATGTAGAGCCGTACTCATTACGATTTCTTGGTCAAATCCCTAGATAACGTACCCATTATAGTTCCTAGGTCAAGTTCCAAGATGTGGGTTAAGAAGTTGACCTGGATGAGCCCAGGATGCTGCTGAGCAATACTGATATAAAATGAAAGGTGTTGACCGGGTCTGCTATATAGAGATATTTTCATGGTGATTCTTAGGCCCGATACCCAATTATGGATAAAAGAGACGATTCGGATGCCACGGAATGTTTTTAAGCAATGATGGTATCAAATGAGAAGTGGAATACAGGGTATGTTATGCTAAACCCAGTTCCCTAGGGAAAGGGGAAGAGTAATGAGACTGGGAAAGGCAAAGGCAAAGGGACGGAAAAGGAGAGTGAAAATATAATAAAAATGGAACGAAGAGGATGGGGAGAGAGACAGTGCATTAGAGAAGGAATAAGAGGGGGGAATAAAAAGAAGAAAGGCAGAAAAGGAGAGGTAAGAGAGAGCGGTAGAGAAAGGGAAGCGGAAATGCGACGGGAAAGGAAAAAGGAAACGGAAATGAAAGAAAAGATAAATGGAAAGGGAAAGAGAAATGGAATAGTAGAGGGAAATGGAATTAAAATGGACTAATACGAAGAAAAATGGTATAAGAACATGAAGAGGGCAAACTTTTGAAAATATCAATTTTTCCTTCACTTTTTTTTAAACTTATCTGAATTTTGCTGAGCTCTGCAGCCCGAGGTAATTTCGGTTTCTAGATACTTCCAACTTCTTTTAAAGTGTGCCGTTTTTCGCTTCAAGTACCTATAATAGGAAGTGGACCAAAGCAAAGCTGGGCGGGGAACAGCTAGTAAAATAATAAAAATTAATCACAAGGCTTCAGAGGTGCGGTCTTATTTTGAAAAGATAAATTGCGTGTTAGCTTCATGCAAACGGTGCTCAAAAGTAGTGAAGAATTTTGGAAATTAAATACATACATGAAGCAAAAGAGGCAAAAGTGGCCGCTGTGGTGCAGTAGGTAGAGTGCTCGCCTGCTATGCCAGAGGTCTCGGGTTCAAACGCCAGTCCGAGCAAACACCAAAAAAAGTTTTCTAATTAGTAAAAATCTAATTATTGGGTTTTTTAAGAGCAGCGGTCACCTCTCGGCAGTGGGCGGCATACCCTCCGATAGTATTTCTGCCATGAAAAAGCTTCTCACAAAAAATGCATTCGCCGTTCGGAGCCGGCATAAAACTGTAGGTCCACCCAATTAGTAGGGAGAACAAAAGGAGCACACCTCGAATTGGGAGAGAAGCTCGGCCATAAAACTCGCCAGAGTTATAATAGCGCCATTGTATTATTATTATTATTATGAAGCAAAAGAATTTATCAAAATGTTTCGTTTTATAGCCTTGTTCTGGCGCGTTTATATAATACCGGTAGAAAAACATTAGGTTTTAAACACCATTTTCGTATTATTGCAACAGTAAAATTAAGGTACTACCTCAATAGGCTTGTAAATGGTTGGAATAATACGAAAATTGTGTTCAAAGTTCCTGATTATTAACGGTAAATTAAATAACCGCTCCATAAAGAACTGTTTAACGATTTTCGATACCAAGTAGTTATGGATGCTTTTCATCCGATACATAGGTACTCGAGTACGGATACTTTCTGGCGATACAAGAAGCGAGTACAAGTATCGATACCTTAATGGTATCGTTGGAACCCTAACCAAAGTAGACTTATGTACATACTCGTTTTTGGTAAAACATTTCGCTTTAGCCTGTCGATAGACTTTCGGTAGCTCCTCTTCCACAAATCTTCATCCACTCTCCGCGAATAAAGGGTATCGTCGGAAATTGGAAAAATTTTGTATTACCGGCTTTGTAGCCATATTTGGTATTATTGCACGGCGGAAATAAGCAACTCATAGTGGTAAAATCTACGGTACATATTTTATTTGTAATTGGATTGGACATACATGTACATACATATCGCCACTGCGCCAACAAATTGAGGTATATTTTTTTTTCGATTTTTTTTATTACATTAGCATATTTAGCACTATCTGCTAGCCACATTTCTGCATTTGCCGTTTTCTGATATCTTTCTTTGGTTAGAAGTTATTAAACACAGCTATATGCTCTCAGTAGTATAAATGCTCTCTAAAATCAGTTATACATCTACTTGCGTATAATTGTTTTTGATTGCAGGCGAATCTGCTTTTATTTTTGTGTAAAAAAATTATTTAAAAAAAGCGTATCTGACCACTTTTCAAAATAGGAGGGGCACTGGTCAACTAAATACTGCAGTTTCGAGCTATCGCTAATTGCATCGGACCCTAGCGAAGAATTGTATACACATCTTTCACGATTTCTTACCCCCACTCATGGTATAAAAAATACAGGTATGTGCATTGTCATTTTAACGCTGTCTTTTTGATGAAAAAGCAGATTTTTGAAGTTTGATCTTATGTCAGTTTTGGAGTATAGCGATGCCAGACTTTTATTTTTGGAATGCGTAGATTTTTGTTTGAAAGTTTGGGTATTCCACGAATCAAAGGACAGAAAGAGAAAGGGCACTAGTGAGCAGGTTTATGGAAATTCCGGTAGCTCCTCTTAGCTCACTCCAAAAATCTTCATCCACTCTCAGCGAACAAAGGGTATCGTCGGAAATTGGAAAAATTTTATATCACCGTCTTTGCAGCCATATTTGGTATTATTGCACCGCGGAAATAAGCAACTCATATTGTTAAAATCTAGGGTACATATTTTTTTGTAATTGGATTGGACATATCTCCCATATCATTGCATATAAAAATTAAAAAGTTTTTTGCCTCTCCTGAAAATTTTTGAATTTTGAGTTGTAACGCTTTTTGATTTAGTGTGCGATATGTGCATTAGGCATATAACTTTTTACAATTTTTGCAAATATGAAAAACGGCATACCATGGTCGAATAGAGCATAAAAAAGTATGAACCCCAGTATTTTTTTTTTTGCGAAATTGCAAAAATAGTTCCGCGCAAAACGAAATCACTTTTTATCAGAACTGCTGAAAAAAACAAAAAAAAGTTTTGTACATCTGCGCAGAGCGTGCAATTAAAATTGTACAAGACATTTTACCATTGTGTAACTCATCACTAGAGCAACCAAAAAATTGCTCTAAAAATGCTTTTTTGGCGCCAAAAAAATGTTGTTAAACTTAAAGGATTGGCACATTTTAGCCTTAAAATTTTTTTTTATTTCAGTTCATTTTCTTAAAACATAAAACAAAATAAAATAAGGGCCGATTTCATAATGAAACTCTTAAAGCTCCTTTTGTTAAAAGTTCCTTTTAGTTAAAGAGCCATTTAATCGTACTTTAAAGTAGGAGTGATTTCATAATAATCTATATATTAATAGGCTAACATTTTTCCCATACAAACAATTGCCAGGCTGTTTAGCACATTTAGCATACTCATATCCACATAAAATTGATATGGATGTGTTCGTATGAGTCAGGAGCAGTGCATAGGCATATAATTTTTTCTATAAATTATTTAATTTGTTTATAATTAATAAATAAAGTTTTTAGTTAAGAGAAATAGATATCGTAAACGTGTTTACAAATATCGTAAACACAGTTGAAGAGTCGCTTTAATTTAAAAGCGCTCTCTCTATTTTATATGCATTGGCCCAGTTTACGCTCAGATCAAAATCAACGCGGCCAAATATCTCCTATTGCTTTTCCATTAAAGCGAAAAATGAGAGAGAGGGCGGGAGAGCACACTGAGTAATTTTAATTTTGACCAAGGCAAAATTGAAGAACTTATTTTTTTATTTACAAGGGTAGAGTGTAATGTCAAAATCAAAGCGAACTCACATCACGGCCAATAGGAATGGACGAACCCCAAGCGAATTCAGATTTTAACCACGGCGAAATATCATTTTGACATTACACTCTACCAATTCAAATAACAAAATACATGGGAAATTTCTGAATTCGCCACCGGGCCTACCTTTCTAGATCTGCCTTGATTTTGACCATGATTTCGCGTCGGACCGTGATCAAAAGGGCAAATAATGTTGCGGTACAACTGGAATGTGGAAAGTGTTGCTTATCTCCGCGAAAAGGAATAATTTTTGTACCAATACAAAGTTGAAAAAATAAATTGCATGGTCGAATTTCGAGCACCGGCGATACTAGTATAATATTAAAAGGCTCCTTTAAGCGAAAATATTGCAAATGGCAATGCCATCTTCAACAGTTTCACGTCAAATTATTGTCATAAATTTAAAAATATTGAAATTTATCATTTGTTTTTTTTTTCTGAAAATAAATAGTTTTTTTTTGATTGTGGCTTTAATTTTTTTGAAAAAAAAAATAGTAAAAGAAGCATAATTTGCAAACACAGTACAGAAAAAATAGGAAGCGGTCATCCAACCTCACAAAAGAGGAAGAATATGAATATTCCATTATAGGACTCAACAAACAAAATCGGTTGAAATATTTTAATAAATTCTTGATATTTGATTTTGACAGACTGCAGAAATTAAATTTTTTCCGGCAAAAGGGGCCTTTAAATTACTTAAATGCCCGTTTTTGGGAACTTTTATCTTGAAAAAGACTATGAAATCGATCAACAAATTAAAGGCTCCTTTAGATTTTAAATGAAATTTTAATTTGAATATGAAATCGGTCCTAAATTAAACTAAAATAAAATAACAAAATGTAAACTCTTAGGTACATGTCTCAAAAGAGAAAGACAATATGCCGTAATCGAATTTGGCGTTAGGTCGGTCGCGCGTTGATCGTACCTCAAAGTTGCTTAACTCTGACATTCGATGTTACATGTTGAAGTGAAAATATGCTAACTCTCACTAATATATTTTGTTGAATTTTCATCGAAAAAGAACAATTTGAATTTATTTTTTCATCGATATTTACAAAAATTTTACGATCAAACGCTTGAGGGATGTCAAAATGCGAATTGCTCCATATATTTTCATACATTTGTACTCACCTGTCAAAAGCGCAACCGACCGAGCGCCATATTTGGATTCCGGTATAAAAAATTTAATTCATATTTAGACAATTTGCACAAATTTTCCTGAAATTTTGTCAAATCATGTTCGGTACTCTACAAACTTTGCAAGGAGAGAGCGGATTTTGACATTTCATTTGGAGAGAAAGTTACAAGTTTTTACGGAGTCTTTTTGACTCAGTAAAGATTTGCAAGATAAAAACAGCTGATCTTGATCACAGCTGATCTAGAAAAAAATTTAAATTTTTGTAAAGCTTCATAATTTTTTTTTAAAATATCTTTATTCAATTATGAGTTATTTTCCGATAAAAGAAGTAAGTACATAACATAACTACAGAATTTTTTAATAATTTCATATTCTTTAAAGTCATCCGCCAAAAGGCAATGTGTTGACAGTCAACGTAAAATGGACAATTCATCCCAAGAAATTACATATGCAGCTGAAGAAGCAGGAATTGGAAATGTTGAAGGTATAGGGCGGTATACTGTCTTTAAGTGTGGTTAGCTTTGACCAAAGAGATTTTCCCATTTTTCAGAAAACAGTGATGAGCATATGATTCGGAATAAGGTTGTTGCTGCCGCGATTATGACGATAATGGAATCTCCGTCATCCGAGAGTGACGACGATGAGGAAATTGAAATATTGCTCCATCTCAAAAGGAGAAATAAATATTTAAGTGAATATGCGTTAGTTTTATGCCAAAAGAACCCAAGGAATTCCATAAAACATTACGTAGACAAAACAGTGCCGACTTATACTGAGCAAGAGTTTCGTACGCACTTTCGCATATCAAGAAGCCTTTTTGAGCACCTTTGCCAAAAATTGCGTAATAGCGAAGTTTACAGCGAACTTCATCCAAAGAGGCTTCCAGAAGAAACCTATTTGTTGGTATTTTTATGGTTTGCGGGTCATGAGGTATGTACTCTGAAAAAAATACCCGTAGTTAAATCAACAACTTTCGGCTGTTGAATCTCCGTCTTTGATTCAACAGCAAAAGTATTTGTTTTTACAGTAAAGTTTTTGATCCAACAATTTATTCAAAAACGGGCGTTGTTGTTTCAAAAACTTGCTTGCTTTTAAAAAATTTTTTGTGAGAAAATATTTTTTGTCAGAAAATCAACAAAAAAATAATGATGGAGAGAAGATGAAGAGAACAAAAGTTTATTTTTAGCAACAATTTTCTCCCCGTTGTTGATTTAAAGGCAAAAGTATTTGACCCAATAGTTTCCGTTGTAAACAAAACTAATGAGAACAAATTTTTTTAAATTTTGTTTTTACAATGATTCAAATAATTCATGGATTCCTTTTTAGGAAATGGAAGTATAAATAGGTTACTACAATTCAATATAATGTTGACTGTTCCACTATGTGATGATTGGATAGAATTTCAGGTTGATGTCATGGTTCGAATCCGGAGGAGAATATAAAATAAAGAAGAAAAATCAGAATAAGAAATAAAGATAGCAACCAGTGAATGATAAGAAGGAGAGAAGAATAGGAGAACAAGCGGAGGCTACATATTTGCAGTTGGGACCCGGGCGGAGAGAAGATGAAGAGTAAAATGCAAACAAAAATTTATTTTTAGGTGAAAATTTTTTCCAACAATCTCCGTTATTGACTTAAATCAACAACGCTCGCACCTTTGAAACAACAACGGAGCGTTGTTGGGCACATTTCAACTGCGGAAAGTAGTTGATTTAACAGCGAAAGTCTTTAGATTTACAACGTTTTTTTTTCAGAGTAGCTTCAGAGATTTGTCCGATCGTTTTGACCTGTCAATATCAACTATATCAAACATGATTAGAATAGTAACAATGTTTGTGAGCAATTTAAGTCCGCACGTGATAAAATGGCCAAATCAGCAAAAAAAAAAAAGCAGAGTCAAGTCAATATTTTGATAACAAGTGCATGTTTTCTAAAGCAATAGGTACTTGATTAGCGTAAATAATTGTATTCTTAATTTATAACTCATAAAACATTTTATTTTTTAAGGGTGCATCGATGGAACCCATATTGAAATAGTTCCACCAAAAAGAGGAAAAGACGACTATATTAATAGAAAGAGAAACGTATCCGTTATATTACAGGGCATCTGCGATGAGCAGAAAAAATTTATCAGTATATATTGTGGATACCCGGGTTCAAGCCATGACAGCTGGGTTTTTCAAAACTCGCCAATATATAATAAACTAGGTGCATATTGTGAAGGTAGTACTCAATTAATAAAAATAAACCAACCACATTGCTAATATTTATATATTTAGATTACTACCTTCTATGAGACTCTGCGTATCCGTGCAGTAAATACGTCATTACTCCATACAGGGATAATGGTCATCTTAATCGATCGCAAAAAAATTTTTATATTAGGTTGAGTTCCGGCCGTGTAGCTATCGAACACACGTTTGGAATGTTAAAACAAAGACTTAGACAACTGTATTACTGCAAGCTAAAAGGTATGAACATCTTATGCCACTTTGTAAGGGCATGTTGCGTTTTGCATAACCTGGCTAATAAAGACGATCTCAATTTTGAAGAGCGTATTATCGAAAATATTCCGGAAAATTCCAATAATGAAGAAAGAAGAGGAAATTCTATACGAGATGCAATTTGTCTAGAAATTCAAAATCGTATGTCAAATCAGAACATTTAATACATACATAGTTCCAAATATGCAAAATATATTTGTTATACGGCATTTTAATATTGCAAACGAAAATAAATTAATTCAAAATCTAAATACATAAAAAAATTAAATTCAATTTATATTATTGATTATATAGGAAAAACTTTCCATTAGAGCAACATGCCTCTAAATACCTAAATGCATTTTTCAGCAGGGTAGAGATGCTGTTAGAGATAACAAATCTCAAAACAAAACTTTCACTAACGGAAAGTTTTTCCTACATAATTAGAGCCTATCATTTTTTCAGGACATCAATTAATGATTCTAGGAGACTTAATTTTTGTTTTTATACTCAGCTGTACTAGTACACAGAGTATTATAATTTTGATTTCATAACGGTGGATTGTAACATAATGAAATAATCGAGATAGATATGGACTTATATATATCAAAATGATCAGGGTGAAAAGAGAAATCGATTGAGCCATGTCCGTCCGTCCGTCCGTCCGTCCGTCCGTACGCAGGATAACTCGCGTAAAAATTGAGATATTTTGATGAAATTTGAAATGCAAGTTGGTATCGAGACTGGGACGGTTGGTATTGAAAATGGGCGAAATCGGACCATGACCACGCCCACTTTTCCTATATAGAAAAAATCGGAAATTTGGTATCTCAGCCACTGATATAGCTAGAGTGATAAAATTTTACCCACGTATTGAGCTCAGGCCCTTATGAAGAAATTTGATGAAGTTTTGGAAAATGGGCGGTGCCACGCCCACTTATTAAGGGTCAAACATTGAAAGTTTTATATGTCATAACTCAGAAACCGTTGAAGATATATCGATGAAATTTGATATGCGAAATTTGCTTACTTAGACAAATGTTTTGACGAAAAATTATCAAAATCGGTTGACGGCCACGCCCACTTTTATATATGGGAACTATAAAGGGGCCTAATAAAAACATTTCAAGCGTTATCTCTGTCAAATATAAAGATCTATCACTGAAATTTTGTGGCAGGAGTCCAACTACGGACATAAAACAAAAAGTACAAAAATTTTGGAAAATGGGCGGTGCCACGCCCACTTATTAAGGGGCAAACATTGAAAGTTTTATATGTCATAACTCAGAAACCGTTGAAGATATATCGATGGAATTTGGTATGCGTAATTTGCTTACATACACAAATATTTTGCCGAAAAATTATCAAAATCGGTTGACGGCCACGCCCACTTTTATATATGGGAACTATAAAGGGGCCTAATAAAAACATTTTAAGCGATATCTCTGTCAAATATAAAGATCTATCACTGAAATTTTGTGGCAGGAGTCCAACCACGGACATAAAACAAACAATACAAAAATTTTTGAAAATGGGCGGTGCCGCGCCCACTTATTAAGGGGCAAATATTGAAAGTTTTATAAGCCATAACTCAGAAACCGTTAAAGATATATCGATGAAATTTGGTACGCGTGATATATTTACTTAGGCAAATGTGTGGACGAAAAATTACCAAAATCGGTTGACGACCACGCCCACTTTTATATATGGGTATTATAAAGTGACCTAATAAAATCATTTTTAGCGATATCTCTGTGAAATATAAAGATAATTCATTGAAATTTTGTGACATGAGTTCTACAATCGACCGGAAACAAAAAATAAAAAAAGTTTATAAAATGGGCGTGGCACCGCCTCTTTTTATACAAAGGAATCTACGTGCCTATTACTCGACAAATAACTGAGATATTATGACGAAACTTAGTTTATGCACTTTTATAACATGTATTAATAGACACGCAAAAATGTATTGAAATCGGTTTATGACCACGCCTACTTTTTAACAAAGATATTTCTGGAACACCCTTTTGGAATTTGTAACGTGAAGTCTTTGTAACTAAAAGTCATAGAGGGGTGCAATTTTGCACTAACAATAATATTTATATGCTTATTTGGATGATTGATACAAATTTTGAAAATGGGCGTGGCTGCGCCCTGTTTATGCAGCACTCGTTTCATATAAAATACACCCTATATCGAACAAACGCAAACAAACAATGAAAGCATACAGCTGAGTATCTAATGTTCGATTCCACTCGAACTTAGGCTTCCTTACTTGTTCAATTTCAATTCTTTTCTCCGCATTTATCTTCTTTTGGGCCATGTTTTCCTCCATAATTTGTTTAAGTTCCTCATCCCGCTTCTGTTGTTTTTGAGATTCGGCATCAATTTTCTCAAAATGAGGTTCTTCCTCGTTTTTTTTAGCAGCTTGGCGTTTGGTCCTGAGATTCTTATGAAATTAATATAAAAGTATACAAAATTGGATTAGACATACATAGAGATTGTTGCAAATATTATAATGTAAAAATAATGCATTCTTCGCGATATACATACATTATTTCGGGATTAGTTATTGATAACTTCGGTGAACTAGAAGTGAACTACAACTCGAACTGGAACTTGAACTACAACTTTAACTAGGAGTGAAACTACAAACGGTGAAATTTAGATATAATGTACCCTGCCCCTGAATGTTTAAAAAAAATCATTCGCCCAACAGTTGGGCTAGTGTCAGAAGGGACTAGTACCCGAGCGTACCGGATTTATCCGGAAAAGGATTTACTCCCCTGCACTCCCTAAAACCTTCGAAAGAGTTCTGAAGGATCTCGAAATGCTAGCACCATCTCAACAATTCCAATATGATCCCGATACAATGAGCACCTATCCATAGATCATCGTAGTTTACCCGAGTTAGTTCGTGCCGAGTCGTCGCTTTCGTCCTGACTTCTGTTATTAGCCTCGTTATTTACTACGTAAACCGGATTTTTAGCAGGTCTCTCCTGGAGTATATCATCTAATTCGCTAAATAAGTTCTTTAATATTATTAAATTAATATTATTAAAATTAGTAAATCTTACTTTTGGTAAGCGCAAGTATGCCTATTCCTTCCAGTTTGTGAGTTTTTGACCTGCACTCGCTTATATTGGCGCTCCATGGAGAAGAATTTCGCCTCAACTTGCACCCAGGTATATTGATACCCCTTTTCGCGCAGTTCGTTGCTTATTGTACTCCACATATGCCGTTTGCTTTTCAATTTTGCGCTTTTACCTACTTTTGGTCGTAGCTCTTTATATCGAGCTATGAAGAGTTTTGTCGGCGCTTCAAGCCATACCGTCTTTGCAACGACTCTGCACTCAACTCAGATGCGACATTCATGTCGAAGTTGTTTTCAGATGCAAAACTCAGCTATTTTCAATTCCATTAGTCAGGCCACTTTCAACGGAAGGGTGTATGGGTACAAAATCATTATCTGTGTTATCGCCCTCACATTGGGAAAATATTATTTCATCATATGTATCGTTTGCAGCATATTCCTGCAGCACTTTCTTTCTATATTCATCATCTGTAAATATAATTAAAGGTACATTAGATTGAAGAAAGCGCGGGTTCATATTTGCTAACCTGTTTGCACATAAGTTATATGTAAAAACATTAAATAGTAAATATAAACACAATTTTATGTAAAAAAGGAACTATATACCAAGAAACTTACCTGAATGTCCGTAATCCAAAAAGTAAATAAAAATGTGTTTGTCAAAAATAACATATGTTTTGCTTGCAAATGTTGACAAAGTCATGTTCGGCGAAAACTTTGTACGTTTCAGCTTTAGGGAGAGTTTGACACAATTCTCTCTTTGTTTATGTTGCTGAAAATTTTTTGTGCCGAACAGACTTATTGCCACATACAGCATCCCCGAGCAGAGAGCAGAGCTCGCAGCAAAAAAAATTGGGAGTTAGGAGCAGAGCCAGGGAAAAAAATGTTTGAGAATGGAGCTAAAGAAAAAAAAAACTTTTGCTCCGATGCCCTGGTTGTGAAGATTAAACGAAATATATATGGGGGGTTAGATGTGTAATAAAATTTTGTTGAAATTACCCGACGTTTATACATGCCATATCTAGAGCAATTCAATTGACAAACTAAAGCGACTAGCCAATCAGAGAGCAGAAAATCCGTAACATATTTTTTCCGATAGTGGAATTAGCATAAATTAGCATTTATTATGAATTTGGCAATTTTTAGCTCTATCAAAAGTAGGTCAGAATGTATAAATTTTCTTAACAACTACCCGAAATTAAGCATTATGTGATAGCTACCATAGAGAAAAACTTGCTTGTGCCAATTTTTGGTTGCCCTACTCATCACATACTTTAAACTTAAAACTTATTTCATATAACAATTGACAAAAATGTAAAAATAAAAAAATTAAAAAAAAATCTGACTTTTTTTAGAAATCCATTTTTGCGCGGAACGTTTTTGATCCGAAATCACCTAAAAAATTGATATTCATTACTTGTACAATATTTGCCACCACGTGGTGGTATACCAAATTTTTCGTCAAAATTTGTTATATGCCTAATGTACATACATACATATATAGACTGAAATGCTCACTTGGTATGGTGGTGTACATACATATGGTCGTTTAAAGTGCAAAACCGCGTGACATTTTTGCCAAAAATGAGATTTCGCCAAAAATACATTCCTGCGTCCGTCCCCATACATTCACGCAAAAATTTTGAGATTCACAGAACGCAATTCCAAATAATGGCACAGTTTCAAAACCGCTTTTCAAGAATTTAGGACATTTTTCGAACCACTACCGCGAATAATAGGTGTTAGTACTTTTTAACTTTATGTACTAAAGTTTATTATACTTTTCATAAACACGAAATGGATTATAACTTTGTTTTACTGAAAAAAAAGTTTTCACGTACACGTGCAAAACCGCGTTAACGTCACTATTGAACAGAATAAAAGATGCAAAACCGCTTATAAATACATATGTAAGCCAATAACTGCACATTTAACTGTTTTTACTTTGTAGTACGGCCAAACTGAGACTACAAAAATATTTAAATTTATATATGCATATGTAGATATGCTAACTATTATTTCATTTAACTTTTACTTATATTATGTAATTCCACAAAAATACCGATTAATTATTTCCAATCGAATCGAAAAATGTACGTTTTCTGGTGATATCTGTATATTAATGTATTTACGAATATACTTTTCAAATTGAAAAAATTTCTTGAAAGTTTTTTAAGTGCTTAGCACGAAATTTATTTAATTAAATTTTTAATTGTTGGGGGTAAGTGGTAAAGAAATACAGGTTTAAGTGGAGCCATTGGCCAAATAATGGTAAATTGCCGATATCTCAAAAACCTTTCCATAGAATTAAAAATGAACTTGATTTACGGAACCAGCGACCGATTTTACGTATAGATAGGATAGTGGCATTCAAAGTATATTTTGTAGAGCAGTGTTATATAATCGCGGCGATACTTCGCGACGATGTATTTAATTTAACTTTTTGTATATATGTATGTATATCGTGGAAGTTTGCGAATATTTAAGATACTTCCAGTTGAGCTAGGTACTTGAAACTTGGAGCATAGTTCAGGACCCGAAGGCAATGCAATGTGAATTAAAAAAATCCGATAGATGGCGCTAGTATCGAGATATTTGTAAAATTCGTATTTACCAACCGAATTTTTTCGTATTCGGTATATATTTTGCCTATGAGCGTCGAGCTCTAAAACTGCTCAGCTACAGAAATATATCATCAGCTGAATAAAAAAGAAAATACAGTAATAAGAAAAGGAAAGAAGTCCAACAGTATTCTACACCATTTCCACTTTAAAATGAGAAACCTTCACATTAAAATCACATTAGTCAGTTTGAAATGAGAAACTTTCATTTGAAAATCAGAATAGTCACTTTAAAATGAGAATATTTCACTTCAAAATGAGAAACCTTCATTTGAAAATCAGATCAGTCAATTTTAAATGAGAAAGCGTCAACTTAGTCAACTTTAAATGAGAAAACTTCATTCGAAAATGAGAAATTTTCATTCTAAATTGAGAATATATATGTAGTTCATCCAATAATATTTTTTTTTTGTAGAAGGACCACATTTAATAGAACAACGACGACAATACCTGGAAAACTAGGTCACGAAGCCAAAATAACAATAACTGGTAGGATGCCTCCTCTTTTCATACGAGTGCTGCAGCTTTAGAAAACATGCCCTAACATACCTAAATAAACTTAACTTTTAATAAAAATATGTTTCTCAATTTCAATTGATGATTTCTCATTTTAAATGTACCTTTCTTATTTTCAAATAAATATTTCTTATTTTAAAATAAAACATTCTCATTTTGAACTGACTAATCTTATTTTGAAATGAAGGTTTCTCATTTCGAAGTGACGCTTTCTCATGTAAAATTGACTAATCTGATTTTCAAATGAAGGTTTCTTATTTTAAACTGAAGTTTTCTCATTTTAAAGTGGAAATGGTGTAGTAATCAATAACTAGTGAAGTGAAGATAAAATCAACAAGTAAGGAAGCCTAAGTTCGAGTGGAATCGAACATAAGATTCTCAGCTGTATGCTTTCATTGTTTGTTTGCGTTTGATGGAAAGATGGTATGATTTATAGAAAGCGAGTGCTGCATAAAGTGGGTGTAGCCACGCCCATTTTCATAATTTTTATCAGTCATCCAACTAAGCATATATGAATATTATTCTTTGTGCAAAATTTCATCCCTTTATGACTTCTAGTTACAAAGATGTCACGTTACAAATTCTTAAAGGGTGTTCCAGAAATATCTTTGTTAAAAAGTAGGCGTGGTCATAAACCGATTTCAATAAATTTTTGCGTGTCTATTAACACAAGTTATAGAAGTGGCCGCTGTGGTGCAGTGGGTAGAGTGCTCGCCTGCTATGCCAGAGGTCTCGGGTTCAAACCACGGTCCGAGCCAAACAAATTTTTCTAATTAGTAAAAATCCAATTATTGGGTTTTTTAAGAGCAGCGGTCACCTCTCGGCAGTGGGCGGCATACCCTCCGAGAGTATTTCTGCCATGAAAAAGCTTCTCACAAAAAATGCATTCGCCGTTCGGAGCCGGCATAAAACTGTAGGTCCACCCAATTAGTAGGAAAAACAAAAAGGAGCACACCTCGAATTGGGAGAGAAGCTCGGCCATAAAACTCGTCAGAGTTATAATAGCGCCATTGTATTATTATTATTATATTATAGAAGTGTATAAACCAAGCTTCGTCATAATATCTCAATTATTTGTCGAGTTAAAGGTTAAGAAATCTCGTATATTCCTGCTTCTAAAAGGAGGCGGTGCCACGCCTATTTTCCAAAATTTTTTTTTTTTTGTTTTATATCCTTAGTTGGACTCCTGCCATAAAATTTCAATCATATATCTTTATATTTGACAGAGATATCGCTTAAAATGTTTTTATTAGGCCCCTTTATAGTTCCCATATATAAAAGTGGGCGTGGCCGTCAACCGATTTTGGTAATATTTCGTCCACGTATTTGCCTAAGTAAATATATCACGCGTACCAAACTTCATCGATATATCTTTAACGGTTTCTGAGTTATGGCTTATAAAACTGTCAATATTTGCCTCTTAATAAGTGGGCGTGGCACCGCCCATTATCCAAAATTTTTGTGTTTTTTGCTTTACGTCCATAGTTGGACTCCTGCCATAAAATTTGAGTGATAGATCTTTATATTTGACAGAGATATCGCTTAAAATGTTTTTATTAGGCCCCTTTATAGTTCCCATATATAAAAGTGGGCGTGGCCGTTAACCGATTTTGACAATTTTCCGTCAAAACATTTGTCTAAGTAAGCAAATCACGCATACCAAATTTCATCGATATATCTTCAACGGTTTCTGAGTTATGACATATAAAACTTTCAATGTTTGACCCTTAATAAGTGGGCGTAGCACCGCCCATTTTCCAAAATTTCATCAAATTTCTTCTTAGGGGCCTGAGCTCAACACGTGGGTAAAATTTCATCACTCTAGCTTTAATAGTGACTGAGATACCAAATTTCCGATATTTTCTATATAGGAAAAGTGGGCGTGGTCATGGTCCGATTTCGCCCATTTTTAACACCAACCGTGCCAGTCTCGATACCAACCTGCATTCCAAATTTCATCAAAATATCTCAATTTTTGCGCGAGTTAGAGTGCGTACGGACGAAAGGACGAACGGACATGGCTCAATCGATTTCTCTTTTCACCGTGATCATTTTGATATACATAAGTCCATATCTATCTCGATTATTTCATTCTGTTACAATCCACCGTTATGAAATCAAAACTATAATACTCTGTGTACTAGTACAGCTGAGTATAAAAAGAGAGGTTATAATGTCTTGATATATGTACATTAGACCTCTGCACAATACCATTTGCCTTTTCTATATTTTCGAATACTCTATGCATTGTACAATTAGTCACAGCACAATTTCAATGCAGATACGAATATAACCCATACTTTTCATTTGGAATACAAATACTATTTCTATTTGCTCTGTTGGAGCGATTAGTGTACACTATTCGCCCCGATAGAATAGAACATAATCAGTGGCGTAGTAACGGGGGGGATTTGGGGACAAACCCCCCCTCCCCCCCGAAAGATTCGTTTTGACCATAAAACCATCTTTGACTTTATTAGCATACATTTCTTTTTCAGAAAAAAATCAATGAGAATAGTAATTTTTCGAAATTGGTAATTCGAAATTTAGCGCTTTTTCACGAAGTATTACTTATAATTCTATCGTTTGTTGAGCCGTAGGAAAGTGCAAGAACCGCAGGAATTTTATCACAATTTACATTCTTTGTACTTATATTCGCTCTTTTGTGGTAAAATTCCTACGGTTCCTGCACTTCCCTACGGCTCAACAAACGCTACAATTATTATACGGTATTGCTGTTATTAACATGCTAATAACAGAAAAGTAGCGCCAATTATTTAAATTTCAAGTTTTCTTTCAATTACTTATCATCTTAATCAAATAATATTAGTATAAACTACAATGGGAATAAATATGCAATGTATAAGAGTATCTGAACTTGAAATTTTATTTAATGTCTGTCAAAATGGAATATTAAAAAACTAAATTATATAAGAAAATTATTATTTATAACCGTAGCACATAGGTAGAAATATTTTATTGTGTACATCTATTCCAAATTGCTTGTTTAATGCAAAATTTTAACAATTTGTGTTAGAAGCAGAGCTCTCGATTTTTTTTTTTTGAATATTTTCGAGTTGCCCGAACAGTTGTTGTTCAAATGCTCGAAGAGTTGTTTGTTGTTTATTACCCGTATGTTTGTACGGGCATTTGAACAATTCGGGTATTTTGAAGTTTGTTTTTTTCTTTTGTTTATTATTTTTTTTCTCTTTATATATAGTTTTTTTTATTTTTGTTTTTCCGATACACATTTTTTTGTTTGTAAGCTCGAATGCTCGAATGTTTGTACGGGCATTTGAACAACAAACGGGCTTCAAACAAAAACGATCAGATCGAATTGATCGATACCCGGGTATCTAGGGCTCTAGTTAAAAGTCGATTTTATTGAAAAATATATACAGTGACTCAAAAAAAAAAAATCATACGCCAGAGTTTTTAAATTTATTTCAAACAGTTCTGTCGAAAATTTGACTCTCTTATTTTCGTTTAAAAATGTAAACAATTTTTCAATAAAAATCGCCTCAAGCAGGATTTCTAAGCTTATGAAAAATCCGAAAATCGTAGAAATTTCTAAAAGTGGATTAAAAATTTCAAAGCGCGGCCAGAATTTATAGAAGATTTTGAGGAGATTTCTAAGTGTACTGTTATGTAGCCAACCAATTTTAGTGTAAAAAGTGCTATTCTCAATGCTGTAAAAATTTCCGTCGATTTTAGTAATTTTTTTCTGTAGGGTGTTTGCGTTATATGTACGTGAGACCGTTCCAATTAAAATTTCCGAAAAGCCAATGAAATTTTTCAAAAAGTTGAATGTTGCATATTATTATATTACAATTGAATTAGCTGCAAAATTGCATACTCAAAAATCTTCTAAAAAATGTAGCTTTATAATTCTTAGCCCCTTTTTATGATAAGTACTTCCTTAACTTTGAAAAATTGGAAATACTAAAAGTACTGCCTAAAAAGTTAACAATAATCGCTGCTAAATATGTGGGTTACTTTCGAGAATCACCTGCATTAACCAAGATATGCGTTAGAACTATAAACATTAAAATTAAATATAAAGCACAAAAAGAAAATTATTGTAGGTACATATGAAAAACCCTGTATCTAGTAGTGAAGTGCGGCTTTGTGCGACGTAATTTTTTGTCGGCTAACTACTAATTGTACTAGATATCATGTCCGTGGGTTAATTTGACTGAGTCTGACAGAGCAACATAACAAAACCAATTTTTAACATGAAAAAGAGTGATAATTTTTTTTTAAATATCCCACACTCAAAAAAAAAAAATTACTCAGATTATGGAAAAATGGGAATGATTCGGCGCTAAAGACATATTTCCATATTTTGATGTACAATTTTCTTTAAAACGTGGTTTTTATTCCTTGATTTGAAGAAAATCGTACATCAAAATATGGAAATATGTCTTTAGCGCCGAATCATTCCCACTTTTCCATAATCTGAGTAAGTTGTTTTTTCAGTGCAACTTTAAAAGCTTATAACTTAGAATTATTGGAAACCAAGGATATTATTGAAAAGTGTTAATAATTACTTGAACCTTTAGGATTCATCACGATTACTTAAATGAAATGCTTTAAATAATAAATGTTCAAGCTGAAACTAGCACTTAAAAATATGTAAGAAAAAAACAAAAAAATTAACTTCAGATCGACGGCTGAGAATAAGATCGCCCTATTTCAAAAATTGTTTCAAAAACGCCCTATTTGAAAAATTGTTTCAATAACGTCCTATTTCAGACAATTATTCAAAAACGCCCTATTTCAGAGAAATATATATGGAATTTTCTTTGAAATAGGGCGTTTTTGAAGCAAAATCTGAAATAGGACGTTATTGAAACAATTTTTCAAATAGGGCGTTCTTGAAGCAAAATCTGAAATAGGACGTTATTGAAACAATTTTTCAAATAGGCGTTTTTGAAACAATTTTTGAAATAGGGCGATCTTATTCTCAGCCGTCGAGATATGCTAAGTTACGACCATCTGGGGCAAGTGCATAGTATGGGGTCGGGAAAAAAAACGATGAATTATTGCTCCCCATTCTATTTCCAATATGTGGGTATGTTTTTTTTCTGTAATTGTAACAATTTTACAAAATTCAATTTTGGGCGCATAAGACTTGAAAATCTACCTATGTGCGTAGATTTCCAGAAGAGAATATGAGACTTACTTTTGAAGTATAGTTAAAGGCCCTTGGCAACTGAAAATCTGGCATGTCAAGCAGTGTGTGTGTTAGTGCAATCGGCAGTCGTCGTGCTACACGTTCTTGTTCGGGCTCGCATTGATGAGAATCAAATCTTTTAGATATTTGCGTCAATCACCCGACACTCACACATATGTATGTATACACTTCTTAACATTCCAGATTTTAAGTGGCCAAGGGCCTTAAGAGTTATATATGTATTATAAGCGATATTTGTGTACTAAAATGTTAAATTATAGTCTGAAAAAATTACATTTCGCTAGCTTAGAGTGCAAACTGTGTAAGTCCACTTTTATGAAAAAGTGTATTTTTATGTAGAACGCTAGAAAAATCAAATACGCACCGCGATAAACAAGTCTGAGATACTTGTCATATTTCTACTCGTTGTTATTCAGTGATACGCAAATTGTGTAAGTCCAAAAAGCGAAAAAAATTGTGTAAGTCCAAAATATTTATATGAACAGAAATTTTTTTTCATTTCGAATTTTTTTTTCTTTTTTGTTTTTTGTCTCTCCTACAAAGTTTTAAAAAAGGACTTACACAATTTGCATTCTAAGCTAGCGATTTTTATCATTTGTAAAAAAAATTGTAGTTTTTTTTTAGTCATTTTAATTTTTGTAAATTTTTTACATTGGTTGTGACCCCCCCCCCCCCCGAAAAATTCTCTAGCTACGCCATTGAACATAATAATAACCAGGTTATGAAGTATTCACAAAACCTTGTTGCTTCTTTGGTTTGGTTGTTTATTTAATGTGCATATGGCATTGAGGTAGACCAAAAAATAAAAGCCTAACAAACATATGTTCCATTTTTTAATGATAAGAAATGTTTTTCTTGTTCATTAAGGACTTTGAAAAAAATTATGTATCATCACTGATATAAAAGGAGAAAGAAATTTGGAGGCATTTGCATGACCTCTAAATTTTAATATATTAAGGAAAAATTTTAGGTATAGATTTCCGTATTATATTCCAAATCGGGTTGTCCCGCGAATTTCGGGAGAACTTTATTTCCTTCATAAAACCACCTTAATATGCCAAATAAGTTTCCTAACTAATGCCGAAAAAATCAAAAGAATCGAAGTATTGGTTGCCGAGTTATTTTAAAATATATAGAACAGTTGGAAATATGTAGATCGTAAAAAGCTCTGGTTCGAAATTTATTTTAGACATATGGTTTCTTGGGCAAAAAAGCTTGAAATTACCCAAATTTTTATAATTGCGATGTGTCCATTAATTTTTTTTGGCCCCTACCAATCGACCCGCCCTAGTGTGTATGCATATGCACATACATACACTCACACTAGCAGCGTAATTTTGCCCCTGCAGGGAACTCAATAACTAGTGAGCAAAATTTCTAGTTCCGAACTAGCGAAAAGGTGTCAAAAGGGAACTAGATCAATTGTAGTTAGACCCTCACCAGTTCAGAAGGAGTGAATTGAGTGACCATTATAAGACACACTTTGATTTGTATGCAATT
Organism: Urophora cardui; assembly: GCA_960531455.1. Lineage (NCBI taxonomy): Eukaryota > Metazoa > Arthropoda > Insecta > Diptera > Tephritidae > Urophora > Urophora cardui. The sequence goes on from OY482673.1 coordinate 75,811,527, forward strand.
TCGAAGTGACAATATTCTATGAAAAATTTTCGTTCGTTCAATTGCCGTCGGCTTTGTATATTCCTGCAATTCTCAGATGTTTAGTGAAGCATTTTATATAAAGAGTTTTCTATTTCCATCTTGTATGAAATGAAATTTTCCCCTAATTATGCTTTTCCGATCCCTCAGGCTTATTTTTAATTTTTTTTATTTTATTACTTTTAAATGTTATTGTAAATTTTTATTAAATAAATAAATAAAAAAAATATTAGTTAAAAAAAAAAAAAAAAAAAAATATCTTCCACCTTGACACCGACAGGATTCGAACCCGCGCCCCTCAGATTGAAAGGCACATGCGTTAGCCAGTCGGCCATCGCGCCACTTGCATGGACTATGTCAAAGGCTGCACTTAAGCGACAGATGTAAAACTGTAGAATTTGTAGGTACTTGTAGCTAGTTCAGAACTATCGAAATGGTGCCAATAAGCGAACTAGTGTAAACTGTAGAATTTAGTACTAGTTCGGAACTATCGAAAATGTAGTGCAGAGAGTGACAATTGACACCGCCTAGGACATCGCCGTGTTAAATTCGCCAGTTGATAACATGCAAAAGAGATTTAGCTCGCACTAGTAGTGTCGAAAAATGCACTAGAAGCGACCTAGTTCGGAACTAGAGATTTTCCCTACAGGGGCTGAACACAACGTCTGGATGTGTGTTTATGAAAATATGTATGTACATACATATATTTCGATTATATTCGAAGTATTCGCAAGTAGTGTACACTATTTGCAGAACCTTTTTAAGGTCATGTAATTGTCGCTACGAATAAGTAATTGTATTGGTTCTGTTTATGGTTGTGCTCTACTTGCGTTTATTCTAAAACGACAGAAACAAGTAGGTACTGTAATTGGACGGCCGCGAATATTTTGTTGCCCGTTTCGAATCCATTCATGCAGCCTTCTAATATACATATGAGAGGGAACGTTAATCGCGTGATTTTTAATTCCATTTTTTTGTTTTTTTTTTTTTTTTTAAATATGGTGTATTATTATTGGAAAAAGTGCCACAGGCAAATAATTGGAATAAAAAATCGCGCGATTTTTAATTCCAATTTTTCGTTTTTTTTTAAATATGGTGTATTATTATTTCCTTTTTTTTTTGGAAATAACACCCACGGGCGTTATTTCACTGCACCGATTGGAATTACTGTCAGAAGTAACTTACAGGTAAACTGAATACAAATAATCCCAAATATGTGCAAAATTTGCAAAATCAAAAAATGATACTGGTTGACATTTCTATATAATCGAGTACACTCAGGGAAAAACATTATAAAACCATATGAAAACGTGCTTAAAATGGACCAAAACGTATTTAAAAGTGTAAAAAAATTTCATTTAAAAAAGTTTATTTTTATTTTAAGACTATAAGAAAAAAAACGTCGTATCACTGCAGTGTTCTCTATTTTATATTCTTCTCTGGATTCGAACCGTGAAATCAATCTGATATTGAACCCAACGAAATTCTTTTCAGCTTATCTCCTTCTTCACCTTCACTGTTTGCTGTCTTTATTTCTTATTCTCCTTTTTCTTCTTTATTTTATATTCTCCTCCGGATTCGAACCATGACATGAACCTGAGATTCAATCCAACGGTATCACATAGTGGAACATTCAACATTATATTGAGTTGTAGTGATCTTTTTATACTTCCCCTTTTAGAAAAGAATCTATGATTTATATGAATCATTGTAAAAAAAATATAAAGCAGGGCTGAAATTTATTGATATTTTTAACGATAAACAAAAAATAATTTTGTTTATGTTGAAACTTTTCATTTTAGTGTATAGCAAGCTAGATTCTCAGTCGGCTCATAAGTTGGATGTAGCATTTAATCACGTCACGCGTTATGTGTACGGGCTATCAAGATTTGAACACATATCCGCCTGGAGGGCTAATCTATTAGGGTGTGAACTTCCTGAATATTTGAAGATAAGAAACTGCATTTTTCTTTTCCACCTCATAAATGAGAAAACACCCAGTTACCTCTATGAGAAGCTAAGTTTTGCCAAATCCGCTCGTGTACATGGCCTTATAGTTCCGCATTATAACTTTCTCCCATCTGCTAGACTAGTTTTCATCAACGCTATTCGTATATGGAACTCTATTCCTGTGGGTGTTCGTAGCAGCATAAACAAGAGCAACATTAAGACCGTTCTGATTTCGTACTTTTGTAACTGTTTACTAGTAACGTAAATATTATATTATATATGTATGTATGTTTGTGCAATCCGTAGATGTGCTATCTATAACTACTTAAGAAAATTATCCCTTTTCTTTTCTTTTTATACCTTTCATGAGAAAGAAATGGTATTATAACTTAGTGCCAAAAATTTTTTGTCGAAAGTACCAGAAGGAAGCGTGGGGGACCCACCAAAATATATACCGATATGATCAGAATCACGAGCTGAGTCGATTAAGTCATGTCCGTCTGTCCGTCTGTCCGTCCGTCCGTCTGTGTGAACGCAAACTAGTCCCTCAGTTTTTGAGATATCTGAATGAAATTCGAATACAGGTATTTTGTTATATGCAGCTGATCATTTGTCGGAACCGGCCGAATCGGACCACTATAACATATAGAAAACAACCGATTATTCAGATATACATGAAATTTTTGGATGTAATTTGTGCATAACTTCCCCATTTAAACAGCTAAGGACATGAAACTTTGAAGTAGACGTACCCATTTTGGCCCAAACAAGGTTACCGAAAATTGTCAAGATCGGACCACTATAACATATAGTTCCACAACATCCGATTATTCAGATATACACATTTTGGTGTATAACTCCTCCATTTTAACAGCTAACGGCCGGAAATTTTGAAGTATTTGTACCCATATGGATCCAAACGGGATTGCCGAAAATTGTTAAGATCGGACCACTATAACCTATAGCTCCCCTACAACCGATTGTTCAGATAAACACATTTTGGTGTATAACTCCTCCATTTTAACAGCTAACGGCGTGAAATTTTGAAGTATTTGTACCCATATGGGCCCAAACGGGGTTACCGAAAATTGTCAAGATCGGACCATTATAACATATAGCTCCCATACAACCGATTGTTCAGATATGGACATTTTGGTGTATAACTCCTCCATTTTAACAGCTAACGGCGTGAAATTTTGAAGTATTTGTACCCATATGGGCCCAAACGGGGTTACCGAAAATTGTCAAGATCGGACCATTATAACATATAGCTCCCATACAACCGATTGTTCAGATATGGACATTTTGGTGTATAACTCCTCCATTTTAACAGCTAATGGCGTGAAATTTTGAAGTATTTGTACCCATGTGGGCCCAAACGGGATTACCGAAAATCGTCAAGATCGGACCATTATAACATATAGCTCCCATACAACCGATTGTTCAGATATGGACATTTTGGTCCATAAATAACCCACAGAATTAAAATTATAAATTAAACTTAATCCGGCTATGTACATACATAGGTAACTTTTCATTTCCCCACTCATGAAAGGTATGAAGTCTTCGGTACGGCCGAAGACAGCCGCGCTTTTACTTGTTTCTATATACATATGTATTGTTCATCTATAATGTTATATTTTTTTATTTGTTTTTTTTTTTTTCTTGCTCTGTTTTGTTCACTGTTTTATCACTTTTGGCATGTATAGGTATATATGTATATTTATATTAAGCTATACTGACTAAATATTGGAATGTATTAATTAATTAATTATCAATTTGCTCACTTATTTATTTATTTTGACGATTATTGTAAATGTTAATTACTGCTTGTGCTAAAAAAGACTTCAGGTCTTATTGCACTTATGCTGAATATCTAAATGAAATGAAATGAAATGAAAAGCATAAAAAATTTAACAAAATTCAAATTGCTTCAACAAAAATGAAAAAAATTTTCAAAATTTTTTTCGTTTCGATAATTGCCGAAACAAAATTTTTTTAAAAATATTGTTTCAGCTGCAAACAAAAAATTGATTACCAAAATAATTTTGTTTCCTGTGCCTATAAAAAAAAAACTGAAAACCTATCATATAAATATGTATTCATATATACATATGTATGTACGTATATCTTAGCAACAAACAAACAAACATAAACAAAACGAAATCCTTTTTGTTATTTTGTTTTGATATCAAATTAGCAAAATTAATTGTGATACAATTTTATTGATAATTTTGGAATCGGATATATTTTGGTTTTGATAAGCAGCAAAGCAAAATAAATTTTTGATATTTTTTTTATATGTTTATTGAAACAAATTTTTTTGTTTATTTTGTTGAGCAGCTTTGATATAAAGAAATATATTCTCATTCTTGTTTTTGTTGGATTTCTCACAAAAAAATATTTTCTCGTAAAAAAATTTTGAAAAGAGAGCGAGTTTTTGAATCAACATTCATTTCACATTCATTTCTTTTTAAATCCAAATTACATTTTTATTTCAAAAATTTAATTTTTAGATCAAAAATTTTCATTTTTATTTAAAACTAGAGGTTACCCGTGGGTTTGACACCACGTGCTTTTATAGGCATGACACTACATTTTTTTTCTGGTATTCTACCAGGTTTTTTGTGTGAAGGAGATGGTCAAATACAGTTTTGCGTTGGTGCAAGCGAGCAAGCTATATTGAAAAAAACCAAACAAAATACCATCTAGGCGATTAAAAACCAACGAGCCAGCTCGTATTTCGGTAGGTTTTTTGGCATTCGGTCATTTTTTCTGACAATTGTTTCAATTTGACAACTAGAAAATAAATTATATTTAAAATAAAAAATATATGGAAATACAAGTTTTAAATTGGCCTCTTATAAGCTTCTGCTTTGGCCGTAAGGGTAAAGCAGAAGTCCGGAAGAAAAATTATATTGCGTACTGGCTTCCCTTTATAACATGGAATGCACAGCTATCCTGCCCTTTGGGTTTCATAACTTTTTTATTTCAGTAATTTAAATTCAAATTTCCAAAAAAAATAATTTTTGAAATAAATACTATTTTCATTTAGTTTGAAGTTTAATGTCAATCAAATTGTTTTTGAGGGAGTTTTTGTCTCTTTTCAACCTGTGGAAGAATTGTTTTTGTTTTTTGACTTTCAGTGGGTTTTCCAAACCAAAAAAACCAGGGAAAAAATGTAGTGTCATATAGGCTTTTTAAAAATATTAATATATAGAGTTTGCTCTAAAAAGTCACATAGAAAAAATATCATTATTGACGTCAAAGATAGTTTCTTTATTTGTTTTGTCCGTTGAGTACACAGAGCCAAAAAGTTCACCTACAATCAAAGAGACTGCCACCTAAAAAAGCTATTTGGCCGAGGAGAGGGAGAGGGGACAAAATTGAAGAAATTTTTGCTAGAAATTCTTCTGGATTTTAGCTTGAATTTCTTCTTAAATTTATTTAAAAGGATATCGAATGAAAACGAGGAGATAACTTCTTGTTTATTAAATTTTTACGTCATTTTGTAAAAAAAATTAAATTGTTAGAAGAAATCTGCTTGTTTTTAGGAGAAAATTTTTATAAAGCAAATCAATAAGGACATCCTCTAATTTTTACTTGAACCTTTTTGAATTTATTAAAAAGGAAAACTTTTTATTTTTAAAAGAGCCCTTATTAATTCAAATTTTGCTTTAAACGTCTTAACATACGTACATACATACATATGTACATATATACTCATACATACTAGAAGTATGCATAACAGTTATTGCATCAGCCACGTTTTATGCGTGCAATTACATGTTCAAGAAATTAAAAGGGAGAACTTTTTATTTTTAAAAGAGCTCTTATGTATTTCCTCCGTTCGTCGATTTCACTACGGCTTTGCATATTTCTACAATTCTCAAACGATTAGTGAAGCACTTGGTATAAAGAGTTTATTATGTCCATCTGCACTTATATTAAATGAAATGTTGCCCTTTGTCTGAATAAGTCCTAGGAAAATACTAGTTGACTAATTATGTTTTCCGATGAAAATCAAGATTCTCTTCTTAATAATATTAAACAGGGTTTCTTCTTAATTTTACAGGTTATCTGCTAAATTTATGTGAAAAGGTTTCCATATTTATTCTAGGAGTCATCTTCTAAATTTTATTTAATAGGTTTTCATCTTAGTTTTAAAGGTTATCTCTTAAATTTTACTGAAAATGATTTCATCTAAAATGCACGGGTCATCTTCTTAATTATATTGAAAAGGTATTCATATTAGTTTTACAGATTATCTACTTAGTTTTATTAAAATGAAATATCCAGTAATAATAAGACGGACATCTTATTGGAGAGAAAGCATAGAGAAATCCGCTAAACTTTGTTCTAATTTATAGGGCATTTTAGGTGGTATTTTGGCTCTGTGTATATAATTATCTCATATGCCTTCACACGAATTGTATTTAAGATATTCGCTGTGAAAATTTCAGTTTATATGGGAGGTGCCCGCCCCTGTTTTACCAAGAACTATCGCTTTCATCTGCTGAGTACGTAATAATCTTGGGATCAAAACGATTAGTCGAAAAAAAAGGCCGAATTGAGAAAAGCCTTATTATACCGAATACATTTTTGACCGAATTAAATAATGTCAAAATAAGGAAAATGACCGAAAAAGGCCGAAATTTTTAAACTTACGATAAAAATACGAAAATTTAAGTCTAAAGACCTGATATTCCTTCTTAAAGTTGTGAAATTTACTATGCAAAACACTATACACACACACACACACAAATGTGCGTACAATTGTACAATTTTGCGAGTTGAAATGGCCGCAAAAGTACTGTAGACCGGGCCATAGATATTACTCCGGAAAGAGAATTCTACCAGCTGAGGGTTATTTTTTATAAGCGCGGCCGAAGGCCGCCTACGCTGAAGGGTGTACTACGCAGAAGGACATCACCGTGGCGGTAGCCACGGTTATGACACACGTCCGGACCTGGATGGCGTAGCCCAGGGTTATTTTTTATAAGCGCGGCCGAAGGCCCCCAACGCAAAAGCTGTTCTCCGCGAAAGTTTTTTCTTTATCTTCCCTCTAATGAAAGAAAATGTGGTGCAAACGTAACTTTGAAACCTCACATATGCTTGTTGGGTGATATAAGGCCCAGTGGTGACGACAAACACACGCACAATTGTGGTGCGGTGTAATTATGGTGGGGTGTAATTATTATTGTGTAAAATTCGAGCTTCCATAAGTTGGACGATACTATTTTAGCTATTTTTTAATGCTATATTAGAAATTTTTCCAAATTTTTACATGATTCGATATCTGTTGCTTCGACATTTTATCATTCGACATTTTTTTTCGATATTTGTATATCGTACCAGACCCAATAATCTCATATGCCCTCACACAACTTTTCAGTACCCTACTATAAATATTCCCACGATTTCGCTGTGAAAATTTCATGTTTGTATGGGAGGTACCCATCACTGCTTTACCAAGACCTAGCGTTTTTACCCGTTTAATACATAATTATCTCATATGACCTCACACCAGTTTTCAGTACCCTACTGCAAATATTCCTAGAGATATTGGGTGTGAAAGTGCCAGTTTATATGAGAGGAATGTGCCGATCCCTGCTTTACCAAACCTAGATTGTTTATCCGTTGAGTATATAATTATGTATTATTCCTTCACACAAATTTTCATTATTCTAGTACAAATATTTCAAGAGATATTACGAAAAAAAGGAAAATTTTGTGTGGGAGGTGCCCACCCCTACCTCTGAATCAGATTAAAAATATGCCTATGGTAATTACCGAGTGAAAATACCTAGGTGTGCGAAGTTATGTGAGGATCCGTTCAGCGGTTTTCTCGCCAATTGAGTTTAAACACAATTTCCATTTCACATTTATAATATAAGATTAAAATTTTTAAATTAAAAATGATCTGGTTTAAAATGTGCACGGTGAGGTAGAATAGATTTTAATATGAAGGTCAGACAATCCACGAAGTTATTGCAGAATATCATAGTTCAATGCTTCGCTGACAAGTATCTGTAAAAACCAAAATCGCAAAATGGTAACTTTTTGAGAAAACCACTATTTTATATATTTCATGTTTTCGCGGAATCTATGCCACTATCACCAACACCGTCGGCGGTACCGAAATGACGTTTTCGGCAAATCGGCATTATGACAACCGACGGCGCGCCGAATCTTTCGAAGTTCGGTAAATCGGCATTATGAACACCGAATGAACGAACATTTTGACAGTTTTTCGTGCCGAAATTTGCCGCAAGTATTTGGTTGGATTTCTTTTTCTGAATACTAACTGGTGTGGATTTAGTGTACGCTTTTGTTAGCGTTTTCTCTAAGTTTTCAACTACTGCATCAAGCTCATCGGAGCTCTCTAGTTTAGTTTTGAGACCCTTGGAGAGAAATTTTTCTGATCTTCTTGTAAATGCATCCCATTTAGTTCTTCTGGGGTCCCTATAGCGGATAGGAGGAGGGTGTCCAGATCCCACTCTTAGGCCGAAGAGGATCCAGCAATGATCCGATAGGGATGGTTTGTCGGATACTCTCCAGTTCTCCACTAGCGACGCATCTGCGTCTGTGGTGAGAGTCAGATCTAGGACCTCCTCCCATCCTTGGTACCTCTCGGAACTGGGAAATCTGAAGGTCGGTTTGGACCCTACGTTACATATACTTAAACTAGTGTTTAATATAAATTGAAATAAGGACTCACCCCTATCGTTGGTTGCAGAACTCCCCCAGATTGAATGTCTGGCGTTCGCGTCACAGCCTATGATGGTGCGGTCGCTGTTGTCGTTTAGGAAGTGCCGCAGTTCCGGGGGTGGAGCTTCCCTATCGTGAGCCATATACGCCGACACCACGAAAATGGGTCGTTCGTCTACGCCCCGTACCCTGACCACTGTTGTATCTGCTGTGCTGTAATCTGAGCAAAGAAATGCATTAAAACCTTTTTTGATTAGTATGCAAGAACTAGGATTACCTGTGTTAGCCTAGAAAAGCGTGTGTGTGCTGGTGTTTAGCCCTTTGATTGTTTGGTTGTGCACCCAGGGCTCTTGGACGAAACTGATATCGACGTCATCCTCCACCAGGAGAACCCTCAGATTATCCGTAGCACTTTTTGAGTGCTGCAGATTAATCTGGGCGCAGCTGACGAGTCTGTTATGATGTGGGGTCATTGATGTTGACGCCCCTCAGCAGTTGACCTGCATCATCTACCTCTTCAGGGTCGTCTTCATCGGGAGTTTTGTCGCCAGTGAAGACCTTGACTTTGGCCATACGGATGCCGAAGGCAACCTTATGATTTGCCTTTGCCAAGGCTTCGAGCGACTCCTCGCAGATCGCCACGAGTATCGGTCTACTGGTGTTTGTTGTTGTCTCCGCCTTAATGAGCTGCCACTCTGCAACGGCCGGTATGTGACTGTTGTACACCTTCACGCATTTCAACAGCTCCTCCCCCGTGTTGTCCATGGGGGGTAACCAAATGCGCGCACGAGGCCTCCTTGGAACGTCCGCCGCTTGGATCAGCTTGAGCTCGATAGTCTCGAGCCCTTCGCTGACCCTAGCAACGCTGTTCCTTAGGAACTCCAAGGAAAACTCATCCGCACATTTAATCACCCTGTAACCCCTGAGCACCTCCGAGGAGTCAAAGACCGGATGGGGACCCGCCGGATTGTCAAGCACGCGGCGCATCGCGAGCTTCGTCAACCCGATCTCGATCTCCATCCAGTTCTGCTGAATTGATGCTGGCGATCTGCTGTTCCCGTCTACAATGGCCACTTGCAGATGGTCTCTGGCGACGTCGCTAAAGTGACGCTGTGTCGTGGCTGGCATGTCAGCCCGTTTGGGCTTCTTTGTCGCCTCAGTGGTGTTGCTGTTGTTATCGTTGCCAGATCTATTTCTCTTTTGAGAATTTTCACTGGCGCCGGTTTTTGTTGTTGGAGGTGGTTTAGAAGCCTGAAACTCGCGTTCGTAGATTTCAAACTCCTCAATCACCTCTTTGTATCTTGCCACATCCTTCGAACAGCCAGGAGAGTCGCCATTTTCTAGCTTTTTCAGCATGAATAGCGCCCTCTGGTATTTGTTCTTCCGGATCTGGCGGTCGCTCTTCGTCCTTTTCTTCTTGACGTCTCCCACGACAGCAGGTGCACTATGGTTGGTGCTTCCTACTGCTTTGGAGGATGTGCTCTGTTGTTGTGCTGTTTGTGCCGTGGGCGTACTATGGTTGGTACTTCCCACGGCACTTATAATTGTATCCTGGCTCGATGCCAGGAGCGTCTCTTCTTCAGAATCCGTCACCAAAGGTTCAGGATTTCTGTAGAAAGTTATAGTGGTCATAGTCATAGAGTCCATTGTCGAGTCCGTATCTCTGTCCGTCGCTCTGTTGTCCTGTTCCGTTTCGTTCGTCATTGTAATTTGATTTTGGTTTGTTTGTTTTTCATTTTTTGTTTGTTTAATTTTTCCATGTTTTTGTTCCCACGAGTGTTCCGGAAAGGGTCGTCACTCGTCCGCAGAGCCGGAGTGCGGGGAGAAGGCACTTATACAACCGACCTTGCTCGGGCATCGGAGGGGACCGTACGGGATCAGTTATTTTAGCCACCCACTGACCATTCATCCTTCAGCACGTATGCCTGAACACCTTGGATTAGGGTGGTGTTGGTGCGGCAATCCCGCCATTTCCAACAAACGCATAGGAGATAGCTTACCGGATTGGTTGGCTATACTTCTCTACGTATGCAGGCAAACGGAGGGCTTTCCTCTTAGTTCGCCCCACATCGAGGTTCCCTCTATGGAGAGATGCCTCGATATGCAACTTAAGCCCCTTCGCCGCGGCAAGGCGACCAACGTAAAGGAGTCAAAAAAAAAAAAAAACTGTACGTATTACCGAAAATCTGACTTCAGATTCGGATTCACCGCACCGAACTCCTTTAGAAAAGTAGAATTTTATTTCTGTAACAAAAATTTGTTGAAATTTTGTCGACCAGTGTAATAATATAAATAGTTAATTTGCTAAAATTTTAATATATACATATATATATATATATATATATGTATATGTATATATGATAATAATTTATATATAAATATGAATATTAATAGATATGTATAAAAAAAGTATTAATAGAAATAATACAGCTCACCAAAAAGAAGTGGTTGTTGTTTGTTGATTTTTGAATGAAATAAGGAAAGGATGTTTATGATATCCGGTTATTTGATGACGGTAAATAAATTGAGACCAATGGTTGTTGATATGATGTTTGAGATTCAGTATAATAGTATGAAATGATCCAAATTGTATGTTGACCTGTATAAATAGATTGCTTTGATGATCGGGTAATTTATGATGATGACAAAAATCCGTTTGTGAATGGTCAATAAAGTAGATATTATTTTTGTTGTAGTAATATTACTGATAAGTTGTGAAAAGATCACCGTTAAGTTGAATTATTGCAATCGTGGTTAATTCATTTATGATTGAATGATGATTATTGTAATAACTGATATCATTGTAACGGAAGTTGATCACTGATAAATTTCACTATGAACATGTACATAGTTAAGATGCTGTTAATTAAGTAGCTCCGTATGATCGACACAATGTTTGATCGTCGCGTACAAAACACAATTATTTGCATAAGAATTATTATTAATAATATGTATTATTTTAAATTTGAATAGTTGGTTCAATGCAGGATCGCCAAAAATGTATTGTATATTTTTATTTTATTTTTTATTTATAAATTAAGTTAATGTTATTTTGTTGAAAATCTAATAATACAAATGTTATTTTTTTGATATTCATAAATTTCAAAGAGTAAAAGATAAAAGAATATTTAACAATAATTAAAAGTAATTCCTACATGCGGCCGCTGTGGTGCAATGGGTAGAGTGCTCGCCTGCTATGCCAGAGGTCTCGGGTTCAAACCACGGTCCGAGCAAAACACCAAAACAATTTTTCTAATTAGTAAAAATCCAATTATTGGGTTTTTTTAAGAGCAGCGGTCACCTCTCGGCAGTGGGCGGCATACCCTCCGAGAGTATTTCTGCCATGAAAAAGCTTCCCATAAAAAATGCATTCGCCGTTCGTAGCCGGCATAAAACTGTAGGTCCACCCAATTAGTAGGAAAAACAAAAAGGAACACACCTCCAATTGGGAGAGAAGCTCGGCCATAAAACTCGTCAGAGTTATAATAGCGCCATTGTAAAAAAAAAAATTCCTACATGCGTGTTTTTATAAGTGCCTTTCCTGGGTAATCGTGCGCATTTTTGGGGGTTTGTTTGGTAAATTTTACAACTTACAAACATCTCCGGTCGACGGGACTTTTGGATTTAGAATCAGGAGGACCTCCTCTACAACCCCCAATGACTCTTTTTTTTCAACGCGTACATTTAATACCTATTTGTTGATACATAATTATTGTGACAGTACATAAGCAATTCTCATCGAGAATAACCCAACAAGATGGTTCACCTTCCAGATTTAGATGTGGAGGTGTGGAGATCTTTAAATTTGGTATGTGGGTCGCCTGGAGGTATGCACGCAAGTCAAGATGAGAAAAAAAAACTCTCGAAAATGATTAAACGATAACCATAGAAAATTTAGACACCTCATTTTTCCATCGAGTAAAATGTTTTAGATTACCACACAGAGCTATGTAATCAATTCCGCGCTTTTGGTGTTGTTCGCTCACAGTGAGATGAGTTTTTGTCAGAAAAGTGCCGGAATGAACCATTCCTTTAACCAAACTACAAAAATTCGATGGTCTTATTTAATTATATATGTGATGCAGGGTGGATTCTCCATATCATACATTGCAACCGCAATAACTTTTTATCTCAAACTATGACAAAAAATTTAATTATACCTAATAATTCATCTCACTTGTTGGCCTTTTTAAGGTAGGGCATTGCCCCACAATGTGTAAGTAATGGTAAAATATGCATAGAATGTACCTGTTCGGTACATTCGTTCGGTGTTGCTCCAACGTAGATAGCTAAATGCGTTAAAGAGATATATAGGATTAAGTGGAGCCATTGGCCAAATAACGGTAAATTTCCGATATCTCAAAAACCGTCTCATAGAATTAAAAATGAACTCGATTTTCGGAATCAGCGACCGGTTTTACATACATATAGGATAGTGGCGTCAAAAGTACGGACAACAAATTTCATTTTGTAGTCCAGTATATTTTTGGAATTATAAGTGAACTAGCAACTACCCGTCCCACTTCGCTACGACAAATCACACTATGCCACTCCCTTCCTTATCGGTCTCCCCACCACTCAGCATTTCCCGTTCCCTCTATCTCTTCCTCCTCTTATACTACTCTCTCTCTCTCCCCGCGTCTCACGTTCCTTATCAACAACTTTCCATGGCCATCCGATCCACATATCGGTGTACATTATGATTACTAATATATTTTGGATAACCGACTGGAAAATTGGAATGAAATTAACTCTCTATTGAAGCTCTGATTGATACCTTTAATTTGATACCAATAATGCTCAAAAATATTTCGGGGGCTATTTAGGACCATGTTTCGGCCTCAATCCCGAGAACTGATTGAGTTATCCGTATAGTGTAAAATATATATCGGCCCCTTTGCGCGATTTTATCGTAAGGGTCATTTTCTGGAATTTCACTTTAATCTACATCCGTCAGCCCATCACCTGGTAAAATATTATAGCTGAAATCCTTATAGTTGTGCCAAAAATTGGCTTTATTTTTTATCGTAAGGGACAATCCACACTTTTTTCTTGAGCTCGAATTTATCGTATCGCCCATATAAAAAATATTTTGAATATACATAGCTAGCATGTAATTTTATGTATTATTTATTTTGAAATTTAAAATAGAATGTGAAGGGGATTGTAAGCGTAATGTAGCCATGGTACCATGATTATGTTTGGATTATCTTATAACCTTAAACGAGTTGTTCTTGTATGTATATTTGTATGTATATTAAATTATTTATATATTTCTATATCCACTACTATCTCGGGAACGGCTGAACGCCGTTTTTTATATTTCCATTTACCTCTCCTTCTCCCTGCTCATTTACCTCTCCTCTTTCTCTTACTCACCACACTCGTTCCATTGCTCCGTCACAATACAGGAAATAATCTACCTATTTACCAAATTTCCAACAAACTAATACCATGTCTCCACATAACGTGTTTCGCTCTTTTTTTCTGCATTTTCTCTCTCCATCTTGTTTCGACACGGAAACCAGTGCCGAAACTCGCCAATTTCCATACAAAATTTCTGAGAGCGAGTGAAGATTGAAACACTGTTTCATTCTGAATCATCTTGCCAACCTCGATGATATCGATGTCTTCTCTAATTTTGTATCGAAAATCTATCGAAATCTCACACAGACCAAAACAAAAACGCAAAATATAAGCAAACATACAAACATTCAAGAAGAGCAAGAAAGAGAAATGTTAAAGTGAATCACGATCAGCCACGTGGAGACGGGTTATTTAGCGAGATGTTTTGCTAGATGTTTTGTTGGTGAAACAAGTTACGTGGAAACGGGCTTTTACATATTATAAAAACCATTTTTCCCAATAGATCGGTCCCTGGTCTGCCGGAAATCGAACCTGGAAACTTTAGAATGGAAGACGAGTACAATACTCACTATATTACCATTATCCCATCATTAAAAACACAAAAGTATGGAATAAAACATTTGTATTTTTCATACAAACTCTTTTTTAAATATTATCGTAAGGGACATTTATTCAAAAATACTCATAACAAGTAAGGAAGCCTAAGTTCGAGTGGAATCGAACATTAGATACTCAGCTGTATGCTTTCATTGTTTGTTTGCGTTTGTTCGATATAGGGTGTATTTTATATGACACGAGTGCTGCATAAACAGGGCGCAGCCACGCCCATTTTCAAAATTTGTATCAATCATCCAAATAAGCATATAAATATTATTGTTAGTGCAAAATTGCATCCCTCTATGACTTTTAGTTACAAAGACTTCACGTTACAAATTCCAAAAGGGTGTTCCAGAAATATCTTTGTTAAAAAGTAGGCGTGGTCATAAACCGATTTCAATACATTTTTGCGTGTCTATTAACACATGTTATAAAAGTGTATAAACCAAGTTTCGTCATAATATCTCAGTTATTTGTCGAGTAATAGGCTCGTAGATTCCTTTGTATAAAAAGAGGCGGTGCCACGCCCATTTTCCAAACTTTTTTATTTTTTGTTTCCGGTCTATTGTAGAAATCATGTCACAAAATTTCAGTGATAGATCTTTATATTTGACAGATATATCGCTTAAAATGTTTTTATTAGGTCACTTTATAATACCCATATATAAAAGTGGGCGTGGTCGTCAACCGATTTTGGTAATCTTTCGTCCACACATTTGGCTAAGTAAATATATCACGCGTACCAAATTTCATCGATATATCTTTAACGGTTCTGAGTTATGGCTTATAAAACTTTCAATATTTGCCCCTTAATAAGTGGGCGTGGCACCGCCCATTTTCCAAAATTTTTATATTTTTTGTTTTATGTCCCTAGTTGGACTCCTTCCACAAAATTTCAGTGATAGATCTTTATATTTGACAGAGATATCGCTTAAAATGTTTTTATTAGGCCCCTTTATAGTTCCCATATATAAAAGTGGGCGTGGCCGTCAACCGATTTTGATAAGTTTTCGCCAAAACATTTGTACAGGTAAGCAAATTACGCATACCAAATTTCATCGATATATCTTCAACGGTTTCTGAGTTATGACATATAAAACTTTCAATGTTTGACCCTTAATAAGTGGGCGTGGCACCGCCCGTTTTCCAAAACTTCATCAAATTTCTTCATAAGGGCCTGAGCTCAATACGTGGGTAAAATTTTATCACTCTAGCTATATTAGTGGCTGAGATACCAAATTTCCGATTTTTTCTATATAGGAAAAGTGGGCGTGGTCATGGTCCGATTTCGCCCATTTTCAATACCAGATACCAACTTGCATTTCAAATTTCATCAAAATATCTCAATTTTTACGCGAGTTATCCTGCGTACGGACGGACGGACGGACGGACGGACGGACGGACGGACATGGCTCAATCGATTTTTCTTTTTACCCTGATCATTTTGATATATATAAGTCTATATCTATCTCGATTATTTCATTATGTTACAATCCACCGTTATTAAATCAAAATTATAATACTCTGTGTACTAGTACAGCTGAGTATAAAAAATTGAGAGCGAAAATTATAGTAAGGGACAAAATTATGATTTTTTCGCAAACTGCACATTTTTTCAAGAAAAAAATTATCAGGTTCAGTATATTAATTAATTACCTAATCACGTGTTCAATTTCGTTTCAAAACTCCAATAAAAATTTGCTTTTGTCCGTTACGATAAAGTCGCACAAAGGGGTCGATATGGATACCCTGATCAGTACCTTTAATTTGATACCAATAATATTTGGGGCCATCCGGGTCCACGTTTTGGTCTCTATCTGGAGAACCGACTGGAATATAGGAATGGAATGAACTCTCTATTGAAGCTGTAATTGATACCTTTAGTTTGATACCAATATTGCTGAAAAATATTTCGGAAGCATCGGGGTCCATATATTGGCCTATATCTCCGAAAGGAGTTGAGATGCCAGAGTTAAATGAGGTCATGATTTCAATCTAATACCAGGTGATCATTGTGTCAAAATTTGAATGTGATCGGCCCGGTAGTTTCGGCGTCCATAGGGAACAAACAAACTTTTATCCTTATATATGTATATATATATCAGATACCTATCCTTTTTTTATTTGATGCTTGCTTTATCATCCTCAAGCTATCCGAAAATGTGTACCAATCGAAAAAATTCGGACTTTTGCGGATATTAGATTCCGCGAAAACATGAAATATATAAAATCGCGGTTTTCTCAAAAAGGTACCATTTTGCGATTTTGGTTTTGGCAGATATTTGTTAGTGAAGCATTGAACTATGATATTCTGCAATAACTTCGTGGGTGGTCTGACCTTCGTATTAAAATTTGTTCTACCTCACCGTGCGTGCATTATGAAAATAAAAATTTTATTTTTGATTTTAAAAGGCTGTTTTTGTATGAGTTTCCATTTCCGCAAAGCAACCAAGTTACTCAGTGTAATGTTTTCGTCCATTTTATAGTTTCGGGTTTCCCAAAACCCACCTTCGAAATACACATTTTACATATGTACATGCATATGTACACATATACATAGATACACATGTATATTAGACTGACCACAAAACATATGGGATTTGCAAAAGTATTGAATTTTTTCGCTCCCCGCGCATTTTCTGATAGCTTGACAATAGAAAAAAGGATCTGCATAAAAATCTGACCATCGGTAGTGGGAAATAGCCACGCGCATTTGAACTAAAGTTCAAAAATTGAACCAAAAATTATGCATTGCTTTAGAGACCAATATCTCTTTAAACAATGATTTTTGGAGAAATAATGTAATAATCATTTTTATACTAAATGAAACTAGGAACATATTCTCCATATGATAGTTATACTTACCGTTATCCTTTCAGGACATATGGAGTCCTTAAAGTGAAATTTAAATTTTTTTGTTTGTTAAAAAGGCAAAAATAACTATTTAAAAAATAGAGAATTTTATAAACTATACATCGCCGTGGCCGTGTGGCCGCTGTGGTGCAGTGGGTAGAGTGCTCGCCTGCTATGCCAGAGGTCTCGGGTTCAAACCACGGTCCGAGCAAAACACCAAAACAATTTTTCTAATTAGTAAAAATCCAATTATTGGGTTTTTTAAGAGCAGCGGTCACCTCTCGGCAGTGGGCGGCATAACCTCCGAGAGTATTTCTGCCATGAAAAAGCTTCTCACAAAAAATGCATTCGCCCTTCGGAGCCGGCATAAAACTGTAGGTCCACCCAATTAGTAGGAAAAACAAAAAGGAGCACACCTCGAATTGGGAGAGAAGTTCGGCCATAAAACTCGTCAGAGTTATAATAGCGCCATTGTATTATATATTATACATCATTTAATAGGTTATTTAAAGTAGTTTTACACATCATAAATTTTGTTTGATTTACATGCACTATTATGGTCAAGAAAATGATTTAAAATAAGCAAGTCGCATTTTTTTAAACTTTTTTTTTACCAAACTGAAAATATCGTAGTAGGCTTTGCAATAAAAAAAAAAATATGGTATAGTTTCATATTTCAGCGCATTCAATAGTTTGTTGAACTTTCTTTATAGTGAACTTGTAGCGGTAGTGCTCATAAGTGTGTTATATTCAGTTCAAAAAAGTTTTTTTTAAATTTTTTTAAAACTATTATTGTAATGGCATTAAGATCCAGATGCATTCCCTTATGCTGTGGTTATGGTACCAATCAAAATTGCCAATCAAATTCGGAAACATTTCGTGATTGGTGAGAGGTGGTTATGCTTGCATTGATGATTGGAGCGCACATACACAACATAACACATGATTATTACTGAACACATACACAACATAACACATTATTACCCCCGAAACCTCGACTGCTGGCTGCCTGTTTCACACAGCAGATTTGCTGGATGTGAGAGTCCGAAAATTCTCTCACCGTCAGAGTGCACAACAACAATTTCACGGTGCTCGACCAGCAAGATTGTAACCATAACCAGGCCCTTAATTGGTAATTATTTAATAATATCTTACGAACTAAGTGCTATGTAAGGCTTTTCTATTGTATGATGTAAGAGTATCTTTTTTAAACACAGGCTTGAAAAAAAACTTTGAATGGAAATATGCTTCCAAGCAGAATAAATGTGTTAAGCTATTTATTTTATTTTATTCGTGATGAACATTAAACGGCAAAGGAAAGCATTCCTATTTTGTTCAATAGATTGATTTCTAAAGCCAATTTTGAGCGCACAGCTTTTATTGATACGCGATGTTCGTTTAAAAAGTTTATGGCTTTCGTATTTTTATTCTTTTGCAATGTTTTAATGGCATTTGCATGAGATATGTCAAATAACACGTCCAGAGAGTCAGTAAAATGTTTTTTTGCCATACCACATTTCAATTTAATAATTTTGTTGTATTGATTTAAACGCCTTTTAATCATTTTCTCTATTCCATCTTTTCTTTTGGTCGGAATTCCGAATTTCTTATAGACCTCAATCAATCTATTGGACAAAATAGGAATGCTTTCCTTTGCCGTTTAATGTTCATCACGAATCAAATCAAATAAATAGCTTAACACATTTCTTCTGCTTGGAAGCATATGTCCATTCAAAGTTTTTTTTCAAGCCTGTGTTTAAAAAAGATACTCTTACATTATACAATAGAAAAGCCTTACATAGCACTTAGCTCGTAAGATATTATTAAATAATTACCAATTAAGGGAATGCATCTGGATCTTAATGCCATTACAATAATAGTTTTAAAAAAATTTGAAAAAAACTTTTTTGAACTGAATATAACACACTTATGAGCACTACCGCTACAAGTTCACTTTAAAGAAAGTTCAACAAACTATTGAATGAGCTGAAATATGAAACTGTACCACATTTTTTTTTATTGCAAAGCCTACTACGATATTTTCAGTTTGGGAAAAAAAAAAGTTTGAAAAAATGCGTCTTGCTTATTATAATAGTGCATGTAAATCAAAAAAAATTTATGATGTGTAAATCTACTTTAAATAACCTATTAAATGATGTATAGTTTATACATTTCTCTATTTTTTAAATATTTATTTTTGCCTTTTTAACAAACAAACAAATTTAAATTTCACTTTAAGGACTCAATATGTCCTGAAAGGATAACGGTAGGTATAAATATCATATGGAGAATATATTCCCAGTTTCATTTAGAATAAAAATGATTATTACCTTATTTCTCCAAAAATCATTGTTTAAGGAGATATTGGTCTCTAAAGCCATGCATAATTTTTAGGTCAATTTTTGAACTTTAGGTCAAATGCGCGTGGCTATTTCCCACTACCGATGGTCAGATTTTTATGCAGATCTTATTTTCTATTGTCAAGCTATCAGAAAATGCACGGGGAGCAAAAAAAATCAGCACTTTTGCATTTGTGGTCAGTCTAATGTATGTATATGTACAAAAAAATAAATGTACCTATATACTCCACGTTTCACGTTTATCTAAAGTTCAGTTATTTGTGTCGGTTAATGCTTGTGTGTTATTAATATGATGCCATATATTCTTTTTGAGCTGCTATTGGTTATTCTTGGATTGAAACCGCGCAAACGCATATTCTACCTGCCACCAAGCAATTGGCAAGGCGTGAAATGACATCATCACTTTATTATTTAAGGGTTGCAGAGAAAGCCAGTATGAGGGGGAATAACAAAAACAATAGCATGTAAACCAGGATTATTGTCGTAGAGGGCGCAGACGCCACATCAACACTGCCAGCAACAAAGCAATGTGGCTTGTGTCGCATAGAGAACAACGTCAACGGTGTCACCTTAACTGTTAGCATAAAGTCACCGAAGAGTGTAGTTCAAGATTCTAGTTCGGTGTGTCGACAGCTCTGCGGGTAAGTTTGCTGCTGAAACAACTTACATTTAGTGCTTAAGAAAGTAATTTCCTTTAAAGGAATAAAGGGCAAAAATAATGCGCTTTTGTATATAAATATGTACATATGTGTGTGATATTCTGATATTAATATTCAATATTAAAATTAGTGAATGGAAAGAAAGCAATATATGGTAAAAATCCTGTTTGGAGATATAACTACATATGTATCTGTGGACATTTAGAAAAGCAACCTAAGTCGAAATTCACAATTTTACAGTTTTGCAAGTGCACAAAGTCTTTGCATTATATATTTTTAAAGAAATAAGAGCCGTGACTTGATAAAATAATCTTCTGTTGTTCATTTTAAATTGATTTTTTTTTCTTACCGCACACTCAGGGAAAACATTAAAAAACAAATGAAAACGTGCTTAATATGGGCAAAACATATTTAAAAGTGATGTAAATACGAACATTTTTATTTTAAAAATGTTAATTGAAAATTGTAAAATAAAAAAAATATTTTAAATTTAAAAAAGTTTTTTTTTTTATTTTAAATACTATGAGAAAAAACGCTGCTTCACTGAAGTGTTCTCTATTTTGTATTCTTCTCCGGATTCGAACCATGAAATCAACCTGAAATTGAATCCAACGGCATTCTTTTCATCTTCTCTCCATCCGAGTCCCAACTACAAATATGTAGCCTCCGCTTGTTCTCCTCTTCTCTCCTTCTTCGACTGCGCTGTTTGCTGTCTTTATTTCTTGTTCGCCTTTTTCTTCTTTATTTTATATTCTCCTCCGGATTCGAACTATGACATGAACCTGAGATTCAATCCAACGGCATCACATAGTGGAACATTCAACAGAGTTGAATTTTTTGAAGTGAGCCACCTAAATTTGTATTTTAATGAAAGTAGGTAGTATGGCTCACAACGCTTAAAGAAAAATACATATTTAACAATTTTCCGAAATTCGAATTATTTTCAAAGTTATAGCTATTAAAACTTTTCGAAGTTCCTCAGTTTTTGCCGATTTTCTCACGATTGGTCAAACCGATTTCGCTAAATTTTGACATATAGATAAAAGATAGTATCTTCTACGAAACTGCATTTCTCATTTTTGCAAACAATTTTTTTTTGCAAACATTATTCGCAATTTTTATGTTCTGGGCCGCGGTCAGATGGCGCTTTTGTATAATGTGGTTGGGCATTCCATTAGTAACTATTAGCAAAAAAAAATTTTTGGGGCACTTTAAAGGCGCGGGAGTTACTTACATTTTTTACAGACTTAATAACAAGTATAAATTTTTTTTTTTTACATACTGAGTACTACGAGTAATGAATTAAAACATGCATAACTCCCGCTTTCTTAAAGTGCCCCAAAAATTTGTTTTTGCTAATAGTTAGAATAGTTAGTTAGAATGCCCAACAACATCATACAAAAGCGCCATCCGACCGTGGTCCAGAACATAAAAATTGCGAATAATGTTTGCAGAAAAAATTATTTGCAAAAATAAGAAATGCAGTTTGGTAGAAGATACCATCTTTTATATATATATCAAAATTTAGCAAAATCGGTTTGACCAATCGTGAGAAAATCGGCAAAAACTGAGGAACTACGAAAAGTGTTGACAGCTATAACTTTGAAAATAATTCGAATTTCGAAAAACTGAGCCCAACGTATTTTTTTTTGTTGTTGTTGTGAACTATACAAAAAAGTTTCATAAAGATAGAACAACTTCGAAAAAAGTGGCTCACTTCAGAAAATTCAACTCAACATTATATTGAATTGTAGTGATCCTTTTATACTTCCCTTTTCCGAAAAAGAATATATGAATTATATGAATCATTGTAAAAACAAAATTAAAAAAATTATTCTCATTATTGTTTTTGTTGGATTTCTCACAAAAAAATGTTGAGCGAGTTTTTGAATCAGCATTCGTTTTAATTTTTAATATAAATATGTTTCTTTTTAAATCCAAGTTACATTTTTATTTCAAATTTAAAAAGTTTCAATTTTAAAATAAAAGTGATATGGTTTAAATCGTGCATCATGAAAATAAAAATTTTATTTTTGATGTTAAAATGCTGTTTTTCTATGATTGTATTCCGAATTTCAATCAAATATGTCAAGAACGGAAGGAATAGTTTGCGTTCACTCAAACCGGACGGAGAGATGGACATGGCTTAAACGACTCGGCTCATGATCAGTGATGCCGTTTTGATACAATCGTATCAAATGTGATACTTTTTTAAGCCGAAGATACGTAGATACTTTTTATTTTGCCGCAGAACAAATTTGATACATTTTTAATCCGTATCAAATAATTTTGATACAATTTAATCAAAATCAAACAATATTAACTGATTCTTTTTCATTTTTAGGATTTTCTTAAAAATTTTAACAACCTGTGAATGCCACGAAAAACATGTATTGTGAAGGTCTTTGAAAATACAAAAAAGGGCAATATTTTATCAAACTTTATAGTAGGCACCACTGCCAATGGAAGTAATGAGCACGGCTCACTAAAGCTAGCCACACACGACGGCAGAAAACGCGCGTCTTCATGTATGCACATTGCCCGAAATACAAGGAAATCGAGGGTTTTTGTATCAAATTGTTATACGGGTTAAAAGCTCGAAAACAGCTTTCATGACTAATTAAAGTGTTTTTTCCAAAAAATTTTCGGTGATACGAAAAAAACCATGAAGGTATCAATTTTTGATACCAAATTTTTTGAGACTGCGGCAACACTGCTCATGATTCTGATTATATCGATATATGTATATATATTGGTAATACTTTCAAAATTTGAGTTTCGGCACAAAGTTATAATACAATTTCATTTTCATGAAAGGTATAATGAACAACAGAAGATTAAAATGGTGACAGGTAACAAGGTCAACGGAAATAATGTCAATTGACCTTATTTCCCACCCGGTTGGGAAATAAGGTCAATTGACATTATTGCGTTTTTGGAAAACGCAATAAGGTCAACGAAAATTTGAAAATAAAATAATTGACCTTATTTCCCAATCCAAATGGAAATAATGTCAACTATGCTTAAAACTTGTTCATTCATGAAAATATTTGCTGAGTCCTTCTGCAAACCCGTTATGAGTACCGTTTGTTAATGAATGAAAATACAATTTTACTCGCTCTTATGTTACTACAAATTAGTTGATAAGTGAATTTAGTGAAGCAAAATGCCGCTCGTGTAAAGTGCCCTGTTCTCTGGCCCTACTGCAGACAAGTTGTTGCCAACACAGCAAAAATATTTCAATAAATTATATAATAATGTAAAGTATGTTAAATATCTAGTTATACAAAAATTTAAATAAAAATGTATATAAAAACTATGTCTACTTGCCTTATCCTGCGGCATGGCAAAAAAGTAGGAAAATTTGGAATTAAAAATCGCGTGATTTTTCATTTCAAATTTTCGCCTGCGGCGCATTTCTTTTCTCATAAAAAGCAGTTTAGGAAAATGAAAATTTGGAATTAAAAATCGCGCGATTTTTTATTCCAAATTTTCGCCTGCGGCGCTTTACTTTTCTAATAACAGCAGCGACGCGAACCGACACGGACCGATGCGAAGCTAAATGCTCGAAAACGCAATAAAGTCAATTGACTTTATTGCGTTTTCCAAAAACGCAATAATGTCAATTGACCTTATTTCCATTGACCTTGTTGCCTGTCACCGATTAAAATATATGATGCAAAAAGTTTGCGCACTTGCAAACTGTCTTTTGCTCTCCTTTAAAATTGGGAGTTTAAACTTATGGCGTTTTCTTTTCTGACAAAAAATGTTGCCCTTGAATATCTCAATTATCGAATTACGTAACATGACTTTTTATAAAATGGCTGAACTTGTAGTTAATGGTGCCCTCTTACTTAATCAGAGGACAACATTCGTTGAAATAACCACACAAGCTTACAAAATGGCTAAGAAAATCAAACAGGGCAACATTTTTTCGAGAAAAGAAAACGGCATTAAATTACTTCTCCAAATGTCCACACATATGTACATATATACCTACATAATTTGTATTACACTGGGTCGTATTAATAAAAACCAAGCAAATGCTTTTACTCAATATTTCGAAAAATTGACATTAATTTGTATGCACCAAATTTCAAAATTTGAGTAAAAGGTCTGAAATCTTAAGCAAAAGCAAATGCTTGGCTTTTATTAATATGACCCATTGTGACACAAATTGAGGCTTGTTGTCCGGGGGCGGAAAAATTCCCATACGGAATAAAAGACCACAAGTATAATAAAACCGCCAAACCGATTTGCTCCCTGAGGTCAAACTTTTTTTATTGTGAGTTTAAATTTCCAAAATTTCGTCTGACTGATTTTTTAAGAAATGAAAAACAGGGTTATAATATATGTATATCGCAAATAAATATGTTGTTAGCAAACATATAGTAAAATTGCAGGAGCTTTAATTTCGTAGAAGAGGTCTTTTGACCCCCTTTTAGGAAGTCCGAGAAAAATAGCATTTTGAAGGTCGATAGAGGGTTAAAATGTTCTAGAAAATTATTCGCAATAAAATATCACTATGGGCCTCCCCAGAAAAAATCTTTGTACAAAGAACCTTAAGACCACAGAAAGCAAAAAACCATATACATATTCCTCGGAATTTCAAAAAAAATCTAATGCCTTGTTCATATACATAGGTCTATTTTACGTATGCATGGATTATACATATATATGCGCCGTTATTTTTGAAAGTGGCATAAGTCCACTTTTGGAATGAAATGAGTTAACAGCAGTTTTAGTTAGACATACGTATCCTTAACATGTATTTCTAAAAATTGTCAAGATCTGATCATTACGAGTATACCATATAGCTCCCATACAACTTATTGTTGTGATTTAAAAGTAGTCTTCAAAGTGGTTATGTGAAGGTAAATGTGTTTTATGTGCGATTGGGATACGCGATTCACTGAGGACAAATATGCGTGCCATGAATGGAAACAAAGACAACAAAGTATGATTGAAATGGCTAACGTAATTCGTAAACCGTTGGTGCCAAAAGATAAAGTGCTAGTGACACCACTGCACATTAAACTTGGACTAGTTCAAAGTTTTATCAAAACAGTGGCTAAACAAATTGCAGTTCTAATGTGTCTGAAAGAAATTTACCCAAAGCTAAGAGAATGTAAAATTAGGGAAAGTAGATATAATAAAATGTGTTTATGTATTTTAATTGATGGCCAGTCAGGCACATCAAATCCGGACAAATATTCTACTGATATCATACAAAATGCGACTACAGAAAATACACAACACCAAAGCCAACATATGGTTTAATACACAATGTTTAATGAGCAAACTCATTCCAAAATACGCGCAAATAGGACACAAAATGAACAACGAGGATAAACGCAAAATTATAAGGAAAGCAGAGAACAGTTTCATTAGATGCGGGATCAGGAAGCAACACGCAAAGAAGGAGCACATGAATGAGGAACTACTACGAATCCATCTGGAGCTGATGGGCACCACTCCAGTCAGTTCCCTTCTGGAAACATTAGACGCGATAAAGGAGGACATCAAAAGAGCCATGGAAAAGAAATACAAAAAAACTCAATAAAAAACTGGACGACCTTAACACAAAACAAAACAACAACAAAAAAGGCTCATAACAGAATAAAACATCGTTCTATCCAAGATTTGTTAACTTAACAAATTTTTCAATCAACGCCAAGGAAACACAGCTACTACAAAAAGGTTTGAAATACAACAACAAATGACATGGAGAACACCATTGCGGACACGGAGATGGCCATATCACTAATACAAAACGAGGAGCAGGAGCACGCAAGGCATCTATGCAGACGCGTCATCGAAAAGAGTATAAAAGCTGATGGAAAGGAAATAGTAGCGAACGAATATAAAACTGTAAACGAATTAAGGAAGAAACTAATGAAGAATGAAGTAACAGCAACAAAAGCAGACAAAGGAAATACATATGTATAACGGTGCTAATGGACGAAGAGGAATACACCACAAAAACAGGCCAACTCATAAAAGAAATGGGCTGCCGAGTGATAAGGAAAGACCCAACGGAAGAATACCAAATGACAATTAATCGTGCAATAAAACAGGCAAAAAATGTAATAGACAACAAGATAGCATATACTCTTACGGCAATGAATCGATCGGCCCCGTAACTGGTTGCACTACCAAAAATCCACAAAGCAGGAACACCCATGCGAGCAATAGTAAACCATAAATCGGCACCAGGATATAGACTATCAAAACATCTAAATATGCTACTAACCGAGAGACTAGACCTGTCCAATAAATGCACAATCAAGAACACAACCAAACTTGTCAAAAAACTGAACAATCTGAAGGTACCCAAGGACTCGAGACTGGTGTCCTTTGACGTTAAGGATCTATAACCTTCGATACCAATGACAGAAACACTAAAAACTCTAACTAAAATACTAACAGAGAAAAAGAACAGAGACATTGCAACAGAGATCGTAAATACACTGAAAGTAACCCTGGACCAGAATTATTTCAAATTTGATAATAAAATATACAGACAAACTCACGGACTGGGAATAGGTAAGCCCTGGGAATAGGTAAGCCTCAGCTATCCTTATGGAAGTATTTATGCAACATTTGGAGGAAAGTTACATGGAAGAACTGGCGAAAAATCTGGGGGTAAATTTTTATACCAGGTATGTAGATGAGTGGCCGCTGTGGTGCAGTGGGTAGTGTGCTCGCCTGCTATGGGCTTCAAACCCCAGTCCGAGCAAACACCAAAAAAGTTTTTCTAATTAGTAAAAGTCCAATTATTGGGGTTTTTAAGAGCAGCGGTCACTTCTCGGCAGTGGGCGGCATACCCTCCGAGAGTATTTCTGCCATTAAAAAGCTTCTCATAAAAAATGCATTCGCTGTTCAGAGCCGGCATAAAACTGTAGATCCACCCAATTAGTAGGAAAAACAAAAAGGAACACACCTCGAATTGGGAGAGAAGCTCGGCCATAAAACTCGTCAGAGTTATAATAGCGCTATTGTATTATTATTATATTATTATTATGTAGATGACATCATCTGCCTCATATCGGAAAATAAAGAAGAACAAAGTTTGGAATACTCCAACGGCCATCATAAAAATATAAAATTCACACACGGAGAAAAATGGAAACATCAACTACATACCTAGATCTAACAATTAAAATAAACCAAGAGACTAACAAGTATACTTACGAAATATACAGAAAACCCACAGCAACAGATACAGTAATACACAATAAATCTAACCATCCTCAACAACACAAGAACGCCGCTTCAAAACATTTATTAACACAACTTGAGCGATCCCCGTTAGAAAAAGAAGCTTACAACAAGGAACTCAGCATAATATACACAATCGCAGAGAACAACGGATATCAAAAAAATTTGGTGAAGAAAATACAAAAAAACATAACCTCCAGAAAATCGGAAAACAAAGAAAATGTAGAGAAGAAATGGGCAGTCTTATCATATACCGGAGCAACATATTACAAGTTGGCTAAAGTTTTCCAAAAATATAACATTAATGCAGCATTTAAAACGAGGAACAATATGGGAAAACTTCTACGAAACAACAGTAACAAGGAAGACCTCTTTGACAAACAAGGCGTATACAAATTGACTTGCGAATGCCAAGATATCTATATAGGACAAACAGGACGCGTATTCAGTTTTTTGGTACACTCTCCAGGGAAGGTAATATCGCGGCCTAAAATGATCATTTTCTTTTGTTTGTCATGAATCTTCAACTTTTTGCCCTATACTCTTCCTGAAAGCGGACATTATTTATTATTTAAATCGCGCGGTAGGCTGCGTCATACCTGCATTCCGAATTTCATTCAGATATCTCAAAAACTGAGGGACTAGTTTGCGTTCACACAGACGGACGGACGGACAGACGGACAAGGCTTAATCAACTCAGCTCGTGATTCTGATCATATCGGTATATATTTTGGTAGGCCCCCCACGCTTTTTCTTTCGACAAACATTTTTTGGCACAAAGTTATAATACCATTTCATTCTCATGAAAGGTATAAAAATCGACTCTGTAACTATGTATATAACTTGAGTTTATGAGTTAGTCGTTCCTTAAATCTCAAACAGTTAAAAATTATTTCTTAGGTTCGGTTGCGAGTGACCAACACTCAATGCCTTTGGGGTTGGAAGCTACTCCCAGTTTGATGCGCTCCATTCACCCTGAGTCCGATTATAACGACATCACCATGCCCAAGGCCTTGGCTTCCCGATGGTATCGTCCAGACCAGAGCAACGCACCCCGCGTTGCATGCCCCCTAAATGCCACCAGGTATGCTTGCGATATGCACGAGCTAGCTCGCCGGACGGGGTGGTTCTTTGTGGCTAGAGGCACACACACCGCCGCAATCAAAAAAAAAATCATACCTATTGTTGAAAGGCCACAGAGGTAGCGCACCACAAATCATAACGCTAGTCATGTTCCCCACAACCCCCAATGTCCGTCCGAATGAATTAAGTTTCGGCCACAGTTCATCATGTTCAACACATATTACTCCTCTAGCATGTTTTCATGCGTTTATTAAAATTATTAATGATATTCAATTTGCCTCTTCGGCTTGGTCTTCATGACCCCTTATATCTATCGTTCTCATTTATATCTTACTCACTAAAAGCCCGTCTCCACATAACTTGTTTCACCAAAAAAAAACATCTAGCAAAACATCTCGCTAAATAACCCGTCTCCACGTAGCTGATCGTGATTCAGTTTAACATTTCTCTTTCTTGCTCTTCTTAAATGTTTGTATGTTTGCTTATTTTTGCGTTTTTGTTTTGGTCTGTGTGAGATTTCGATAGATTTTCGATACAAAATTAGAGAAGACATCGATATCATCGAGATTGGCAAGATGATTCAGAATGAAACAGTGTTTCAATCTTCACTCGCTCTCAGAAATTTTGTATGGAAATTGGCGAGTTTCGGCACTGGTTTCCGTGTCGAAACAAGATGGAGAGAGAAAATGCAGAAAAAAAGAGCGAAACACGTTATGTGGAGACATGGTATAAGATCTGCTACCCATGACCCGCCCTCGGTTGTGTCAGCAGATTGTACCAATAGTTGCTCTTCAGCAATGTATACCACAGCCGTTAAATCTCCAATACAAAAAAAATAACTCATTCAATTCATCGGTTGTATAAATGAATTAACATTTCACATGCAACAATCACTCTCCCATGACACAATCCACGGAAGCTGCGTCAATGTTGCAACTTAACTAACTTACGATTTTTATCTGTGTGCTCACTTATTCTACGAGTCCTTACAATTCAAGTGGACTCATGCCCTATACTTAGGCCAGTAGATTCAATAATAGGTTAACTTACAAACAAAATAATAAAACAATTAATATCTTCAACATTATCTATTATATTCAGGTGTGTATCAATCAATTTGTATGCGTGTTGCTCATCTATATTAGCCGTGTTTCACATACGGTGATCCTAACCCAGATAAAAATTTTTGCATGTAAATGCAACAACAAAGATTTCAGCTCGATTAAACCAGATAAATTGCTGGTTCAATTTCTGATCCGCCCTGTTCGATTTGTTTTTTCCGTGCTGATTTGGCAGTGACATTTGTGTATGTATACATATACCCTGCAGTAAATTTGTTTCACTGCTAAATGATCATTGATCATTCTTTGTTGAATATTCATCACTATCGTTTTGCGTTAGTGCAAGCGTGCAAGCTATATTGAAAAACCCAAACGAAATACCTCCTAGGCGGTTATAAACCCACGAGCCAGCTTGTATTTCGGTAGGTTTTTTGACATTCAGCAGCTTTTCTGACAAATTTTTCAATTTAACAACTATAAAACAAATTATATTTAAAATGAAAAATATATGGAAATACAAATTTCAAATTTGCCTCTTGTAAGCTTCTGCTTTGGCCGTAAGGGGAAAGAAGAAGTCCGGAAGAAAAATTATACTGCGCACTGGCTTCTCCTTATAACATGGAATACATAGCTATCCCGCCATTTGAGTTTCATAATTTATTTCAGTAATTTAAATTCAAATTTCCAAAAAAAAATAATTTTTGAAATAGTTATTTTCACTTAGTTTGAAGTTTAAAGTCAATCAAATTGTTTTTGAGGGAGTATTTGTCTCTTTTCAACGTACAGAAGAATTGTTTTTGCGCTATTATAACTCTGACGAGTTTTATGGCCGAGCTTCTCTCCCAATTCGAGGTGTGCTCCTTTTGTTTTTCCTACCATTGGACAGTTTTATGCCGGCTCCGAACGGAGTCATATAGGCATTAGGAAAGCAAACCATTTATTTGAAAAAATTCAGCAGCCTTTATATGAAAGCATTCACTGATGCCTCCTCATGATGAATTTCATCAGTGATTCATAAAGGATTCATTTCAGATTTTTACTGCTGGGTATATGTTGTATATGTTTCTTCTTCTTTTTAGTTCTTTTCAAGTGCAGCCAATTTTCATTATGAGCCGGATTGTTTCAGTAAAAATTTATCTTAACCCAGACCCAGATGTAATAACTGAAATGCCCCTATTGACAACATTCTATTAGCAAGAATGTTGCTCAACTCAAACTCACCATATTACATTTCGTGTCTACTGCACTGTTACGATATTCATAATATCGGAGAGAACTCCCCAGGGATTGGGCCCTACCTAGAAGACGTCTTG
Organism: Urophora cardui; assembly: GCA_960531455.1. Classification (NCBI taxonomy): domain Eukaryota; kingdom Metazoa; phylum Arthropoda; class Insecta; order Diptera; family Tephritidae; genus Urophora; species Urophora cardui. The sequence continues at coordinate 75,842,720 of OY482673.1, forward strand.
CAGGCAAAATTGACAGTGTCTTATGCAGGATCTTCTGTTTGAAAAAAAAAACCATGATTCTAGTTTGTAATTGTCGCTAATATCCACACAACATAGTTCATAAGCTTTTTATAAAATACCACACATATTCAACTTAAAATTACCTCATATACCCAAAACCACATTCCTAGATGTTGAGTTGGCTATTTAAGTGGTTCACTACTCTAAAACTTGTTCAATAAATAAATTAAAAAATTTAATTTTTTTTTAATTTAGAGGAGGTTGTGTTCAAATTAAAATATCTGGTATTCATAGGGCCGGGCCATTTTTTTTCTCAACGGAATATCTTAGAGAACATATTTTTACATATCTTACTTTTTTTGTGTGCAAAAAATGCATTGCCTCATTTTTTTTGCACGATTTTCGCAAAAATTTAAAAATATATACAATCAAAATTAAATTTTTAAAAAATAAAAAATGTAGTCTTGTAGAGTTTTTAAAGACGAAGAAATTGGTCTTTCAATCATCAAAATCGGTTCAGTATATACCGAGATATTCCATTTTGAAACAAAAAGGACAAAAAATTTCAATTGGCGATAAAACAGGATAAACATTTAAAAAAAAAAAAGTAAGGATAGGCATGTGTTTGTATTGTCAGTAGCTACTCGATAATACTACTATTGATTAAAATTGAATTTTTGCCATTTTAAGTGATCCGTTTCAGAAACTCTTACCCACATACACAAAAGCTAGACTCTAGCAACAATGTTGATATGCCGTACACCAATATTTTTCTTTAAACTAATATTTTTTGAAAGAGTTTTTAGTGCTTAGCACGAAATTTTTATTTTAATTCAATTTTTAATTGTTGGGGTAAGTGGAAAAAAAATGCAACAACTATTTACAGCGAAGGTTGAGTGTATAGCTATTTCACGAAAAACCATTTTCGATCATCAGCACTCTTTTCGGAAGTGGATGCACCGGGGATTGAACCCGAGTCCATTCCATCTTCAGCCGCAAAGACCCAACGCATAAACACACTCGGCCATTGAGACTCTGTGCAAGCTGTTGGATTTTCCCTACTTTTGCCTTTTTCATTTTCAACATTAACGTTAGTGTGTATATGCTTTTGCATATATTCTCCACAAACGTGCTGAATTTTTGTTTTTTTTTATTTTTTTATTTAATAAAAATTTACAATAATATTTAAAAGGTAATAAAATAATAAATATAAATTAAAAATAAAAATAAGCCCGAGGGATCGGAAAACCATAATTAGAGGAACATTTCATTTCATAATGGAAAATGGAAAACTCTTTATATAAAATGCTTCATTAAAGATCTGAGAATTGCAGAAATATACAAAGCCGACGGCAATTGAACGAACGAAAAATTTTCATAGAATTTTTGTCACTTCGAAATTGCATACAAATCAAAGTGTTTCTTATAATGCTCACTCAATTCACTCTTTCTGAACTGGTGAGGGTCTAACTACAATTGATCTAGTTCCTTTTTGACGCCTTTTCGCTAGTCCTGAACTAGAAATTTTGCTCACTAGTTATTGGCAGTGTTGCCAGGTTAGCCTTTTCGAGGCTAGATTTAGCCTTTTTTTTGTCCTTTAGCCTCATAATTTTCGGTTTAGCTTCGTGGCTTTTTTCTAGCCTTTTTTACTCAAAATGTTACTTGTACTAATTTGTATAACAAGAACTTGCAGTAATTCATGTGAACGCCGTTGTACGTATGCGACGCTATGAATGTGTTCTGACCGTAAGGTTTTTATAGCAACCTTGTTACATTGTTGTCAAAATATAGTAGGCCTGGTTTTCCCCGAAATATATACATGCATACATATGTTCTTTTATTTCGAGTTGTAGGAGTGAGTAATGACACGATTTTTTGGGAGTTGACACATAAGCACTGACTCACTAAAAAGAGTCGACTCACTGAGTTGGCACGATTGTGCTACAACACGTTTGTGTTACAGCACGATTGTGCTACAGCACATATTACTTTCGTGCTATTTGTTATTGATTTAGACCTATGTAGCTCTGAGATATAGGGTATTTAGGGATTTTTGAGATGTTCATGAAGTACACATATTGGGCTATCTGATGGATAAATAAAATATGAATAGTTCCTTTAAGTAATGTTTATAGTTTTTATATGCAAATGAACAAAACTTAAATAAATAAAATTTGAATGAATTTCTTAAAAAAAATGCTGACTTCTTTTTAGCTTCTTTTTTTTTTAGTTTCAGCCTTTTCTAACTTTTTTTTTTTGCCAATCTAGCCTCGTTTTTCTTCATGACCTGGCAACACTGGTTATTGGGTTCCCTGCAGGGGACTTGCACGTCCGTCCAAGTGTATGTTTCCCACCGATTCCAAAAATTCAGATCACTTGCACTCTACTTGCCCTTTTCGTTAGCTTGGCCAATACTTCCCCTCCACCAGTACAACAGCTCCGGTAAGTTTCGTCGATTTGAGTTAATTTGCCATTAAATATTATTTTAATTTATTTTCATCTGCTTTTCTATGCAAGTCAAACGTTTGGGTCTCTTCTTCTTCACTGTTCAATGGATGGCTGTTCCGACATGCTGTGATTGCTCAGATTGTTGCACTGTTGGTTCTGAACTTTGCTGTACGACCAATTGGTTCGACATCGTCAACCGATTGTACTTACGAAGTTTCGATACTCGTTTCTGCAAAGTTGCGTGTCTTATCGTTGAACCTGTTTTCGGTTGCGATTATACAGTGTTTGAGCCAACCTGAACTCTGTTAATTAACTATGACAACTGTTCACAATGCTGTTATGCGTTTCATCACAAGAACTTGCTTCGTGATATACGATCAGCGTTGCCACTTTGGTTATTTTTAACCAAAATTGGTAATTTTTTTTCTCTAAACCGATTTTGGTAATTTGGTAAAAATTTTTCCGGTTTGGTAATTTTTCCATATCTTCACAGAGCCAAAAGACCACCTAAAATGCCCTATAAATTAGAACAAAGATTAGCGGATTTCTCTACGCTTTCTCTCCAATAAGATGCCCGTCTTATTATGACTGGTCTGGTTGTCTCATTTTAATAAAACTAAGTAGATAATCTGTAAAACTAATATGAAAATCTTTTCAATATAATTAAGAAGATGACACGTGGATTTTAGATGAAATCATTTTCAGTAAAATTTAATACACTCAAAATAATATTTCGTAAATATTACGAATTCTTTCGTACATATTACGAAATTCTTTCGTAAAATTGAGCAACGAATGGTTTCGTAAATAGTACGAAAGCAATTTCGTACTATTTACGAAATACTTTCGTAGTATTTACGAAATACCTTCGTAGTATTTACGAAATACTTTCGTATATTTACGAAGGCTTTCGTACTATTTACGAAATACTTTCGTAGTATTTACGAAATACTTTCGTAGTATTTACGAAATACTTTCGTAGTATTTACAAAGGCTTTCGTACTATTTACGAAATACTTTCGTACTTTTGAGCAACGAAAGATTTCGTAAATATTACGAAACCGCTTTCGTACATTTACGAAGGCTGTTAGAGCTGTCAAGTTGTTGTACAATTGACCAAATTATTTTTTAGCTTAACGTTAAAAAAACCGTAATTATTACATAAATATATATATATATGTACATATGATGCATATTTCAACGAAATTTGAAAACTTTAGAAATATGTATGTATATCAATAAAATAATGCTAAGAGAAAGATGTTTTATATATGCATAAGGAATAAGTTTAGATAATTTCATTTTAGTTTTAAATATCTACTAAAATTAATTTATTAAATTAATTTAAAAGTTTTTTATTTATTTTAATATTTTACATTTATATTAATATTAATTTTAGTAACTAATAAAATAAGAGATACTTATTGCTTATACGTGTTCTGACAAACATAGGAAACTTTGGAAATCGCAATTTGCGAATGTGGACGTTGTTCCGATCCACTTAAATAGTTAACCCTGTGAAAAAGAAAGAAAAAAAGAAAAAGAAAAAGAAAAATAAAAAGAAAAAAAAGAAAAAGAAAAAAAGAAAAATAAAAATAAAAATAAAAAATTAAGACTAAGATAAAGATAGAGAAAGATAAAGATAAACATAAAGATAAAGGTAAGATAAGGATAAAGATAAAGATAAAGGGAAACTACTTAAAACCTTAAAATTCAAGCAGCTACACTCGAAGAAAAAATAAAAAAAAATGTATTTTTATAATGACGTATTAAACCAGATAGTTTTTATTTTAAAAATGAAAATTTGTAAATTTTAAATGAAGCTTTTGAAATATGTATTTTGGATTAAATAAAATCATTTTTAAATTAAAAATTAAAATGAAGGGAATAAAAGCGCAAGTTTTAGGTTAAAAATCTCATAGGGCTTGAATTAAAAATAAACATTTTTAAATTTAAATGTTTTTTCTTAATTTTACAATTTTACAATGAACCTTTTTAAAATAAGAATGGTTGTATCTGCATCACTTTTAAATACGTTTTTGCCCATTTTATGCACATTTTCATATGTTTTTAAAATGTTTTTCTCTGAGTGTAGAAATATCTCTTTATATAATTTTATTAAGTATTTATTTAGGAAAATAGATAAGACCGAAAAAAAGTAAAGTAAATGCAGCTAATGTACTCACCCTTAAGTTTAATCAAGTTGGAAAATATCACAGTTTATTTTATATATCGATATTGTCTTTTTATATATAATGCATTATTCTTTTATACATTATTTCATTACGCACTTACTACTTAAAATAATTTTTGATATTATTGCACCGACTCAACACTTTACAATGAAAGAAGACTTGTACGGTAAAATATTGTTGTACGAAAGCATTTCGTATATATTACGAAAGTATTTCGTAAATCATTTAAACCTTTGATAATGTTACGAAAGTATTTCGTATATACTACGAAAGTATTTCGTAAATCTTTTAATCGTTTGATAATGTTACGAAAACTTTCGTACAATATACGAAATTATTCGTAAAGATAATTTTAAGAAAATTTACGAAAGTGTTTCGTAATATTTACGAAATATTTCGTAATATATACGAAAAAAATATTAGAAAATGGTTTACGAAAGCCCTTTCGTAATATTTACGAAAGATTCGTAAAATTAGATTTTGTTGAGAAAAATGCTTTCGTAATATATACGAAACTTTCGTACATTTTACGAAACTCTAGACTACGAAAGTCTTTCGTACTTTTTTTACGAAATTTTATTTTTAGTGTAGATAACCTATAAAACAAAGATGAAAACCTCTTATATAAAATTAAGAAGATGATTCCTAGAATAAATATGGAAACCTTTTTACATAAATTTAGCAGATAACCTGTAAAATTGAGACGAAACCCTGTTTAATATTATTAAGAAGAGAATCTTGATTTTCATTAGAAACTCCTCTTAATGGAAAATTTTGGATTAGGTACCTACATAATAAGAGCTCTTTTAAAAATTAAAAGTTCTTCCTTTTAATTTCTTGAGCATGTTATTGCACGCATAAAAGTGGCTGATGCAATAACTGTTATGCATAATTCTAGTATGTACGTGTATATATATACATAAGTACATTTGAATTAATAAGGGCTCTTTTAAAAATAAAAAGTTCATTTTTAATAAATTCAAAAAGATTCTAGTAAATATTAGAAGATGTCCTTATTGATTTGCTTTATGAAAATTTTCTCATAAAAACAAGCAGATTTCTTCTAAAAATTAAATTTTTTTGACAAAATTACATACAAAATTAATAAACAAGAAGTTATCTCCTCGTTTTCAGACGATATCCTTTTCAATAAATTTAAGAAGAAATTCAAGCTAAAATCCAGAAGATTTTCCAGCAAAAATTTCTTCAATTTTGTCCCCTCTCACTCTCCTTGGTCATATAGCATTTTTAGATGGCAGTCTCTTTGATTATAGGTGAACTTTTTGGCTCTGTGTTGTCTAATACACCATTATATGAGAAAAATTTTGGTGTTAAACATTTCATTTTTTTTGGGAGTTGTTATGCCTAAATATATTTCGGAGATCACCACATATCTTCCTCAGATTACTTTTCTTCTGGGCGGCCGCCGAGATTCGAACCTCAGATTTTTCGGTTGGTAAGCTAATAGCATAACCAATAGGTTACCGCCACCTTGCATTTCGCTTGGATTAATTTTTCTTTTGTTTTTTCTTTTGAAAACCTACCATCCAGCATCAGTGAATTTGTCGACGTTTGTCACCAGTATGTTGGTGGGGTTGTGTGCTTTTGTAACCGTAGCTTTCCAGAAGAAAATGTGTAACTTTTGAAGTAAGTTAGTTAGTGGCCGCTGTGGTGTAGTAGGTAGAGTGCGCGCCTGCTATACCAGCGTCCGGACAAACACGAAAAAAAAATTTTCTAATTAATTAAAACCCACACTGAAAAAACAACTTACTCAGATTATGGAAAAGTGGGAATGATTCGGCGCTAAAGACATATTTCCATATTTTGATGTACGATTTTCTTCAAATCAAGGAATAAAAACCACGTTTTAAAGAAAATTGTACATCAAAATATGGAAATATGTCTTTAGCGCCGAATCATTCCCATTTTTCCATAATCTGAGTAATTTTTTTTTTTGAGTGCAATTATTGGGTTTTTTAAAAATAGCGGTCACCTCTCGGCAGTGGAAGGCATACCCTCCGAATGTATTTCTGCCATGAAAAAGCTTCTCACAAAAAATGCATTCGCCGTTCGGAGCCGGCATAAAACTGTAGGTCCACCCAATTTGTAGGAAAAACAAAAGTTAAGGAGCACATTTCGAATTGGGAGAGAAGCTTGGCCATAAAACTTGCCAGAGTTATAAACGCGCCAGTGTATTATTATTACAAGTTAGTTAAAGGGTTTGATATGTAATATGCGACATTTGTGTACTAAAATGAAAACTTATAGTCAGAGATGTCATTTTTATTATTTATAAAGAAAATGGTAATTTTTTGGTAATTTTCTTTTTAATTTTTGGTAAATTTTTTATTTTGGCTGTGGCAACGCTGTATACGATATCGATGCCAGTGTTGTCACTGCCAAATTTTAAAATGAAGTGAAGCGGCTGAAAAATCGAAGTGATTCGAAGTAAATCAAAGTGAAGCGCGGCTAAATGGTTTTTCATACGTTTCCCGCGAGGTCATGCATAATGTACATACGTATATTAGATGCGTTTTTTTGATCTAACATACCCCTCCGGCCACAGAATATGACAAAAGGATTTTGTAGGATAACTAAGCTAATTTTTATTTAAAAAAAAAAAAAAAACTGAGTGGGCTACTCCAAAAACAGCGATTTTTTTTTAATTCCATGATAGGTTTCGATTCATATATGAAAAAAAACCACAGAATTAAAAATAAAAAACCAAAGATACATATTCTCATGTAAAATTAACGGCTTAATCGAATGGTGTACTCAGGTTTTTAGTGCGAGTCATAGGGAAGGTACCAAGATAGCCTAAAGTGGAATTTTATTTTATTTAGTTACGGATTTTCAACTTTGGACCCGGGAATTTTCAAGATACCTTAAATTTCTTTTTAATCAAAATATACAGGAATCTGCGCAAATTAATGCAGTTTTCAGAAAACTTTTATTAGAATTTGTAAGAATAAATTATAAAAGTAAGTTAATTCTAATTGGTCAAAATCGAAGTGCTTTGAGGAAAGAGGAAGTGTCGAAGTAACGGGCATAAAAGTGAAGTGAAATACTTCGATCGAAGTGAAAATGACATCACTGATCGATGCTATTCTCGGAATGTGTTAGGCTCGCTTTGCCACAGCAATACCCAACGAACTCATGCCTATACTGGAAATGTACTAGACACTCATTTCTTGGAATTAGGAGTAATATAACGTCAACCTCGACCTCTTAGGTCACTACCAATGCACCCGGTGCTATGTTCAGCGCACCGAACTTCAAAACAGTGTTGCTGCTCTGATTTTATGTATATTTTGCTTGGTTTTGGATGTTGCGGAGGCGGCTAAAACTTCTACTGAAGCCGTCTGGCACTCTCGGAGCGTTGTTGGTGGCCTTGGTAAGGAGTATTGAGTGCTGGCGAGTAATAGGGTGTCGAGTAGGCTAGCGGTGGAACATAAATCACGTGTGCTGTTATTTATACACTTATTTCGAGCTGTGGTGGTTGCTTAGGTGTTGATGTTGCTGTTTGCAGCGGCCTTGTCGTACTTGACGCTATGAGCGGCGCACCAAGTGAGTGACCATATGCTGTCTGCAGTAACTAACGTCAAGGCTGGCGATGACTTCCAGCACTAATCTCCGGTTGAATCTGATTTTTAATCAATCTGGGCGGCCAAAACTCTTTTTTGGCTTTAAATTGTTAATTATGTTACCCACGGTGATTTCAATTCGATTTAACATAGAAAATAATGTAGCTTCACATTTTTAAAAAGTGATGTAGTGAGACCAAACCGACCTTAGATTTGGATTCAGAACGTCGAAATACATGTTAGTAGGTTAGGTCGATGAAATGTGCCATTTGGGGCTTTTTTTTAGCTTTTCGCAATTTTCTCGAAGTTATATATTCCTATATCCTATATCCACGTCGATTTATATATTCCTAGATGGGTGTTCTCGAATCCACAAACAACTAATTTTTTTTTTTTGTGTGGTGGGGTCATTTTTCCCAACGTGAAAAATCGCCTGTTTTTCTTAAAACCGGAAAAAACCGGAACCGATCTTTCTTGAACTCAAAATAACAGGGAACAGATTATCTAGAAAAAAAAAAGAGTCAGTGCCGGGCAATGCCGGGCACCTAAACAAAAACCCTTTTGAAAACAAAAAATTGGGAAATTTTTTTTTCATACATCATTTTTTAAAAACGTAATTAAGAAGACTCTAACAACTAACTAAATCTCAATAAACATGAATTTTGTACTCGATTACCTGTATTATAAGAATCCATAACAGTATTCTAAAAAACTTCACTTAAAACCGTAAAAATATTAATTGGAAATGTTGAAACTTTAAGAACGTTATAAAATGCCGCGAGAAATACACGAATGACCAAACTTTCATTGACTGTAAAAACTTTGCGTTTGAGTTTTGAGAATAAACTTTTATTGAAAATGATGCGTTAGGGTCCTGGCCTACTAAAAAATTTTATTTTTTGGAAATCGGGCCAGTTGTAGGAAATGAGGTTTTGGCCGCCCAGATTGATAAAATATCCCTATGTGCGCTGGTCGGAATAGAAAAGAAAAATGTCGGCGTTTTCTAAGCCAAGCGAGGCCTCGTTCAGGTGTCTTCTATCATTTTTTGTATTGTGCGAAGTTGTTGCCAACTTAAATAGTAGCGCTGTGTTTCATGCGCAACTTTTTCCAAACCTAATGCCTGTCCTACACTGCGCGACCGTAACAAGGTTATGGGCGCCAGATTACGCAAGTTTAATTATTTAAATTAATTCACGGTCAATAGAATTGTAAAAATGAGTTCTATGTATCAAATAGAGAAGTTAGACGAAACGAACTAAGATTCGTGGTGTGTCCAAATCCGCAGCGTATTGGTATATGCGGAACTATGGAAAGTAGCGTCAGGTGAGTCCACAAGATATGACAGTAACGCTGAGGAAGCATCGAAATGGGTAACTCGCGACGAAAAGGCTTTGGCAATGATCACCTAAAGTGTAAAACCTTCACAGTTGAATTACTTTCAACTTACGAAGACCGCGGAAGAGGCTTGGAAAAAAAATGAAAGAATTGTACCAGCCCAGCGGTCCTGTAAGGAAAGTTTCACTTTACAAAAAGCTACTTACTTACTTAATTGGCACGTAACCGTCTAGACGATTTTGGCCGAATCCAACATAGCGCGCCAGCTATTTCTGTTTCGTGCAGCGTTGCGCCATTTGTGAATACCTAGGGAGCCAGCATCACTGTCTACTCTTCCCAACGCAGTGGAGGTCTCCCCTTTCTTCTGCGCTCAGCGGGTTTCGACAGAAATACTTTCTTGGCCGGAGCACCTTCTTCCATTCCCAAGATATGACCTGCCCAGCGGAGCCGCTGGATCTTTATTCGCTGAACAATGTCGATGTCTGCGAACAGCTCGTACAGCTCATTGTTAAATCTCCGTCGATACTTGCTCTCGCCAATGTGGAAAGGTCCATAAATCCTCCGAAGAACTTTCCTCTCGAATACTCCAAGCGCCATCTCATCTGCTTTTGATATAGTGCAATGATGGGCATTTTTCAACTACCACTCATTTTCAACTACCACTCAAATTGAGTGGTAGTTAAATCTCGAATTTAACTACCACTCAAGTTGAGTGGTAGTTGAATTTTGAATGAACTACCGCTCAAATTTGGTGCTCGAAACCTCTTTAGGCAGTGAAATCATTGAGAAGTTAATCAACACATCTTTTGGTGAAATGTACATACATATGTACGTGAGTATATGTGAGTCGTTAGTTTTGAAATTGGCATAAGTCCATTTTAAGGTGTGTCGAGATATTGAAGGGTTTGCGTTTGGACTGATTCAAAAATATTGAACTTGAAGTGAACTAGAACGAACTAATAGATGAACTTGAATATCTACAACTACTATTGTAATGCACATGTCTTTCCCTTGAATTTTGTATACTCCCTGCAAAAAATGCGATTAATCCTGGACGTATCCGTGATCAATCGCAAGGGAGCATGCGACTAATACAATTTTACATCCCTTTATATGGAGTGAATTGATCGCATTTGTTCGAGCATGTCCTATGAAGAGACTAATTGTTCAACTTGTATACCCGAACGGGTACCAATGTAGATTAATCACTAACATACCGAACGGGTACAAATGTAGATCAATCGCTTTCATCCCGAACGGGTACAAATGTAGATTTTTCCTTAAAAAATTGTAAATGTTCATGCATATTTAAATAAAGATTATATAATGTTTTACTTTTGTAAAAAAATCTCAATAAATAAATTTAAAAAATTGTAAGTTTTGAGTATGCATTATATGAGCGTAATGTAAAGGATTTTTTCATAGGATATTTTAGGCAACATTTTGTTAAAATTGTTATTTAAAAAGGGTGTTCAATTCGTTTTAGTGGTTGTTCTATAATTTTTTAAATACATTGCATATTTTTCTAAAATGTCTACATTTAAGGAATCTAGATTTGTACCCGTTCGGAATGAAAGCGATTAATATACATTTATACCCGTTCGGGATGAAAGCGATTAATCTACATTTATACCCGTTAGGGAATAATTGGTCTACAATTAGTCTACATTTATACCCGTTCGGGAACAATTGGTCTACAATTAGTCTACATTTATACCCGTACGGGAACAATCGGGGACTAATTGTGGACCGATTGTTCTCGAAAGAGATCAATCGAGGACAAATCTCTTTCGGGATTGATCGCACATTTTTTTGCAGGGCTTAATGTACATACATATGTATGTATAAGTTATACGCATACATATACATATGTATGATGTAAGTTTTTCCATAAGCTTTTTTGGGGTTTGACTGACTTCTGTGCACTTTTGCTACCAACACTAAAGTTGAGTGGTAGTTGAAACTCGAGTTAAATCATGAATTTAACTACCACTCAAATTGAGTGGTAGTTAAAATCACATATTTAACTACCACTCAGCTTTGAGTGGTAGTTGCACGCTGAGTGCACTCAAAATTACTTGAATCATGCCCAACCCTGATATAGTCCATGCTTCTGTGCCATACATGAGGACTGGAACGATGAGTGTCCTGTAGAGTGTGATTTTAGTTCGTCGAGAGAGAACTTTACTTTTCAATTACCTACTTAGTCCAAAGTAGCATTTATTGGCAAGAGTCATTCTTCGTTGGATTTCTGTGCTGACATTATTTTTGGTGTTAACCCTAGAACCATAACGATATTTCATACTACGTTATTACTAATGTACGTAAATTTTACGTAGTGATTAGAATCCGCCTAATACAACTCTCATTGTTCTCCATTTTGCAGCCAAAGTTGATTACACTACTTTACAAATGGTAGATTTGAATAAAATACCAAGAAATAGCTGATCTCAAAACTTTTTTTTAAATTTTTTTATGGTTATACATATGATGATGCGTAATTTTGTGTTTTTCTGGGTATCACTTTATTCAAAAGTATTTTTCGCTAAAGTTACAAGTGCTATAACCACAAGCAGTACCTCGTTCGAAAGGAAATTAAAATACGCTTCCAATGACATACAACTTGTAGCGGTTGAACAAAACCTCGCTGAGCGATAGCTGATCAAAAATTTTTTAATTTCTTGCGATTTTTTTTTTAACTGTTTTACTAATTTTTGTTCCAGATCCAGAGATATAGGTCAAAACGTGGACCCGGATGACCCCAAAATTTTTTTGAGCAATATTGATATAAAAAGAAAGGCCTTGAGCAGGGCTTTTACATGGAGCTGTACTCATTATGATTCCTAGGTCGGGTCCCCAGATATGGGTCAGATTGTGGACCTGGATGACCCCGGAACTTTTCTGAGCAATAATAATTGAGAATATTACACTTTCATATTAAATACCATATCCTATTTTTTCGCTTATTACTAACTACACGTAAATTTTACGTACACGATTTTTTCGCTTATTACTAACTATACGTAAATTTTACGTATAAGGATTTGCGCCAATCGCTCTCACACCTTCAAATGACAACATTTGTTGTACTTTTATATTCGTGTATACGTAAAAATACATGCTGCAAGCACTGCCGGAGTTAGGTACCGTTACAGTATTTTATACTTGTGCAATCACAATTTGAAAATTCTATATACGTAAAATTTACGTACATTATGGTTCTAGGGTTAATGCTGGTTACCAAATAGACGAAGTCCTTAACAGTTTCGAATTTGTAGCTATCAACATTGACGTGGCTGCCAAGGCGTGCTGTTTCTTTGTGTGATGATAGGAGGTACTTCGTCTTGTCCTCGTTTACCGCCAAACCTATTTTCTTAGCCTCATTATCCACCTTGGAGAAGGCAGAACATACGGTGCGGGTATTAGTGCCAATGATGTCGATGTCATCGGCGTACGCCAGCAGTTGAACACTCGTGTGGTATAAGATGCTTCCTGCACGGTGAAGTTCTGCAGCTCGTATTATCTTTTCCAGCATCAAGTTGAAGAAGTCACACGAAAGGGAGTCACCTTGTCTGAAACCTCGTTTGGTCTCGAAGGGCTCGGAGAGGTCCTTCCCAATTCTGACGGTACTGGTGGTGTTAGTCAGCGTCATTTGGCATAGCCGTATAAGTTTAGCAGGGAAACCAAATTCAGACAATGCGGCATATAGGCAATTCCTATTCGTGCTATCAAAAACGGCTTTAAAATCGATAAAAAGATGGTGTGTGTCGCTTCCTTTTTCATTAGTTTTTTTCCAGGATTTGGCATATTGTGAAAATCTGGTTAGATCAGTGTTGGGCAATCTCAATACATCAAAGATTTATTGACACAATATGAAATCGAGGAGTGCAGGCCGGCGGATTCGCCTTTGGATGTTGGTTTTAAAATTGCGTGTGACAACGAACAATGTAAGAAAGTTGACCAGACTTTATATCAGTCAACTATCGGTGCACTTATGTGGCTGGCGCTTTGCACTAGGCCAGATATATTTCATTCTGTGGCGAAACTAGCTCAACGCAATAAACATACACATAGCGAACACATGGCTGGGGTGGTGATAGAAATGATCGGCGATCGTATACTGGCTATATATTCTTCCTAGCGGGAGGTCCAATCTCATGGAAATCTGAGAAGCAAAACTGTGTGGCATTAAGCAGTACGGAAGCCGAGTATGTGGCGATGGCATCAGCAACCAAAGAGGACGTATAATAATCGAGATTTGGTGTGGTGATAACGAAACGTCAACTATATTGTACGGCGATAATCTTAGTGCGCAAAATTTAGCTGATAATTCGGTTCATCATGCTCATACGGAGCACATTTTTATAAGGAATTTTTAGGAATACGCTTTTAATTTTTCTAAACTATAAAATATTTGTTATCCAAATTGTTTTGTTGTATTTTTTTTTATCAAATTCCAAATAATTTATTGTTGGGGGTATATGGAAAAAATTCAACCACTATTTCCAGCGAATATCGAGTGTATAGCTGTTGTACGAAAATTAATAAGGCAAATGCAGGGGCGGATTTACCTCTAGAAGCGCCCTGGGCAAACAAATCAAGCCGCGCCCCAATATTTCCAAAAAAAACCGTACTTGCCTTCTTGTGGTGACATTTCATTACTGATATATTTTACGGATTGAAAAAATTTGATTCGATTCTTATATACATATGTACCACATTTTTTCCATTTTCTAAACTTCAAAATGATATGATCTAAACCCTCATTATTAGGTAGCACAGATTTCGCAATATCATTAAATTGCAGTTCATCATACGAATCTGAAAAACAATTTTAGAAAATGTTTCGTACTGAAGCTAAACTCACAATTTTTGACAGTAGGGTGCCTCCCAGGTAGCGAAATCTGGCTTTCTGGTCCAGAATGTACCTGGGCTAACCTAGCTGTCGATCAATTGACTTATGCATTTTTACCTTTTTGATTATGATCAACAACGGAGTCATTTTCTTTTCGAGGAGTTTGAAAAAAACTATCAAGTTTAGGGATTTTCGACAGTAAATCTTTGTATTTCTGCACTTTCTCGGCTGCACGTTTTTTGTTTGCTCGCCGCTTAACTTTTTCATATTTGCACTCATTCTTCTATTTTTCACAAAAACATTAATTCACTGACACTTTTTTGATGTTTTTAACTCGGAACGACTTTTAAGATCACATAAAATGTACACAGCGCATTGTATAGAGGCGCGAACTATTCAAATTAACCAGAAACAGAAAATATTCAGATCTTAGTTTCCTTTGAAAAAGTGAGCTCGCGCATACTTCAATGCCTACTTGATTTTTAAATTTGAAATTTCAGTTAAATTTGAATCTTTCACGTTATTTTCTGCACACAAGCTGCTAAAACTTATGGCGTTTTCGATTCTGGCCAAAATGTCGCACTTATTCTGCACTTTTATCGGGCTGTCAAATTTGTTTGTTCTATTCCACATAGATTCCACAAATTTTTTCAGGGTTGATTGTCCTATTGAAAAAAATGTCGCACTCTCCCCGACCACAGGGCAGCATTTTCTGCCTTTAAGGGCCTCCTCAAACAGAAGCGATACGACACAGCCCACAAGCCAAAATCGTATCGCGTTGGTATCGCGTCATGCACAATTGATCGCGTGGGCTGTATCGTATCGCTTCTGTTTGAGGAGGCCCTAATATGAACAAGGGCTTGCATTATTTTTGTTTCATACATCACATGAAAAGTGCAACATTTTCTTAGGGCACAGGGCGCATGTTGATAATGTTGCCTTGTAATAATGCAGCATTTTTGTTCAGAATCGAAAACGCTATTAGTGTTTACATATCGCTCATTTGCTGCAAGACCGGCATAAATAAAAAAACGTGATTTTCGAGTTAATGCTGCAGAATAATTAGTTACATCATACTTCATTTGAGTAAAAAATTCTTCATGATTTGTTGAAAACTCAGCGCTTCAGATACAAACCAAATGTTGCATTTACTTGCGCACCATATGGCGGTTGAATCTCAAAATTGCCCTTCCTGAAAAGTTGTGTATTTTGAAAAGTGAAAATGCAGCAAATGAGGGATATGTAAGTCCCACTGGGGCGAAGGTTAAGAACTGTACCAATGTACTGAAATGTACTTTGATTGTAATTTTTGCAATTTTAGCAATTTTTAGGCCATTATATTGAATTCATTAATATGCTTTTCAGAGCTTTTTGGCCGGTGAATTATAAAGCAAAACACAAAGTTTTCTTTTTTTCTCCTACGCGTTTCGGCGCATACTTGCGTCTTCCTCAGGGATTTGATTAATTTTTTCTCTGTAAAAAATTGAGAAAATCTTTCATTCTTGTTGTAATATTCAAAAAAAAAAAAAAAAATAATAAATAAAAAAAAAAAATCAATGGTCGAGCGTGTAAAACCGTTCGCACATTGCGGCTGAAGATGAAATGTATCACGGGTTCGATCCTCGTGAGGAGCATCCACTTCCGAAAAGGGTGCTAATGATCGAAAATGGTTTTTCGTGAAATAGCTATACTCAACCTTCGCTGAAAATAGTTGTTGAAATTTTTCCATTTACCCCCAACAATAAAAAATTAAATTAATAAAATAAATAATCGTGCTAAGCACTAAAAAGCTTTTAAATCCAAATAATTTATTTGACAGGAGCCAGCGACCACATCAGAAATAAATCTATTCTAGCGAATTTTCGTCCGGCGATTTTCGTCAGGTTTTTGGTTCTGTTCATTCTCATATCTGGCCGTGTTTTTAAATGTTGATAGAACGCTACGACCGGGAGATATTTTGCTCGACGTTGGATCTGTTTAAGGCTTAAAGATGTAAAACAATTGATATGTTTTAGTCTTTGTTAACCGTATATAGTGTTTTGATTTCAAATAAATAGCCCTAACGTTAATGGGACATATGCCTATATTATTAATTTATTTTGGTTACTTGTTTCTAGTTTTGGTTACTTTTATTTTGTATTTTGGTAAATTTAAAATTATTTAAGTGGCAACGCTGATAAGGTATAACTTCTTGAGGTAAATTGATATTCTAACTAAGGATTTATGTATAAAGAAGCATAATAATTTTGTAAGTTTTTTAAGGTTAAAATAACATTCGCCTTGAGCAAGGGTGTTGAAATATTAAATGGTAACCCTTTTTGTAACAATGCAAATGTCAACAAGTAAGGAAGCCTAAGTTCGGGTGGAATCGAACATTAGATACTCAGCTGTATGCTTTCATTGTTTGTTTGCGTTTGTTCGATATAGGGTGTATTTTATATAAAGCGAGTGCCGCATAAAGTGGGCGTAGCCACGCCCATTTTCAAAATTTTTATCAGTCATCCAACTAAGCATATGAATATTATTCTTTGTGCAAAATTTCATTCCTTTTTGACTTCTAGTTACAAAGATGTCGCGTTACAAATTCCCAAAGGGTGTTCCAGAAATATCTTTGTTAAAAAGTAGGCGTGGTCATAAACCGATTTCAATAAATTTTTGCGTGTCTATTAACACAAGTTATAAAATTGTATAAACCAAGTTTCGTCATAATATCTCAATTATTTGTCCAAAATTTTTCTATTTTTTGTTTCCGGTCTATTGTGGAACTCATGCCACATAATTTCAATGAATTATCTCTATATTTGACAATGATATCGCTTAAAATGTTTTTATTAGGCCACTTTATAGTTCCAATGTATAAAAGTGGGCGTGGTCGTCAAACCGATTTCGCTAAAACATGTATTACCACAAGTAATAAAAGTGTACACACCAAGTTTCGTCATATATAAATTATTTGTCGAGTTATGGGCTTCGAAATCTCGTATATTCCTGTTTCTAAAAAGAGGCGGTGCCACGGCCATTTTCCAAAATTTTTGTGTTTTTCGTTTGATGTCCGCAGTTGGACTCCTGCTATGAAATTTTAATGATATATCTTTATATTTGACAGAGATATCGCTTAAAATGTTTTTATTAGGCCACTTTATAATACACATATATAAAAGTGGGCGTGACCGTCAACCGATTTTGGAAAATTTTCGTCCAAACATTTGCCTAAGTAAGTATATAACGCGTACCAAATTTCATCGATATATCTTCAACGGTTTCTGACTTATGACATATAAAACTTTCAATGTTTGACCCTTAATAAGTGGGCGTGGCACCGCCCATTTTCCAAAATTTTTGTGGTTTTTGCTTTATGTCCATAGTTGGACTCATGCGACAAAATTTCAATGATAGATCTTTATATTTGACAGAGATATGGCTTAAAATGTTTTTATTAGGTCACTTTATAATACACATATATAAAAGTGGGCGTGGCCGTCAACCGATTTTAACTATTTTCCGTCCAAACGTTTGCCTAAGTAAGTAAATCACGCGTACCAAATTTCATCGATATACCTTCAATGGTTTCTTAGTTATGACATATAAAACTTTCAATGTTTGACCCTTAATAAGTGGGCGTGACACCGCCCATTTTCCAAAATTGTATCAAATTTCTTCCTAGGGGCCTGAGCTCAACATGTGGGTAAAATTTCATCGCTCCAGCTATATTAGTGACTGAGATACCACACTGAGAGAAAAAAAATTTATGGAGGGGTCAAAGAAATTGTGTACCTATTTTGAACACTACTTTCTTTGTTTTGACTAAATTTTCCTTAAAACATGTTAAAAGGTTTATAAAATATTGTTGTTACATGCGTTACCATGGTTTCATATACTTGTTTTGAAAAAATTCATACATTAAAATAATGAAAAATTCTTTAAGCGCCATTCCATTCCCAACTTTCCTTGTTTTGAAGACTGATTTCTTTAATTTTGAGAAATTAAATTCCCATACAAATCCCCATGGCAACGAATTTGTTTGAATGTTTTTTTATGTTTTTTCCACATTTTTGAGAAAATTTACACAAAACAAAGAAAATTTTGTATTGGGACGCGTGTTCAAAATAAGGACAATTTTGTCTTTTATCGAGAGAAATTTTTTTTGAGTGCAAATTTCCGATTTTTTCTATATAGGAAAAGTGGGCGTGGTCATGGTCCGATTTCGCCCATTTTCAATACCAACCGTCACAGTCTCGATACCAACTTGCATTTAAAATTTCATCGAAATATCTCAATTTTTGCGCGAGTTAGAGTGTTTACAGACGGACGGACAGACGGACGGACGGACGGACATGGCGCAATCGATTTCTCTTTTCACCCTGATCATTTATATATATATAAGTCTATATCTACCTCGATTATTTCATTCTGTTACAATCCACCGTTATGTGATTAAAACTATAATACTCTGTGTACTAGTACAGCTGAGTATAAAAATCAACTCAGTAACTCTATAATTTGAAAGTTATGAGAAAGTGGTTCATTAAATGTCAAACAGTTAACAATTATTTCTTTTATTTCGATCCTCGGATAACCTAAAAACTTCCAACAGGGAAGAGTATAGGGCAAGAACTTGAAGATTCATGAGAAAAGGAGAAAATGGTCACTTTAAGCCGCGATATTGCCTTCCCTGGGTGGATCAAAAAACTGATTACGCCATTCGCGTTAGCGGTTAATTCTACGTATGGGTAGATATCAATTTTTTTCTTGTGCAAAATCTCAACTTTTTTCATACATAAATCTAAGCATACCTTGAAATTCTGGGAATGTGCGCGGTTTTCGAGGTAGCTCCATCCAGTTTTTGGAAAAGTCAACTTTTTCCAGTTTACTTGCTCTAAAGCACCCTATTTTCATATTCCGGTGCCGGAGGGAATATCTAAAAAAACGCATCTAATGTACATATGCATATACATTGATAAATAATAAAAAGGAATATCTAAGATAAGTTTATACATATGTATATTATTCCGAATTTGCAGAGCTGGCTTGGGCGGAGATCCATGCGCTTGCTACTGCCAAAGCAGCGACACACCGTCGCTTTTACCGGCCTTCGACGCTAACCACTTTCAGATATGCAACGATCTTTGTAGACTGCAGTTGGGTAAGTCTTTCCATTTGGAAACTTTCACAAAACGCTCAAAATATACATAGTTCGTGTAGGAATTACTTGTTAAGTAATTACTTTCAATTATTTGTTAAATACTTTATCTTTTATTCTTTGAAATTTTGGAATATCAAAAAGTAAAATTTGTATTATTAAAAATTTTTCTATTTTCAACAAATTAACATTAAATGAATTTATAAATAAAATAAAAATATACAATACATTTTTGGCGATCCTGCTGAACCATTACAAATATATTGACGATTGTGAATTCAATCCAATTTTAACTTTTTGGTGACCAAGATTATTTGCAATATTGAGTTTAAAATATTAATACTCTCAACGTACATATCACCGTTTTATACATGTGATGAATAACAAATAATTTGCAGAAGAACATCAAAACAACACAACGGCATAAAATTATCTAATTGATATATACCGCTACTGAAACTTTTGGATTCACATCATCCAACAACGGCGCACAATTCAATAATTTCTGTGACTAATTCCAACTCAAATTTAGAATCATTCTTCAATTGAACTTTTAAGCTTATTAAACTTCATTAAAAAAAAAAAACCAATAAATCTTCTACATCATCATCAATTGTTAATACGCAATCCAATCATATTAAACTAATTACAACAAAAATTTTAAATATAACTACAATATCCAATATCGATGTCATAAATAGAACAAATGCACTGTGTATGGAGGATTTTAGGACATATTCAACAAAGAATAATCAAATAATAATCATACATACAAACAACTACGTTCTTCAGAAACTTCATTTTATTTCATTAGTTCAAACGTTCTTTTTGGTGAGCTGTATTATTTCTATTAATAATTTTATATACATATCTATTAATATTTATATTTATATATATATTATTATCATAAGATATATGCAGTGGCGTAGCTAGAGAATTTTTCGGGGGGGAGGGGGGGGGTCACAGCCAATGTAAAAAATTTACCAAAATTAAAATTACCAAAAAAAAACTACAATTTTTTTTAAAAATGATAAAAATCGCTAGCTTAGAATGCAAATTGTGTAAGTCCTTTTTTAAAACTTTGTAGGAGAGACAAAAAACAAAAAAGAAAAAAAAATTCTAAATGAAAAAAAATTTCTGTTCATATAAATATTTTGGACTTACACAATTTTTTTCGCTTTTTGGACTTACGCAATTTGCGTATCACTGAATAACAGCGAGTAGAAATATGACAAGTATCTCAGACTTGTTTAGCGCGGTGCGTATTTGATTTTTCTAGCGTTCTACATAAAAATACACTTTTTCATAAAAGTGGACTTACACAGTTTGCACCCTAAGCTAGCGAAATGTAATTTTTTCAGACTATAATTTAACATTTTAGTAAACAAATATCGCTTATAATACATATATCAAACTCTTAAGGCCCTTGGCCACTTAAAATCTGGAATGTTAAGAAGTGTATACATATGTGGGAGTGTCGGTTGATTGACGCAAATATCTAAAAGATTTGATTCTCATCAACGCGAGCCCGAACAAGAACGTGTAGCACGACGACTGCCGATTGCACTAACACACACAAAAAACTCACACATACACACTGCTTGACATGCCAGATTGTCAGTTGCCAAGGGCCTTTAACTATTCTTCAAAAGTAAGTCTCATATTCTCTTCTGGAAATCTACGCGCATAAGTAGATTTTCAAGTTTTATGCGCCCAAAATTGAATTTTGTAAAATTGTTACAATTACAGAAAAAAAACATACCCACATATTGGAAATAGAATGGGGAACAATAATTCATCGCTTTTTTCCCGACCCCATACTCTGCACTTGCCCCAGATGGTCGTAACTTAGCATAACTGAAGTTAATTTTTTTGTTTTTTTCTTACATATTTTTAAGTGCTAGTTTCAACTTGAATATTTAATATTTAAAGCATTTCATTTAAGTAATCGTGATGAATCCTAAAGGTTCAAGTAATTATTAACACTTTTCAATAATATCCTTGGTTTTCAATAATTCTAAGTTTATAGTTTTAAGCTTTTAAAGTTGGGATATTTAAAAAAAATTATCACTCTTTTTCATGTTAAAAATTGGTTTTGTTATGTTGCTCTGTCAGACCCAGTCAAATTAACCCTCGGACATGATATCTAGTACAATTAGTAGTTAGCCGACAAAAAATTACGTCGCACAAAGCCGCACTTCACTACTAGATACAGGGTTTTTCATATGTACCTACAATAATTTTCTTTTTGTGCTTTATATTTAATTTTGATGTTTATATTTCTAACGCATATCTTGGTTAATGTAGGTGATGCTCGAAAGTAACCCAGATATTTAGCAGCAGTTAACAATAATCAACTTTTTAGGCAGTATTTTTAGTATTTCCAATTTTTCAAAGTTAAGGAAGTACTTATCATAAAAAGGGGCTAAGAATTATAAAGCTAAATTTTTTAGAAGATTTTTGAGTATGCAATTTTGCAGCTCATTCAATTGTAATATAATAATATGCAACATTCAACTTTTTGAAAAATTTCATTGGCTTTTCGGAAAATTTAATTGGAACGGTCTCACGTACATATAACGCAAACACCCTACAGAAAAAAATTACTAAAATCGACGGAAATTTTTACAGCATTGAGAATAGCACTTTTTACACTAAAATTGGTTGGCTACATAACAGTACACTTAGAAATCTCCTCAAAATCTTCTATAAATTCTGGCCGCGCTTTGAAATTTTTAATCCACTTTTAGAAATTTCTACAATTTTTCGGATTTTTCCATAAGCTTAGAAATCCTGCTTAAGGCGATTTTTATTGAAAAATTGTTTACATTTTTAAACGAAAATAAGAGAGTCAAATTTTCGACAGAACTGTTTGAAATAAATTTAAAAACTCTGGCGTATGATTTTTTTTTTTTGAGTCACTGTATATATTTTTCAATAAAATCGACTTTTAACTAGAGCCCTAGATACCCGGGTATCGATCAATTCGATCTGATCGTTTTTGTTTGAAGCCCGTTTGTTGTTCAAATGCCCGTACAAACATTCGAGCATTCGAGCTTACAAACAAAAAAATGTGTATCGGAAAAACAAAAATAAAAAAAACTATATATAAAGAGAAAAAAAATAATAAACAAAAGAAAAAAACAAACTTCAAAATACCCGAATTGTTCAAATGCCCGTACAAACATACGGGTAATAAACAAACAAACAACTCTTCGAGCATTTGAACAACAACTGTTCGGGCTACTCGAAAATGTTCAAAAAAAAATCGAGAGCTCTACTTTTAACACAAATTATTAAAATTTTGCATTAAACAAGCAATTTGGAATAGATGTACACAATAAAATATTTCTACCTATGTGCTACGGTTATAAATAATAATTTTCTTATATAATTTAGTTTTTTAATATTCCATTTTGACAGACATTAAATAAAATTTCAAGTTCAGATACTCTTATACATTGCATATTTATTCCCATTGTAGTTTATACTAATATTATTTGATTAAGATGATAAGTAATTGAAAGAAAACTTGAAATTTAAATAATTGGCGCTACTTTTCTGTTATTAGCATGTTAATAACAGCAATACCGTATAATAATTGTAGCGTTTGTTGAGCCGTAGGGAAGTGCAGGAACCGTAGGAAAAAGAGCGAATATAAGTACAAAGAATGTAAATTGTGGTAAAATTCCTGCGGTTCTTAAGTAATACTTCGTGAAAAAGCGCTAAATTTCGAATTACCATTTTCGAAAATTACTATTCTCATTGATTTTTTCCTGAAAAAGAAATGTATGCTAATAAAGTCAAAGATGGTTTTATGGTCAAAACGAATCTTTCGGGGGGGGTTTTGTCCCCAAAACCCCCCCCCATTACTACGCCACTGGATATATGTATATATTAAAATTTTAGCAAATTAACTATTTATATTATTATTGTTCACTCCTTTTCCAATTTATTTGTATATTTATTTTCACATTAATCATGAATCGTTCACCTATACGTACACGAACCTATACATCCACACATTCACAACAAGAAAATGGAAATCAATTTGTAGATTTAAATAATACACAAATTATAAGTTCAAATCAATTAATTCAAAATGAAAATATTAATAGATTTAAATCCTTAAAACTTCCCCAATTCTGGGAAGAATATCCTCAAGCGTGGTTTCTTTTACTTGAAGGACAATTTGGAATTAATCAGATTTTTTATGATAATCTGAAATTTCAAAATGTACTTATTTCGCTCCAACGTGATACGATTTCAAAAATTTTAGATGTAATTATCCTCCACCTTTAATTAACAAATATGAAACTATCAAAAAAACTTTATGTGAAAGATATTCCCTTAGTGAAGAAAAGAGATTAGAACAATTATTTTCTAATACTGAATTAGGTGATCGTTCTCCGGCAGAACTTTTTCGACATATGAAATCTTTAACAGGTTCAAATTCAATAGTTAGCCAAGAATTATTATTTAAATTATGGATTAGAAAACTTCCCCAACAAATTCAAATTCACTTAACTTCTAGTAATAATCAAAATATAGATGAAATTATTATTTTAGCTGATATAATTTTTGACATTCTTAATAAACCTCAATCTTCTAAATCAGCTTTTGTAGCTAGCGTTGAAAATAATGTACTTTCTGAATGTATTAAAAATTTAACAGATTTAACTACTGTCATTTTCCAAAATTTAAATAAAATAACATCTGATATTAATTAATTAAAATTACGATCAAGATCTAGAGAAAGAAATAATTCAAGATCTAGAAGATTTTCAAGATCTAACAGTAACAATAATAATAATTATGACCAAATTTGTTGGTATCATAGGAAATTTAAACACAATGCCAATAAATGCATTCAACCTTGCAATTTCAACAAAAATAATATTCAATCTAATTCAAGTAATTTAAACTAAAGCGTTCCATTATGATGGTGGCTAATAATAGAAACAATGTGAAACCCTCTCGCCGCCTCTTTATTTATGATAAATTCAATAATTTAAATTTTTTAATTGACACTGGTGCAATAGTTTCAGTTGTTCCTTTTTCCAAATTCAAATCGTATACAAGAAATTCTGATCTTAATTTAACGGCAGCTAACGGTTCTTCTATCAAAACTTTTGGAACGAAACTTTTGAAACTTAATTTAGGATTAAGACGTGATTTCGAATTTCCTTTTATATTAGCTGATATTTCAACTCCCATCATTGGTGCAAATTTTTTAGAAAAATTCGGTATATTAGTTGATATTAAAAATAAAGAAATAATAGATTCAACTACTAAATTAAAAGTCTCTGGATCTTCAGGTTATTGTGATATATTCTCACTTAAGATATCATTCACTGAAAATAAGTTTACTAAAATTCTTGACGAATTCCCTTCTATTACCTGTGAACCAGATTACACTAAATCAGTGCAAAATCAAAAAGTTCACAGGATTGAAACAAAAGGAATTTTACCTTTCTCAAAACCTAGACGTCTTGATACAATTAAATTAAAAATAGCAAAAACAGAATTTGAATATTTAGTTAAAACCGGAATATGTAGACCTTCTAATTCTCACATTACTTCTCCTCTACATTTGGTTCCAAAAAAAGATCCAAATGATTGGAGACCTTGTGAAGACTATAGAAGACTAAATTTTATAACTATACCAGACCGCAGGCGCGGATCCAGGATTTCGGCAAGGGGGGGGGGGGGGTGGGGTTTTGAAAATTTATTTTTTTGGAAGATGTTTTTTAAGGGCAGACGCTGGTGAAAATATGGACTAATACCACCTACTATTATTATTCTATATACTAGTTGCGCCATTTCCCGCACCTTAAAAACACCAAACACAAAACCCTCCAAATTAACAATATGTATGTCATCACATAAAGTGCAGGAGATTTCAATTGAAGTTCTAAATAACATGTATAACGTACATGTATTTAATAAATTCATAAATTAAAAAAGCCGGCATATGCGGGTGTTACGCCTTCAGATGGCTCTGAAGCTACTTTATTATAAACTTGACCACTGCGCGACACCTAGTGAAGGGTAGCAGTTATTATATGATATAATTTGAAGCGCGAGGTCGCTACTGCGTGTTCAAAATTTTCAAACGTGCAACTAAAGAACGTATATTGTATAAGAAGGGAAAATTCGGTATTTTGGACAAGTGAGGTGGAAATCGTTTAGTCAAAAAAAGATGATGACTTCGCGAGTTGCCTCCCATCATTCTTCAAGCTCGAATTCGTTTGTTTTTTCGCGGCGAAAAATAAATTCATTTTGACATTTCTTTTGCTTGACATTTAGTTATTATTTCTATTCATACTCTACCGCCACTGCAAAGATGCAAAGATGGTTGAAAATGAGCCGGGCTGCAAATTTTAGAATTTTATAAAACCTTGATCTGATGAAAAGCTCTGTTTAAACTTTTTTTATCCTTTGTTGAAACATTTCAATTTTATGAATGAATCGCTTGTAGTATTTTAACTTCGTACTCGTTTTAATTCTTGTTTTTGGTGGTTGATTGGATTGCGCTTATACATACATATGTATGTACATATATTTTTGCATTGGTACGTGCAAATGAGTATCGTATGGTATTGGTGGCAAATTGATCATCAATTTCACTTACCCTTGCATTTAAAGCCAAAATAAATAAGAATATATGTATGTAGTACTTTTTGGTTATATTTATATTTTTAATAGAATTTTTACTTTATTGAAGTTCTTGTCCTTCAAGAATTTTTCAAAAAGCCTCGAAAATTGAAACATGATTGAAAGTTTGACAGAATCGACAATATAGTACGCGCTTATTGTATTAGATTTAATTCCTCTAAATTTCGGGTATTTTCTATTTAACTATAAGTTGTAATTGTATGTTATTATTGCCTACAAGGACAACTATTTTAATGAACTGATTCAATTGTACCTGTTTCACCTTGTGGATATGTGCATATAAAATATAATCTGAAAATAAATGAAAATAAATGTCAAGTTTTGCCTTTGGACAGCTAAACCCATCCAACCATTGCACATAGGTAGATTTTCATGTTTTATGCGGCCAAAATTGAATTTTGTGAAGTTGTTACAATTACAGAAAAAAACATACCCACATATTGGAAATAGACTGGGGAACAATAATTCATCGCTTTTTTCCCAACCCCATACTTTGCACTAGCTCCCAGATGGTCGAAACTTAGCATATCTAAAGTTAATGTTTTAATTTTTTTTTATATATTTTTAAGTGCTAGTTTCAGCGTGAATATTTATTATTTAAAGCATTTCATTTAAGTAATCGTGATGAATCCTAAAGGTTCAAGTAATTATTCACACTTTTCAATAATATCCTTGGTTTCCAATAATTCTAAGTTATAAGCTTTTAAAGTTGGGATATTTAAAAAAAAATTATCACTCTTTTTCATGTTAAAAATTGGTTTTGTTATGTTGCTCTGTCAGACTCAGTCAAATTAACCCTCGGACATGATATCTAGTACAATTAGTATTTTTCCGGCAAAAAATTACGTCGCACAAAGCCGCACTTCACTACTATATACAGGGTTTTTCATATGTACCTACAATAATTTTCTTTTTTGTGTTTTATATTTGATTTTAATGTTTATATTTCTAACGCAAATCTTGGTTAATATAGGTGATGCTCGAAAGAAACCGAGATATTTATCACCAATTAATGTTAACTTTTTAGGCAGTAATTTTAGTATTTCCAATTTTTCAAAGTCTAGGAACTACTTATCATAAAAAGGGGCTAAGAATTCTAAACCTAAATTTTTTTAGAAGATTTTTGAGTATGTAGTTTTGCAGTTCATTCAATTTTAATATAACAATATGCAACATTCAACTTTTTGAAAATTTTTATTGGCTTTTCGGAAATTTTAATTGGAACGGTCTCACGTACATATATGGCAAGCACCCTGCAGAAAAAAATTTCTAAAATCGACGGAATTTTTCAGAACATTGAGAATTGCACTTTTGACACTATAGTTGGTTGGCTACATAACAGTATACTTAGAAATCTCCTCAAAATTTTCTATAAATTCTGGCCGCGCTTTGAAATTTTTAATTAGAAATTTGTACGATTTTTCGGATTTTTTCCATAAGCTTAGAAATCCTGATTAAAACGATTTTTATAGAAAAATTGTCTAAATTTTTAAACAAAAATAAGAAAATCAAATTTTCGACAGAACTCTTTGAAATAAATTTAAAAACTCTGGCGTATGATTTTGTTTTGAGTCACTGTATATATTTTTCAATAAAATCTACTTTTAACACAAATTATTAAAATTTTGCATTACACAAGCAATTTGGAATATACGAAGAAAACAAAATATTTTTGGCCGCATAAAACTTGAAAATCTACCTATGTGCATTGCTTTTGGAATGATAAAGTTTTCCTTGATCAGTTTGGGAAATTTGGGCGCAGAATCTATAAAGGCATTAATTTGGGATCTATGATAAACCACAAGGGGGGGTTTGAACCCCCAAAACCCCCCCCCCCCCCGTGGATCCGCCACTGCCAGACCGTTATCCATTACCTCATATTCATGATTTAACAATTGACTTATAGCCCAACCAGTCAACGACGCACGCACGTAGCCCGTGTCAGCTGACACAACCTGTCTTATGGAGTTGTAGTGTAAATGCCCACTCACCAACGCATGACGAAGGCCCCTTTAACGCACGTATCGTAGAAACCTAGCTCAGTTTGATTTTTCACGTAATAACGTGTCAGCTGATTGCTCTCTTTGCAACAGGGTTTCCGGAGCGATCATTTTGTAGTAAATTAGTACGAATCTTTCAATATGCTCCCAAAGTACCTCAATAACTATTCCGAATGTTGCCGATTATAAAATTATGTTAACATAAGTGTATTTTTTTTTAAATATGGAGATAAAAATGTAATAAAAAAATTTAAGTTTTTTCTTGCGTTTTTTTTACTAAATTTGACTATTGCCGCAATTGTTTTTTTACAAGGAAATAAAAATGTAAATAGAGAAAATGAAGGTTTTTTGGCGTTTTTTTTTTTACTAAATTTTACTACATATTGTATCAATCGTTTTTATTTGTTTTTATATGGAGATAAAAATTTAAATAGAAGAAAATTAAGTTTTTCCTGCTGTGTTTTCTTTACTAAATTTGACTATTGTGGATATTTTTGACTGTTGCATTTAATACATTTGACTATTAGGCATATAACTTTTTGCAATTTTTGCAAATACGAAAAACGGCATACTATAGTCGAATAGAGCATAAAAAAGTATGAACCCCATTATTTTTTTTTTGCGAAATTGCAATAAAGTTTCCGCGCAAAACGAAATTACTTTTTTATCAGAACTGCTGAAAAAAACAAAAAAAGTTTTGTACATCTGCGCAGAGCGTGCAATTAAAATTGTGCAAGGCATTTTACCATTGTGTAAATCATCATATACTTTAAACTTAAAACTTATTTCTTACTATAACAATTGACAAAAATGTAAAAATAAAAATATTAAAAAAAAATAAAAAAAAAATCTGACTTTTTTTAGAAATCCATTTTTGCGCGGAACGTTTTTGAACCGAAATCACCTAAAAAAGTGATATTCATTACTTGTACAATATTTGCCACCACGTGGTGGTATGCCAAATTTTTCGTCAAAATTTGTTATATGCCTAATGTACATATTCTTAAAAGCCTTTAAGAAATAGTAGTAGAAAATGTAGAAGCACGGAGTCAGAAGTAAACAAAACTGCAATTAATATTTGGTTTTAAATTATCATGATACAACATTTTCAATTTAAAAATTTATTTATTAATAAATTCTATGAATAATACGATTTTCAAGAAAAATTACTACGAAACCAAACACAAGTTACTACGAAATCAAAAACTGCATGTATACTTTGCTGTACAATGATAACGCTGTTATTCAACTCATTCCAAACAAACCAAAAACAATGCAGAATGTAAACAAAGGAAAACAACTGATTCTTGCGTTGGGTATGCGTGCGTTTACGTGCGTGAATGGTGTCGATTTTCAACTATTGCGTGAGGTAACTGAGAGATATGACGCCGTCGGTCAATGGTTGGACTATTAAAGAATAAACACATATTTTCCAAAATTGATTTAGTCCGTGCTTATCACCAAATACCAATGGCCGAAAAGACATTCATAAAACTGCAATAACCACACCTTTTGGAATGTTTGAATTTATTCGTATGCCTTTTGGTTTACGTAACAGTGCACAAACATTTCAAAGATTTATAAACGAAGTATTTTCAGGTCTAGAATTTGTTTTTGTCTATATTGATGACATTCTTGTTGCAATTGATAATGAAGAGCAACATATAGAACATTTAAAATCCGTATTTGAAAAACTTCAAAAATATAATTTGAATATTAAACCAAATAAATGCATTTTCGGTACAAATTAATTAGATTTCCTCAGTTATGAAATTTCATGTGATGGAATTAAACCTTCTTCCGAACGAGTTGAAGCAATCATTAATTTTGAAAAACCACTTTCAATTAAAAAATTGCAAAAGTTTCTAGGCATGGTTAATTATTACCATAGATATGTTAAAATGTTAGCAACAGAACTATGCCCGTTACATGAAATGTTAACATTTACTATTAAACATAAACTTAAAGAACTTAATTGGTCTGAGAAAACAACTAATGCTTTTGAAAATGTTAAAAAACTTTTTGCCCAAAAAACATTACTTACACATTTTGATAAAAAATGGTCAACTATCACTTGCAGTAGATGCATCAAATGTAGCAATTGGTGCAGTTTTACAACAAATTAGTAATAACACTTTAGAACCACTTGCATATTTTTCACGCAAATTATCTACTACAGAAAGCAAATATTCTACTTTTGACAGAGAACTTTTGGCAATATACAATTCAATTAAACATTTTAAACATTTTCTTGAAGGCCGCAAAATTTACTGTATTCACGGATCATAAACCTTTAACACAAATTCTTAATTCAAAAACAGATAAATCACCTCGACAAATTAGACATCTCGAATATATTGCACAATTCACAAGTGACATTCAATACATTTCTGGCAAATTTAATATAGTTGCTGATACTCTTTCACGAATTCCAGATATAAACACAATTTCGTCTCAAGATATACATTTACAAACATTATATGAAGAACAATAAAAAGATAAAATTTTACATGAAATTATTTCTAACAAAAATTCTAAAAATAATTTAAAACAAATAAATATACCAGTCCTTAATCTTAACATTTGGTGTGACATTACTCAACAACCTTTTAGACCATTTGTTCCAAATTCAATGAGGAGAATTATTTTTGATAAAATTCATTCACTATCACATCCAAGTTTTCGAACAACTAGACGTTTAATTCAATCAAAATATTATTGGCCTAATATGCGTAAAGAAATTAACAATTGGATTTCAACTTGTATCAGTTGTCAAAAATCTAAAATTTCGAAACATACAAAATCTATTGTAGAAAAAATTAGTATACCTAAAAGTGCAGACATTGGTGACTTATCTGTAACCTTATAAAACAGCTGATTCTACCAACCTTACGACAAGCTGTGTTACTAGTCATTGGTGCCTTATCGTAATTCTGTAGCTGTATCGTTAACTTACAGACCAATTGGATTTTGGTTAGCAACCCTAAATCCGTAAACAGCTGACACTTGTGAAAGCAGTTATAGGAAGGTAGGAGCATAGGCGAATTCAGAAACTTCTTTTTTTATTTACAAAGGTAGATTATAATATCAAAATCAAAGCGAATTCACATCATGGCCAATAGTAATGTGCGAGTCCCAAGCGAATTCAGATTTTAACCAAGAAAAATATTATTTTGACATTACAATCTACCAATTTCAATAACAAAATACATGGGAAATTTCTGAATTCGCATATGCGCCTACCTTCCAAGATCTGCCTCGACATGTGTCAGCTGTTTACAGATTTACGGCACCACTAACAGCTCACATGGATAGCGATAAAGTTACAATAAGGTTAATGATACAGAATAACTTATAAGTCACCAATGTCTGAACCTTAATGGGCGATTTGAACATATACATATGGACCTTGTTGGTCCATTACCTATGTCAAGGGAAAATCGTTTCATTTTAACTATAATTGATAGAAATACACGCTGGCCAGAAGCTTATCCAATTAAAGATATTTCTGCTACAATTGCAACAACTTTTGTTCAAAATTATATTCATAGTTTTGGCATTCCACTTAAAATAACTGTAGATCAAGGATCTCAATTCACATCAAAATTATTCACTGAATTAACTAAATTGATAGGATCACATAAAATTCATACGGCTCCTTATCATCCTCAATCAAATGGAATGATTGAAA
The DNA here is from genome assembly GCA_960531455.1 of Urophora cardui. Taxonomy (NCBI): domain Eukaryota; kingdom Metazoa; phylum Arthropoda; class Insecta; order Diptera; family Tephritidae; genus Urophora; species Urophora cardui. Next base: position 75,874,646 of record OY482673.1, read on the forward strand.
GGTTTCACAGAACTTTGTAAACTGCTATTACAGTTTCAGGAGATTCCGTACACTGGTCTGATATTCTTCCTTGGATTCTACTAGGACTTCGTACTTCTATTAAGGAAGATTTTAAATGCTGTCCTGCAGAATTAGTATATGGTCAAACTCTTAGATTACCAGGTGAATTAGTTATTTCAAATAATAATAATAACAATGAAAATGATAATTCAATTGAGATGATTACTAAATTAAGAGAATATTTTTCACATATCAGATCGAAAGTTTTACATCACAATAAAGAATATTCTTTTATTCCAAAAAATGTAAAATCTTGTGAATATGTCTTTCTTAAAGTTATTCACAAATCTAATTTACAACCACCTTATGAAGGACCATTCAAAGTTATATCTAAACATGAAAAAGTGTTTAAAATTCAATATGGAAATAATATTAAAACAGTTTCCATAGATTTACTTAAACCTGCAAATATTATCCACGACTACATAGTCCGAGATACGGCAGAACAAATGTATCCCCTCATCTGTTATTTACCAATGGACAGTGGTAACTGACAGTTCCTAAGCATATTAACACATCGCACATGGGTTGCCTAGCTAAAACGCGTACGAAAGGTACTAAATATTTAAAACAAAAACTAAAATTTTTAGGTATACTCCCCTTTTCTGTTATTTAAAAAAACGATACACCAGATGAAAGAAGGCAATTAGGAGAGTCCAAAAAACATGGGTTGCCTATCAAAATCTGGGGCAAACTGGAGGGTTGCCAGCTTTGAAAAGTGCAAAAAAATAGGTTGTCTCCCCTTTTCTGTTATTTAAAAAAACGATACCCCAGATGAAAGAGGGCAATTAGGAGAGTCCAAAAAACATGGGTTGCCTATCAAAATCTGGGGCAAACTGGAGGGTTGCCAGCTTTGAAAAGTGCAAAAAAATAGGTTGTCTCCCCTTTTCTGTTATTTAAAAAAACGATACCCCAGATGAAAGAGGGCAATTAGGAGAGTCCAAAAAACATGGGTTGCCTATCAAAATCTGGGGCAAACTGGAGGGTTGCCAGCTTTGAAAAGTGCAAAAAAATAGGTTATCTCCCCTTTTCTGTTATTTAAAAAAACGATACCCCAGATGAAAGAGGGCAATTAGGAGAGTCCAAAGAACATGGGTTGCCTATCAAAATCTGGGGCAAACTGGAGGGTTGCCAGCTTAAAAAGTGCCTGAGTGATTTCTAAATAAAGGAAAAAAAGGGTTAAATACATGTCGTATAGAAATATATTGTTAGGAAACATATAGTAAAATTTCACGACCTTTAATTTCGTGGAATATGTTAACCCGCTAACACCTCCACGAAAGGGTCGTTTTGACCCCCCTTTCTTAAAGTCCGAAAAAATACTATTTTGAAGGTCGATAGAGGGTTGAAATATTCTAGAAAATTATTGGCCATAAAATTTCACTATGGGTCTCCTCAGACAAAATCTTTGTATAAATAACCCACAAGACCACAGAAAGCAAAAAACAATTTCCTTTGTTTTTACTTGAAATAATACAAAGGAATATGTTTTTTGCTTTCTGTGGTCTTTTGGGTTATTTATGCAAAGATTTTGTCTGAGGGGACCCCCAGTGAAATTTTATGGCCAATAATTTTCTAGAATATTTCAACCCTCTATCGACCTTCAAAATAGTATTTTTTTCGGACTTTAAAAAAAGGGGGTCAAAACGACCCTTTCGTGGAGGTGTTAGCGGGTTAAAGTATTCCACGAAATTAAAGTTCGTGAAATTTTACTATATGTTTCCTAACAACATATTTATATACGACATGTATTTAACCCTTTTTTTCCTTTATTTAGAAATCACTCAGGCACTTTTCAAAGCTGGCAACCCTCCAGTTTGCCCCAGATTTTGATAGGCAACCCATGTTTTTCGGACTCTCCTCATTGCCCTCTTTCGTCTGGTGTATCGTTTTTTTAAATAACAGAAAAGGGGAGATAACCTATTTTTTTGCACTTTTCAAAGCTGGCAACCCTCCAGTTTGCCCCAGATTTTGATAGGCAACCCATGTTTTTTGGACTCTCCTAATTGCCCTCTTTCATCTTGGGTATCGTTTTTTTAAATAACAGAAAAGGGGAGATAACCTATTTTTTTGCACTTTTTAAAGCTGGCAACCCTCCAGTTTGCCCCAGATTTTGATAGGCAATGAATTGATTGGCCGCTGTGGTGCAGTGGGTAGAGTGCTCGCCTGCTATGCCAGAGGTCTCGGGTTCAAACCACGGTCCGAGCCAAACAAATTTTTCTAATTAGTAAAAATCCAATTATTGGGTTTTTTTAAGAGCAGCGGTCACCTCTCGGCAGTGGGCGGCATACCCTCCGAGAGTATTTCTGCCATGAAAAAGCTTCTCACAAAAAATGCATTCGCCGTTCGGAGCCGGCATAAAACTGTAGGTCCACCCAATTAGTAGGAAAAACAAAAAGGAGCACACCTCGAATTGGGAGAGAAGCTCGGCCATAAAACTCGTCAGAGTTATAATAGCGCCATTGTATTATATTAATTGCCCTCTTTCATCTTGGGTATCGTTTTTTTAAATAACAGAAAAGGGGAGATAACCTATTTTTTTGCACTTTTTAAAGCTGGCAACCCTCCAGTTTGCCCCAGATTTTGATAGGCAACCCATGTTCTTTGGACTCTCCTAATTGCCCTCTTTCATCTGGGGTATCGTTTTTTTAAATAACAGAAAAGGGGAGATAACCTATTTTTTTGCACTTTTCAAAGCTGGCAACCCTCCAGTTTGCCCCAGATTTTGATAGGCAACCCATGTTTTTTGGACTCTCCTAATTGCCTTCTTTCATCTGGTGTATCGTTTTTTTAAATAACAGAAAAGGGGAGTATACCTAAAAATTTTAGTTTTTGTTTTAAATATTTAGTACCTTTCGTACGCGTTTTAGCTAGGCAACCCATGTGCGATGTGTTAATATGCTTAGGAACTGTCAGTTACCACTGTCCGTTGGTAAATAACAGATGAGGGGATACATTTGTTCTGTCGTATCTTAGACTAACACAAAATACTAATACACTTACACTTTCTAATAACAAAAAGAAAATAACATTCAATATTAATTAATATACCTTTTATTGGAGGGGGAGTATATGTAGGAATTACTTGTTAAGTAATTACTTTCAATTATTTGTTAAATACTTTATCTTTTATTCTTTGAAATTTTGGAATATCAAAAAGTAAAATTTGTATTATTAAAAATTTTTCTATTTTCAACAAATTAACATTAAATGAATTTATAAATAAAATAAAAATATACAATACAGTTCGGTCATTAATAAAGCCATTATAAGAAATTTCATCTACGCAATCATTGTAGAAAAATAGAGGTAAAATCACTTATTGACGTAGGCAGCCATCTTAAACATTTGACTTTTATTGAATTTATGACATTTCATTGAAATCATGCTACCAGAGTAAACAGCAGCAAATGTTTCTTTGGGCCGAAATCTGAAGTTTGTGAAAATAAATTAATTTACTTTCAAAAAAGCAATTGCTTCGAAAGCTGTGTGATTTGTGCAAAATAAATAAATATACTTTCATAAGCGTAATCTGTGAAAAAAGGTTTGAAAAATGAGCTGCCTCTTCAGAGAATGCGAAAATACCGTGCACATAGAGTAGATCTTCCAAAGAAGCCGTTGATGTGCTCCGTGCATTTCGGTGCTAGCGATATTAGTAGCACAAACAACAAAACGTGAGGAAAAGGATCAAAATTATTCGTTTGTAAATTGTTTATCTGAGTGAGGTTTATACAAGCCAAGGCTACAAAATAACGTTATTTTTAACAATAAACAAAAAAAAATTTCGTTTCTGTTGAAATATTCGATTTTATAAACGTAAAAAGCATAACAAAATCTATTTTGTTTCAACTGTTATCAAAAAAAATTAACAAAATTTTTTTTTTTGTTTTGATAACTATCAAAACAATTATTTCAAAAAAATATAGTTTCAAATTTAAACGAAAAAATTGACTTTTCAATAATTTCGTTTTCTATGAAGAAAAGAAATTTTACATATGTTTGTATGTATGTACATACATACGTACATAAATAAAAACAAATACAATTTTTGTTAATTTTTTTGATATCAACGAAACAAAATTATTCTGATTAAAGGTTTATTGATAATTTTTGAAACGAAAATATTTTGTTTCTGATAATTAGCAAAACAAAATAATTTTTAGATATTTTTTATTGATATTTTTTGAAACAAAATTATTTTGTTCATTTCGTTGAGCAGCCTTGATACAAGCCAAACTCAACTTTTATAAATATTTTGGAACATCTAAATTCGGTCTTCGTATAATTTAATAAAGAAAAATTATGTATACTACAACATTATTTGGAAAATTTAGTACAAAATTCTAAATTTAATTGTGATATAAAGAGTGTTTTTAGGGCACTTCGCTTCCCGCTTATACTGGATTCTGCTCTCTTGGCTGACAGTTTCCATAAAAAATGTTAGAGACTTTAAGAGACCTTTAGTGAGTATGCCAGCTACTCATTAAACTGATCTTTACTAGGCTTGCCATAATTTTTTCACCCCAATACCAGACTAAAGCGAAATGAAAACAGCTTAAAGTTAGAAAACCATAAAATTCATTCAAGTATATTTAGCAGTCTAAAAATTACAAGTTTATAAATGTAAATTTATCACATTTAAAAACAATTCACAATTCACTGATATTTTTTTGTCAAATATGGGCTGTGAATTTGTCTTTTTATGCTTATTAATTCTATTAGATTCTTCTGTTGATGACTTATCTAAATTATGTTGAAGGAAATAGCACCAAAAGCACAAGTATAAATGACAAATAATTGTGACAGTTCGAACAAACGGGGTTATATATTGCACCAGAAATTTATCTGGTTTTATTTTCCTAAAATCGTAGTTATTGCATTCGCATGTAAAATTTTTTATGTGGCACAGGATCGGCGTTAAATGAAACATGGCTAAAATAAATTACTCAAAAGTGTGTGTGAACGCACGTAATTTCGGAAAGTAATTTCGGCTAATCAACGTAATTTAAAATGTAGTCTGAATGTGCTTTTATGAGTCACGGAATAAGAGATAGAAAGAAGTTATCGATAATCGCACGAGACTTAAACTTACGCCGTGTTTACACTCGACAAGAATACATATCTAATAGTTCATACGGCTTTGAATAAAACCATAATAAAACGAAATAAAATTTATACAAAATATCAATGTACACAAAAAAACTTTTCAAAATGCCTGACAAAATTCGTCAGGCGCCTGATTGCCTGACAAAGTATGTAATGCCTGACAATCAGGCCAAATGCCTGACGTATGGCAAGCCTATCTTTATAGATTATGCCAATTTTTTCTATTGTGAATAAGTGAAATGGTTTCAAATTTTTGTCAATAGATGTCTTCCCTATCTTCGAATTTAGCCAAGATTCAACGGAATATCGTTCGTTAGAAACTTTTTTCCAATTCCGTACCAAAGAACGTATTGTACAATATATATGGGAAAAAATGGGAGCCACGAAAACAAGGAAGGCCGCATCCAACGTATCCAGGTGTATTTAAAGCCAAGACTTTGGGGAGGCTTTACACTATACACCCAAGGCAACGTGAATGCTTTTTTTTACGTTTGCTGTTGGCGAATGTTCCCGGACCAACATCCTTTGAGTTTTGATAACTATCAAAACAATTATTTCAAAAAAATATAGTTTCAAATTTAAACGAAAAAATTGACTTTTCAATAATTTCGTTTTCTATGAAGAAAAGAAATTTTACATATGTTTGTATGTATGTACATACATACGTACATAAATAAAAACAAATACAATTTTTGTTAATTTTTTTGATATCAACGAAACAAAATTATTCTGATTAAAGGTTTATTGATAATTTTTGAAACGAAAATATTTTGTTTCTGATAATTAGCAAAACAAAATAATTTTTAGATATTTTTTATTGATATTTTTTGAAACAAAATTATTTTGTTCATTTCGTTGAGCAGCCTTGATACAAGCCAAACTCAACTTTTATAAATATTTTGGAACATCTAAATTCGGTCTTCGTATAATATAATAAAGAAAAATTATGTATACTACAACATTATTTGGAAAATTTAGTACAAAATTCTAAATTTAATTGTGATATAAAGAGTGTTTTTAGGGCACTTCGCTTCCCGCTTATACTGGATTCTGCTCTCTTGGCTGACAGTTTCCATAAAAAATGTTAGAGACTTTAAGAGACCTTTAGTGAGTATGCCAGCTACTCATTAAACTGATCTTTACTAGGCTTGCCATAATTTTTTCACCCCAATACCAGACTAAAGCGAAATGAAAACAGCTTAAAGTTAGAAAACCATAAAATTCATTCAAGTATATTTAGCAGTCTAAAAATTACAAGTTTATAAATGTAAATTTATCACATTTAAAAACAATTCACAATTCACTGATATTTTTTTGTCAAATATGGGCTGTGAATTTGTCTTTTTATGCTTATTAATTCTATTAGATTCTTCTGTTGATGACTTATCTAAATTATGTTGAAGGAAATAGCACCAAAAGCACAAGTATAAATGACAAATAATTGTGACAGTTCGAACAAACGGGGTTATATATTGCACCAGAAATTTATCTGGTTTTATTTTCCTAAAATCGTAGTTATTGCATTCGCATGTAAAATTTTTTATGTGGCACAGGATCGGCGTTAAATGAAACACGGCTAAAATAAATTACTCAAAAGTGTGTGTGAACGCACGTAATTTCGGAAAGTAATTTCGGCTAATCAACGTAATTTAAAATGTAGTCTGAATGTGCTTTTATGAGTCACGGAATAAGAGATAGAAAGAAGTTATCGATAATCGCACGAGACTTAAACTTACGCCGTGTTTACACTCGACAAGAATACATATCTAATAGTTCATACGGCTTTGAATAAAACCATAATAAAACGAAATAAAATTTATACAAAATATCAATGTACACAAAAAAACTTTTCAAAATGCCTGACAAAATTCGTCAGGCGCCTGATTGCCTGACAAAGTATGTAATGCCTGACAATCAGGCCAAATGCCTGACGTATGGCAAGCCTATCTTTATAGATTATGCCAATTTTTTCTATTGTGAATAAGTGAAATGGTTTCAAATTTTTGTCAATAGATGTCTTCCCTATCTTCGAATTTAGCCAAGATTCAACGGAATATCGTTCGTTAGAAACTTTTTTCCAATTCCGTACCAAAGAACGTATTGTACAATATATATGGGAAAAAATGGGAGCCACGAAAACAAGGAAGGCCGCATCCAACGTATCCAGGTGTATTTAAAGCCAAGACTTTGGGGAGGCTTTACACTATACACCCAAGGCAACGTGAATGCTTTTTTTTACGTTTGCTGTTGGCGAATGTTCCCGGACCAACATCCTTTGAGTTTTTGCGGGCAATAAATGGTCGGGTATTCGGTACATTTCAGGATGCATGTCGTGAGTTGGGATTAATAGAAGAAGGCAGTCATTGGGACTTGACACTGGCTGATGCAGCATTGACATCCTCACCGAATAATATTCGTCAGCTGTTCGCAATAATTTTAACGACATGCAATCCAATGCAACCATTGACCACTGCTGATAAACAATAATAATAATAGTTGGGGTAAGTGGAAAAAAATTCAACAACTATTCACAGCGAAGGTTGAGTGCAGGGCCGCCGAGAGAAAATCCGGGCCCGGGGTCAAAATAACTACGGGCCCCTATACTAAATGAACAAATTCTCAAAATCAAAATTCAATGAATATATAGTTACGAACTTTAATTTATCTATACATTAATACAGATCAAGTATGTTTACATAGAAATATACATATTAGGGTGGGTCAAATGTATTGTCAAAAGGCACATCCAGTTTCCGAATCCATGGGTCATACTGAGTAATATTGTCCAAGGGACCATAGGTCTGAATGAATTCTGTTTAAATCAGGGATGGGCACACAAACACATTCAAACAATCTCCGAAAATTAGTGTGTGTTGGTGCACCTACTGTAGGCCAAAGTGGAAAACGACTAACAATAATCAGTCTGCATGCAGATGTTGAGCGAGCAGGGTCATGCTGCGCACGCTTTGCGAATTATGAAACAACGTACGTATACAAATATATACGTATGTTATATGCAAACTGTTCATAGTTTGTTTTTTGTCTGGCATCTGCAAGTTAAAGAAAAGAATTTCAAGCGACGATCACCTAGCGACCACTTGCTTTCACGGCAGTCGAAGGCAAATTAATTATTTTTGCTAAGCGACGATTGCCTGGTCCCATCGTAAGCGCTCGTTTTACGCTCTTTATTTGTCTGGATTAGTGACAGTCGGTGTGTATACGTGTGAATCGCAAACAGCTGGTCTGCCCGCGGGCAAGAGGCTGCGCATCGCTGGTTTAAATACATATTAAGGTTGTTCTCTCTCTGTTATTTTGGCCTGGCAAATTTGCCGAGATGACATAAGTGTGATAAATTTGCCGAGCACAACAACAAAATACACGTCTTGTCAAATTTGGAGCTTCGGCAAATTTCTCATACCCCAACCCGTGATATGTGATATCATGAGAAAAATATCACGGGAAATGCAACCATGTTATTACATTCACAATGGTCTTCTATGAGAAGTGAGTTTGAATTTATGTTTCTAGTTCTTTTTTTTTAAGTATTTTATTTTATTCAGATAAAAAATTAATTAATTCGAAATTGAAGCAAGCAAAGCAAAGCGACAACAGTTGTATAAAGAGTGGAAAGAATATGACTAACATGCTAGTTCACAATGAAGTCAGTTAGAATTTTATTTTCTTAAAGGTGCGCTCTCTCTGTGTGGCAAATTTCTCAAGATATCATGATATCTCGGCAAAAATATTAGACACAGAGAACAACCTTATTGCTTTATTTGTATGAAATAAATTTCTTTAAATTGGAATACAAATATTTGTTGGTAATAATTTAGTATATCAAAAGACTGATTCTGCTGAACGCTTTAGTGAAACAGCAATCGAATTCAACTGTACGAAGCACCAAAGCAAATTTTAGCTTCGCAAGCTTTGTTTGTTTTCGGCGTATCGCTGTTTACATACATACATACACGTACATATGTATATGAGCAATTCCTGGGCGTTTCGGACGGTATGTTCGCATGATTTTTTGAACTTTTGAGGCAGAAATATCGCGAAATATTGTATAGTTTTATGATAAAGGGAAAGATTTACGCCACGGATAATGATTAAAGTATGTTAGCGATAGAAATTTAGTTTAATGCCTCTGTTTTAGCTACATTTATAATATGGACGTGTTTTTGTAGCGTCCGGAACGCAGTTTAAGTGGCTTACACAGAGGCATTAAACTAAATTTCTGTCGATAACATACTTTAGTCATTAGCTGTGACCTATTTCGCGATAATTCTGCCTCAAAAGTTCAAAAAATCGTGCGAATATACCGTCCGAAACGCCCAGGAAATACCCATATCGCTGTATAAGAATTTGCATCATACCGAATTTTTCTGTTGCAACAGAAAACGAATTCAAATTTATGCTGCAAAGTCGACGCCAAAAACCAACAATTCCTTAAGTGGGATGCAGACACGTTAAGAGATTTATAAAATTTGTTGAAATTTAAAATGATTGCTATCTACGAAAGGTGATTAAAGGTGTTGTTTGTTTATTTTCTGTAGCAAAAACTTGGATATCATTTTGAGATTCCCGGGCCCTCTAAAGCCCGGGCCCGGGGCAATTGACCCCCTCAGCCCCCCCCCCCTCTCGTCGGGCCTGGTTGAGTGTATAGCTATTTCACGAAAAACCATTTTCGATCATCAGCACTCTAATAATAATAATAATACAATGGCGCTATTATAACTCTGACGTGTTTTATGGCCGAACTTCTCTCCCAATTCGAGGTGTGCTCCTTTTGTTTTTTCTACTAATTGGGTGGACCTACAGTTTTATGCCGGCTCTGAACGGCTAATGCATTTTTTGTGAGAAGCTTTTTCATGGCAGAAATACACTCGGAGGGTATGCCGCCCACTGCCGAGAGGTGACCGCTGCTCTTAAAAAATCCAATAATTGGATTTTTACTAATTAGAAATTTTTTTTTTTTTTGGTGTTTGCTCGGACTGGGGTTTGAACCCGAGACCTCTGGCATAGCAGGCGAGCACTCTACCCACTGCACCACAGCGGCCAAAAAATGCTATACCGTTTAAAAATAGTAGAATTCAATTTATGTTTATCGGGTTCAAATGCTCCCACTGAAAGGATATTTTCAATTTTAAACAATATACATACATATGTACTGATAAAAATCAAAAATTCAAATTGAGACTGTGAAACCTATTTTAATAACTAGATGTAACTATGATTTTAATTGCTTGGAATTTAAGAATTACTTACAAAATGAGGAAAATGTACTTAAACAAATCTATGCCTCAGAAAAATATCAGTAATTTGATATATTTATTAATTGGTTATGTACCTAATACTTGATTGAAATCAAAGCTAGTGAAATGTGATTCATGTTTGTGAATATTTTTTGTTCATCTATATATATAACAAGTAAGGAAGCCTAAGTTCGAGTGGAATCGAACATTAGATACTCAGCTGTATGCTTTCATTGTTTGTTTGCGTTTGATGGAAACACGGTGTAGGTACTTTATATAAATCGAGTGCTGCATAAAGTGGGCGTAGCCACACCCATTTTCTAAATTTTTATCAGTCATCCAACTAAGCTTATGAATATTATTCTTTGTGCAAAATTTCATCCCTTTATGAGTTACAAAGATGTCACGTTACAAATTCCCAAAGGGTGTTCCAGAAATATCTTTGTTAAAAAGTAGGCGTGGTCATAAACCGATTTCAATAAATTTTTGCGTGTCCATTAACACAAGTTATAAAAGTGTATAAACCAAGTTTCGTCATAATATCTCAATTATTTGTCGAGTTATGGGCTCCGAAATCTCGTTGATTCCTTTGTCTGAAAAGAGGCGGTGCCACGCCCATTTTCCGAAATTTTTCTATTTTTTGTTTCCCATCTATTGTAGAACTCATGCCACAAAATTTCAATGAATTATCTTTATATTTGACAAAGATATCGCTTAAAATGTTTTTATTAGGCCACTTTATAATACCCATATATATAAGTGGGCGTGGTCGTCAACCGATTTCTCTAAAATTTTGAATATGTATTACTACAAGTAGTGAAAGTGTATACACCAAGTTTCGTCATAATATATCGATTATTTGTCGAGTTATGGGCTCAGAAATCTCGTATATTCCTGCTTCTAAGAGGAGGCGGTGCCACGCCCATTTTCCAAAATTTTTGTATTTTTTGTTATATGTCCATAGTTGGACACCTTCCATAAAATTTCAATGATATATCTTTATATTTGACAGAGATATCGCTTAAAATGTTTTTATTAGGTCACTTTATAAGACCCATATATAAAAGTGGGCGTGGTCGTTAACCGATTTTGGGAATTTTTCGTCAAAACATTGGCCTAAGTAATAATATCACGCCTACCAAAATTCATCGATATATCTTCAACGGTTTCTGAGTTATGACTCATAAAACTTTCAATGTTTGCCCCTTAATAAGTGGGCGTGGCACCGCCCATTTTCCAAAATTTCATCATATTTCTTCATAAGGGCCTGAGCTCAATACGTGTGTGAAATTTTATCACTCTAGCTCTATTAGTGACTGAGACACAAAATTTCCGATTTTTACTATATAGGGGAGGTGGGCGTGGTCATGGTCCGATTTCGCCCATTTTCAATACCATCCGTTCCTGTCTTGATACCAACTTACATTTCAAATTTCATCAAAATATCTCAATTTTTGCGCGAGTTATCGTGCGTACAGACGGACAGACGGACGGACATGGCTCAATCGATTTCTCTTTTCACCCTGATCATTTTGATATATATAAGTCTATATCTATCTCGATTATTTCATTCTGTTACAATCCACCGTTAGGAAATCAAAACTATAATACTCTGTGTACTAGTACAGCTGAGTATAAAAATCTCATGTAACATTCTTTGTGTGGGATAAACTTTTAAACTACTGAACCAATTTTGATAATATTTGGTAGTAACATGTAATTGTGCTCCGATTGAGTAGTCAAATAGTTTTTATTTAAATTTTTGGTCAAACAGCGTAAATTTATGTAAAAATGTGTAAAAAACCAACCAAAATTAGCTTTATACGGCCATAAATCAAAACCGGATCAACCGATTTAAATATTTCTTCTTGGAAATGAAACTTTGAACCTTTTACTAAAGTTCTGCATTCAAAAAATGAATAAATTCTCTTTTTAAATAACAAAAATATTATAAAGAATAGTATCAATTTTTGAAAAAGAGTCATGCGCATGGTTGGTCGCCACAAGCAATCGGTAAAGCAGAAGACAAAACAACGAGAACAATACATATCGTCGTACCATACGAAAACTAACATATTTAAAATTTCTGGCGAAAGCTATCAATAAAAAAATTCTGTACGAAACATTTGACTTTTGGCCGACGAAAAGTAATAAAATCGAGTTTTGGCTGACGAAAAGTAATAAAATCGACTTTTGGCTGACGAAAAGTATCAGTAATTATATACTGTTTTTACATTAAAATTGTTGTTGTTTAAACGAAATTGATAGTTTTCGTCAGCCAAAAGTGGATTTTATTACTTTTCGTCAGCCAAAACTCGATTTTATTACTTTTCGTCGGCCAAAACTTGAACTTTTTACTTTTCGTCAGCCACAAAAAATCTGATGTTAGTTTTCGTATGGTACGACGATATGTACCTACGTAGATACCCCGTAGGGAAAATCTCTAGTTCCGAACTAGGTCGCTTCTAGTGCATTTTTCGACACTACTAGTGCGAGCTAAATCTCTTTTGCATGTTATCAACTGGCGAATTTAACACGGCGATGTCCTAGGCGGTGTCAATTGTCACTCTCTGCACTACATTTTCGATAGTTCCGAACTAGTACTAAATTCCACAGTTTACACTAGTTCGTTTATTGGCACCATTTCGATAGTTCTGAACTAGCTACAAGTACCTACAAATTCTACAGTTTTACATCTGTCGCTTAAGTGCAGCCTTTGACATAGTCCATGCAAGTGGCGCGATGGCCGACTGGCTAACGCATGTGCCTTTCAATCTGAGGGGCGCGGGTTCGAATCCTGTCGGTGTCAAGGTGGAAGATATTTTTTTTTTTTTTTTTTTTTTAACTAATATTTTTTTTATTTATTTATTTAATAAAAATTTACAATAACATTTAAAAGTAATAAAATAAAAAAAATTAAAAATAAGCCTGAGGGATCGGAAAAGCATAATTAGGGGAAAATTTCATTTCATACAAGATGGAAATAGAAAACTCTTTATATAAAATGCTTCACTAAACATCTGAGAATTGCAGGAATATACAAAGCCGACGGCAATTGAACGAACGAAAATTTTTCATAGAATATTGTCACTTCGAAATTGCATACAAATCAAAGTGTGTCTTATAATGGTCACTCAATTCACTCCTTCTGAACTGGTGAGGGTCTAACTACAATTGATCTAGTTCCCTTTTGACACCTTTTCGCTAGTTCGGAACTAGAAATTTTGCTCACTAGTTATTGAGTTCCCTGCAGGGGCAAAATTACGCTGCTAGTGTGAGTGTATGTATGTGCATATGCATACACACTAGGGCGGGTCGATTGGTAGGGGCCAAAAAAAATTAATGGACACATCGCAATTATAAAAATTTGGGTAATTTCAAGCTTTTTTGCCCAAGAAACCATATGTCTAAAATAAATTTCGAACCAGAGCTTTTTACGATCTACATATTTCCAACTGTTCTATATATTTTAAAATAACTCGGCAACCAATACTTCGATTCTTTTGATTTTTTCGGCATTAGTTAGGAAACTTATTTGGCATATTAAGGTGGTTTTATGAAGGAAATAAAGTTCTCCCGAAATTCGCGGGACAACCCGATTTGGAATATAATACGGAAATCTATACCTAAAATTTTTCCTTAATATATTAAAATTTAGAGGTCATGCAAATGCCTCCAAATTTCTTTCTCCTTTTATATCAGTGATGATACATAATTTTTTTCAAAGTCCTTAATGAACAAGAAAAACATTTCTTATCATTAAAAAATGGAACATATGTTTGTTAGGCTTTTATTTTTTGGTCTACCTCAATGCCATATGCACATTAAATAAACAACCAAACCAAAGAAGCAACAAGGTTTTGTGAATACTTCATAACCTGGTTATTATTATGTTCAGTGGCGTAGCTAGAGAATTTTTCGGGGGGGGGGGGGGGTCACAGCCAATGTAAAAAATTTACAAAAATTAAAATTACCAAAAAAAAACTACAATTTTTTTACAAATGATAAAAATCGCTAGCTTAGAATGCAAATTGTGTAAGTCCTTTTTTAAAACTTTGTAGGAGAGACAAAAAACAAAAAAGAAAAAAAAATTCGAAATGAAAAAAAATTTCTGTTCATATAAATATTTTGGACTTACACAATTTTTTTCGCTTTTTGGACTTACACAATTTGCGTATCACTGAATAACAACGAGTAGAAATATGACAAGTATCTCGGACTTGTTTATCGCGGTGCGTATTTGATTTTTCTAGCGTTCTACATAAAAATACACTTTTTCATAAAAGTGGACTTACACAGTTTGCACTCTAAGCTAGCGAAATGTAATTTTTTCAGACTATAATTTAACATTTTAGTACACAAATATCGCTTATAATACATATATAACTCTTAAGGCCCTTGGCCACTTAAAATCTGGAATGTTAAGAAGTGTATACATACATATGTGTGAGTGTCGGGTGATTGACGCAAATATCTAAAAGATTTGATTCTCATCAACGCGAGCCCGAACAAGAACGTGTAGCACGACGACTGCCGATTGCACTAACACACACAAAAACTTACACATACACACTGCTTGACATGCCAGATTTTCAGTTGCCAAGGGCCTTTAACTATACTTCAAAAGTAAGTCTCATATTCTCTTCTGGAAATCTACGCGCATAGGTAGATTTTCAAGTCTTATGCGCCCAAAATTGAATTTTGTAAAATTGTTACAATTACAGAAAAAAAACATACCCACATATTGGAAATAGAATGGGGAGCAATAATTCATCGCTTTTTTTCCCGACCCCATACTCTGCACTTGCCCCAGATGGTCGTAACTTAGCATATCTCGACGGCTGAGAATAAGATCGCCCTATTTCAAAAATTGTTTCAAAAACGCCTATTTGAAAAATTGTTTCAATAACGTCCTATTTCAGATTTTGCTTCAAGAACGCCCTATTTGAAAAATTGTTTCAATAACGTCCTATTTCAGATTTTGCTTCAAAAACGCCCTATTTCAAAGAAAATTCCATATATATTTCTCTGAAATAGGGCGTTTTTGAATAATTGTCTGAAATAGGACGTTATTGAAACAATTTTTCAAATAGGGCGTTTTTGAAACAATTTTTGAAATAGGGCGATCTTATTCTCAGCCGTCGATCTGAAGTTAATTTTTTTGTTTTTTTCTTACATATTTTTAAGTGCTAGTTTCAGCTTGAACATTTATTATTTAAAGCATTTCATTTAAGTAATCGTGATGAATCCTAAAGGTTCAAGTAATTATTAACACTTTTCAATAATATCCTTGGTTTCCAATAATTCTAAGTTATAAGCTTTTAAAGTTGCACTGAAAAAACAACTTACTCAGATTATGGAAAAGTGGGAATGATTCGGCGCTAAAGGCATATTTCCATATTTTGATGTACGATTTTCTTCAAATCAAGGAATAAAAACCACGTTTTAAAGAAAATTGTACATCAAAATATGGAAATATGTCTTTAGCGCCGAATCATTCCCATTTTTCCATAATCTGAGTAATTTTTTTTTTTTTGAGTGTGGAATATTTAAAAAAAAATTATCACTCTTTTTCATGTTAAAAATTGGTTTTGTTATGTTGCTCTGTCAGACTCAGTCAAATTAACCCACGGACATGATATCTAGTACAATTAGTAGTTAGCCGACAAAAAATTACGTCGCACAAAGCCGCACTTCACTACTAGATACAGGGTTTTTCATATGTACCTACAATAATTTTCTTTTTGTGCTTTATATTTAATTTTAATGTTTATAGTTCTAACGCATATCTTGGTTAATGCAGGTGATTCTCGAAAGTAACCCAGATATTTAGCAGCGATTATTGTTAACTTTTTAGGCAGTACTTTTAGTATTTCCAATTTTTCAAAGTTAAGGAAGTACTTATCATAAAAAGGGGCTAAGAATTATAAAGCTACATTTTTTAGAAGATTTTTGAGTATGCAATTTTGCAGCTAATTCAATTGTAATATAATAATATGCAACATTCAACTTTTTGAAAAATTTCATTGGCTTTTCGGAAATTTTAATTGGAACGGTCTCACGTACATATAACGCAAACACCCTACAGAAAAAAATTACTAAAATCGACGGAAATTTTTACAGCATTGAGAATAGCACTTTTTACACTAAAATTGGTTGGCTACATAACAGTACACTTAGAAATCTCCTCAAAATCTTCTATAAATTCTGGCCGCGCTTTGAAATTTTTAATCCACTTTTAGAAATTTCTACGATTTTTCGGATTTTTCATAAGCTTAGAAATCCTGCTTGAGGCGATTTTTATTGAAAAATTGTTTACATTTTTAAACGAAAATAAGAGAGTCAAATTTTCGACAGAACTGTTTGAAATAAATTTAAAAACTCTGGCGTATGATTTTTTTTTTTTGAGTCACTGTATATATTTTTCAATAAAATCGACTTTTAACTAGAGCCCTAGATACCCGGGTATCGATCAATTCGATCTGATCGTTTTTGTTTGAAGCCCGTTTGTTGTTCAAATGCCCGTACAAACATTCGAGCATTCGAGCTTACAAACAAAACAAGTAAGGAAGCCTAAGTTCGAGTGGAATCGAACATTAGATACTCAGCTGTATGCTTTCATTGTTTGTTTGCGTTTATTCGATATAGGGTGTATTTTATATGACACGAGTGCTGCATAAACAGGGCGCAGCCACGCCCATTTTCAAAATTTGTATCAATCATCCAAATAAGCATATAAATATTATTGTTAGTGCAAAATGACTTTTAGTTCCAAAGACTTACGTTACAAATTCCAAAAGGGTGTTCAAGAAATATCTTTGTTAAAAAGTAGGCGTGGTCATAAACCGATTTCAATAAATTTTTGCGTGTCTATTAACACATGTTATAAAAGTGTATAAACCAAGTTTCGTCATAATATCTCAGTTGTTTGTCGAGTAATAGGCTCGTAGATTCCTTTGTATAAAAAGAGGCGGTGCCACGCCCATTTTCCAAACTTTTTTTATTTTTTGTTTCCGGTCTATTGTAGAACTCATGTCACAAAATTTCAGTGATAGATCTTTATATTTGACAGAGATATCGCTTAAAATGTTTTTATTAGGCCCCTTTATAGTTCCCATATATAAAAGTGGGCGTGGCCGTCAACCGATTTTGATAATTTTTCGCCGAAACATTTGTCTAAGCAAGCAAATTACGCATACCAAATTTCATCGATATATCTTCAACGGTTTCTGAGTTATGACATATAAAACTTTCAATGTTTGACCCTTAATAAGTGGGCGTGGCACCGCCCATTTTCCAAAATTTCACCAAATTTCTTCCTAGGGGCCTGAGCTCAATACTTGGGTAAAATTTCATCGCTCTACCTATATTAGTGGCTGAGATACCAAATTTTCGATTTTTTCTATATAGGAAAAGTGGGCGTGGTCATGGTCCGATTTCGCCCATTTTCAATACCAACCGTCCCAGTCTCGATACCAACTTGCATTTCAAATTTCATCAAAATATCTCAATTTTTACGCGAGTTATCCTGCGTACGGACGGACGGACGGACGGACGGACGGACGGACGGACGGACGGACATGGCTCAATCGATTTCTCTTTTCACCCTGATCATTTTGATATATATAAGTCCATATCTATCTCGATTATTTCATTATGTTACAATCCACCGTTATGAAATCAAAATTATAATACTCTGTGTACTAGTACAGCTGAGTATAAAAATGTGTATCGGAAAAACAAAAATAAAAAAAAACTATATATAAAGAGAAAAAAAATAATAAACAAAAGAAAAAAACAAACTTCAAAATACCCGAATTGTTCAAATGCCCGTACAAACATACGGGTAATAAACAAACAAACAACTCTTCGAGCATTTGAACAACAACTGTTCGGGCAACTCGAAAATATTCAAAAAAAAAATCGAGAGCTCTGCTTCTAACACAAATTGTTAAAATTTTGCATTAAACAAGCAATTTGGAATAGATGTACACAATAAAATATTTCTACCTATGTGCTACGGTTATAAATAATAATTATCTTATATAATTTAGTTTTTTAATATTCCATTTTGACAGACATTAAATAAAATTTCAAGTTCAGATACTCTTATACATTGCATATTTATTCCCATTGTAGTTTATACTAATATTATTTGATTAAGATGATAAGTAATTGAAAGAAAACTTGAAATTTAAATAATTGGCGCTACTTTTCTGTTATTAGCATGTTAATAACAGCAATACCGTATAATAATTGTAGCGTTTGTTGAGCCGTAGGGAAGTGCAGGAACCGTAGGAATTTTACCACAAAAGAGCGAATATAAGTACAAAGAATGTAAATTGTGATAAAATTCCTGCGGTTCTTGCACTTTCCTACGGCTCAACAAACGATAGAATTATAAGTAATACTTCGTGAAAAAGCGCTAAATTTCGAATTACCAATTTCGAAAAATTACTATTCTCATTGATTTTTTTCTGAAAAAGAAATGTGTGCTAATAAAGTCAAAGATGGTTTTATGGTCAAAACGAATCTTTCGGGGGGGGGGGGGGCTGGGGGGGGGGGGTTTGTCCCCAAATCCCCCCCGTTACTACGCCACTGATTATGTTCTATTCTATCGGGGCGAATAGTGTACACTAATCGCTCCAACAGAGCAAATAGAAATAGTATTTGTATTCCAAATGAAAAGTATGGGTTATATTCGTATCTGCATTGAAATTGTGCTGTGACTAATTGTACAATGCATAGAGTATTCGAAAATATAGAAAAGGCAAATGGTATTGTGCAGAGGTCTAATGTACATATATCAAGACATTATAACCTCTCTTTTTATACTCAGCTGTACTAGTACACAGAGTATTATAGTTTTGATTTCATAACGGTGGATTGTAACAGAATGAAATAATCGAGATAGATATGGACTTATGTATATCAAAATGATCACGGTGAAAAGAGAAATCGATTGAGCCATGTCCGTTCGTCCTTTCGTCCGTACGCACTCTAACTCGCGCAAAAATTGAGATATTTTGATGAAATTTGGAATGCAGGTTGGTATCGAGACTGGCACGGTTGGTGTTAAAAATGGGCGAAATCGGACCATGACCACGCCCACTTTTCCTATATAGAAAATATCGGAAATTTGGTATCTCAGTCACTATTAAAGCTAGAGTGATGAAATTTTACCCACGTGTTGAGCTCAGGCCCCTAAGAAGAAATTTGATGAAATTTTGGAAAATGGGCGGTGCTACGCCCACTTATTAAGGGTCAAACATTGAAAGTTTTATATGTCATAACTCAGAAACCGTTGAAGATATATCGATGAAATTTGGTATGCGTGATTTGCTTACTTAGACAAATGTTTTGACGGAAAATTGTCAAAATCGGTTAACGGCCACGCCCACTTTTATATATGGGAACTATAAAGGGGCCTAATAAAAACATTTTAAGCGATATCTCTGTCAAATATAAAGATCTATCACTCAAATTTTATGGCAGGAGTCCAACTATGGACGTAAAGCAAAAAACACAAAAATTTTGGATAATGGGCGGTGCCACGCCCACTTATTAAGAGGCAAATATTGACAGTTTTATAAGCCATAACTCAGAAACCGTTAAAGATATATCGATGAAGTTTGGTACGCGTGATATATTTACTTAGGCAAATACGTGGACGAAATATTACCAAAATCGGTTGACGGCCACGCCCACTTTTATATATGGGAACTATAAAGGGGCCTAATAAAAACATTTTAAGCGATATCTCTGTCAAATATAAAGATATATGATTGAAATTTTATGGCAGGAGTCCAACTAGGGATATAAAACAAAAAAAAAAAAAATTTTGGAAAATAGGCGTGGCACCGCCTCCTTTTAGAAGCAGGAATATACGAGATTTCTTAACCTTTAACTCGACAAATAATTGAGATATTATGACGAAGCTTGGTTTATACACTTCTATAATATAATAATAATAATACAATGGCGCTATTATAACTCTGACGAGTTTTATGGCCGAGCTTCTCTCCCAATTCGAGGTGTGCTCCTTTTTGTTTTTCCTACTAATTGGGTGGACCTACAGTTTTATGCCGGCTCCGAACGGCGAATGCATTTTTTGTGAGAAGCTTTTTCATGGCAGAAATACTCTCGGAGGGTATGCCGCCCACTGCCGAGAGGTGACCGCTGCTCTTAAAAAACCCAATAATTGGATTTTTACTAATTAGAAAAATTTGTTTGGCTCGGACCGTGGTTTGAACCCGAGACCTCTGGCATAGCAGGCGAGCACTCTACCCACTGCACCACAGCGGCCACTTCTATAACTTGTGTTAATAGACACGCAAAAATTTATTGAAATCGGTTTATGACCACGCCTACTTTTTAACAAAGATATTTCTGGAACACCCTTTAAGAATTTGTAACGTGACATCTTTGTAACTAGAAGTCATAAAGGGATGAAATTTTGCACAAAGAATAATATTCATATATGCTTAGTTGGATGACTGATAAAAATTATGAAAATGGGCGTGGCTACACCCACTTTATGCAGCACTCGCTTTCTATAAATCATACCATCTTTCCATCAAACGCAAACAAACAATGAAAGCATACAGCTGAGAATCTTATGTTCGATTCCACTCGAACTTAGGCTTCCTTACTTGTTGATTTTATCTTCACTTCACTAGTTATTGATTACTACACCATTTCCACTTTAAAATGAGAAAACTTCAGTTTAAAATAAGAAACCTTCATTTGAAAATCAGATTAGTCAATTTTACATGAGAAAGCGTCACTTCGAAATGAGAAACCTTCATTTCAAAATAAGATTAGTCAGTTCAAAATGAGAATGTTTTATTTTAAAATAAGAAATATTTATTTGAAAATAAGAAAGGTACATTTAAAATGAGAAATCATCAATTGAAATTGAGAAACATATTTTTATTAAAAGTTAAGTTTATTTAGGTATGTTAGGGCATGTTTTCTAAAGCTGCAGCACTCGTATGAAAAGAGGAGGCATCCTACCAGTTATTGTTATTTTGGCTTCGTGACCTAGTTTTCCAGGTATTGTCGTCGTTGTTCTATTAAATGTGGTCCTTCTACAAAAAAAAAATATTATTGGATGAACTACATATATATTCTCAATTTAGAATGAAAATTTCTCATTTTCGAATGAAGTTTTCTCATTTAAAGTTGACTAAGTTGACGCTTTCTCATTTAAAATTGACTGATCTGATTTTCAAATGAAGGTTTCTCATTTTGAAGTGAAATATTCTCATTTTAAAGTGACTATTCTGATTTTCAAATGAAAGTTTCTCATTTCAAACTGACTAATGTGATTTTAATGTGAAGGTTTCTCATTTTAAAGTGGAAATGGTGTAGAATACTGTTGGACTTCTTTCCTTTTCTTATTACTGTATTTTCTTTTTTATTCAGCTGATGATATATTTCTGTAGCTGAGCAGTTTTAGAGCTCGACGCTCATAGGCAAAATATATACCGAATACGAAAAAATTCGGTTGGTAAATACGAATTTTACAAATATCTCGATACTAGCGCCGTCTATCGGATTTTTTTAATTCACATTGCATTGTCTTCGGGTCCTGAACTATGCTCCAAGTTTCAAGTACCTAGCTCAACTGGAAGTATCTTAAATATTCGCAAACTTCCACGATATACATACATATATACAAAAAGTTAAATTAAATACATCGTCGCGAAGTATCGCCGCGATTATATAACACTGCTCTACAAAATATACTTTGAATGCCACTATCCTATCTATACGTAAAATCGGTCGCTGGTTCCGTAAATCAAGTTCATTTTTAATTCTATGGAAAGGTTTTTGAGATATCGGCAATTTACCATTATTTGGCCAATGGCTCCACTTAAACCTGTATTTCTTTACCACTTACCCCCAACAATTAAAAATTTAATTAAATAAATTTCGTGCTAAGCACTTAAAAAACTTTCAAGAAATCAAAATCCTTTAAAAATATATTAAATCCTTTAAATATATATTAAATATATTTAAATGTATATTCATTAATATATAGTATGTACATATATACATAAATAATTTGTTTTAATTAAAATATACTTACATTCTGGCTGAATTCGGCTGTTTTGTCCATTTTTTCGACCGGTGAAAGCTTTCTCACCGTTTAAAAAGTTGGCGAGTATATTGATAGATAATATATCGACTATTTTGCTTACATAAACACCTTTAATCGATCATTCCTACTGAATTGGAATGGAACATATCAGCTGATTTGTCAGTTCTATCGATCCATTCGACTCATTTTCATACAGAAACGCATGCATCGAGAATGACGTCATGATGACGTCAAATCGACTATTTCAGTAGAGAACATTGATCGATATGAGTTACAGAAACTCACTACTGATGTTAGTTTTCGTATGGTACGACGATATGTACCTACGTAGATACCCCGTAGGGAAAATCTCTAGTTCCGAACTAGGTCGCTTCTAGTGCATTTTTCGACACTACTAGTGCGAGCTAAATCTCTTTTGCATGTTATCAACTGGCGAATTTAACACGGCGATGTCCTAGGCGGTGTCAATTGTCACGCTCTGCACTACATTTTCGATAGTTCCGAACTAGTACTAAATTCTACAGTTTACACTAGTTCGTTTATTGGCACAATTTCGATAGTTCTGAACTAGCTACAAGTAGCTACAAATTCTATAGTTTTACATCTGCCGCTTAAGTGCAGCCTTTGACACACTTTTTGGCCGCTGTGGTGCAGTGGGTAGAGTGCTCGCCTGCTATGCCAGAGGTCTCGGGTTCAAACCACGGTCCGAGCCAAACAAATTTTTCTAATTAGTAAAAATCCAATTATTGGGTTTTTTAAGAGCAGCGGTCACCTCTCGGCAGTGGGCGGCATACCCTCCGAGAGTATTTCTGCCATGAAAAAGCTTCTCACAAAAAATGCATTCGCCGTTCGGAGCCGGCATAAAACTGTAGGTCCACCCAATTAGTAGGAAAAACAAAAAGGAGCACACCTCGAATTGGGAGAGAAGCTCGGCCATAAAACTCGTCAGAGTTATAATAGCGCCATTGTATTATATTATTATTATTATTGACACACTTTTTGCAAGTGGCGCGATGGCTAACGCGTGTGCCTTTCAATCTGAGGCGCGCGGGTTCGAATCCTGTCGGTGTCAAGGTGGATGATAATTTTTTTTTACTAATATTTTTTTATTTATTTGTTTAATAAAAATTTACGATAATATTTAAAAAGTAATAAAATAAAAAAAAAATTAAAGATAAGCCTGAGGGATCGGAAGAGCATAATTGAGGGAACATTTCATTTCATACAAGATGCAAATAGAAAACTCTTTATATAAAATGCTTCACTAAACATCTGAGAATTGCAGAACTATACAAAGCCGTAGGAAATTGAACGAACGAAAATTTTCATAGAATTTGTCACTTCGAAATTGCGTATAAATCAAAGTCTGTCTTATAATGGTCACTCATTTCACTCCTTCTTAACTGGTGAGGGTCTAACTACCATTGATCTACTTCCCTTTTGACACCTTTTCGCTAGTTCGGAACTAGAAATTTTGCTCACTAGTTATTGAGTTCCCTGCAGGGTATGTACATAAGCAAAGAAATGACACGAAGATACATACATATGTATATACGACCAAAAGTAAAGCAATTCGTTTAAATGATACAAACGGATTCGATTCGTTTTGCATGCAAATGGTAGGTTCGATTAACATTCAAATGTTTTGGTTTTTGGAATTCCACTTTATTTTTCAATTTATTTACAATATCTGGAAAGGTAAGTATTTTCCTAATATTATAAACAATCATTTTTCTTTTACAACAGAAATGAAAATTGGAAAATTAATTTTAAAGTTTGACCTCAGATATGTATATACCTATTTTTATCTATTTACGTATATCTGTAACCGAATTTTTCATACCCAAAACCTCTGGAGTGCTCTGGCCCTAGATTCATACATATCTCTATGTACGTACATCTATATATGTATATAAAAATCTCATGTAACATTCTTTGTGTGGGATAAACTTTTTAACTACTCAAACAATTTTAATTATAGTAATTTTTCTTTTACAACAGAAATTAAAATTGAAAAATTATTTTTAAAATTTGACTTTAGATATATACCTATCTTTATATATTTTCGTCTATCTATAACCGAATTTTTCATACTCCAAACCTCTGAAAGTGCTCTGGCCTTAGATATGTATGTACTTACCTATATCTACATACATCTATACATATGTACATACATATATATACAAATCTCATGTCACAATATTTGTGCGCGTTTAAATTTAAAACTACTGAAACATTTTAATTTAATTTGGTAGTTATATCTCATTGGGTTCCATTAAGGTTATTAGTATGGAGATAGAAAATACCAAAAACATGTGTACATACATATGAACAAAAATCCGGCAGGTATCACTGTTGTATTTTATTTCTATTTACACCTAAGTATCGGTCCAAATTTGAATTTCTCGAGTAAATTTTAGGTTCCTTCCATAACCGAAAACTTAGGAATTGTTACAAAATGTTTGTTAATAATATCTTTGACTAGAATATAATAGTATGTATAATACAATGCCGCTGAAATAGCTCTAACGAGTTATAAGGACGAGCTTATCTCCCTAATTTGAGGCGCATTCCTTAATTTTTGTTTTTTCCTACTAATTGAGTGGACCTACAGTTTTATGCTGGCTCCGAATGGGGAATGCATTCTTTGTGGGAAGCATTTTCATGGCAGAAATACCCTATGAGGGTATGCCGCCCACCGCCGAGAGGTGACCGCTTTTTCTAATTTCTAATTAATTACATTATTTTTTGGTGTTTGTCCGGACTGGGGATAAAACCCGAGACCTATTTTATGGCAGGCGAGCCTTTCACACACTACACCACAGTGGCCACTCTTTGACTTGAAATATATTTAAAATCAAAAATAAATTTTATCTCTGTATTTCTGACTCACCCAAATCCAAATTACGCAACCATCGTGAAATATTACTTGAGATGAGATTTGTTTGAATTATAACATTTTAAAAGTAAATGGATGTTTTGAGTTATGACTAGCTATTTATACGAATGTAAAAAAAAAATACTGGGAACCTGTATATTAATTTTTTTTTTTCGATTCATACGTCTTCCGTGGGCATTTACCCCAGTATAGGTACTTATTAACTTTTTTAAGAAAAAATGTATGTATAACAATTCCCAAGTTTTCGGTTATGGAACAAACCTATTTGCTGCATGATTAATCAATGTAAGTATATTCTCTACAGGCCCATGTATGTATGTATACATTTCATTTTGCTCCGGGGCTACTAGGTTAATTAAATTCATATAAAGGAAAGATGCATAAGTAGGTATGTATCTATGTAAGAAACACCACTTACAGCTCGATTCTGAGCGTTACTTAAATATTATTTTACTGATAATTTACCTTGCTGAAAAGTTGTACCATCTCCTCAATCGGTATTCTCGAACAAATGGTAACGCTATCAAAGCAATTCCATACGAATGGAATGGAATCGGACTCAAAATGGTAACAAATTGTTATCACTTATTGAGGTGGTAATATAATTTTCCTGCTGCTAGAATACGAGAAAGGTGTTCAAAGGTCAAGTCTTCACTTTAGCGATAAAGTAAATTATGTTACCCCGCGGAATAAGGCCGTTAGAGGATTTCAAATATGTTCTGATATTTTGCCGTAAATACTTAGAAATAGAACACAACAGCGGCACCGCAGTAAATTCATGAATTTTATCGTTGCGTGAGTCAAATCCTTTTTGATTTCATATAATGAATCAATTTTATTTCTGATTTCCTTCTTCATCCAAATCCAGACATCTTTTTATTTGTGATTTCATTTTCAGTCAAATCAAAGAATATCGTGTATTTCATTTTTTGAAAATAGAAACCTTTCCAGTAATAAAAAATATGTTTTATCAGGATGGCGAAGGAGATCACAAAATAAAAGTATCTTTTATTTTGAATATCAAATCACTAATAAGATGATGATGACTGTTGATAACTGAAAGCCAATGCGAAGCTTGGCCGGGTATGCTAGTATTAATAAAAAAGAATGTTCTGTTTTTTAATACAAATTTATGGTCACCGTACTTATGGGTATATTTATTTCATCATGCTCCAGAGCTATCATATAAATTAAAAAAATGGACTTTTGACTCTTTAAAAGTAAATAAAATTTTTTTACTTATGACACTTTTAAAATATGAGAGTTTTTGAGTTATGACACTGCATTTAAATTGGCTATATGTATTTGTGTTAACTGAAGGTAAAAAATACAAAAAAATCGGTATATTGACAACTTTTAGAAGCAATTTAAAACAATTTCTACATGGTCATATGTATGTACATATGTACATACATATTTATGTTCTTTAGAGGACGGCTTATATATACATATATTCCACCACGCTTCAAACCTATCATGTAAATAAGACTTCTTAGGGCCGTTTACTCAACCTCTGATTAACGCTAACCACGGTTAAAGTCCGGTTAGACATCATTATCGACTTCATCAAACCATACATTTAATATGTGGTCGATAATGCAGTCCATAGCTTAACCGGACCTTTGTCCTCCGGTTATGAACATATGTACATATGTATGCATTAGGGATTCCAATTTTTCCGATTTTTACGATCCCGGGATTTTCGAGATTTTATTTTATAATCCCGGGATTTATCCCGGGATTTGGACTTTAATTACGCAGGCCGAAAAAATTTCCAAAAAATTTTCTAACTCAAATAAAATTCTACTTTTCTAAAGGATTTCGGTGCGCTGATTCTGAATCTGAAGTTGGATTTTCGGTAATATGTGTAGGTTTTGAGATATTCATGTCCAAAGAGGCGAAAAATGCGATTTTTTGCTATATTCACTGCTCAATCTGTTAAATTACTTACTTTCATTAAAAGATGATTGCAGCTATTGAAAGAACGATAATTTCTCTTGAAAACAGCGCTTTGCTTTTTCGGGTATCTTATTCAGATATCTACGTTGTCTTCAAAAGAAATGATCGTGCTTCCAATAGATGTAATCAGTTTTTAATGAAAGTCAGTAATTTTAAAAATATTGAGGAGTGAATATGGCCACAAACTGCGTTTTTCTCCTCTTTGGACATGAATCTCTCAAAAACTACACCGAAATCCTTTTGAAACGTAGAATTTTATTTCTGTTACAAAAATTTTTCTACCAGTATTATTTTCCCACATTTGGGGTTGAAAAAAGTAAATACATTTTTAGAGAAACGCTACAACTTTAAAATGCAAAGAAAAATAGATTTTTATTGCCATTTTTATTATTTCATTAGTAACAAAATAAAGTAGGAATGTAAAATCATTCGTATTATTTAATAATAAGTACCTAAGAGTTACTTTAGAAAGCACAACCAACAACGAAAATTACATACATTTGGTGAACAAAACATTTGCCTTTGCAGTTGGTACTTTTAGGATATCAATAAAAAGGCTTGCAATCATTTGATAATTTCCAATAGAAATTTTTTTAGAATTTAACGACGCACGTTGTTTAAGCGAATATTTCCAAGCTTGCCGAAAAATTCATAAAATTAATGCAACTTCTGAATAGATAAATATGAATTCCGAGTATGCAGCTGCGTATTTAATTTTAGTAGAGTGTTGTAAGACTATCAAGTCTAATTAAAATTTTGTTTCCATTTTCTTCCATTATTTACTTTCCGTGTGGAAAAATTCCAAAAAACATTTGAGAAATAAATGACCAAAAATCAGGAAATAGAAATTATCAAATGAATTTTGCCACAAGCTAAAAGCCTTAAAAATAGCAAACCTACGTTTCCTTACAACGCGTACTGCAACACAAAAAATTTAATTATTAAAAAAATCAAAAATTTTAATCCTTACTTTGACTAATGGACTTTTTTATTCTAGCAAAAATGTCGCACTTTCTTCCGGCTGTCACATTTTTTTGTTCTCTTCCACACAGACTCAACACTTTTTTAGGGATGTTTGTTCTATTGACAAAATATAAAACTGGCCCGACTACGGGCAACATTTTCTGCTCTTAGCACAAGTAAAAGGTTGCATTATTTTTGTTTCATTCATCACATGAAAAATGCAACACTTTAATAGGACACAGGACACATGTTGATAATGCTGCAATGTAATAATGCAACATTTTTATTCAGAATAGGAAATGCTGTTAGTATACAGATCTGAGACCAATAAAAATTATATAAAATATAACTTTTCTTTGCTATAATAGCGGAAATTCTCTCTTTATCTTATCCCGAAAATTCCGGGATAAAATTCTAGCTATCCCGGGATTTTCGGGGTGTCAGAAAGGGCGGGATCCCGGGATCCCGGGACTGGAATCCCTAGTATGCATATACATATTTGATTGGAACTACATACATAAATTGTGCCACGATTTCTTAGAAAAATTATTTTTCAGGGGTTCTGGATCCATTTAAGATCTCAGATCATAAATAGTTAAGAAATAAAAGCTTGTAAATATGTATGAAAATTGGCAAAAAGCTTGTAAATATGTATGAAAATTGTATGTGGCCACGGTGTTCTACCATTTCATCAAAATCCTTAGATTCTCACCGTGGTATGGAATATGTACGTACCTGCAATATTGAACACTTGGATGATCACAATACTTTATATTTTACACTGAATTTTATATTAAATTTTATTTTTCACTGAATTTTTTAACTAAATGCGCACAATCAATTCGAGAAATAAAGATTTGTACTTACTGATATTTTGCTTTAAAGACAAATAAACACACAACAGCGACAACTGCCGGAAATTGATGATATTCAGCGTTACGTGAATCAAATGCTTTTTGCTTCATATAGGTAATGACCAATTACCAAACAAATTGGGTTTATCTCATAGAAAAATTAAAAAATTATAAAACGCCGTCCAATAAATTTAAATTATTTGGTTATTTCTCGAGATTAAGTTTGACTTGAGTCTCATGAGAAAGAGCTCATTTTTTATGCATAAAGCTTTAAACAGAACCAATCACCGGACGTGTTTTTGTAATTACGATGTTTCCTTACTTCTTCCATTGAATCTTCTCCTCTGTCCACATTTTCAATTTTTTCTATATCAAAAAACGTATATTTTTGTTTTATTACATATTTTTTGTCAAGTTCCAAATAATTTCTTCGACAGGCGATAGCGTCCAAATTAGAAATAAGTCTATTCTGACGAATTTTCGCCAGCGTTTTCGTTCTGTTCATTCTTATATACTGCCGTGTATTTTAATCGTTTGACAGAACGCCGCGGCCGACGAGAATTCGTCTGACGCTGATTCTGTTTAAACTATGTATAAGGGGCACTTTTTACTTGCGATTTGACGTTCGGTAGAATAACAAATAAAAAGAATAAATTTGTTTGAATGGCGAATCACGTCACACACAAAAAGTATATTTGACTGAAAATCAAATTACAAATATGAAATTTTATCGAAAGAATGAAATCAGGAATAAAATTGATTATATGAAACCAAAAATGATTTGACTCACGCAGTGCTGACTTTCGTCAATTCCCGCCAGGTGTCGCTGTCGTGTTTTATTTCTTTTCACAGCAAAATATCAGTACATGTT
This sequence comes from Urophora cardui, assembly GCA_960531455.1. Taxonomy (NCBI): domain Eukaryota; kingdom Metazoa; phylum Arthropoda; class Insecta; order Diptera; family Tephritidae; genus Urophora; species Urophora cardui. Next base: position 75,904,716 of record OY482673.1, read on the forward strand.
TGAATCTATGGATGAGTTTCTAAGACAAAGCTGCTCCGCAACTGTTGAGCTGAGCGGAATTTCTCAACAGTCGCACAATAGCTCTGTCTTAGAAACTCATACTATGTAGTTTTTCTTACGTACGTAGTTATATAGATATATATCGTCGCTATAGAAGAAAAAAGACACAAACTGTTTTGTTGAGGAAGAAAGACGCAAACTTTTTTTTTTTCAAAGGAAGACGCATTAAAAATATTTTTCGAAGGAAAGACTTTATTTTTTTTTGATAACGAAGAAAGACGCTTTATTTTTTTTTTTTTACTATAAAGAAAGACGCATTTCTTTAAAAATAATTTTCCAATTTTCATTTCTGTTGTAAAAGAAAAATGATTGTTCATAATATTAGGAAAATACTTACCTTTCCAGATATTGTAAATAAATTGAAAAATAAAGTGAAATTCAAAAAAAAAACCAAAACATTTTAATGTTAATCGAACCTACCATTTGCACGCAAAGAGAATCGAATCCGTTTGTATCATTTAAACGAATTGCTTTACTTTTGGTCGTATATATGTATCTTCGTGTAATTTCTTTGCTTATGTACATATGTACGTACGTATGTATTGTTCTCGTTGTTTTGTCTTCTGCTTTAAAGCCCGTCTCCACATAACTTGATTCACCAGAGAAACATGTAGCAAAACATCTCGCTCAATAACCCGTCTCCACGTGGCTAATCGTGATTCAGTTTGACATTTCTCTTTCTTGTTCTTCTTAAATGTTTGTATGTTTGCTTCTTTTTGCGTCTTTGTTTTGGTCTGTGTGAGATTTCGATAGATTTTCGATACAAAATTAGAGAAGACATCGATATAATCGAGGTTGGCAAGATGATTCAGAATGAAACAGTGTTTCAATCTTCACTCGCTCTCAAAAATTTGTATGGAAATTGGCGAGTTTCGGCACTGGTTTCCGTGTCGAATACCATGTCTCCACATAACGTGTTTCGCTCTTTTTTTCTGCATTTTCTCTCTCAATCTTGTTTCGACACGGAAACCAGTGCCGAAACTCGCCAATTTCCATACATATTTCTGAGAGCGACTGTTTCATTCTTAATCATCTTCCCAACCTCGATGATATCGATGTCTTCTCTAATTTTGTATCGAAAATCCATCGAAATCTCAAACAAACCAAAACAAAGACGCAAAAATAAGCAAACATACAAACATTTAAGAAGAACAAGAAAGAGAAATGTCAAACTGAATCACGATTAGCCTCGTGGAGACGGGTTATTGAGCGAGATGTTTTGCTACATGTTTCTCTGGTGAATCAAGTTATGTGGAGACGGGCTTTTACCGATTGCTTGTGAGCGACCAACCATGCGCATGACTCTTTTTTCAAAAATTTATACTATTCTTTATAATATTTTTGTTATTTAAAAAGATAATTTATTCATTTTTTGAATGCAGAACTTTAGTAAAAGGTTCAAAGTTTCATTTCCAAGAAGAAATATTTAAATCGGTTGATCCGGTTTTGATTTATGGCCGTATAAAGCTAATTTTGGTTGATTTTTTACACATTTTTACATAAATTTACGCTGTTTGACCAAAAATTTTAATAAAAACTATTTGACTACTCAATCGGAGCACAATTACATGTTACTACCACATATTATCAAAATTGGTTCAGTAGTTTAAAAGTTTATCCCGCACAAAGAATGTTACATGAGATTTTTATATATATAGATACATATATACATACTAGCAAATACCCGGATATCTCAATCGGTTCCCGGGATTGAGGCCGAAACATGGACCTAAATAGCCCCCGAAATATTTTTGACCATTATTGGTATCAAATTAAATGTATCAATCAGAGCTTCAATAGAGAGTTCATTCCATTCCAATTTTCCAGTCGGTTCTCTAGATAGAGACCAAAACGTGGATCCGGATGACCCCAAATATTTTTTCGTAATTTATATGTTAATAGAGCTTTTTGGCCGGTCGAAAGAAAAGCAAACGAAAAGTTTCTTTTATTCTCCTACGCGTTTCGGCGTTGTCATCGCCTTCCTCAGGGAGTCTAATTTATTTGAAATTGTAAAAATTAAAAAGTACACAACACATTAATATTTAAATAATTACAATTAAAATTGCTTGATAAAATACATACATACATATAGTGTAATTTAGAAAACATTAAGACGACATTTAAAATGACTTACATTTAAAATATTTAAAATACACTTCACATCACAACTATAATCAACATACGTCTACTACATAAATATTGCACTTTTTATCTCCTATTGTCATTCGTTCTCGTTATTGTTGCTCTGTAGGCGCCACTTATGTTGTCAACGTCTTCCTTAAAGTTCATTGCGTTTCTTATTCGTTCTTGTATGCGCAGACTTTCCAGTGTCAATCTTGTTTTTGTTCGTCCCTCTATGTCCAATATTCTTGCATTGTCAAAGTCTGCTGTATGTCCCGTATTCGTTAAGTGTTGCGCTAATGCTGTTGTTGATTTTTTGTTTCTTACGTCTGTTTTATGTTCTCCTATTCTAACACCTAGTGCACGTTTTGTAGTACGTTTTGGTTACAAATCTCATCTTTATTACCTTTGCATCTAATTTCATATACTACGTTGTGTTGTTGTTCTTTATTAATTTTGTCTTTTGTCCTACTAAATATTTTATTTAGTGTGTGTAAAGGCTTGTGTGCAAATATAAGTTTATCGTTTGGTATACTTGGAAATAAAGGAGGCCAATATCCAAATTAAAATAATTCGAACCAGCATCAACTATATTAGAAAGGATCTAACCACTAAACTAGATCAATATGATTATGATTCGGTAGAAAAACACCAAAAACAGTTCCTAAACTGCATTGCGACTAACACGAATAACAACTTAAATAAGAAATTAAAAACACAAATAGACAACAAATTTGATAAATATGGTTTCGTAATGAATGGTGACTGGTTTGTCAATAACACCGACTTAACAATTCCTAGGGAGGCACGATGGCTCCTCTCATTAGGAAACAAATTTGCCCTACCCACAACGAATAAAGCAATGTCACCGATAAAACTGATCGCAGAAATAGAACAAGGGATACAAACAATAAATGAAGACAAGGAGAAAGACACGGCAAGATGCAACATAGCTTCTAGAGTTAAGTCTTTTAGGAGTAAATTTAAGAATAGTGATAAGGATAAATTTATACTTAAAGTTTTTGAAGACACCAAAAAACTAATACACCAACACAAGGACTCGATCACTATTTTAAACGCTGACAAAGGTAACAAGACAGTACTAATGAACAATACAGAGTACAAAAACAAAATGATAGAACTCCTTAACGAAAAAGACACATACAGAACCATGAGAGTAGATCCCACGCAAAAATTAATGAGGAAAAACAATACCATAGTCAATGACTTATACAAACATGGCAGTATTGATATTACAGAGAAACATAAATTGACTTGCACAGCTGCTATACCCCCACGACTATATGGACTACCGAAAATCCACAAAGAAAACACACCTCTTAGACCTATTTCTGCCTCTACCAATATACCGTGCCTCCAACTCTCTAAATACCTAGGACAAATTTTAAAACAATTAATCTCCAAGGACTATAATATTTCGAATTCGTTGCAATTAAAAAATAAGTTAAAAGACTTGACAATAGAAAAAGATGAAATACTGATATCATTTGACGTAATTTCCCTCTTCACCAATATCCCAGTGCACCTAGCAATACGGACAATTATGCAGAAATGGACATCCTTACACAAAGAAACCAACCTTTCGAGAAAACAATTCCTTGACATTATAGATTTCTGCTTAAGAGACAATAATTACTTTATTTATGACGGGGCGGTGTACCAACAGATTCATGGTATGCCTATGGGTAATCCCCTATCACCTACGATTGCCGACATTGTTATGGACCAAATTCTTGACGACGCCATAGGCGAACTGAAAAGTAAAGACATAAATATCAAATACATAACGAAATATGTAGATGATATTTTCGCTATTGTAAAAACTAAGGACGTGGAAGACATACTGACAGTACTTAATGCACAACATAAACGGATTCAATTCACTGCAGAAAAAGAAAAAAATAACAAAATAGCCTTCCTAGAAATAGAAATCCATAAAGTAAATAACAAACTCTTGACTAATTGGTACACGAAGCCAATAGCGTCCTCGAGGATGATCAATTATCATTCTAACCACCCCTGGACCCAAAAAGAAAACACATCAATAAACTTTATAAAGAAGGTTTACGCACTGAGCGACCAGGCGTTCATAAATGAAAAGAAAATCAAAAACATTCTACACAATAATGGTTATCCAACAAAAATAATAGCGAGATGGATAACAACAACAAAACGTATGCAAACAACGAACACAATAGACGTAGAAACAACGACCAAACACACAAACAAAATATTTAGAGGAGTGACATATATACAGGGGTTAACAGACAACAAAAACTTAAAGAAATGTATACCAAACGATAAACTTATATTTGCACACAAGCCAATAAAATATTTAGTAGGACAAAAGACAAAATTAATAAAGAACAACAACACAACGTAGTATATGAAATTAGATGCAAAGGTAATAAAGATGAGATTTGTAACCAAACGTACATAGGTACTACAAAACGTGCACTAGGTGTTAGAATAGGAGAACATAAAACAGACGTAAGGAACAAAAAATCAACAACAGCATTAGCGCAACACTTAACGAATACGGGACATACAGCAGACTTTGACAATGCAAGAATATTGGACATAGAGGGACGAACAAAAACAAGATTGACACTGGAAAGTCTGCGCATACAAGAACGAATAAGAAACGCAATGAACTTTAAGGAAGACGTTGACAACATAAGTGGCGCCTACAGAGCAACAATAACGAGAACGAATGACAATAGGAGATAAAAAGTGCAATATTTATGTAGTAGACGTATGTTGATTATAGTTGTGATGTGAAGTGTATTTTAAATATTTTAAATGTAAGTCATTTTAAATGTCGTCTTAATGTTTTCTAAATTACACTATATGTATGTATGTATTTTATCAAGCAATTTTAATTGTAGTTATTTAAATATTAATGTGTTGTGTACTTTTTAATTTTTACAATTTCAAATAAATTAGACTCCCTGAGGAAGGCGATGACAACGCCGAAACGCGTAGGAGAATAAAAGAAACTTTTCGTTTGCTTTTCTTTCGACCGGCCAAAAAGCTCTATTAACATATAAATTAATTGAAATCTATGGCCTTAAGTTGATACAAATTTTTTCGTAATATTGGTATCAAATTAAAGGTGCTGATCAGGGTATCCATATATATTTTACACTATACGGATATCTCAATCGGTTCCCGGGATTGAGGGCAAAACATGGACCTAAATAGCCCCCGAAATATTTTTGACCATTATTGGTATCAAATTAAAGGTATCAATCAGAGCTTCAATAGGGAGTTCATTCCATTCCAATTTTCCAGTCGGTTCTCTAGATAGAGACCAAAACGTGGACCCGGATGACCCCAAATATTGTTTCGTAATATTGGCATCAAATTAAAGGTACTGATCAGGGTAGCCATATAAATTTTACACTATACGGATACCTCAATCGGTTCCCGGGATTGAGGCCGAAACAGGGACCTAAATAGCCCCCGAAATATTTTTAGGCATTTTTGGTATCAAATTAAAGGTATCAATTAGAGCTTCAATAGAGAGTTCATTCCATTCCAATTTTCCAGTCGGTTATCCAAAATATATTAGTAATCATGACGTACACCGATATGTGCACCGGATGGCCATGGAAAGTTGTTGATAAGGAACGTGAGACGGGGAGAGAGAGAGAGAGTAGTATAAGAGGAGGAAAAGATAGGGGGAACGGGAAATGCTGTCTGGTGTAGGACCCGGATGGCCATGGAAATTTGTTGATAAGGAATGGGAGAGGGGGAGAAAGAGAGTAGTATAGAGGGAAGAAGAGATAGAGGGAACCGGAAATCCAGGGTGTTAGGGAGACCGATAGGGAAGGGAGTGGCATAGTGTTATTTGTCGCAGCGAAGTGGGATGGGTATTTGCTAGTTTCTATAAAATCTTCTTTGTTCAAAATCTTGAATTTTATTACAAAGGAAATTAAAAAAAATGTCAAAATCACTCATTAAAAATTTAAGTAAAGGTTTTGTCGTACTTAACTTTAAATGTCGTTAATGGTTGTTAATGAATCATTAACTGACTCTAAGAGTGAACTTTTTCAAATCTTTCCTAAGGAATGTCTTAAGTAATCATTAAATTACTCTGAGTGCGTGTTGCCATAGCTCCAATTAACCTAGCTTATAATTTTAATTGTAAGTCACGGTTTATAAATAAATAAATAAATATTGTTTTTGTTTTGAACATTAATGCACAAAAATTAATTGTAATAAGTTATGTATATCATGTTCAGATATAAAATGTGATTAATTCAATTGGTCTTGATTGATCATCTCTAGATTTCGTGTTCAGACATATTTAATTTACTTGGCCCATTTAACAGGTCGGCTCAAGATACATACACACATATACTCCGTAAGCTGAATATCAAATTCTCGTGACCTAAGTGTCAAAACTGCAAGGACGGCGAAATAATAATAATTAAGCTCACAACTTTACCAATCGTAAACACGAATGCATGTATAGAATAAGCACAAATAAAAACAAATTTCATAGGTGATGAAGAAGAACAAAAATTCAGCTGATCTGACGAACCAACCTGTTTAGTGGACCCTGACGCTAATGACATTTCTCTGATCATGACATTTCATATTGCTTATGAAACAACCATTCTAACAGGGTTGCATGCAGAATTGTTCTTCATTGGGAACTCATTAAATACAACGAGGGGTGACCACTTTTTAAGTGTTATACTAGAGTGTTCGCCTGCCATGCCAGGGGTCCCGGGTACTAACCGATTAATGAAAGGTATGAGGTGTTCGGCACGACCGATGGCAGCCGGGGTTTTACAACGTACACAGCATTGCAATTAAAGTATACAACTGTGTATCTAATATTCGGTTCCAAACTAACTCCCTTACTATTTACTAAAACATAATTGATGTTTCGATTTGTTATAAGAAATATTGATTGTATTTTTTTTTTTGGTTATTTTCACCAACAGGGGATGCCAGTTGCAATTGCCAAGACGATAAAATTCCAATCTCGTTGGCTTCGCACATGCCTTTCTCAGATGAATTGCTCAACATGGTCTGTAATATTTTTTGCGAAGATGGCAATGCAACACTTGGCGGCTGCAGCGAATGCAAAAATAACACTGAACAAGAAGCGAGAACTTTTGGTGAAGGAGTACAAACCACAATGCCAAATTGGGATGAGCTCTGCATTGCTTTATGCAAAACTGGTGATGGCGGGACTTTGTGCGGTTGTAATTGGGTGCCATTCGGTTATTAACAGAATCAAGCAAATATCAATGTATCGTGGAGGCGCATCTTGCATGCATTGTTCTGTTTAATTATATTTTTTTGAATTTCGTGCTGACTTATAAGTTATTTGATTAGGGAACCACATGAAACATATTTCAGGATTATTTGAATCTCGTAATCAAGAAAATAAGTAAGCATATTATACGTATGACTTACATACATAAATGAATATTTCTATATCTATATTCATGTTTTACAAACACCAGCAGCGAGAGATAATGATGATAAATGTATGGCAAGGATAATATGAAAATTAGAAAATTTAATGAAAGCAAAACTATCCCTATATGAATCAATTAATTTGTAATTTGAAATAAATATAAATATATGTATGTATATTTACAGAAAAAGAATATTTTAACATAGCAACTACAAACAAAATAGATATAAAAATAACGCTTCGGCATATGAACACATTTTAGGCGTATTCAAACAAATTTATCAGATATATATATATATATATGTACAAACATATATATACATATACTTATTTGTATAAACCCTGCAAAAAAGCCGAGTACTCCATACACGCGTGTATAGAGTACTCGCTGTGGATCATTCGAGTACTCCACATTTCATATAAAAATATGGCCCATTTAAGATGGCGATATCCTAGGCACGGATCACGTACTCCGATTTCTGCATGACATCCGAGAAATCCATGGAGTACCTACATTGGATTAATTTATGGAGTACTTAAATTAAAGAAATTTAATAATATCTGAAAAGATTTGTGCCTACGACTGTCAATTCATTTTGAATTATTAGTATACTTTTTTTTAACAAATTTAATTCTTCGTTTTTGATATCTGTCGCGTTGCGTTTCAATGTCTCTTCCAGTGTTCTGCTTCGAGTAATGTTTTCGGTTTTGCTCTGAAAAGAAATGTGTCTCTTTTAGCTCTGTGCTCTGAGAAAATTCGGCATTATTTCATTTCTTTATTCTTTTTTTCATTAATACTTTTTATTTCATTTTTAATATAAAATTAGAAATATTAATATATAATAGAGATGATTCGTGCTTATAAATTAAGTAATATTTTCATTTCTTAAAACTGAATTTAAAAAAAATTATATTACGTTTTTCGACAATTATATTACCAGCAGGTGAAAATGTGCGCTCACTTGCTGCACTGCTAGCTGGAATGGATAGGTAATATTTTAAGGGCAAGATTATAAAGATGATTATGATTTTCCCACCACTGTATTACATGAAAATTATTTTGGAATTGTATTCTTCTTAACGAATACTTTTCAATTTCGTCGGCGGTTGTAATAGGTGCAGACTGATTTGCCTAGTAAGAGCCATACTTAGCTAGAAATTTCGTAAAGTCGAATGATTGGATAAACATGCAACGATCGCGATCGATCAACCGATCGATCGGTTCGTTATAGTATGTACTTATGAATACTCGTGCGATAATACAGCCGTCAGTTGGTTGATTGAAACCAAACCGTTCGATCGCTGTGTCGTTTATGAAAGCATACAAACGAGCTGTAGCTCGTACGTTTACAGTTTGCCATGTACCAAGCGTGCGTACACAATGAGTTGTATGCAATACTCGAACATCAAACTGATCGATGCAGAACTCTGGTCTCTTTATTTCTAAATAGAGCACGGTCAAACAAGTATGTTCATACATATGTACTAACTTGATTCGTCGTTATCGCGATAAACATTTGGTTTTCGTAGCAATGTTCGGCTAACTACGAGCCGATGCAGATACATGAGTCGATCTCTTGGGGCTAAATTTATGATCACTTTGAAAGTACTCCAACCTTCCACAAAATGGACCATATAATGCAATGATTTTTGCAGGAAATGCCTATATAGGTTGTAAAAATACCAATAAGATCGCATATTTACGAGTTTGTGTGAGTTTTAGTTCAAGTTATTGTTGCAAAATAATCACAATTAATAATCTGTAAGCTTATACCTATGTGTATACTAATGCATTAATACATATATGTATAATAACAAAAATCACCAAAGGGCTTCCAGGATGCCAACGTTTGGCGGAGACAAATCATTAAATGAATGTCGAGAACCAACAGGCATACAAAAATCAGAGTGTATTTAGATTTAAGATATGTACACATGTATGTACATATGTAAATATTCAAAGGGTACTAGTTCGTGATCTTGTGCAACAGATCAAAATAGATACTAGATACTAAATTATTTAATAAAGAAATTTATACATATACCTACATATGTAAATATATATACATACATAGGTATGTATGTACATACGTATATACATATGTACATATACATATACATATATATAGGTGTATTTAAATTCTTGGTGAACGATGGTTAAAGCACATATGTACATACATACATACATAGGTAATACATATGTATGTATATATATTCATATATGTACATATGGTTTCATGTACATGAGTACATCCATATTTCAGTTTTGTTATGACCCTCTACCAATCAATCTTATGTGTTCCCTACACCGCAAAATAAAAATAAATAAATGTGGGACAGAATATTTTGATGTTTTTCGCAAAAAAAAAAAAAAAAAATACGAGGGACAGGCGTCTGAAAAACAGAACGGTCCTTCAAAAACCAGAACGGATGTTCACCATACTGTAAGCAGCAAACATTTTATAATTTGAAGCGTTGATATTAGAAAAATAATAAGAAAGTTTGAATTAAACACATTCCTACATAACTGAATATTAATGTTAGAAAAAGAACAAAACCAACATTTAAGATACATATGTACATATATATATATACATATATATATATGTATATATAAATAATTCCTTAACCTAGAATAGTTTTGGAAGACGTTTTTAGCGTTGAAATAATCTACATACATATAAAAACATTTTAAAAATAAAAAAATCATATTACATTTTGGAAGACAAAGATGAAGGAAATTGCTCATGCTCGTAAAAATATAAGTATATATATTAATGAAGAGATATTTAACTTACATTATTAAGCAAAATTATGTTGTACATGCATGCATATTAACTTACTTAGCAAAATAAAAATAACTTATTCAGTTAAAAAAATAAATAAATATAAAGACAAAAAGAAAACTAAGATAAATGTTTTAAAGAAAAATGTGTACGACCTGTATATATGTATGTATTTTATTTTATTAAGACGTTTTTTTATTTAAACTTAGACTCACAGCTTTCCATTACTGTGACTATTATGATTATAATAAAGCTTTGTTTTGAGTGAATTCTACGCTGTGACTGACAATAATGGAAAATTCTTGAAGTAAAACAGTCTCATTGAGCTGTACGCGAGAGAGTTTCCACTACCCCTACGACATAGCGAGAAATTAAATTAATATATATATGTACATACATAGGTATATACTGTATATTCGCAAACATGCGTACATGAATATGTATGTATACATGCCTACAAATAAACAAACTGCATACATATACCCTGCAGCGAAAATAACCAGTTGCAAACTAGAATTATACTTGTATACCGTAAACAGTCAACTACTTGCCCGAGTGTATATTTCCCATGTAAACATCTGGTATTTTTCGTGTGTTAATTAATGTCCTACGAAATGGCAATTGTCTTCCTCTGCATAAGCTCATACCAGTTAAATACCAGTCGAACACATACCAAAAAAGTTAGTTCACATATACAGTTGAAGTAAATACAGTTTAAGGGCAGCTTTTGACATGCTCAACGCAAGTGGTGCGATGGCTTCGAATCGAGCAGGTCGCGAATTCGAATCACGTCGGAGTCAGGTGACTAGTTTTTTTTTTTATTTAATTTTTTTTTTTATTAAAATGTAAAAAAATATTTAATAAGTAAAATAAATAAATAGAGATGAAAAAACCTGAGGGATCGGAAAACATAAGTAGTCAACTAGTATTTTCCTAGGACTTATTCAGACAAAGGGCAACATTTCATTTCGTATAAGTGAAGATGAACATAATAAACTCTTTATACCAAGTGCTTCACTAATCGTTTGAGAATTGTAGAAATATGCAAAGCCGTAGTGAAATCGACGAACGGAGGAAATACATCGAATTTGTCTTTTGCATACCAGCTGAACAACTAATAGAAAGCAAACTGGTATGTTTTTTTCTGTCTCCTACCAGTTGATCAGCTAGTTTACTTACATACCAGTTCACGTTTTCGCTGCAGGGTATGTATGTTTGTATGGACATATCAATTAAAATAATTTAAGAAAAAGGAGTTTCAGTGTTATAGCTGCATAATTAATAATTAGAGCAACTAGGTATAAAATAATTCATATACTCGTACATACAAACATATGTATACATACATACATACATACATACGTGAATATGGGTGTGTATGTAAGGGTATTTTTATATTTATTTGTTTGTTTTTCCGACAGGGTCGGATTGTGATGTATTGTGGAACAATTTTCCTCCATCCCTTGTCAAGTTTGATTTGAATATGAACCGGTTTCGGCGATTTGCCCTCTTCTTCTTCGAAAAAAGACACTGAAGATGACACATCACCGAAAGTGGTTTAAACCCAATTAAACTTGACAAGGGATGGCGGAAAATCGTTCAACATTACATCTTGTTTGTATGTACATATTAGGGATTCCAATTTTTCCGATTTTTACGATCCCGGGATTTTCGAGATTTTTTTTTATAATCCCGGGATTTATCCCGGGATTTGGACTTTAATTACACAGGCCGACAAAATTTCCAAAAAAATTTTCTAACTCAAATAAAATTCTACTTTTCTAAAGGATTTCGGTGCGCTGATTCTGAATCTGAAGTCGGATTTTCGGTAATACGTGTAGGTTTTGGGATATTCATGTCCAAACAGACGAAAAATGCGATTTTTTTCTATATTCACTGCTCAATCTGTTAAATCTGTTACTTTCATTAAAAGATGATTGCAGCTATTGAAAGAACGTTCATTTCTCTTGAAAACGGAGCTTTTTTTTAGAATTTAACGACGGACCTTGTTTAAGCGAATATTTCCAAGCTTGCCTAAAAATTCAGAAAATTAATGCAACTTCCGAATAGATAAATATCGGAGGCAAAATTTTAATATGAATTCCGAGTATGTAGCTTCGTATTTAATTTAAAAACTGCGTAATAGTTCTTTTAATTCTCTGTAAGATCATCTAATTCATTTAATACGATACATGAGTTATTGGGCTTGAAAAAAATGCCTATGGTGAAATTTCAACTTTGGTTGCACAAAAGTGCAATAACCGACGCAGATACGTGGAAATCGTATATGAGAAAATTTTTCACCTATTAATTTTGAATGAAAGTGTTTATGTTGTTTTTTCACGCAGAATGACTATTTTCGGAGTTATAAAAAAATAAATGTGCAAAACCATATATCTGAACAATCATTTGTATGGGAGCTATATGTTATAGTGACCCGATCTTGACAATTTTCACGGAATAGATTAAGATCAATACAGGTAAAAATTCTCCAATGGCGCATGTCCTTAGCTGTCTAAACAGCGAAGCTATACCCCAAAATGTCCACATCTGAACAATCGTTTGTATGGCAGCTATATGTTATAGTCACCCGATTTCAATTATTTTCAGCAAAAGTTAAGGTAATGCTAAAATATGGTCATGTGCAAATAAACTGTGCAAATAAACTGACCGAGTTATTAACAAAAAATTCCAAATTGATGGTAAATACCGTTATCTCATAAACCGGAGCCAGTTGGGAAAAACTAATGATGGCATTGAATTTAGAATGTCCCAATTAAGTAAGAACAACCATCAAAATCTTTACGCGGGAAAAGGGTTCAAAACCTAAGTAAAGTTTATAGACGGAAAAAAATTTACCTTCAGAGCTCTGAAACTTCTTTCCTAAATTTCTCGAAAACGAGAGCCAACTTTGACTTTCTGAAAACGCCACCGTATTCTACAGCCAAAAATTAAGTTGGGGTGTATCGGCGTTTCGCTGTGATATTTTGACCTCCCTACAGTGTTATTAAAAAGAAATCAAAAATTTTAATCCTTACTTTGACTAATGGACTTTTTTATTCTAGCAAAAATGTCGCACTTTCTTCCGGCTGTCACATTTTTTTGTTATCTTCCACACAGACTCAACACTTTTTAGGGATGTTTGTTCTATTGACAAAATATAAAACTGGCGCGACTACGGGCCCTTAGCACAAGTAAAAGGTTGCATTATTTTTGTTTCATTCATCACATGAAAAATGCAACACTTTAATAGGGCACAGGACACATGTTGATAATGCTGCAATGCAATAATGCAACATTTTCATTCAAAATAGGAAATGCTCTTAGTATACAGATCTTAGACCAATAAAAATTATAATAGCGGAATATTCTCTCTTTATCTTATCCCGAAAATCCCGGGATAAAATTCTAGCTATCCCGGGATTTTCGGGGAGTCAAAAAGGGCGGGATCCCGGGATCCCCGGATTGGAATCCCTAGTACATATATAGAGGGTATAATTTTGTAAAAAGCCGTTAGAAGGGCATTCCAACGCGAATAACACAGACGGTATATAAAAAAGTAGTATCTGTGGCAATTTGCAATAACTGTTAAGTTTTAAAATATGATTTCAAGATAAGTTGATTTTTATATTCGAAGGCGTTTCTTACAAAATAATAAAAGTCGATTAAAAACTATGCATGCAAAATCGATGAGCCAACCACAATATTACGATTAAATTTTGTAAATAAAGGAAAATGTTATGAAGAAATTTCATTAAGTATATACATAGATATGTACATATATTTTGGCTGTTAATGCAGGTTTTAATACCTACCTCTATTGTAAGTTAAGCCTAAATGTTTTTATTGATATCTTTTGATTGAATTAAGTTATAAGCATGGGGTTGCAGAAATATAGAGTTTTAAATGGAGATTAACGTCGTAGATATGTATGTATGTAAATATAACTCTTCCTAAATCGACTTAAGCAGTTCCTGCAGGAGACCACAGATATATCGCACACATATACATTAGATGCGTTTTTTTGATCTAACATACCCCTCCGGCCATAGAATATGAAAATAGGATGTTGTAGGATAACTAAGCTGATTTTTATTTTGAATCTAAACCTATCATGGAATTTAAAAAAAAATCGCTGTTTTTGGAGTAGCCCACTCAGTTTTTTTTTTCTAAAAAAAAAAATTTTTATTTGGCGAAAAGCGAACAAGTTCAAAGCTACGTATTACCAGCGATGGTAGAAATGATAGCTATTTCGAAGAAACCCAATTCTTCATCATCAGATTTCTTTTCGGGATCAAGCCGGGAATCGAACTTAGACCCACCGTGAAAAGGTGTAAATGTTAGCGACACGCTAACCCACTCATCCAAACACGGCCTGGTACGCAGTTGAACTTTTTTGTCGCTTTTCTTTTGCCACCTTTACTCGCCCAACATTATTGTTGTATTTTTATGTACTCATAATTTTCATGAGATAACACAAATTTGTTGAGTAATTTTAGGCGGTCTATGCTTCGGTTAGCCGGAAGTAATGTGCATTTGCAACACCCTGCCTTTTTATTTAATTTTAATTGTTGAATTATTGTGTGGACACAGAAGATTTTTAATTAATTTTTATTTGGCGAAAAGCGAACAAGTTCAAGGCTACGTATTACCAGCGATGGTAGAAATGATAGCTATTTCGAAGAAAACCAATTCTTCATCATCAGATTTCTTTTCGGGATCAAGCCGGGAAACGAACTTAGACCCACCGTGAGAAGGTGTAAATGTTAGCGACACGCTAACCCACTCACCCAAACACGGCCTGGTACGCAATTGAACTTTTTTGTCGCTTTTCTTTTGCCACCTTTACTCGCCCAACATTATTGTTGTATTTTTATGTACTCATGATTTTCATGAGATAACACAAATTTGTTGAGTAATTTTAGGCGGTCTATGCTTCGGTTAGCCGGAAGTAATGTGCATTTGCAACACCCTGCCTTTTTATTTAATTTTAATTGTTGAATTATTGTGTGGACACAGAAGATTTTTAATTAATTTTTATTTGGCGAAAAGCGAACAAGTTCAAAGCTACGTAAAGGTGGCAAAAGAAAAGCGACAAAAAAGTTCAACTGCGTACCAGGCCGTGTTTGGGTGAGTGGGTTAGCGTGTCGCTAACATTTACACCTTTTCACGGTGGGTCTAAGTTCGATTCCCGGCTTGATCCCGAAAAGAAATCTGATGATGAAGAATTGGTTTTCTTCGAAATAGCTATCATTTCTACCATCGCTGGTAATACGTAGCCTTGAACTTGTTCGCTTTTCGCCAAATAAAAATTAATTAAAAATCTTCTGTGTCCACACAATAATTCAACAATTAAAAAAAAAATAAAAATCAGCTTAGTTATCCTACAATATCCTATTTTCATATTCTGTGGCAGGATGGAAGATCTGAGAAACTGCCGAAAAAACGCATATAATATGCATATGTACATATGTATCTGGGCTACACAACGCAATCAACGACGTTCTTTTGATTATCAAAAATTAAACAAAAAATTTCCTTTTTTATTATCAAACAAAAAATTATAATTATCAAAATTATTTCGCTTCGTTAATTATCAAACAAAAAAAATTATAAGAAAAATTTTGTTTCATTGATCATCAAAACAAAATACATATGCATAAAAATTTGTTTTTTGGGCTTATATTTGTGTATGTGTATGTAAATATTTGTCTGGTTTCTTATCAACCAAATAATTTTTAAAATTTTTTTTGTTGATTACCGAAACGAAATTGATTTTGATATTTTTTCCATAATTACCAAAATAATATTTTCTTAATCATTTAAAGTCGAATTTTTTCAAAATTGAATAGAAAAAATTTTGTTCGGTTATTGATAAAATTATTGTTAAAATGCAGCCTAGGTACGCATGTACATTAGAGTAGTGCTGGAAAAACATCGATATTTACGAGTACCTATCGATATTTTCAATATTTTTGAGAAAAAACATCGATATATCGACCTTCATAGCAACTGAATTTTCCGAAATGTCTAAATGTCTGTGTGAATACAATCATTTATATTACTCTAAAAACTAATTAAAAAGCTTTTAAAACTAAATATTTCAATTTATTCATAACCATAAATTTTTTTACCAATTGGAATTAACCCTAGAACCATAACGATATTTCATACTACGTTATTACTAATGTACGTAAATTTTACGTAGTGATTATAATCCGTCTGATACAACTGTCATTGTTCTCCATTTTGCAGCCGAAGTTGATTACACTGCTTTACAAATAATTAATTTGAATGAAATACCGAGAAATTCCTGATCTCAAAACTTTTTTTTAATTTTTTTATGGTTATACATATCATGATGCATCATTTTGTGTTTTTCTGGGTATCATTTCATTCAAAAGAAATTTTCTCTAAAGTTACAAGTGCGATAACCACATGCTGTACCTCGTTCGAAAGGAAATTAAAATACGCTTCCAATGACATACAACTTGTAGCGATCGAACAAAATATCGATGAGCGATAGCTGGTCAAAAATTTGTTGATTTCTTGCGATTTTTTTTTTTTAATTGTTTTACTAATTTTTGTTCCGGGTTCCGAGATATAGGTCAAGACGTGCACCCGGATGACCCCGGAATTTTTTTGAGCAATATTGATATAAAAGAAAGGCTTTGAGACGGGCTTTTACATGGAGCTGTACTCATTATGATTCCTAGGTCGGGTCCCCAGATATAGGTCAAAATGTGGACCCGGATGACCCCGGAACGTTTCTTAGCAATAATAATATAATATACTGTCGCGTTATACAAAAATACATGAGAATATCACACTTTCGTATTAAATGACATATACTATTTTTTCGCTTATTACTAACTATACGTAAATTTTACGTATAGTGATTTGCGCCAATCGCTCTAACACCTTCAAATTACAACATATGCTGTACTTTTATATTCATGTATACTAGGGCTGGGTAAGTCGACTTCGACTTAAATCGATTATCGACTTTTCGCTAAAAAAAAATCGACTTCTACAATCGATTGTAGTGTGTGAAAGTCAGCCGGAAATCGACTAAATGGCTCGACTAATCGACTTTTTTACTATATATTTTGGCGGTATAATTTTGTCAGGACTAATATATAAAAAAAAGCTTCTCACAAAAAAGCATACAAATTCCAGCAAGCAAACAAAAAAAAAAACAAGCATTCGCCCTCCGGAACAGGCATTGTGAGTCCACTCAATTTGTAGGAACGTTATTAATTATGAAAGAGGATGTCTCCCATACCAACTTTGCCGAACAGAGTACTAGTCCAGAGGGTCTGAGTTTTATTTTAAAAGGGGGTTAAAGTTTCATGGTTTTATCTGGAGTTGCAATTATTTTATCGAAAATATGTTATAAAAAATTACCTGAAATGAAGTTTTTGAGCTCGGACTTCTGCTACAGGATTCAATAAGGAATTTCTTTGCGGTAGACTTTAACCCTCTAACGCCCACGCAAATGGCTGTTTTTAACACTTTTTTGGAAACACATGTAGAAAATATCAATTAACAATGCAGGCGAGGGTTAAAATGTTCTAGAAAATTATTCGCGATGAAATTCACTAGGGGTCCCCTCAGATAAAATCTTTGTACAAATAACGCAAAAGACCAGAGGATATATAGTCACAAATTACGCCATGAAATATGCAACAAATTTTATATGTATATACACTAGATGCATTTTTTGTTCTTTGGATCCTCGCTCCGGCGCCGGAATATGAGAATAGGTTGTTGTAAATAAGTAAACTGAAAAAAAAAATTTAACTTTTGCAAAAACTGAATGGAGTTACACCCAAAACCGTGCGATTTTCAGGAATTTCAAGGCAAGTTTAGATTTATGTATGAAAAAAGTTATGATTAATTGGTTAATGTCTACCGCAAAGAAATTCTTTATTAAATTCTGTAGAAGAAGTCCGAGCTCAAAAACTTCATTTGAGGTAATTTTTTATAAGATATTTTCGCCTCAGGTAAGCGTGAGGTTATGAACTTCGCAACATCTTTAAAAAGGCAAAAGCGCTTAACATCCGCCTACACTTTTAGAGGCGATGACTATGTTCGGTTAAAACCTGGAAACGCCGCTGTAAAGGTATCCACCAAGGAATCAATTGAAAAACTGATAAACAACACTAGTATATGACTATTTCCTATACTACGCATATCAACACCGATACCTAAGTTAGTTTTAAGAAATTTTTGTAAATCTCACTGTCTCTTACTAGTCCATTTAATCGTTTTTCGCTACATAATTTCTCTCTTATTCTTCTCTTCTCCTCGTATACTCTTTTTCTGCTACCCTAACTCATTATCTGTTATTATTTTTCACCTGTCTCTTATTATATTTGGCAATGCACACAATGTGTAATAATATCTTCTGGCAATAAAATAAAACACAGGACAACCGGCTCGTTCTTCTGACATATCACGAATGCCTTTTTATTCTCTTCTCAAAATAGTCATTCGCCCCAATAGGCTTTACTCGCTAGTTTTACAATGTTGCCAGAGTTGCTTAACTTAGAGTTAATCTACTACGAAATACCTATACGGGGTTTCTACTCTAACTCCTACAACTCGGCCGTCCTGACGACATAGAAGCACCTGATTCTACGCGGTTAATACTATTTTACAATACAATTGCCTAACATAACATTTAAACATATAAATATATGTACATATGTATGCTTACATATACATTTTTTTTACACATAAATATATACATATTTATATACATACATATAGATATAATTAGTCACCGACTCGGCCGTCCTGACGTGGTAGAATCACCTGATTCTTCATTATTACCATCTTGAGTTGTTTCTTGTGGTAGCTCTATGTTACGAAAAGCCAATGCCATTTCATTTGCCGACTTGTAATTTTGCAATTTTGCATGTAGCTGCAGTTGTCGATTTAGTATGCCGTCGATTACATATTCGATGAACTCGACATCGCTGAGCGTAAGACTGGTGCACAACATACTCTTGTCATTTATATAGTTACTAAACGACTCGTTGTTCTTCCAAGTTCGTTTTTCGAATTTTCGACGCACACTTAGCACGTTGTCTTTATTTGCAAACATTTGCGACATTTCATCGAGCATTTCGCTAACTGATCGTTTGAACATGGCGTTGGAGTTGTACCATGTCAGGGCTGCACCTTTTAATTTTATTCGCACAACAATACTAAGTGCTTCGTCACTAACTCCAAGCGTTCGTTGAAAATGTTGCAGCTGCGATCGCCACATTTCAAAATTTTCACCTCCGTCGTAATCACCCATTAATTCCTTGAGAGTTTCGAATGGGACTCCTGGTTTTGACGTCATTTGCTCAGGCTGTGAAAATTTTCGTAGCTGTAGTTTTAGTTTGAGAAGCTCGACTTCTTTCTCTAACAATTTTATTTTAATTTTTGCTTCGGAAAACGTCGATGGATCAGTTTCGCCACTTTGTCCAACTTCGTCGCTTGTCAGGTTGTAGCTTGTGGCGTTTGGGCCGGTCGTTACATCGTGTGTCGCACCATTCTCGGTTTCATCGCTTGCATTTTCATTGCCGTTGTCTTCGTTGATATTCGCACCATTGCAGTCTTTTTCTCGCATACCATTGTTGTTGCCTGTAGCATTACCTTTGTTGGTTTTGTCTTTTTCTTTGTTTACACCGCTAGAGCTAGCGGTTTCTGCCTCAGTACCGCTTTTTTCGCAAATGCCGTTTTCCGTGTCATTGCCGTTGTCTGGCTTATTACCGTGGTTTGGATCGTCATTACGTTTGGGATTCTTTGATCCTGAAGCTTTTTTCGTTTTTTTCGTTGATTCCGTACCTTCCGTTTCCACGTTTTCTACGGATGGACAAATGCCGCGTGCCTCCGCTGACATCTCACTTAATCTGGCCGCAAGTGAGGCCTTTGCTCCGCTAGCATTTACACCAACAGCAGAGCACCATGCTTTTAGCTGAAGAAGCGAATATCTTTCAGCATTGATTGATTCGTGGTCCATTTTAAAGAAAATATTTATGTATTTATTTAAACTTTTTTCACTGTGGCTTCGACCACTTCTGACTGTAATAATATCTTCTGGCAATAAAATAAAACACAGGACAACCGGCTCGTTCTTCTGACAAATCACGAATGCCTTTTTATTCTCTCCTCAAAATAGTCATTCGCCCCAATAGGCTTTACTCGCTAGTTTTACAATGTTGCCAGAGTTGCTTAACTTAGAGTTAATCTACTACGAAATACCTATACGGGGTTTCTACTCTAACTTCTACAAATGTGACAGATCTGAAGCTCAATGTCCAACTTTGCTATGTTAACAATGAGAGGTAAAGATAAATTATGTTCTAAGGGCAGAGACTCCACTTTTAACATGATTCGCATCCTAGGTAAGCAAAAGTCGGGTATAAAGATTTGTCATCTGAATGCTCAGAGCTTACCACCCAAGATCGACGAATTCAGGTATATATTTGAATCTTCTGATGTTGATGTTGTGTGTGTATCTGAGACTTGGTTTTCTGAATGGCATCTTGATACTTCGTTTTGTGTTAGTGGATACAAGCTTTTTCGTGCAGATAGAGTTAAGCTTAGTATCGACCTCTCAAGAAACGCAAAAGTTTCATATAAAATGACGTACAAGAAATGCTCAAGAAATTTTTCTTATGAAACTTTCTTGAGCGAGTATCGACCTCTCAAGAAATTTAGTACACTTTTTTAATACTATTTTTCAACGTTATGCGAACACAGCAACACAGGTGTTGTCAAGAAATATATCATCGAGCATTTATTTCTTAAAGAAATTCTGACATTTGTTGCGTGTTAAAAAAAAAATAATGGAAATCGTAAGTGAAAATGGCAAAAAAGAAACGGAAAATGGAATGCACAATTTTTCTAATGATGCAAGGGCATAGTTGGCATCGACTTCTCATATTTTCTTCCATTCCGGCCATCAATATACCACAGTTTACCAGTAATATAAGGTCATCCTCGTCACTTTCGATGATTTCCTAAAATAACAACAAAATAAAACTATTGAAAACATATATTTAAAGCTTTTATTTAATATTTTTTAAGCGGTCGCGCTGTGAAGTTGTCAAAAATTCTTTCCTCCGTACTTTTGTGCTAAAAAAAATATATAATTGATCAATTTAACTCAATAATATTGTGAAAAAGTGTCGGAAAAAGTGTCGCAATTTAGTGTGCTATCAAATTAATATAAAACTGCTTTATTTAAACTCTAAAGCGTAAATTAAGTGTTATTGCTGAGTGATTGTGCATATTGTTGTTGCATTGATCGCACAATAGCAAAAGCTCCCACACACAAAACTCCACCACAAACCTCTTTTTCACCACTAAGTGGTGAATTAGTGTGGACACAAACCATTCGTGTAAAGTTTATACATAAGTATCAGAGCTGTAAAAAGCTGCAACCACATTGTATTACAATCATAAAAAGTTGTACATATTACAAGCGCAGCCGGGTGCAAATGAATATAGACTAAAATATTCGTTTGCACCAGCGAGATGCCCCCCAACCATACTCCTCCTAAAGTAGGAGGTTCCCAACAAGTCGAAGTGCGAGATGCCCAACAAGCCCAAGTGCAACTACAGCACCAAACACCGAGATCCCTAGGTACACCCCAACAAATGTCCCAACATCTAACCCCATCCCGCCTGCCTAGTACCAACGTACCAAACGTACAACAGCAGATCGAAACCCTCCAAAGGCAACTGGAAATTCTCTATGCCCAACAACAACAAGCCCAGAAACCCCAAACTGCAGGAAACTTGACAACTGCTACCCCAACCGACCAATGGAAGATCGTCAATCCCAAACGCCAACGCGAAAGCCCAAGTAAAAATACTGCCTCTAAAAAACAGGCTAAACTTGATAATTATTACTGGCTTGGAAGCCGCCAACCAAATGAAAATGAAAACGAAAACAGATTTGCCTCCCTTGAAGTTGAGGAAACTAACCAACCAACTGAAAAAATACCCAAGCCGCCGCCAATATTTATAGACAAAGTTCTAAACATTCCCCCCCCTAATGAGTTTACTACAAGAAGTTGCTCCAAACTCCTATGATCTAAAGCTCACAGGCAAGGATCAAGTAAAAGTACAAGCATCATCCCTGGATGCTTACAAAACCATAGTGTCACAACTGGAACAGAAGGGCACAGAGTTCCACACTTATAAAACAAAACAAGAACGTACCTTCAGAGTTGTTCTCAGAAACATGCACTCCTCAATAGACACAAAAGAAATTGTGGATTCTCTAAAAGATCTCGGTCACTCAGTCACAAACATTTGGAACATAAAACACAGAGTCACAAAAAATCCTCTCCCAATGTTTATCATTGAACTCAAACCCGCCTCCAATAACAAGGAGATATATCAAATTAAAAGTCTCCTGCACTCAAGAATTGCTTTCGAGCCCCCACACCCGAAGCGTGAAATACCGCAATGCGCCAACTGTCAGCAATATGGCCACACAAAGTCCTACTGTCGTCGAAAATCAGTATGTATAAAATGTGCTGGAAACCACCTCTCCACCAATCTTGACTTCAAATTAGCCCTGAAATCTGCTGAAGATATAGAGGCAGCAGTCGAACATTTTAACAGCTGCATCCAACAAGCTGCATGGAAATCAACTCCCACCCTCATCAGACAAAAAAGGACAAGCGTTACCCACAACATACAAGCTAAGCTCAAAGAAAAACGACTCGCAAGGAAAAAATGGCAACAAACCCGTCACCCCGACGACAAGAAAAGATTGAATGCTCTCACCAAAGAACTCAAAAACATCCTCAAAATTGAACACAACAGACAAGTTCAACAATATCTCAGTAATATTGATGCAACAGCTGCAACTGATTACTCCCTTTGGAAAGCTGCTAGTAAGCTAAAAAGGCCGATTTTCTACAATTCTCCAATACGAATGGAAAATAACGAATGGGCGAAAAGTGACGCAGAGAAAGCAAATACTTTTGCACGCCACCTAAAATCAGTATTCACCCCACATGATATTGAACCCCCACTAAGCACAACAACAGAAGTGAAAAATACTCTGAGTCATCCCTATCAAATGGACCTCCCCATAAAACGATTCGCAATATCGGAGGTAAAAACCGTAATAGCGATGCTCAACCCAAAGAAAGCTCCTGGGTACGATATTATTAATGGCAATGTACTAAAACACTTACCTTACGAAGGCATAAAATTTCTCACCCAACTTTTTAATGCAGTACTAATAACTGCATTCATACCCCCTCAATGGAAAGTCGCTCAGATGAAAATGATTCTGAAACCAGGAAAGCCCCCTGATACGGCAGCGTCTTACAGACCCATTAGTCTGCTGCCCATTGTCTCAAAAGTCTTGGAAGTTCTCTTCCTTAAAAGACTCCTACCCAAAATAGAAGAGCGTAACATTATACCTAATCACCAATTTGGCTTCAGAAGAGGACACGGAACAATTGAACAAGTACATAGACTTACCGAGAAAATCTACTCTGCCTTTGAGCAAAAAAAATACTGTACAGCTGCCTTTCTAGATATATCCCAAGCTTTTGATCGCGTATGGCACGACGGCCTGCTCTATAAAATAAAAAATACTCTCCCTACAAGCTACTTTCTATTTATACAATCTTATCTAAAAAATCGTTACTTTTTCGTCAAAGAAGGAGCAGAGCAGTCTGAGCTTTACGAGAGCTTAGCAGGCGTCCCGCAAGGTAGTGTAATGGGCCCAATACTGTACCTACTTTACACATACGACCTCCCAATAGCAGAAGGAGTCACTATCGGCACTTTTGCCGATGACACTGCTGTACTGGCTTCAGACCTCAACCCTAACGTCGCCTCACTCAAGCTTCAAAGAAGTTTAAATAAAATTACCCATTGGCTGAAAGACTGGCGGATAAAGTCAAATGAATCAAAATCTGTTCAAGTGACGTTTACCACTAGACGCAACACTTGCCCACCCGTAAAACTCAATGGCATTGATATACCGCAAAGTGACGTAACAAAGTACCTGGGTATGCATCTCGACAGAAAACTAACATGGAGAACCCACATATTCACCAAACGAAAAGCTCTTGGTATAAAACTGAGAAATCTTTATTGGCTCATGAATCGAAACTCCCAACTATCAATCGACAACAAACTCCTGCTCTACTCAGCTATCTTAAAACCCATCTGGACCTATGGCATACAGCTATGGGGAACCGCAGCAAACTCAAATATAGAGATTCTCCAAAGATTCCAATCGAAAACCATTAGAATGATTGTAAATGCGCCCTACTACGTCACGAACGACCAACTACATCGTGACCTAAAGATACCTACTATATCTCAAGAAATCAGAAAGTATGCTGCATCATACAAAATGAGAATATTAGCTCACCCCAACCCACTCGTTCTAGCCCTGACGGCAAGACCAACCAATTTCGTACGCCTCAAAAGAAAATCATTTACAGATCTTTGCTGATGAACTATAATAAATGGATGCGCTACTGAGAGCAATCCATACATGCCCACCATGTTTATTAAGTCATTATTAATTACTAATTACTTTTAACGAACCACAAAATTGTATGTATGGATGTATTTTATTTATACAGTTGGCAAAATATATTGGATGCTAAAAAAAAAAAAAAAAAAAAAGAACTTAATAATTGCTTATGTTTACAAAGAGGTTTATTTTGTTTACGTTTTTGATGCTCTTCTTCATTACACTTGGTATTCACGGTGGATTACTGAACGTCAAAATTTCTTGCCTACTACTATTTTTTACTCAAGAAATAAATCCAAAAATTTCTTGAGCTGTTTCTTGAGAGGTCGATACCAGCCTTTAAGCATGGCGGCGGTGTTGCCGTGTTTGTTAAAAGTAGTATGTCTTGTTCCCCTAAGTGTAAATCAGGAATCTCTGACTTAATAGAGTTTATTTTTGTGGAAGTTAAATCCAGGAGCGATAAAATACTCATTGGCTGTGTGTACAGACCAAGGCAGCATATTGCATATGCCACGTTTACGGACTATATTGAAAATCTGACCCTTGACTACAACAATATTATCATTGCGGGGGACTTTAATAGTGATCTGCTCCGAGAAAGAAAGTTTGCGCTAGCCATGGAAAATCTGGGTCTATTTGCTGCTAATGATTTAATACCCACCCACTTCACTCATACAAATAGCAGTTTGCTGGACATATTTTTTGTTAATGACATCACAAAAATACTTTTATTTGATCAACTGTCCGTTCCTAGTTTTTCCAAGCACGACTTGATCTTTTTGATATTTGACTTTCAATTGACTCATGACACTTGCTTGTTTTCATATCGTGATTTCCTGCACATTGATTACAACCGCCTTGAACAAGCTGTGGATTGTGTTGATTGGGGACATATCCACTACCTAGATTCTAGTGATGACGAAATAGAATTCCTCGAAGCAAACATTAGGTCACTATTTGATACATTTGTGCCAACCGTTCACAAAGCAGTCAGTGATGCTAAACGACCTTGGTTCAATAACCACATTAAAAACCTCATACATAAGCGCAACAATGCATATCGAATCTGGAAGCGATCAAAGTGCCAAGAAGACTATAACAAATTTAAGTCACGCAGACGAAACGTCAATAAAAAAATTAAACAAAGAAAACTGCAATACTACTGAGCATCGGTTCAGTACAGCAGTTGGCTCGAAGAACACTTGGGCGAAGATTCGTGAGATCGGAATTGGTAATAAAAACCAGACCAAATCTGACTTAATCAATGTTAACGCGTTAAATGAAAATTTTGTGAACTTGCCTGTTTCTGCTAGTAATATATGTTATGATGACTATAATTATAGTAAAAATGTTGAAATGTCCAGTTTCTGTTTTAACTGTGTCGATGATTGCGAAGTGGTTCAGTCTATTCTCAGTGTAAGGTCGAATGCTGCAGGACTTGATGGTATTCAAAGCGAAAGTGAGATGTGGTAGAATTTTAGGTAGTATAAATTTTAGGAATTTAGGATGACTACGTCCAATTTTCCAAATTCTTGGAAGAAAGCCAAGATAATCCCAATAATGAAAGCGAATGGTGACTATCGGCCGATTGCGATATTACCATACCTCTCAAAAGTCCTCGAGCGCATAATGCATCGCCAGATAAACTGTTTTCTGTGTGATAATTCATTGTTGAACCCATTACAGTCTGGGTTCAGCTCTAACAGAAGCTGCACCACAGCGCTTTTAAATGTCTCGGACGATATAAGAACCAATATGGACAAAAAATGTGTAACATTCCTAACTTTGCTGGACCACTCCCAGGCTTTCGACTCTGTCGACCACAAACTTTTAGTCTTAAAACTAAAAAATATGTTTAACTTTTCTACCTCGGCGTCAACTCTTGTGAAAACATATCTACGTGATCGTTCCCAGGTGGTGTGTTCTGGTAATAATATATCTAGCTGTTTACCTATATCCAGAGGTGTCCCCCAAGGTTCCATTCTTGGCCCTTTACTGTTTGTGCTGTATATTAATGACCTGTTTAGTGTAATCAAACATAGTAAAGTCCATGTCTATGCAGATGATGTTCAACTGTAAGTCTGTAGTCCCGTTGATAATGTCAATATTTATATAGACAAGTTAAATTCAGACCTGAGATCTATAAGCATGTGGGCTTCCATAAATGGTTTAATTCTAAATCCAGATAAATCCCAGTGCATCGCAATATATAAAAAACTTTTAAAACTTGACGACTACCCGGATATTATGCTAAACAATTCTGTGATAAAATATGTTGACAATGTAAAAAATTTGGGGGTTACATTTAATAGAACACTGACGTGGAATAGTCACATTTATAATACTATAGGCAAGGTGTATGGTATGCTGAGAAACCTATGGACTATTCAGCATTTTACACCAATGAAAATCAGATTACTGCTTGTTAAATCGTACCTGTTACCGACGTTATTGTATGGTTGTGAGTTGTATGCTAGTTGTGATAGTGTGTGTCGTAGTAAACTTAATGTATTATATAATAATATCGCCAGATACGTATATTGTAAAAGACGATATGACCACATTTCCGTGTTCGCGAGGCAAATTGCGTCAGTGACCTTTAATGTCCTGCTAAAGTTTAAATGTTTAGTGTTACTTCAGAAGATCATTACCACACAGGAGCCACAATATCTCGCAGAACGTCTTCAATCCTCGAAATCTTCTAGATCGCTTAACATAGTACCAATGAAATATAGTTGTTTGGCGACTGAACGTCAATACTTTGTTTTCTCTGTCCGCCTCTGGAACACCTTACCGCTAAAAAAAATTCATAGCATAAAGGAGACATTGCCCTTCAGATCTGCACTGCTTAACTTTTTCTTGGAACACTGCTGAATGTAATGCTTTCTTTCCTGTTTCATCTATCTCTCCTCCGTATCCTTCCTAATTCTTATATAGCTATATAATATATCATTGTATTGTTTAGTCCCTAAGGTTTTATGTATGTAATTAAATGGCTTATGTTTAAGTATATAATTTAGTTTTAAGATTTATGTATAGTCAACATTGTCACAAAACCCATGGTTGTATGTTTGACTTTAATAAATAAATAAAGATAAATAAATAAAGTAGTTGCACCTCCAGTTAAACCATAAAACTTGAACCCCTCCATAAAAAACTCAGACCCTCTGGACTAGTACTCTGTTCGGCAAAGTTGGTCTGGGAGACATCCTCTTTCATAATTAATAGCGTTTGTTCGTGTTGAGTAAAATTTTTGTAAATTTGTTGGACTGTGTTATTAACGTCACCGCTATGGTGCAGTGGGTAGAGTGCTCGCCTGCTATACCAGAGGTCTCGGGTTCTAACCCCAATCCGTACAAACACCAAAAAAATTGCTAATTAATTAAAACGCAATTATTGGGTTTGTAGAAATAGCGGTCTCTTCTCGGCAGTGGGCGGCATACCCTTCGAGTGTATTTCTGCCATGAAAAAGCTTTTCACAAAAAATGCATTCGCCATTCGTATTTGCAAAAAAATGTTTCGTTATAATATGATAGTACGTCTTCGATGCCTAAAAAGGTAGGTCAATATGGGCCGGATTTCCATTGGTCGAGCGCGCACCGATACAAATATCTTTTTAAGGGTGGTGGGAGGATCATAAAACTGAAAACCTCACCCTCCGGGGGCCTATGGTTCCGAAGATAATTGCCGTTAAAGTTCCGAGGCTCAGATTGGATATAATGAACCAATTTCACTTCAATTTACAAACTAGTGGGAATTTCACCTAAATTTAACACTTTAAACTATTATTAAATTGTAATATTTAAGTTCTCCAGAAAGAGATTTTTGCCGACTGAGGGTTATTTTATTAAAGCGCGGCCGAAGGCCTCCAACGTAAATATATGTTCTGCACACATATATACATATGTTCGTGTGTTTGTACGTCAAAAATTTAAGAAAAAAAGTCGAAAAGTCGACTTAAATCGATTATCATAGCCGACTAATCGAGTTCGATAGTCGAAATGATAAAAGTCGAGTCGAAAGTCTAAAATCGACTTTTTGCCGAGACGACCCAGCCCTAATGTATACGTAAAAATACATGCTGCAAGCACTGCCGGAGTCAGGTACCGTTACAGCATGTTATACTTGTGCAATCACTATTTGAAAATTCTATATACGTAAAATTTACGTACATTATGGTTCTAGGGTTAATATAGAAATGTACGTTTAACAAAAAAAGTTTAATTCTGTTCCAGCCAGAAGAGTATCAATTACTTACAGTGGTTCATAGAATTATTTTGTCTATTCTAATTGTTTCGCAAATTTTGCAATTTGATTTTATAATTGAAGCTTTATACTTTGTAAGAAAAATGTATTACGGAACAAAAATGTGTTTTTTATTTATTAAAAAGTTAAAAAAACGGATCAAAGTCATAATTTATTGCCAACAAAAGTACCTCGCTTTCTAAAAAATTTGGTTAATATATACATCTATTTACCAAATGTGAAATATATTTTTGTTTTGTTATGCATTTTGTATATAGTATAAAGCTTCAGCTGTAACACCATTGGGCAATGGTTATGGATTATAATATCGAATATCGGAATAAGAATATCGATGTATCGAATAAGTTCAAAAACATCGATGTATCGATATTATATTGATATCGCTTCGTGCACTACATTAGACTGTGTTCAATTTGTCTGAAGAAAAAAAGTTCTTAAAAATACTGTACCGTCCCCGCAATCAGTATACCTAATATAGTTAAAGATATCACATATGTACATATGTATAACTTTCGGTTCTGATTGATGACGGTTTAGTGGTGTTCCACGAGGGTCAAAGTAGAGATTACTATATGCGACACTAAAAATTTATTATGATTATGTAAACCGAACGAACCACTGAATCGCCGAAAGTCACCGGAACGACCCGTCGTTTCGAAGTTAGGTGTTGCCAACTATGTATATTAGGGTGTCTGTTATTTACCAAATTGGCTATTTCCACTTGGGCATCGTCAATATCGTTTCTTATTGACCCAAAAACAATTTTGAAATCAAAGAAAAATTATTAGGATGCCGTTTAATCCTGCCTACATAGTGATACTTTTCCCATTTAATTATAATGGGATTTTTGCACTTTTTAGCAAATAATTTTTATTTCATTATACCCTTTAACTTACCAACAATACTCAATTCTGCTTCTATTATGATCCCTTTAAATAGATAATATTCATATTGGCGCAAAAAATTTATTACATAACTTTTGGAAAGGTCAAAATTTCTTTTTATTGATATTTTTCTAATCTACGTACTAATTAATTTTTATTCTTTACGAGTATTTCATTCAAAGAGTCTTATTTTTTGCCTAAAAAAATAATTTTAATTCATAAATTATCTGAATGTCACACAGTGATTCTATGAAGGAAGTACATTTCAAATTGTAGTGCAATTTTGGTGCAACTTTTTGGTTTGCATATAATTGCCTTTACCAACACTGAAAGTGTCGATGCATCACTGTGTGCAATTTGGCACTACAGATATCTGCCAATATCACGAACACCGAACGAAACACCGAAACGCCGAAAGCCACGGTGCCGAACTCGTCGAAAATCGCATCAGCTACCCCGTCGGTTCGAAGTTAAGTGTTGCCAACTATATGAACTATGTTCGAATTAGCGTTACCAAGTGCTGATGCGAAATTGAGCGGGTTTTTCTCAGGTTTCTTATCTTAAACCAAATACATTTTTACTTTATTTTACGAAAAACAATTTATGGATTCTATTACGATAGCAGCTTTATTCGTAGAGGAAGAGGAGCAAAGGATTTCCCTGAACGAAAGAAAGTTTTTGAGAGATCATAGCAATCCTTTTACTTTAAGCAAACAAGCGTAAATTTAATTAGAGGCTGAAAATAAAAAAAATAGTCTTAATTTTGCGTGAAAGAAATCTTTACCTTATCCTTTTTTCTGTTTTTCATAGATTTATTTTGAACTACATAAAAGCAAATTGTATACAAAAACAGGGGGAAATTTTAATAACAATTTACCCGGCACCGGAATTTTTCGTTTCCTTTTTTTGGCGATAGATCACTAAAATGCAAACGAAATCTTGCGGAAAATTATAATTCATTAATAACACAGTATTTTTGCGTAGAGCACCCTTATGCATTGCGAAGGCCGCCGCTCTTTGAAAAGTAACCCTCAGCCGACAGAACTCCCTTTCTGGAGTTAGATCTGGAGAAATTTACAGTAATTTAGCGTAGTCGGTCACCTCTCGGCAGTGGACGGCATAACCTCCGAGAGTATATCTGCCATGAAAAAGCTTCTCACAAAAAATGCATTCGCCGTTCGGAGCCGGCATAAAACTGTAGGTCCACCCAATTAGTAGGAAAAATAAAAAGGAGCACACCTCGAAACTCGTCAGAGTTATAATAGCGCCATTGTATTATTATTATTAGCGTAGTCGGGAGTGTTATAACTAGTAAAGTTATCATTCACAGAACTTTTCGTGAAGGATTAATTGAAACATTCTTAGTGGTTTGAAAATAAATACATCGGGCGCATTATACTCAAGCCGACCTTCCACCACCTGCAATATTTATTTGAACGCGTCTTTATTGAGACGAAAGTTTTTACTGAAATCGTAAATTTTTGGTAATACACATTCATAATTCGTTAGTTGCTTTTTTATAGCAGTCAAACAATAATTATCAACTTCAGAAAATGCATTATTATTCTTGGGTGAAAATATATTTGAATTTCCAAAACCTAATGCAATGGGCCCACGCCATGTTTGTGGCTTCTCGCGACCGGTTGATTAATGTATTTACATATATTCCCACTCATTAACACTTATTACAACTTCATACATGCATTTAAATAATTTAATATAATAATAATAATACAATGGCGCTATTATAACTCTGACGAGTTTTATGGCCGAGCTTCTCTCCCAATTCGAGGTGTGCTCCTTTTTTTGTTTTTCCTACTAATTGGGTGGACCTACAGTTTTATGCCGGCTCCGAACGGCGAATGCATTTTTTGTGAGAAGCTTTTTCATGGCAGAAATGCTCTCGGAGGGTATGCCGCCCACTGCCGAGAGGTGACCGCTGCTCTTAAAAAACCCAATAATTAGATTTTTACTAATTAAAAATTGTTTTGGTGTTTTGCTCGGACCGTGATTTGAACCCGTGACCTCTGGCATAGCAGGCGAGCACTCTACCCATTGCACCACAGCGGCCACATACATAATTACATAATTTACTTAAACTTTTATTGTAATTTTTGATATTTTATTAATATCGCCGCAACCAAATACTTGCGGCAAATTTCGGCACGCCGTCGGTTGTCATAATGCCGATTTGCTGAAAGCGTCATGTCGGTAACGCCGACGGTGTTCGTAATAGTGGCAATCATCTGTCATTTAGACAGTGATGCCAAATTGTACGCAGGAATGCAGCAACGGGACTTTTCAGTTCGGTATCCAAAAAGCCAAAATTTTTAATTGTTAAGTTGAAGTGACTAGTGCAATGAATTGAAAGTGGTAAAATCTTCTGAGAAAACAAATCAAATCAAAATCAAAAACTAAAAATCAAAAGTCAAAAACCAAACACCAAAACAAACAAAAACAACAAAATGTAGCAGTGACAATGATAACAAAAAATTATGAACGATAGTCGCATTTTAATCCATAGAAAACCAGGGGAGAAAGGAATAAGGGAAATAGAATAAAAATCCGATTTCGAAACTGTTTACACATCAATGTTCATGAGTACTCGTTACTCACGCTTTCTTTTTTTTAGCTTCTTTACTGCTTACTTAAAATTTTTAGAGTATTAAGTAACGCTTTACTTATTACTTAACAAATTTTACAGTAATAGGTATCGCTTTACTTACTACTTAACTAAAATTTAGAGCAAAATCAGGGATGCCAATTTTGGGCTTTTCCTCCCAAAACTGGTAGGTTTTATTCCTTTTGGTAGGTTGGTAGGGCGATTTGACGATTTGGTAGTTTTTTGCCTTCGTTCAACTAACATCACTGATTTGGTCACTTTGCCACAACACTGTTGAGAAAACGTGTCTCTGCTAAATAGAAACGTTTTCTTCGAGCTTCAAGTACACTTGCGCCCACAGACACAACTGGAGGAGATTGAAAACAGAAAGGCATCTGACATTTTACGCTATATGAGGCAAACAAGGTTGTTCGTCTACATGGTGTGTAATAAAGAGCTCCATGTGGTATCACAACAGGCAGCGTTGCCACTTTGTTTATTTTTAACCAAAATTCGTAATTTTTTTTCTCTAAAACCGATTTTGATAATTTGGTTTCCGGTTTGGTAATTTTTCCATACCTTGGGCTAATACACCATTATATGAGAGGTACCAATCCACCTTGTCCGATATCGACAATTTAACACATTTAGTATATAATTATATCCTATATTTCAATGCTCTAACACAAATAGTTCAAGACATATAAAACGCGAAAATCTCAGTTTTCAAGGTAAGAATCATCCCCTCTTCACTGGCATCTCCATCATCGTATCGGCATGAAAAAAGGTTCTGCACATCTATGGAAGGGTTCTTTTCATATGATATATATGTATTTTTTATACCCAATTATTGGGTTTTTAAAAAATAGCGGTCACCTCTCGGCAGTGGAAGGCGTACCCTCCGAGTGTATTTTTGCCATGAAAAAGCTTCTAACAAAAAATGCATTCGCCGTTCGGAGCCGGCATAAAACTGTAGGTCCACCCAATTTGTAGGAAAAACAAAAGTAAAGGAGCACACCTTTGGAGAGAAGCTCGGCCATAAAACTCGCCAGAGTTATAAACGCGCCAGTGTGTTATTATTATTAGTTAGTTAAAGAGCTTGATATATAATATGCGATATTTGTGTACTAAAATGAAAACTTATAGTCAGAGATCTGATTTTTATTATTTATGAAGAAAATGGTAATTTTTAGGTAATTTTTTTTTTAATTTTTGCTTTGACAGTTTCGTTCAGCATGTGCTTTTCAAAGGGACATGTTCACAATTGAGGTGAAGCGAGAAAAGCAAAGTATAAAGTTAGCCATGTCTCAAATGCCGAGTTTCCGTGGCAGTGATCCAGATCGGGATAAGAAGTTTGCAAGCAAATGCAACAACAATTTGGTGATCCTGGTATTTATATGGATCAAAAAAATCTATTACAATATATATGGATCCGAAATTGATACAGATAAACACCAGGATCACAAAATTCTTGTTGCATTTGCATGCAAACTTCTTATCCCGATCTGGATCACTGCCACGGGAACTCGGCAAAAATGTATAAGTAATTATGCTTTTACATATATAAATCGACGCTTCCAAACAAAACTGTACTAAGTCTGAAAACTATGTTTTGCAGGAGAAGCTCTCAAAGTTTAAACTCGATATGAAACTTCGGTTGTATGCTAAGTATATTTTCACTTGTAACTTCTGTTTGGATTGAACGATCAACACCAAAACTCGACAATATCAAAATCAGGGTACGCTTTATATAAAACTGTAAGAAATAATAAAAATTTGCTACGTGGTTTTTCATGGCAAGCTCTCAAAGTTTTTATTCTGTAAAAATCTCGAGTTGTATTATATGTACACTTTTGCTTATAACTTTTGATTGGATTGTCCGATTGATACCAAAATTAGACAGCATCTAAATTAAGACACGCTCTACTTGAAAACGCAAAAAACGGGAAAATGTACTAAGTCGACTTAGTACAGTATTGTTTGGAAGCGTCGAAATATGCGCAAACAAGTGACATTCACCCACGATGTTGCCAGTGATGTCATTTTCACTTCGATCGAAGTATTTCACTTCACTTTTATGCCCGTCACTTCGACACTTCCTCTTTCCCCAAATCACTTCGATTTTGACCAATCAGAATCAGAAAATAGCTATCTTAGAGTGCAAATTGAGTAACTCCTTTTTTTTTAACTTTGTAGGAGAGACAAAAAACAAAAAATAAAAAAATTTCGAAACGAAAAAAGAATTTTCTGTTCATGTAAATGTTTTGGACTTACACAATTTTCTTCGCTTTTTGGACTTACACAATTTGCGTATCACTGAATAAAAACGAGTAGAAATATGTTAAGCATCACAGACTTGTTTAGTGTGATGCGCAATTGATTTTTTTAGCGTTCTACATAAAAATACACTTTTTCATGAAAGTGGACTTACACAGTTTGCACTCTAAGCTAGCGAAATTCTAATAAAAGTTGCATGTGCAATTATGCAAGAGCTGAATGTTTATAGAATAATAAGATATGGCATCCCTCATTGAGATGAATAATCGATTTTTTAAAAGCTCCTCTTATTTCTAGGGTTTTATCGCTTTTTTAAGAGTTTGACACAGGGCCTCGGAGCGGAGTTCGAAGCAAAAAAAATTGGCAAATAATAGCTCGTGCACAATTCATTTAATCAAAGTGAAATTCCAGATGCTTGCTGAAATTAACACTTTGACAATTTCCACTTACTTTTTTGCTTTGATTCATAACACTGATTTTGTGCAAAATATTCTGGGAATCGACTTTTTTCTGCTTATTTCAAATGATATTTTTTACTCTTTATTGTTCATTTTACGTAGTTGCGCGAAATCGCTAATATAAATGAAGATAAATAAAGAATACACACACACATATGAATTAATGTATATCATTTTATTTCTTTTGAATTTTCAAAATAGAAATAATGAATATGAAATATTTTTTTTTTTTTTAAGAAAAAAATAACCCTTAACAGCCAAAAATAGCATTCAAATAACTATTTGCTAATTTTTACCATTTTTCCGTTTCTTGATTTCCTGTTCGTTTTTCATTTTTTCTAAATGTTGTGCTAAACAAGTTTTGAAAGTTTATTTTCTTCTGCACATTTTTTTTTTAAAAAAACATTAACTTTGTCATCCTCAAGCTATCCGAAAAGGTATACCAATCGAAAAAATTCGAACTGTGGTGGATATTAGATTCTGCCAAAACATGAAATATATAAAATCGCCGTTTTCTCAAAAAGTTACCATTGGGCGATTTTGGGTTTGACAGATACTTGTTAGTGAAGCATTGAACTTTGATATTCTGCAATGGTCTGCCCTTCGTATTAAAATTTGTTCTACCCTACCGTGTGGTATTTTAAGTAAAAGTTTATTTTTTTACATTGAATGAATTATAACCAGTACCTGTTATACTTAAATAAAATATAATTTTTCAAGTACATACTTAAGTATACAAAAGAATACTTAGTACATTCTCGTTATCCAATGTCCTCACTCTGTAGTTCGATTCGAAAGAAAATTCCATATTCCATATAAACTATATTCTACAGTTTACAAATGTGCTTTCGAATTTAATTTCACTTTAGAATAGAACTACAGAGGGCGGACCCAGGAATAAAAAAGATCTCGTATTTATATACATGAAACAATATAAACAATTGAATATGCTGCATTCATATATACATATGTACATAAGGTACGACCGCCGCACTTCACTTCGATTTACTTTGAATCACTTCGATTTTTCAGCCGCTTCACTTCACTTTAAAATTTGGCGGTGACAACACTCGATGTTGCTACGCCAGTTGCTGAGCGACGACTTAAGCTCAAATTAGTTATGCAGTAACAGTATCGTTATAAAACAGCTGATCAACCAACCTTATGGGAAACAATGTATTTGATTAGTGATTCGCTAGTCGGTAACGCTATCGGTAACAACCAAATGAATTTTGGTTTTCAGCCGTAACGCTAACCAGCTGATCGATTGTTTGTTTCAGTTGTTCACTGTCATGACCCAATAATAATATGGTCGTAGCAATCAAAAGAGAATACGTCATTAGCGTTAATACAAAATATGATAATTTCGCAACCTAAAAAACTAAAAGAAGAAGAGCATTTGCATCTATCTATTTACATCTATTGCATGGCCACTTTTTATGGGCTATGATCACTGTTCAGCTGTTTACTGTTACTGCACCAATAATCGACCAAATTAATACCGATACTGTTACTATTATGGAAATAAAGCTACTGCATAACTAATTGAACCCTAAGGGTGCCGACAGTCATCAACGAGTCGACCGAACGAATCGAGTACCCGTAAACATAACGAGTTGAACGAATTTCATGCCCGCATGACAACACAAACATCAGCTGTTTTCTATTTTGAACAGCCGTGTGAGTGTTGCCGTATTTGAAATAATGGGAAGACACAAAAATTTCGCATGAAATACCCAAACTTAGTGCCGATATTTATTCTCGATTTAAATTTTTAAATATTTAGTTTTCTTTCAGAAAAAAAGACGTAGGCGAAAATTTTTAATAAAAATATGCGCGATTTTGTATTCAAAGTTTTGGTAATTATCTAGTTTGGGTGACATGGTGAAAATTGGTAAATTTTCAAGAACTGGGGTGTCAATCGACGCGTTTTAAGCACATGAACACGAATTCGAAGCGGAACTTAATTTTTTAACGCAATAAAAAATTGTTAACAAAAGACTGCGGGGTAAAAACAGTTTTTTGAGTGGTGTGGTCCTGTCCCTCCTCAGGAGTCAGAGTTGCATTTCTGATGCATTTTGTAATTTTCTTGTTGAACAGTGAAAAATAAGTAAAAGAAAATACACTTTTTTGGCAATAAATAAAGGAATAACCATAAGCATTTTTTATTTCGTGCTTACACATACAATTTTCTAAAAGCTGCCTTCGTCGCAATTTTGTTTGCCTGTGTGGATTTTATGACGGAAAATATCAGTTGTTCACTACCCGCTGGCCCGCTATCCGTTGATCCGTTCAAAAATGGTAAAAGGGATAATTTTGAAATAAGAATTACTTTTATTTATCGTAAATTACTCTTTTATTTTCATTGCCTAATTTCTCATTTATTTGAAAAATACGCAATCCATTTCCTATGTAGCAGGGATATAAAATAACTATTATTTCATTCAAACATGTACATTTTTCAAATATAACATCATTTATGCAACTTTTTTATTTCATCCTGTGCAAAAAGTTATGCTCCGAAAAACATAAAAGTTATAACTGGATAATATCGTTAAAAATGGTTACATGTGAATTAATAACATATACAGAAATGATAATTATTTTCAATAAATGAGCTAAACGATTATCTAATAACTCATATTTCGCTTAAGTAAACTTAAGCGGTTTTTCCTATGAACAAAGATATATTCTATTACATTTTACACTCGCATTGATTTCGTTTAATAATACAATGAAAAATACCGTTCAAATGTTTTAGTGGCTAAAAAAGTTCGTTCGGCAACACCGCGTTGAGCAAAAGCAATCAGCTGACACGTTGTTATGGGAAAAATCCAAACTCGTTTGATTTCTTCGATACGGGCGGCTATGGGCGTTTATGTCAGCGTCGGTGAGATTTCGTTTACATGATAGATCGTGTCAGCTGACACGGGTATGTGCGGGCGTTGATGACTGTTGGAACCATAAATCGTTTACAAAAGAAAGAGCATAACGTGTCTGTGTGAGCGCGATCAATTGATCTATGAAACGCCTATCACTGCAATAGAGCGTTCGCAGTATTTGGCAGTGACTTCTTTATATATTAGGTCTGTTTCCTTTTACCTTGAAATCAAATCTCTAACTATAAGTTTTCATTTTAGTACACAAATATCGGATATTATATATCAAACTCTTTAACTAACTTATAATAATAATACACTGGCGCGTTTATAACTCTGGCGAGTTTTATGGCCGAGCTTCTCTCCCAATTCGAGGTGTGCTCCTTAACTTTTCTTTTTCCTACAAAGTGGGTGGACCGGAAGCACCAACCGGAAAATCTGAGGTTCGAATCTCGGTCGGCGCCCTGGAGAAAAGTAGTCTAAGGAGTAGTCTCCGAAATATATTTAGGCATAACATCTCCCAAAAAAAATTAAATGTTTAACAAATTTTTCTTATATGGTTGTAAAAAAGCCCAAAATTGAAGTACCACTTAATTAATAAAATTATATATATTTTTTTATCTGTAGGATGTCAACCTTTTCTATTTGATTATCCTTTATACATATATGTTCCAAGTAGTTCTGTTTGTTATCTATATATTAATACACAAACATATTTTTTTGTTGTACCAAAATGAAGGTCTTAATGTCGTCGTGTCGGAATAAAATACATATATGGGTCATTATTTTACAAATCGTACGGATTTGTTGAAAAAAAAAATTTCACATTTTTAAAAGACACCAAATTTATTTCTTGGAATCCTTTCGCAATTTAAGTAAACAGCTATATCAGGATTTTGGCAAATTTTTTTTCTTTTCAGAGATCTGCATGTGTAAAAATTCGATGGTTAAGCAAACATGCCCACATTCAAAATTCCATATCTTTGGTTC
The DNA here is from genome assembly GCA_960531455.1 of Urophora cardui. NCBI lineage: Eukaryota > Metazoa > Arthropoda > Insecta > Diptera > Tephritidae > Urophora > Urophora cardui. The sequence goes on from OY482673.1 coordinate 75,944,021, forward strand.
GGCTCGTCGTATCTTGTTCATTTTTTTTTTTATTTTGAAGGTAATAATATTTACTTTATAACTGCGTTAAAGAAATATTTAATTTTACAAAATCAAAATAATGAATTCAAACTAAATTTTTTAAAGCATTATTACATACTGATCGGGTCAACGAATATTTTCGAAAAAATATACATAATATGCGCTGAACTTTCATCTAAAAAAACGCATTTTATTTCAAGGTGGAGATTTTATGGTTCAAAAGATATTAACTCATTTCTGACATGACCTCGAGCAACTTGCCTACGTTCCACTAAGGGTGTACCGCCAGCGTGTGCCTGTGCGCATGCATGGTGATGTTAACCACCGCATACATACCTATGTATGTATGTGCATGTAATTCAACCTGCTTATCACTTAATAGGTAGCTAGTAGTTATATTTTACCAAATCATTATTGTAGCACAACCCTGCAAAAAATGCGATCACTCCGGGATACATCCGGGACAACTCGCAAGGGAGCATGCGATTACTACCCATTTGTATCTCTTTATATGGGTTGAAGTGTTCTCTTTTGTTTGAGCATGTCCTATGAAGAGACTAATTGTACCCAGTTTGTACCCGAACGGGTAGCAAAAGCGCACAATTGTACCCGTTTTGTACCCGAACAGGTAGCAAATGCGACACATCCATTTGTGCGACTAATTGTACCCGTTTGATACCCTTTCGGGTACAATTCGTCTACAATTAGTATACATATGTACCCGTTCGGGTACAATTGGGAACAATTGTAGACTAATTGTACCCGAAAGAGAGCGCTCCCGGACAAATCTTTTTAGAGACTCGTCGCACACTTTTTTACAGGGAATAGACATATATATACATCCATATACTAGCATCTTTGATCACACTACAGCCTCACAAAATGTACAAGAACGTCGCGCACACCCCTGCACATATTGCTTGCTGCATTATCTATTTTACTAGACCGTCTATTGTGCTACAATAATGATTTGGTAAAATATAACTACTAGCTACCTATTAAGTGATAAGCAGGTTGAATTACATGTACATACATACCAGCGTTGCGTGATTCGAATCAATTTTGGTTTTAAATCAACTTTCAAATAAAGAATCAACTTGATTCGTGATTCAAACTATTTTCAAATAAAAGATAATTTTTATTTGTGATTCATTTCTCAAAAGAATCAAAAATACCCTTTGATTCGTGATTCAAACCATTTTCAAATCAAAGATAATTTTTATTTGTGATTCGTTTCAAAAAAGAATCAAAAATACCCTTTGATTCGTGATTGAAACCATTTTCAAATCAAAGATAAATTGGATTTGTGATTCATTTCTCAAAAGAATCAAAAATCTTTTTTGATTCTTGATTCAAAAAATATCTTTGATTCGAATCAAAAATTTATTACGAATCTTGATTCAAAATATATTTTTGATTCGAATCAAAAATTTTATTCGAATCAAAAATTTTATTCGAATCAAAAATTTATTTAGAATCAAAAATACTGTAGCATATCAGAATTATTCAAGTACCTTCTCGGTAACTTAAAACACAAAAATGTATAAAATGCACCAAAAGTGCAACAACAGCCAAATTGTATGCTGACGCCAAATATGTATATGTGTATGTATGTATGTATGTACATATATACATATTTCTAACTGTCGTATTTACGTTTGTGCTACGCCGTACGTACATACATACATATGTATGTATGTGCATAGGCCCTGTAAAAATCATAGGATTATATGATCCATTTTGCGGTAGGTAGGAGTACTTTCAAAGTGATCATAAACATAGACCCAAGCGAGCGACTTGTTTATCTGCATCGGCTCGTAGTTAGCCGAACATTGCTACGAAAACGAAATGTATGTACATATATAGCGATAACGACGAAGCAAGTGCATACATTTGTATGTATGTATGTATGTACATATGCATGCTCGTTTGAACGTGCACGATTCAGTAATAAAGGGTAGGGATGCAAATTTTGAGGACCAACATCGATACATCGATGTTCGATGTATCGAAAAAATTACGCGACACAAAAAATGCTGGTGATTGCGCTAGAAAAATTTTATTATTTTATTTTAACTAAAGAAAAGCTTACTTATGAATGTATGTAAATTGAATTGGCAGTCTTTCAAAACTGTTCAGAGATTATTAAATTTCATTAATTTTAGTACCTACTCCGTAAATTAATCCCATGTGGGTAATCCTTGGATTATTCGGGTGTAATGCGGAAATGGGAGTATGTGATCCCTGCCTGGGACATCGCAATGTTAAATGGACCATATTTTTTATATGAAATGTGGCAGGTTGAGGAGTACTCGGTTGGTCCATAGCGAGTACTCTATACACGCGTGCATGGAGTACTCGGCTTTTTTGCAGGGGGCACTTGGGTGCATATGCATACATACATATGTATGTACCCTGCAGGGAACTCAATAACTAGTGAGAAAAATTTCTAGTTCCGAACTAGCGAAAAGGTGTCAAAATTGAACTAGATCAATTGTAGTAAGACCCTCACCAGTTCAGAATGAGTGAATTGAGTGACCATTATAAGACACACTTTGATTTGTATGCAATTTCGAAGTGACAAAAATTTCATGTATTTTTTTCGTTCGTCCATTTGCCGTCGGCTTTGTACATTTCTGCAATTCTCAGATGTGTAGTGAAACATCTATTATATAAAAATAAGTCGCATTTTCCTCCCTGATGATTTAACTCCAGAACGGCTGGACTGAATTAAATGAAATTTTGCACGTAGTTTTCGATTGAGCGCGACATGGTTTATGGCCAAAAAAAGTATAAGAATCCGGGAAGGTTTTGGAGATATTCCACAAAATGTGGACCAGGGTAACCATATAACGGGTTCGTACGATATGGCTATCAAATGAAAGGTGTTGACGAGTGCGTGAACATGGTGTAGTTATTGGTCCCATATAAGACCCCTTATTCGAGGTATTTCCTGAAATATGAACCAGGTGTGACCCCAAACGGGGTTTCTACAAAATGGGTATCAAATAAAATGTGTTGGTGAGTATTTAAAAAAGAGGTGATTTTCAAGACCCTATGCGACCCGTTTTCCGAGATATCGACCAAAATGTGGACGAGGAGTAACCCTAGAAAGTCTGGAGGGATAGAATAGGCATAGGGATAGGGCTAGAGATATGGATAGGGATAGGGATATAGATAGGGATAGGAATAGGAATAGGGATAGGGATATGGATAGGGAAAGGGATATAGATAGGGATAGGGATAGGAATAGAAATAGAAATAGAAATAGAAATAGAAATAGAAATAGAAATAGAAATAGAAATAGAAATAGAAATAGAAATAGAAATAGAAATAGGAATAGGAATAGGATAGGAACAGGAATAGGAATAGGAATAGGAATAGGGATAGGGATAGGTATAAGGATAGGGATAGGTATAAGGATAAGGATAGGGATAGGGATAGGTATAAGGATAAGGATAGGGATAGGTATAAGGATAAGGATAAGGATAGGGATAGGAATAGGGATATGGATAGGGATAGGGATATAGATAGGGATAGGAATAGAAATAGAAATAGAAATAGGAATAGGAACAGGAATAGGAATAGGAATAGGGATAGGGATAGGTATAAGGATAAGGATAGGGATAGGGATACGGCAACAGGGTAATCTAGGACTTTTCCTTTAGGCTTTATAGGAATAAATTTTAGGCAGAACAACGTCTGGCGGGTCAGCTAGTTTTATATAAAGAGTTTTCTATTTGCTTCTAGTATGAAATTAAATGATCCCGTTATTAAGCTTTTCCGATCCCTCAGGCTTATTTTTAATTTTTTTTTATTTTATTACTTATTAAATATTATTGTAAATTTTTATTAAATAAATAAATAAAAAAATATTAGTTAAAAAAAAATTAAAAATAAAATTATCATCCACCTTGACCCCGACAGGATTCGAACCCGCGCCCCTCAGATTGAAAGGCACATGCGTTAGCCAGTCGGCCATCGCGCCACTTGCATGAAGTGTGTCAAAGGCTGCACTTAAGCGACAGATGTAAAACTGTAGAATTTGTAGGTACTTCTAGCTAGTTCAGAACTATCGAAATGGTGCCAATAAACGAACTAGTGTAAACTGTAGAATTTAGTACTAGTTCGGAACTATCGAAAATGTAGTGCAGAGGGTGACAATTGACACCGCCTAGGACATCATTTCACGACTTTTGCTAATCCGACTTCAGTTTTTCAAACACTGCTTAAAAATTAAGCTAAACCCATTTTTAGATATTGTCGTATTCTTCATCATCTGCATTTTCTCCATTTATTCCAATACAATCCGTTTCATGCGTTAAGCATTCATATAAACAACTAACCAAATATGCAAAACGAATTTAATCAAAGTCAATGACGTAGCCGCAATCAGACTTTCAGATAATACAGCAAAAAAAAAAAAAATTACATAAATGGCTAATGGCTATGATTCACACATAGGCTTGCCCAGTCAGTTTATGCTAGGACCGCCACTGGTAAATACATACATACACATGTACAAATGTAATTTTGCAAGTATAATTTAAGTATTTTTCGATACTTAGCTTTCAAGTTTTTATATTTCTCCACACAGGAGGCACAGCCACTATATGTTTTTGAAAAAGACAACTTTTTAAAGTCTTTCAACTATCTAAAAAATCAAACTATATAGCGCCTGAAAAGTCACAGTGTAAAAAACCGCATTATATTTCCAGAATAAGAACTCCATATCTATAAACACCAAATGTTAAGGGGAGTTAAAAAACTGTGTTCATTGCAAGCGATTTTATGGCATTCAGGTTTAACGGTAATTTTCCAGTTAAAGTAGACTATTTTGGAATATAATTCGAAAAAGTCGCTAGAGATGTTTCTGTAAGCCTGTTTATGGAAAAATGCGATAGTTTTCAAATTATAATTTTTTCGCTTACTGGTAATGCAGAAAAAATCGAAAAGGTTTGGAGTACTGCCGTTATTTTTTTACAAAGGCTTTGCCTTGATTTCAATTTTTCTAAATAGCAGTTTTGTAAAGCAATTTACTCTCTTTCTGGGTTATTTTGCCAGTTTTTCTTAAATTTGCATACTTAAAAAAATATTAAAAATTAAGATTCATATGAAAATATTAAATTTATTAATATTGAAATTTTTGAAAACAGGACGTAAGTATTAAATAAAATAACATATATCCACATGTCCAATTACTTATACCAGTGAAAGACCTTATTACTTGTAACAGATTATATTTCCAATTTTAGCAGTGATTTTATAATACACTAGCTGTACCCGGCCAAGCTTTGCTTTGGCCCACTTCCTATGTATTATAGGTACTTGAAGCGAAAAACGGCACACTTTAAAATGGCGGGGTGTAATAAGGCCTTTTGAAATAAGGCCTTTAAGGCGGTAGCCACGGTTGGGGCACACGTCCGGACGGATGGCGTAGCCCAGGGTTATTTTTTATAAGCGCGGCCGAAGGCCGCCAACGCAGAAAAGTGTTCTGCGCAAAAGCCCTGTGGACTGGGTCATAGATATTACTCAGGAAAGAGAAGATAAAGAAAAAACTTTTGCGGAGAACAGCGTTTACGTTGGGGGCCTTTACAAAAAATTCTCTTTCCGGAGTAATATCTATGGCCCGGTCCACAGTGCTTTTGCGCAGAACACTTTTCTGCGTTGGTGGCCTTCGGCCGCGCTTATAAAAAATAACCCTGGGCTACGCCATCCGTCCGGACGTGTGCCCCAACCGTGGCTACCGCCACGGTGATGTCCCTCTGCGTAGTACACCCTTCAGCGTAGGCCACAAAGCATTCAAATATACATCGTCACAAGTACGACGGATCCGTCGCCGCAACGTACCAAAATCAGTCACATACGTCGACGTAGACGGATAAGTTATCGCGTAAATAAATAAAGGCGTTATTGCACATTTCAAAAAAGGCCTAATTGCGCTTTAAATGTGAAATAAGACCTTTTTTTGAAAATGACAAAATAAAGGCTTTATTTCACTTTTGTTGCGAAATTAGGCTTTAAAGGCCTTATTTCGCTATCGATTGAGAAATAAGCCTTTATTAAGAATAAGGCCTTATTTCACTTCAAATGTGAAATAAGGTTCTAAAGGTCTTATTTCACTTTGTGGCCTACGCTGAAGGGTGTACTACGCAGAAGGACATCACCGTGGCGGTAGCCACGGTTGGGGCACACGTCCGGACGGATGGCGTAGCCCAGGGTTATTTTTTATAAGCGCGGCCGAAGGCCGCCAACGCAGAAAAGTGTTCTGCGCAAAAGCCCTGTGGACTGGGTCATAGATATTACTCAGGAAAGAGAAGATAAAGAAAAAACTTTTGCGGAGAACAGCGTTTACGTTGGGGGCCTTCGGCCGCGCTTACAAAAAATTCTCTTTCCGGAGTAATATCTATGGCCCGGTCCACAGTGCTTTTGCGCAGAACACTTTTCTGCGTTGGTGGCCTTCGGCCGCGCTTATAAAAAATAACCCTGGGCTACGCCATCCGTCCGGACGTGTGCCCCAACCGTGGCTACCGCCACGGTGATGTCCCTCTGCGTAGTACACCCTTCAGCGTAGGCCACAAAGCATTCAAATATACATCGTCACAAGTACGACGGATCCGTCGCCGCAACGTACCAAAGTCAGTCACATACGTCGACGTAGACGGATAAGTTATCGCGTAAATAAATAAAGGCGTTATTGCACATTTCAAAAAAGGCCTAATTGCGCTTTAAATGTGAAATAAGACCTTTTTTTTGAAAATGACAAAATAAAGGCTTTATTTCACTTTTGTTGCGAAATTAGGCCTTAAAGGCCTTATTTCGCTATCGATTGAGAAATAAGCCTTTATTAAGAATAAGGCCTTATTTCACTTCAAATGTGAAATAAGGTTCTAAAGGTCTTATTTCACTTTGTGGCCTACGCTGAAGGGTGTACTACGCAGAAGGACATCACCGTGGCGGTAGCCACGGTTGGGGCACACGTCCGGACGGATGGCGTAGCCCAGGGTTATTTTTTATAAGCGCGGCCGAAGGCCGCCAACGCAGAAAAGTGTTCTGCGCAAAAGCCCTGTGGACTGGGTCATAGATATTACTCAGGAAAGAGAAGATAAAGAAAAAACTTTTGCGGAGAACAGCGTTTACGTTGGGGGCCTTCGGCCGCGCTTACAAAAAATTCTCTTTCCGGAGTAATATCTATGGCCCGGTCCACAGTGCTTTTGCGCAGAACACTTTTCTGCGTTGGTGGCCTTCGGCCGCGCTTATAAAAAATAACCCTGGGCTACGCCATCCGTCCGGACGTGTGCCCCAACCGTGGCTACCGCCACGGTGATGTCCCTCTGCGTAGTACACCCTTCAGCGTAGGCCACAAAGCATTCAAATATACATCGTCACAAGTACGACGGATCCGTCGCCGCAACGTACCAAAGTCAGTCACATACGTCGACGTAGACGGATAAGTTATCGCGTAAATAAATAAAGGCGTTATTGCACATTTCAAAAAAGGCCTAATTGCGCTTTAAATGTGAAATAAGACCTTTTTTTTGAAAATGACAAAATAAAGGCTTTATTTCACTTTGGTTGCGAAATTAGGCCTTAAAGGCCTTATTTCGCTATCGATTGAGAAATAAAGCCTTTATTAAGAATAAGGCCTTATTTCACTTCAAATGTGAAATAAGGTTCTAAAGGTCTTATTTCACTTTGTGGCCTACGCTGAAGGGTGTACTACGCAGAAGGACATCACCGTGGCGGTAGCCACGGTTGGGGCACACGTCCGGACGGATGGCGTAGCCCAGGGTTATTTTTTATAAGCGCGGCCGAAAGCCGCCAACGCAGAAAAGTGTTCTGCGCAAAAGCACTGTGGACCGGGCCATAGATATTACTCCAACGCAAAAGCTGTTCTCCGCAAAAGTTTTTTCTTTATTTTCTCTTTCCTGAGTAATATCTATGGCCCAGTCCACAGAGCTTTTGCGTAGAACACTTTTCTGCGTTGGCGGCCTTCGGCCGCGCTTGCAAAAAATAACCCTGGGCTACGCCATCCGTCCGGACGTGTGTCCCAACCGTGGCTACCGCCACGGTGATGTCCTTCTGCGTAGTACACCCTTCAGTGTAGGCCACACGTCTTAAAGGCCTTATTTCAAAAGGCCTTATTACACCCCGCCACCGAAATTACCTCGGGCTGCAGTGCTCAGCACAATTCAGATAAGTTCAAAAAAAGTGAAGGAAAAAATTGATATTTTCAAAAGTTTGCCTTCTTCATTATCTTCTTATTTTTCTTCGTATTAATCTCCAACTGCCTATCCTTCTAATTTTCTCTTTCCCTTTCCATTTATCTTTCCTTTCATTTCCGTTTCTTTTTCCTTTCCCATCACATTTCCGCTTCCCTTTCTCTACCGCTCTCCTTTTCTGTCTTTCTCCTTTTTATTCCCCCCTCTTATTCCTTCTCTAATTCCCTGTCTTACTGTCTCCCCATCCTCTTCATTCCATTTTTATTATATTCTCCCTCTCCTTTTCCGTCCCTTTGCCTTTCCCAGTCTCATTACTCTTCCCCTTTCCCTAGGGAACTGGGTTTAGCATAACATACCCTGCATTCCACTTCTCATTTGATACCACCATTGCTTAAAAACATTCCGTGGTGTCCGAATCGTCTCTTTTACCCATAATTGTGTATCGGGACTAAGAATCACTATGAAAATATCTCTATATAGCAGACCCGGTCAACACTTTCATTTTATATCAGTATTGCTCAGAAGCATCCCGGGCTCATCCGAGTCCACTTATTGACCCACATCTGGAAACTTGACCTAGGAACCACAATTGGTACGGTATCTGGAGACTTGACCAAGAAATCGTAATTGGTACGGTCCTACATGACAGTCCGCTCAACACCTTTCATTTGGTACCAATATCCCTAAGATATATCCCGGTGTTATCCGGGTCCACATATTGAACCATACCTTGGAATCAAACCTAGGAATCGTCATGCGCCGTGATTAAATAACAATATCGCTGAGAAATTATCCGGGGCCATCCAGATCCATATTTTGACCCACAACTGGGGACCTGAGCTAGGAATCATAATGAGTTCATCTGTATGTAAAAGCCCTGCCTTTCAGTTGACACCAATATCGTTCAGAAATTTTCCGGGGCCATCCCGGTCCACGTTTTGACCCACATTTAGGGACCAGACCTAGGAATCATAATCAGTTCATCTCTGTGTAAAGGCCCTGCTCAGCACTTTTCCTTTGGTACCAATATACCTGAGAAATATCCCGGTGTTATCCGGGTCCGCGTGTTGACCCACACCTTGGGACCCGACCTAGGTATCGTAATGAGTTCATTTCTATGTAAAATCCCTGCTCAAAACCCTTCATTGGATACCAATATCACTGAGAAATATTCCGGGGTCATCCGGGTCCACGTTTTGACTCATATTTGGGGACCCGGCCTAGGCATCACAATTATAATAGTTCTGTGCTGAAGTCCTCATCAAGACTTTTGATTTGATACCAATATCTCTCAGAAACATTCGAGGGTCACCCGGCCCACGTTTTGACCCATATCTGGAGACCCGCTCTAGGAATCACAATGGGTACTACTCAATGTAAATTCTCTGCTCAATACCTTTCATTTGATACCACTATCGCTCAGAAACATTCGAGGGTCATCCGGGTCCACATTTTGACCAATATCTGTAGACCTGACCTAGGAATCACAATGAGTACTATTCTATGTAAATTCTCTGCTCAATACCTTTCATTTGATACCAATATCGCTCAGAAACATTCGAGGGTCATCCGCGTCCACGTTTTGGCCAATATCTGGAGACCCGACCTAGGAATCACAATGAGTAATATTCTATGTGAATTCTCTGCTAAATACCTTTCATTTGATACCAATATCGTCCAAAAATATTCAGGGGAAAGCCGGATCCACGTTTTGACCTTTTGACCTCTATCTAAGGAACCGACTTCCGGATTTATTTATTTATTTATTTAATTCATTGTAGTTTGTATTTTAAGACGATGTCTTTTACAATACATTAACTTAAGGAATTAATTTCATAATTTAATTACATATATAAATCTTAAAACTAAAGTAGACAAAAATTCAAAAGTAAATAAAAATTAACCAAACTTGACAAGGAATGATGGAGAATCATTCCACAATACATCAAAAACTACATAAATATCGGTATTAAAAATTAATATTATTATTATTAAAGCTTAATACAAGAAAAGATGGGAAAGAGAAAAAAAAAAAAAATAAAATAAAATAAAAAAATAAAATTTTGATAAGAAGGATAAATTGAATAAAATCAAATATGAAGAGCTACAGAGTGAAAAAGTATTAAAGAAAGCGAGGATGGGAAAAAGTCATAGATAGCGAAGGCTGGTGCAAGTTACTATCACATACCTTATGTACAAGCAAAGTGAGAATGGATAAGTTTTCTGTAGTTGTTCCTGTTAAGCATATTCTTTATAGTATCAGGGATGGAATTCCAAAGCCTCACAGCATTAACGAAAAATAATCTTGATGCAGTCAAAGAAGAATACCGTGGAATAATCAGGTTTTGGTGCCTTGTTGATTTGGATAACTGCAGTTTTTCGTATAGATACTTTGGAGTTTTAAATTCCAAAAGTTTATATATAAAAATACAGTTTCTGGCTTCAATATATTCAGAAATGCTGCACCCAAGAACTTTAGTTTTCCAAGGGGAAATATGATCATACCTCTTCAGGCCATACACATAACGAGTAACATTATTGAATAATACTTCCATTTTATGGTGCGAAACAGAATCAAGCTTGCTATACACCAGATCAGAGTACAATATATGTGGTACAATGAGTTGCATAGCTAGCTTTTTCCTTGTTTCTTGAGGAGTGTATATTGCTGACACTTTCAATCTACGTAGCACAGTATAAACATTACTCACGATTTTATTTACGTGATCAGAACAGCTCAACATAGAATTTACAACAAAACCTAAATTTTTAATTTTGTCAGTAAACGTTAAAAGGCTGTCACCAACAAGTAGGCTAGGTATATCTCTAACATGAACATTACTGCTACTGACAGGCAACACATACGATTTTGCTACATTCAAGCACAGACCATTATTAGAAGCCCATAGAGAAATGGCAGACAAGTCACAATTAATTCTATAACACAAGTCCTCAACAAGTCCAATACGACTAGACAGATACAGTTGAATGTCGTCAGCATAAGCATGGACATTGACGTAATTACACACAGAGAATACATCATTTACGAAAATACTAAATAAAAGGGGACCCAGTACCGAGCCTTGCGGAACACCAGAAGTAACAATACAAGACGTGGACGATACACCATTACACACTACTTTTTGTGATCTTCCATTAAGATAACTCGTCATAAGTTTAACAGAGCTATCTGAAAACCCGAAATAATATTTTAACTTTTTACAAAGTAGGTCATGATTCACTAGGTCAAATGCTTTTGAAAAGTCAAGAAGGCAGAGCAGAGTTAGATCACCATTGTCAAAGTTTATTCGTATGTCATCAAGTATCTTCATCATAGCTGTAGAGCAACTATGCTTAGGTCTAAATCCTGATTGCAGTGGGGATAAGAGTTTATTTGAATGAATATATGATGATATTTGCACTGCCATCAGGGATTCACAAACCTTTGAGAAAACTGGTAAAATGCTTATTGGGCGATAGTCACACGGTTCTACAGCAACACTTTTTTTAGGCACTGGAATAATTATACCATTCTTCCAGCGCGTGGGAAAACACGAGGTTGTGAAATAGTGGTTGATTATGTGTGTTAAAGTTCCTAAGATAAATGGCAGCACAAGTTTCGCAAACTTCAGAGATATACCGTCATCACCTACAGCATTAGATTTGATACTCATTATTGACTTGAAGACCTCATCCTCGGATACTGCAATAAATTGAAAATTTTCCTGAGAATGCAAAGATGAGTTCAAAAGGAAAGGCACATCACTACTTCTCGCACTTGTACTATTAAAGTAAGTGTTAAGAACTTCAGGATCAAGCTTGCATTCCATATTACTCTTCCCATATACCTTCAAGTTTTTCAAGTTTGACCATAGAACCCTGGACGGAAGCAATGGATTCAGTTTACGGCTACAGTAATTCTGCTTCACCTGCCTTGTAATCGTAGTGGCTTTATTTCTGGCCATTTTGTATTGCAGCCAAGCTGAATCAGTACGCAATCTTTTCCATTTTGTATATAGCCTATTTCGAGTAGTAATAGCTGATTTAACTTTACAATTATACCAGGGACAAGATTCATTTAGAACACGAACACAACGTTTAGGCACATGAATTTCAAACATACTACTTAAAATTTGATTTAGAAAGTCTACCTCTTTAACATACCAACATAGATTCCAGTTGACCTTAGACAAATCTAGGGACAATTCATTGACATTTACAGACTTTAAATCACGATATATCCACATAACAGGACTTGCTGGACTATTAAACACTACATCTAGTGAACAAAATATTAGATCATGGTCAGAAATAAAAGTAATTTGATCATATTTAGTGATATGAGCGTGGTTGGATGTTATACAGAGGTCTAATAAGCTAGGGCAAGAGTTGTGCGCGTATCGCGTTGGCACAGTTTTATTAACAACAGCAAGGCCTGCGGATGACACATGCTGAAGAAGCTTTTTGGAAGTGGAATCATTTATCAGCAGATTAATGTTAAAATCACCACATATAACAAATCGCTCATAGTCAATCAAAAACGGGGATAATTCACAGAAGAACAAATCTACAATACAACATCTATGAGGGTTATACACGCAGGACACAAGTATTTTTCTAACATTATCTGTGACTTCAGCAATAATAAATTCAGTATCCGCGTCGGTGTTTTTTGATTCCGCTAAGACCGTGATTCGAAGAGACGACTTGCAATAAATTGAAACTCCTCCACCCCTTCTTGTTTTACGATCACATCTAGGTAAGCTATAATTAGGGATGCTGTAAAAAAGGTCTGAAATTTCATGACTAAACCATGTCTCAGAGACACAAATAACATCTACATTGGACTGATCAAAAACATCTCTAACATAGTCTAATTTTTCAGTATTAAGACTACGGGCATTGAAATGCACAATATTGAGGCCATTAGACTGCTTACTTAACAAATTAATTAATATCTTGTGGTTTTCATTAATGCTTGAGGTGGAATTCCTACAGGGGTTTAAGTCCATCACACCAAGATGCTGAAGAAACAACTACAAAAGGTATAACATGAAGACAAGATGCAGATACATAAAGGCATGGATAGCAATGATGATACAAATATAACAAATGAAGCATAAGAAAGAAGTGAAGTGGGAAAGAGAAAGATGATATGTAATAAAGAGATCTAGAGAGAGAAAGGCTTAGAAATGTAACATTAATTAACATTAAGACCTTAAACATTACTTTAAACATCTACTTTTTCGCTCCATTTTCAGTAAGAGCGTTCACCTCTGCTCTGCTGCTCACAAATTTGGCTGCTTCACCTGGCTTAAGGCGTACATATATTTTTCCTCGAATAGAGAACGCTGATGTTATATGCTTTTTTCGCCTGAGCTCTGACGCGTATCTCATCACGTCACGCAGTTTTTTTGGTAGGCTTTCATGCATATGTACAGTACTATAGCCAGGCAATCCAATGTCAGAGAGCCCGATTGGTCTCTTACGAGATTTGCAAAAAATTGAAACAGCTTTCAAGAGTTGATTGCGATCAGCCGCTGTATAGAGCTTAATCACAATCGGGCTGTTGTTGTTGCTGCTCTTGCTAACTATGTTGTTAATACGGAAAGCATCCCGCAAAGGGGGAGCTTTGTATTGTGCTACGCTGCAGATTTTTTCAAAGAGCTGAGGTAAACTCTCACCATCAATTTTAGGGATACCATTTATTATGACGTCGCTTGCGACTGTGGCGCTTTCAAGAGTACTCAGCTGCGCCTGAGCAGCAATTAGTTCGCTGCGCAGGGTGAGTACGTCAGCGCACGCATTTTCCACCACTGACACTCTCTTCTCTATCGCTGCCACTGATTTTCTTAAATTTACTGCATCTGCAGCCAACTCAGCAATCTTCTGCATAACTCTCTCCTCAGATTGAACCATTACTGCAGTTAACTGTGTAACGATCTCTTCTCTCAGCTTCTCCAAATTTTCCATTCGCTTCTCTATTCTCTCGAAAACATTTGTTACCGATGGAACAGGTGAACGAGAGGGAGATGCGGAAGCAGGTTTTCGCAATGTATTTTTGCGCCCAGTTGACATCGTTGTTGTTGTATGTTTTTTTATTTGCTTTTATTTGCGTGTTTTCCTTTCGCTATTAGCTGGAGCGATTACAGGTGTTTATTATACAGCGCCAGTGGGTTTGTAGGTTCTTAAGCGGACACGTACGGAACAAATGCACGGAAATTTTCAACGTTATAAACGGAAAAAACTCAAATATTTGGGAGCGCACAAGAAACGCGTCCTACTCTGCAGACATGTAATATGTGATATATTTGAAAAAAATATGTATATAAACCATCTAGGGCAGGGATGGGCGCCGCAAGGCACATAAACGCAGCAGAGGGGCGATCATGGGCTTTCGTGGGCACTGCATATTTTTCCGGGGAAAGGGGAGCTAAGGCGATATCGAAGTTGATGTACACTCCGCCTTAAGTGATGTTCATCGCACAGCGCGTACGGAAACACTAAAAATGAAAATCACATTGTTTTATATAGAGCAGTGATAGGCAAAATTGAAATGCAGCTGTTTTAGTGAGAGCGCCGTCATCGCGCAAGTCAATTGGTTCGTTTTCGTTTAGTTTAGTCGCTTGCTGGCCATTGACGTATGCGGTCGTTTGATGCGATAATAAAATCGTACATAACGTGAAATGGCAAGCGCAAAGTATTTTATGATGCGTAATGCTTTCGGGCAAATCCAATACATACATACGTACATTATTTCTAACGCAAAAACAAGCGATACCCACATACGATGTTGATTCGCCACTTGCTGAGTGACGACTAAATCGTTTACAAAAGAAAGAGCATAACATGTCTGTGTGAAGTGAGCGCGTTCAATTGAACAATGAAACGCCTATCACTGATATAGAGAGAGGAATTCACCAATAATAAAATGTGCAGTGTTGCCGCTAAAAAATTTCGAAAAGTGGCCGAAAAAAGTAAAAAAAAGTGTTTCCCAAATTTTTTTTAGCTAGAAACACATTTTTATATATTTTTGTGGTTTATTTAATGCTTAAAGCAATTTGCAAGCGGTTTGTACCCTTGGTCTTAAATAGTGAAAGTTTTGAAAATAATCTTTCTGCTGATGCACTGCTGGCAGCGGTAACATATTTGCAACAAATTCACAACTAGTTCTCATTTAAGTTGTTTTTCATTCCCCCACGTTGTGCGAAAACACTTCTATTTCGGTTTGTTAAAACAATTTTCTTGCATTCTAAAAATTTTTACTCCCAAATAACTTTTTCGGGGTTTTCCTTCGCAGCGGAGAATTGCTAATGAAAAGTGAAAAGGTAACAAAGAGGCTTTTTTATGTGAATTTTATATGAGCTATTGGCCAGTTTTTAATTAAGAAAAATTTAAAAAAATTTTTTGGTAGAGGTTATGGATCCATTTCGGAGACCACCACATCCCCTCATCAGACTTCTTCAGGCGGCCTCAACCGAGGATCGAACTTAAGTCGTTTCGATTGGCAAGCCAATAGCATCCCATTGAGCTACCACCGCCGTCAGCTTTGTTTTGCTTAATTCTCAATTTTCCTTTTATTACAATCTACATACCAACAACAGTAGCAGAAAACGGCCATGTAAAAACAAACGTAAAAAAGCTTTTTTTATATTTAAGAAAAAAACTAAAAAATAATTATTACATTATAGGTTTGAAAGTAAAAAAGGACCAAAAGTGGCCCAAATGTTTAAAAAGGTTCAAATATTGCATATTTTCAAAAAGTTGGGTTCCGGTAGCCTGGCTCTTAAAAAAGGTTCAAATTGTCACTTTAGTGGCCTCAGCGGCAATTCTGTACAATCGCTAATTTTGCAGTTTTTTCTCGCTCTATTGCTTTCGAACTCCGATGCCATTTACTTCATTATTGTCATAATTTAAAAAAGCCAATTTATGTCTTCTTCGCTATATATGGAAGTAAGCTACTATACTAAAGCAACAATATTTTTTAAATAAAGCCCTTAATTTTCATCTATGACCATAAAATTTCATAACAAGTAAATAACACTGATTCTCACTACTAAGTATCGATTCAGAAAATTGTGTTGTGTCGTTATTGAAGCAAGTGTGCTTTGTGCTTTTGGCATGTACATTAAGGTGGAGTGAAAACATATGGAGCTTTTTTTGTTTTTTTTTTTTGAACGTACCAATGAAAAGTTGCCTTAATGAACCCCACAAAATTTTATGGCCATAGGATGACATTTTGAACTGCCCCCAGCCCCGCAAAGTTGAAAGCACGATCTGGTACAAATATGAAATTTTGAAAATTATAAAAGCAAAAAACCAAGTATGAGGATTGATAAACATGGCTAAGCTGAGTATTAAAGTGAATTTTTTTTTCGGAAACAACAACAACAAAAGTTATTAAAGGTCAAAGTTTATATTATGCATTCTTTAAATTGCAATTACTTAAGAACTACTGAACCGATTTCGAATATTTTTATACCATTCGATAGGTATTTTGATTCCCTTTAATTTCATATAAATTTTACAGTGCGTTCCATAACACCCCCAGCGGTGGTCAACCCCCGTTTACCCACCTTACTTTTCATATATAAAATGTATACCAAATTTAAGGGAAAATACATGCGAGTAGGTCAATAAAATTTTACAGGCTTATTTCTGGGCTAGGAAGGTGCCGTTCTGGCTTTGGAACAAATTGAATTTCCAAAAAAAAAAATTCGCCCCACCTTAATGTACATATGTATATATATATATATATATGCTCTCTTGTTCTCAATACCGAATATGCATTAGCGCGCTCAATATTGGTTGATATTGGTTGCCACTATCCTAAAAAAATGTTGATAATAATTCCCAACAAAATAACCAAAAAATGAAGAATGAATTTTGTTTGTAGTTCGTATGATTTTTCTTTGGTCATAGCTTTAGTAGAAATTAAAAAAAAAAACATTTTTAACATTAACAAATTAAGTATACCTTAGAATAATTTTATCATATTGAAAAAGAAAAATACTAAAATCATTTGATAGTTACCAAATTACCAACCGCAAAAAAATCCCTATTTTGGAATTAATTACCAAGTGTGGCAACCATATGCTCAGTTTGAGTTCGTCCTTCTCCCCACCAGCTGGTACATTTACCTATTTCACCATCCCCATGCAATGAGCCGACGCGACCCGTACGGGTAAATACCCATATGGGCTCAATCGCCCATGGCTGATCTAGGGCAAGGTACTAAGCTGGTGTGTAAATTTGGTCAAAATCCCTCCACGCGTTTGGGCGAAAGCCGGCGACAAAGAAATGGGCTTGATTTTTATATATATATATAGATATAGATTATAGCTCACTATACTGGATTGTAGGATATATCCAATTAATTTTATTGTCGCCTAGCGATTTTCGCTAATTGGCTGTACACAGGTGGTTGTTGTAGTACCTACATACCATACATGCATACAAATATCCCAATCTACCCAGCAGGGCTTTCTCTTACATGTAATGGGTAAAATCATCGAGAAATCTTGATCCATCGCTTACACGTACGAATACGGATTGCATTACTTTAACATAGGCATGCCATTGGCGGTATTGTCTTGCAATATGTTAGACAGTAATGCATTATAAAGTCGCTACTTATATTGGGAAAAGTAAGCTGTTACAAGTAATAAGTTCTTTCACTGGTATAAGTAATTGCATATATCACACAATCCAGTATAGTAATCTATAATGCATTATAATGAAAACTGGCAAAATAAACGAGAATGAGGGTAAATTGCTTTACAAAATTGCAAAAATTTAAATCAATGTAGGCTTTGCAAAATATATCGGCAGTGTTCCAAATCTTTTCGCTTATTTTATGCAATACCGGTAAGCGAAAAAATAATTTTTAAACTAAGAGATGCCGAAAACAAATAGCAAACAGAATGAATAAAGAATCAAAACATTCTTTGCAAAATGTATTTTAAAAAAAGCACTATTTGAATAATAACACTGCTCTACAGCCAAAAAATACTATAAACATGACCATCCTATCTATATGTAAAATCCGTCGCTGATTCCGAAAATCGGGTTCATTTTTAATTCTATGGGTAGGTTTTTGCGATATCGGCAATTTACCGTTATTTGGCTAATCGCTCCACTTAATCCTGTATATCTCTTTTACTCAGAGAGCTATCTATAAAATCGGTCGCTGATTCCGAAAATCGGGTTCATTTTTAATTCTATGGGAAGGTTTTTGAGATATCGGCAATTTACCGTTATTTGGCTAATCGCTCCACTTAATCCTGTATATCTCAGTGAGCTATCTTCTTTAGGGTGACACCACACGAAAGAAAATTAAATTTCCTTTTCATGGCTTCTATAAAATTTTTCTCTAGCTCTTATAGTTTCTGAAATATTGATGATTTAATTTGAATTTTTTCGATTTTTTACGATTTTTTGAAGAAAAAATTGACTTTGTCAGGCAATATCTTTAAAACCAATATCTTCACCTTCGGTTTTACTCCTTTACGTGAAGCTCTATTTTATTGGGAAAAAGATAAGCTATCAACCATGAAAATGCATGGTAAAATGGAAAAGTTATGGGCGATCAAGTAAATACAGCCAAGTCGCTCAATGCCAATATACGGTACATTCTATGCACATTGGCAGCGCAGTAGATACAAGCGCATTTTCGGGTATAACATGCATAAAATATACCCGTGTAGCAGAAACCTGAATTAAATTAATATAATTAAAATTCATTATTGTCGATATTTATCAATATGTTTTGGAACATGAATAATTATTAGAGCTCTAGATACCCGGGTATCGAACAGTTCGAATTGATCGTTTTTGTTTGAAGCCCGTTTGTTGTTCAAATGCCCGTACAAACATTCGAGCATTCGAGCTAACAAATAAAAAAAATGTGTACCGAAAAAACAAAAATAAAAACAACTACATATGAAGAAGAAAAAAAATAATAAACAAAAGAAAAAAACAAACTTCAAAATGCCCGAATTGTTCAAATGCCCGTACAAACATACGGGTAATAAACAAACAAATGACTGTTCGAGCATTTGAACAACATTTGTTCGGGCTACTCGAAAATGTTCAAAAAAAAATCTGGAGCTCTAATAATTATTTCTAGTGAGTTTATAACGTATAATTCGTCGCTGCGCCAACAAAAACAGCTATACGTTTTTCAGCAACTTTTCAGGAGAGCAAAAAACCGTTTTCTGGTGATCCTACACTGAGGGAAATAACGCATAGTAAAAATGAATTTTTTTTATTTGATTATCACTTGAAAATGTTCGTATTTAAAAATACTATTTTCATATAAAAATTTAGCATGGACGTATTTAAAACACCGAGAGAGCGATTGAAAGCGTAAGTGTCCATACATTTGTATAGCAACCACATTCACCTGCGTATGTATGTACCTACATACTTACATACATATGTACATAAAACTTGTACTTGTTTCTCTTGTATGTATGTATGCCTCTCTCATGCTCACGAGCAGTGTGGCCAGGTGATGCAAAAAAGTGAAGCTAAATTGGCAAAAAAAGTTAGAAAACGCTGGAATTAAAAAAGGCAGTATTTTTTTAAGAAATCCCCTTAATTTTTTTTATTTGAGTTTTGTTCATTTAAATATAAAAATTATAAACGTAACTTAAAGGAACTATTCTTGTTTGAACACATATCAGACACATTTTCTCGACTAGTACGACTTTTTTTTTTTTTAAACAAAAGGGCATATGTATATTTGGTATATGCAGTAAGTAAATACTAAGACCGGTATTCATAAAAAATAAAATGTAGAGTTATTTAAAAAAAAAAATTGGAAGGTTGAAAGCTTTTCTCAATTTTGAGGTTGATTAGGCACTGACACCAAATCTCTCACAGAGAATAAAAATCGAAAAAGTGTAAAATAACATTTGAGTAAAAAAAGGCTAGAAAAAAAGCCACGAAGCTAAAACGGAAATTATGAGGCTAAAGGACAAAAAGAAATGCCAAATCTAGCCTCGAAAATGCTAACCTGTGCAGAGTTTCTGTAACTGAACTCTATCAATATTTTCGACTGAGTGGCGTCATAATGACGTCAATCGATAGATTCTCACCTGCTTTTTAGGTGGTGACAAAGTGTGGAACGTATTAATGTGACGTCATTTTGATCGACAATTTTCCCGATTTTGTTACAGAAACTCACTTCTGGCCACACTGCTCACAAGCGGCGTTTATAACTGTAAATAGCAATTTGACGGAGAAGAAAAATGTGTGAACAATAAAAAGAAATTTTGCATCATTTTGAATTAGAAGAACTTCTTGACGAGCTGACTGGTAATTATACAAATTAGTCAAAAATATAAGTTATAAAGTGTATAATAGCTTTGTTCGTTTACGGATATTTTTTGATGTTTTTCGAAAATTTTAAAAACAAACACTTTGTCGCCGTTCTTTTACGCCAAATCTCCAACAGAAGAGAACCAACTGAGAGAGAAAACTGACATTTCATTTTGTGAGAAGCTGTTGAATTCTGTTGGACACATTTTTGCCAACAGCAATTTTCCAACAGGAAAACAGCTGATCAAACAACAGCTGACTTGAATTTTTGCAAGTAACAAGATTTGCAAAATATACAAATCAATTATAAAATTGGAAAAATACACTAAATTGGCAACAAATATGGATAAATTAAATATGCAAAATAAGTTACATACTTTTTGCGAAGTATTTATATGCATATTATGTACCTTAGTAAATTGTAATATCCTTTGCGGGAATATATATTAACGGGGCCGCTGTGGTGCAGTGGGGAGTGTTGTGGCCACTGTGGTGTGGCGGACAGTGGCTAGTCTGCCATACCAGAGGTCGTGGGTTGGATCCCCAGCCTGGATAGAGGGAAAATTTGTATATAATGATCCACGATCCGATAACAATTAATTTTCCAGAGGGTAGGGGTGGTCTCACAGATCACAAAAAACAAAGTACTACCCTCCGGACGCTTATAGTTCAGGAGACATTCCTTGTTAAATTAATGTATGTATATGTAGAACATCTTTCTGCGTTGGCGGCTTTTGGCCGCGCTTCAATATAATTACCCTCAGCCGGCAGAATTCTCTTTCTGGATTAATATCCATGGAGCAATCCACAGTTGTTTTGTATAGAACACCTTTTGCCTTCAGCCGCGCTTTACAAAAATAACCCTTAGCCGGGAGAATTCTATTTCTGGAGAACTTTAATATTATAATTTAATAATAGTTGAAAGTGTTAAGATAAGATGAATTATCATCTCCAGAATATTTCCTGAAAGTTTCACTGAGCCTGGATAGACAACAAATTCTAACTAAAGCCCAATTATCCGTATTTTAAAAATAGCAGCCACTCTAGGCAGTGGGTGGCACACCCTCCGAGAGTAGTTCTGCAGTGGGTCGACTTCAGTATAATGCGCCCGCCGTATTTATTTTCAAACCACTGGAACTTTCGGGAAATATTCTATGGATGTTAATTTTACTAATTATAACACTCCCGATCGCTCCGCAGATATAATTCGAGAAAGGAAATTTTGCTGGCTGGGGCAAATGCCGCCAACGCAAAAGTTTGTTCTACTCAAAAGTACTGTGGAACGCTCCATAGAGGGTTATTTTTTTAAAGCATGGCCAGGGCCGGGTGCATTAAATTGAAATCTCTTCTGCGGGGCAGCAGACGCGAAGACATACTGCGGTGGAAAACAGTATGGACATGGGTACAAAGAAAAGCAATTGTTAGTGTGATAATTATTACAATGAAATCCTATTTATTAGATAGTAACAGCGAACCCCAGCGGGTTAGGGGGTCTAGAATATACCCATTGTAAGGAATGCCTGTCGTAAGACGCGACTAAAATCCACCGGCCTAGAAGGTTGATTATGGCCAGAAAAAATCGTTCGCACGACAGTCGGGCTAGTGTCACAAGGGACTAGTACCCGAGTGTACCGGATTTATCCGGCAAAGGACTGTCACATCCCCTACACTCCCCAAAACCTTCGGGGAGTGTCTTGGTGGCTACAACAACAACAACATGAAGTTAATTGTATTGCAGATACATACATATGTGCATATATCTCCACTGTTTTCAGGCAGAATTGTAAATCCATTAGCATTTATATAGAACAAACAGTGCCGATTTATTGTAAAAGAGAGTTCCGGATGCATTTCCGAACTTCAAAAAACCTTTTTGCGAGCCTATGCGAACGATTTTTAGATTGAGGAGGTTATCGCGAGGTGACAAAAGACTGGCCAAAACGAAACCCAAAACGAATCAAAAGAAATTAAATAAGAAAAAAACTATGTTTTATTTTATTATTTTTATGTTATATGTACATATATACATAATTAACAGCAATAATTTCCACCAATTTTATTATCATTTTAATTTTAATCTTTTTATCCTTTGAATTTGGGGCTTGTGAATGTAAATAAAAATCAGCTGTTTGCCAAAGCTGTTGAACTCTGCAAATTTTGTGTTCGTTTACCTCTTACGATATTTTTCTCTTGTGAGAGGATAGGTGACATTTTTCTCCAACACCTGGCTGTTGGAGGCTGCTGAGTAAATGCTGTTGGAGAAAGTACGCGAACAAAGCTAATATTGAATGTTGCAGTGGCTGGCATTGAATTTCGCCATTTACACTACTAGAACGAAGCAGACCTCGCTGACGCTGTAAAAAAAGTTGGATTAAGAGCTGAATTCTGGGAAAAGCTGTTTGCATGGAGAAAGAAAAATGTAAGTAATGTATTTTTTTTCAATAACTTTGTTATTGAAAGTGCTAGTGTGTTTTGTTAACTAAGATAATGCGTGTGGAAAATTAAATTGTGCGCATGTACATACATACCTATATGCGTGTGTATGTCCGCCAGGGTAGGAAGAAACTCCGAGTATGTGTGAGTGAGTGAGGAAACTCCTCCTCACGGCGTGCTGTGGAGTGGCCGTTTGCGTTTCACACTCCTCTAGAACGCGGAGTGAGTATTTTTTTTTGTTTCTCCGCTCCTTTGGTTGGAGTGAGTTTCGAAGGAGCCGCTCACTGCGTGTGCGGTTGGAGTGAGGTTCGAAGGAGCCGCTCACGCTGTGTGTGGAGTGAGCCGCCGTAGGTTTCCTCTTCTCACGGTGTAATGTGTGGGAGCGTGTGAGTGAGGAATGCGTAATGACGCTGCATAAAAATGCATACATACACATACATACATATGTATGTTGCAGTGTGCAATTTAGTGCTATGGTTTTTCTGCTAAATAGCGTGTATGCTTGTTTTTTGCCTTTTTTCGTATTTATGCCCGTTTCAGGCAATTGAGTAGGTATGTAAAATCCATCTTTCTACCTATACTTGTTTTTTGTTGTTTTTCATCTGTGTACATGTGTAGATACATATGTATTTAATTCACCAGATGCAATTACGAATACATATTTACATATGTACGTATATAGGTAGGTAGGTAAAAGGAAAATTATTTTCAAGAATGTGCATTATTCGTTGTACATATGTATGTAGGTACCTACCTACTTGTTTAGTTTTTATTTATAATGCGATTAACGCAAAAAACTATTTATTCGTCATTAGAATCATATTTTTTTTTTGCATAAACGAAATATTTATTAATAACTTTTTGGTTGCTTGTTTTTCCGACAGGGTAGGAATATGATGTATTGTCCCTTGACAAGGGATGACGGAAAATCGTTCCACAATACGAAATATTTATTACTTCATAATAGAAATCATAACTCACAGTATATGTATATCTGTGTTCGTATGGAACAGTAGCTTAAGTGTACTTAAGGAAAAATTGAGTCAGTTTGGAAAAAGCAGAAGTAATGCATCCCAGAGAGTACATTCTGCAGTTTTTTTTTTAACTCTTTCTTAGGCCTTCAACCAACTTCAGCCTCAATGATTTTATAATAATATAATATATAATATAATACAATGGCGCTATTATAACTCTGACGAGTTTTATGGCCGAGCTTCTCTCCCAATTCGAGGTGTGCTCCTTTTTGTTTTTCCTACTAATTGGGTGGACCTACAGGTTTATGCCGGCTCCGAACGGCGAATGCATTTTTTGTGAGAAGCTTTTTCATGGCAGAAATACTCTCGGAGGGTATGCCGTCCACTGCCGAGAGGTGACCGCTGCTCTTAAAAAACCCAATAATTGGATTTTTACTAATTAGAAAAATTTGTTTGGCTCGGACCGTGGTTTGAACCCGAGACCTCTGGCATAGCAGGCGAGCACTCTACCCACTGCACCACAGCGGCCACCTCAATGATTTTACTCATGTAATAATATTGTGCGGGAAACTGCACTTTAAAATTTTCCTTTCGACATAAGCTACTGTTCGATATGAACACAGATATGTATGTATTTACATACATATTTCTTAACTATTCTTAACACTTAGGTACTTAATCAAAATAAGAAACTTTGCCGAGAATATCATTATTTAGCTTAACAATCAATATATTATTCAAGGTTTCTTTTGAAAGCATCGTGCGCAGTTTTGTTAAAATTGTAGCCAGAGCACTAAACGCCCTCTCAACAGACACTTGAGTCGATGGAACCGCTAATACTACTTGAATCAGGTTTCCTAAGTCCTGATCATTTAATAAACGGGATTTCCAGTAATTCAGAATATCTACTTCACAAGGAACTCTTTGAGCATATGCCAATTTCTCCAACTTTTGCTTTAAGTTTACTTGCATAGTTTCTGTTGCACAATGACTGCTTAATAACGTGTCCCGCTTGTTGTTTAGCTTGCAGAATGAGCTGTGCACACTGTAGAGGATAAACAAATTTGTAGCATTCATGCAGCTGCTTACTACACACTACAGACGTTTGGCTGCTTCATCGCCAAGCTGTGAGGCCTCGCTCATCCTCACTCACTCCGGAGTAAAATATGGAGGCGCAGCGGAGGAGAGCCAACGCTTCATTTTTGCCTCCTATTGCCTGCCACTCATGCGGAGCGCTCACGCTATTGTGTGGCCTCCGTTGTTTGCACACTCACAGGATCCTCATGAGTGCGGCGCGTGTGAGTGTGGAGGCAAAATGAGGCAAATCCGAACCCTGATGTCCGCCAATACTTTGCGACGGTTTTGCGTCCGCTGCACTTGGCGTCGAAGAATTACATATGCATGTAGATATATATGTATGTAAGTATGTACATACTTCTGCGTGGCTGCTTTAACCACCTTGCGCATTTTATGAAAGTTCACACATTATTGTTAGATTAACAAAAATTCATACAGCAAGGGCAAAATGTTGATTATTTAAATATGTAATTTTTTATTTGTATCTATACCTAGTTATATGATGGTGATGAGCTGCACAAAAATTATCAGCAAAGTGAATTCCAGTGTGTGGTGGGTATGTAATGAATATACATAAGTATTTACGCATATTCAAGTACCTATATTGTGTTTTTTTAGCGCATATATGTACATATTTAAATTTTGTATGAACTTCTAAGCGCACAGATTTATATGCACTTATGAAATTGTTTTTTTTATCGAAAAGGCGGATGTACATACATATGTATGTATATGCGCGTATAAAAAACACACCTATTGGTGATTTATTTATTTAATACTTGACAAATCAGTGAACAATATTAATATAATGCTTTTTTAGTCTTTAAACAGGATACTACGAGACTGTTCTTCTGGTAGAGCCATTATAGATTACTATGAGTGCAACGGACATTTAAATAATAGCCATCGCGATCGGATTATAAATGTTGTCGTAGAACACGTTGTTGAAAACAATATAAAGTTTTAGCCCGTCAACTTCGATAAATTTTTAAATGACATACAATTACTGTCCCGAAGAGCATATTTTTATGAGATCGGAACGACATCAGATGTAAAGACACCTGCTTTGCAAAAATACTTAATTTTTATACATATATTTCAATATGATATGCTCTTTATGTAAAAAATCATTTCAAACAACATGCTGTTATATAGCACATTTAAAATCATATCATTATATTAACTTTTGTTAGCATATTTTGTAAGTTCGTTAATGTGCATATATATAAATATATTACCTAATGTTTAAAAAAATTTGTAAAAATCACAAAAAGTATTTTTTTATTTCAACGAAGCAAATTTAATTACTTTCACATTTAAATATAATTTTTAATATTCAAATCACTATCAAATATGAATGTTTTGAATTTTATTATTTCATATTTGATGAGAATTTGAATATCACATAATTGAAAACAAAATGTTCGTATTCAAATTGCTTTCAAAAATAAAAATAGCATAAATGACTATGGTCGTATTCGATTGAACTTTAAAAATCTCAAATTCAATTCGAATATTTTCATATTTAATACATTATCAAAGATGCGCATATTTGATTTAAGAATTTTGCTCTATACAGTACTTTCGTTGACGTTTTTAGTAAGATCAAATACGTTTTTATTTGATTTTACTATTTTTTTCCCTCAGTGTAGAGAATATTTTTTCTAGTTTGAATTGTTAACTAATGATACTACACATATGTAATAGACTTGTGCATTTTTTTTACTTTTTTTGACCAACCACTTCGCATGAAGCATTTGCGCCGTTTTACAGCACATAGCTCTTTTTACAAATTGTTTAAATTTGCTAGTGGGGATAAGAAATCGTGAAAGATGTGTATACAATTCTTCGCTAGGGTCCGCTGCAATTAGCGATAGCTTGGAAATGCATTATTTAATTGACCAGTGCCCCTCCTATTTTGAAAATTGGTCACATACGCTTTTTTTAAATAATTTTTTTTACACAAAAATAACCTGAAATCAAAAAACAATTATACGAAAATAGATGTATAACTGATTTTACAGAGCATTTCTACTACTGAGAGCATATAGCTGTGTTTGATAACTTCTAACCAAAGAAGGATATCAGAAAACGGAAAATGCAGAAATGTGGCTAGCGGATAGCGCTAAATAAATATGTAATAAAAAAAAAATCGAAAAAAAACATATAACTGAATTTGTTGGCGCAGCGACGATATATCATGTGTTAGAGTTTTGAGTTTTCCTGGAGGCATGACATGATATGGTAAGGTAGAGGAAATAATAAAATGGGATCTTCATAAAAATTGCAAATAGAAGGTCATGGTTGGGCAGGGTTATGAAAGCGAGTGTCAACTATCATCTTAGATCTCGCGCCTAAATAAGTAAGCTCCACTCCGAGAACGAGATCATGTCATCTAGGTACTTTACTCCCTCGTCAAATTTTTTTCCGTCTACCTATGTAATACATACAGATAATTTTTGTTTGGTCGTTTAAATGCAGCTTTTTCACGCATACAATCACACAAATTTTAGGCGCGTATTGGTTCCTCTGCCAGCGCTGCCGATCGCTGATGTACATTAATGAAATTTATTTCCAAGTGATGGAGATTTAAAAATATATTTTTTTATTTAAACATGTCTCGTGGCCGCTGTGGTACAGTAGGTAGAGTGCTCGCCTGCTATGCCAGAGGTCTCGGGTTCAAACCCCAGTCCGAGCAAACACCAAAAAAATTTTCTAATTACTAAAAATTCAATTATTGGGTTTTTTAAGAGCAGCTGTCACCTTTCGGCAGTGGGCGGCATACCCTCCGAGTGTATTTCTGCCATGAAAAAGCTTCTCACAAAAAATGCATTCGCCATTCGGAGCCGGCACCCCCCATTAGTAGGAAAAACAAAAGGAGCACTCCTCAAATTGGGAGAGAAGCTCGGCAATAAAACTCGTCAGAGTTATAATAGCGCCATTGTATTATTATGTATTGTGGAACGATTTTCCGTCATCCCTTGTCAAATTTGGTTTGGAGACAAACCGGTTTCGGCTAATATGCGCCATATTCAGTGTCTTCTTTCGTTCTGAGTTATTTTGTGTAAGTTCGATAGTATTTATAGTAACTAACTTCCGTCGTTTTGTTCAGGTACTTCGTGTTCATGTTATGTGTTCGTGCATTCGTGCGTTCGGGTGACGTGTGTGTGTGTGAGTCTGTGTTGTGTGTCTTTAATACATATATATATATACTAGCAAATACCCGTTGCTTCGCAATGAGGAATAATAGTTAACCAAAGTGAAGTCAAGTGAAATCAACTCAAGTCAAGTCAAGTCAACTCAAATCAAGTCAATTCAAGTCAAGTGAAGGCAAGTCAAGTCAAGCCAAGTCAAGTCAAGCCAAGTCAAGTCAACTCAAGTCAAGTCAAGCCAAGTCAACCCAAGTTAAGTTAAGTTATTTCGGGGTTATCTGGGTCCACTTGATGACCTTGTCTAGCCATCACTACAGCTCTATATTGAAGCCGTTCCTAACACTTTTTATTTGATACCAATATCACTTAAAACCTCCGGGTCCGCATTTTGACCGATATCTGGGGATCCGGCCCAGGAATCATTATTGTTTATGCAACTTATGCTGTATATCTTTCGTTCGTGCATTTGCATGCGGCTGTGAAAAACTGCGGTAATTCTCAGCCGTCTTATGCATTGTTCGAGCTATATAGCATGAAGAAGCAAATCGTACTCGGGATTTTTCACAAACGAAAAAGAGGTTGGCACTCTCGCCCAACCTTGGAGCCGCAATCACGCTCCTCCCCACCTGAATACATACAAGGGTTGTAAATATGATATGTATGTGCATATATACATCCAATATATGCACATATGTACATACACACGTACATATGTACACACTCGCATAAAAGATGCTACACCTCCCCGTAGCCACCCCCACACTACCCAACAAAAGATGCTACATCTCCCCGTAGCCAAACCCAATCCAATTCCCTCCAAAAAAGCAACTCGCCTTCCCCTCTCCCATCAAAGCTTAAACATGGTCCTTCGAGCCGGATAACCGGCTCCTCATGGGATAACTACTAGACGATTAAGCCGTCTAGGGGGGCGAGTATGTTTATGCAACTTATGCTGTATATCTTTCGTTCGTGCATTTGCATGCGGCTGTGAAAAACTGCGGTAATTCTCAGCCGTCTTATGCATTGTTCGAGCTATATAGCATGAAGAAGCAAATCGTACTCGGGATTTTTCACAAACGAAAAAGAGGTTGGCACTCTCGCCCAACCTTGGAGCCGCAATCACGCTCCTCCCCACCTGAATACATACAAGGGTTGTAAATATGGTATGTATGTGCATATATACATCCAATATATGCACATATGTACATACACACGTACATATGTACACACTCGCATAAAAGATGCTACACCTCCCCGTAGCCACCCCCACACTACCCAACAAAAGATGCTACATCTCCCCGTAGCCAAACCCAATCCAATTCCCTCCAAAAAAGCAACTCGCCTTCCCCTCTCCCATCAAAGCTTAAACACTTACATTGGTTACGTTATGACAAAATATAAGACGAAAGCATTTGTCAAATACCAATTTACCATATGAAAATAATTTAAGATTTATAAAAAAACTGCTTTTTTTCAAAGTTTTTATATTTTTTAAGCATTTTTCCGAAAATCTGGAAACACCAGTCTTCTTTGTTTTCTTGTCTCTGTCAATATATTTATGTACATACATACATATATACATATGTATAATTTCATTTGTTTCTTTGTTTATTTTCCCAATAGTTTGTTGAAAAATGTTACTGAAAATGAAAGAGATTAGGTGCAAAACATTATGAAGGATGTGAGGGTAGACAGGCTTCGCTTGCCGGTGATTTTAGCATACCACAATTTTCACACATCGCTAAGCTATTGCTGGTGTACGGCCGTCGTTCATATAAACGTTCAGCGGCACTTTCAGAATTTGTCATCCATCGCGGTTTAATTATAACCACACTGCAGGCGGTATTTTCTCATATTATTCGAGATGAATTCATACATAAGGTTGCGATTACCTATTCAACGGTGATAATGGTTGCGTTGACGGTGCGATCTCGCGCAAACATTCGGCAATAGCTGCTGTTGCTAATTTGTTAGTACCTTTGACTTGTTCTTGTTTGTTGCTTCGGCTGGCCTAGCAATCATATCATAGAAGCTGCGATTTCGTCGCAGCGATGGTCTTGTCGGTGTAGTGTTGTTGGTTGTATGACTTTTGGTGGGCATGGTGTAATCAATGATGTAGGTGGCTCTATTGTAGATAGTAGTCGTACGAAGTATTGTTGTTGTTGTAGGGCCTGTTGTGGATGGAGTGGTTGTTTACAGTACTTTTCTTGGTGGTGTTTTTGGTGGTGCATGTGTGCCTAACCCATCATTATTCTATTTCAAATTCATCAACGATAACAAAATAGCTTTCGTTTGAATTTGACATTTCTTTTCGTCGTTTTGTCGATTTTTCGAAATAGAGAATGTAAATTTCTTACGTTTTGGCAACTGTTTTCGTCTGCTTCTGTTTTCGTAATACATAATGCAAACAGGCGAACGATTCGTCTCTGACACGAAACGAACGTTCGTTTCGTAATACAGAATGAGGGTGTTATAAAGGTAGGCGCATACGTGAATTCAGAACTTTAATATTGTAATTGGTATAGTTTAATGTCAAAATAATGTTTCGCCTTGTTAAAATCTGTATTCGCTTGGGACTCGCCCATTCCTGTTGGCCATAGTGTGAATTTGCTTTGATTTTGACATTACACTGTACCTTTCTAAATAAAAAAAGTAGTTTCTGAAATCGCCGCTGTGCCTACCAGTCTTGAATTTCGCATCAGTACTTGGCAACACTGATTCGAACACAGTTCACATATTTGGCTACACTGAACTTCGAACCGTCGGGGTTGCTGATGGCATTTTCGATGTGTTCGGCATTTCGGTGCCGCCGACGGCATTGGTGATACACACATTAATCTCACTTTTCTCTGCGAAACAATGAAATAAAAACACCGGTGTTGCCACACGCAGTCGACTATTTCATAAGGCCGTCGTCACAGTGGGAAACGAATTGGGGCGTATTGAATTTTTCTGCGTTGGCGGCCTTCGGCCGCGCTTATAAAAAATAACCCTGAGCTACGCCATCCGACCGGACGTGTGCCCTAACCGTGGCTACCGCCACGGTGATGTCCTTCTGCGTAGTATACTCTTAAGCGTAGGCGGTCTTCGCCTTTATTTACTCATATAATTGGCTCCGAATCGCGCACTGTGCATGCGACCTTATAATGTGACTTACCTTTTGGTAGGTGTGGCATCACCATTATATGTGGGTGGCCATTATTATTATTGAAAAGGTCCAAAAGCAGTTGGTCGAACAATTAAAATGTAAAATTTGGCAAATAAAATTAATAAGAAGTGTGTGAAAGTGGTTCGAACAGCTTAAAAAAGCTACGTGTGAAAATATAGTAAGGATTAGGTGTGTAATTTAGAAATTGGTGTTAGTTTATTTAACAACAATTTGCTATTATTAATATTAGTAAAATATTTATGAAAGTAATAAATTTTGATAAACCTAACATCTCCTGAAAGATTCATTTGATAAACATTAATACTTTTGGAGATATAGCTTTTGGTAGACAGAAGGAAATGTGAGCCAACTGTTTTATTTAAATCAAAGAAAAAATTAGTTCGGGATGATATTCGGGTTCGCGAGATTGAAACGCGTCGATTGATACCCCGTTTTTTTTTTTTAAATTGGCTAATTTTAGCCGTCGATATAGTTCGAATGCTCACTCGAAAGGAAGTGACTCTTTTGACAGTTAAAGTGACCGTTTTCGTCACTTTGCGTTTTATAAAATACCAAAAACGTAAAATACTCATCAAAAAACGTAACACATTCACTTCGAGTCACTTACAGTCACTCAGTCACCTAAAGAGATACAAAATACGAACAGGACAAGAAGTGACTCTGGGTGACTTGTTGCGTCGCATTGCGTTTTGCAAAATAAGGCATGGACAACAGTATTGCCGCAGCCTCAAAAAATTTCGTATCAAAAATTGTTACCTTCATGGTTTTTTTTCGTATCACCGAAATTTTTTTGGAAAAAACACTTCAATTAATCAAAAAAGCTCTTTTCGAGCTTTTCACCCGTATAACAATTTGATACGTCCATTTTTTTTTTTTTCATATCACCAAAAAATTTTTTACAAAAACCCTTGGGTTCATTGTATTTCGAGCATTGTGCATACATGAAGACGCGCGTTTTCTGCCGTCATGTGTGGCTAGCTTTAGTGAGTCGTGCTCATTCCTTCCATGGGGAGTGATGCCTACTATAAAGTTTGATAAAATATTAACCGTGTTTTTATTCAAGCGCATATACATCTGCGCTTAAATTTTGTATAGACACCTAAGCGCGGATAGTGATGTGCGCTTAGAAATCCATACAAAATTTAAGCGCAAATGTATATGCGCTTGCATAAAAACACGGCTATTGCCCCTCAGAATATCTACGTATCTTCGGCTTAAAAAGTATCACATTTGATTCGATTGTATCAAAACGGCATTACTGATGGACAACAAGCGCGGATAGAGATGTGCGCTTAGAAATCCATACAAAATTTAGGGTGAAAACAGAATCGATGCGTAACGACACGACGTAGTGACAACGATAGTCTGTCAAAATTAAAACCCATGCGTTCTTATGAAATATAATATAATATAATACAATGGCGCTATTATAACTCTGACGAGTTTTATGGCCGAGCTTCTCTCCCAATTCGAGGTGTGCTCCTTTTTGTTTTTCCTACTAATTGGGTGGACCTACAGTTTAAAGCCGGCTCCGAACGGCGAATGCATTTTTTGTGAGAAGCTTTTTCATGGCAGAAAAACACTCGGAGGGTATGCCGCCCACTGCCGAGAGGTGACCGCTGCTCTTAAAAAACCCAATAATTGGATTTTTACTAATTAGAAAAATTGTTTTGGTGTTTTGCTCGGACCGTGGTTTGAACCCGAGACCTCTGGCATAGCAGGCGAGCACTCTACCCACTGCACCACAGCGGTTCTTATGAAAGCAATTATAATAAAGACGACGCGGCACGACGTCGTCCACCGACAAAGTTACGTTTTAGTAAACTTAGACCGATCTCTAATTTTCATGACGACGACGAGTTGCCACTGCATTATGAAATATGAATATTTTGACAACTCAATAAATCTAACGAACTTCACAAAAAAAAAAGTAGAAGTATTTATACACAACCAAATGTAAGAACAGTTTAAAGCATTAAATTAATAAATTTAACTATTTAATTTATTATTTTACATTAAAAAATTACAATCTGAACCAAAAACTTTTTAGCTGTGAATGAAAAACTGTAATGTTGCAGCAACGAGCATTCTGTAGGGGCGGTCGTTGCCGCATTTATTATATTTCAGTCGCTGGCTTCGCACCGAGATTTTTATGTCAAGAGACTGTCGCTGTCGCAATGTCGTGTCATTACGCACCGATTCTGTTTTCACCCTTAAGCGCAGATGTATATGCGCTTGAATAAAAACACGGCAATTATTGGGTCATGCAGATAACCCGGCGTCTCCACAAAAGAGAATTCCGTCATAACAAGCACCATTATAGCATAGATTTCAAATGGAAATCGCCTCTGTCTTCTGGTATAACAGAGATGTTAAAGCAATTGCTTTAACATGATCCCAGCCAACATTTATTATCGTAGAAGTGACGAAGAAGCGGTATCCCTTTCTCAACTTTTTCCCATCTTCGTTCGGGAAAAACTGTTCCCCGTCAACGTTACGTCCATAATGAGTCATAAACGACACTTCTAGAAGTATCTTGTAAGTGTCGTTTGGAAGAGACGTAAACGTTTCGTACAAATAAACTAATACGACGCTTCGGGAAGTAACTTCTTAGTGTCATATTGGAGACACAAAAGCGTCAATTAAAATTTGCTCCTACAGTTTTCTCACTATATTTAGAACCTAAATAAAAAACTCCAAATACATATACATATCTATTTTTTGTGCTTTTATTCATATTAGCACTCTAAGATTATTATTATTGTTAACAATATTATGTATTTAAAATAAATTAAATTACGTACTTTAGGGTAAAGATTTTAAGAGTAACCATCGGCCCACAAATCATTTTTCAATATGTAATCGTTCTCTTTTCGGATTGTAGTATTAATTTCCTATAAAATAAAGCAATAATTTAAATTAGGAGTTCCACCATTCCAATCACTCCCACTCACTTTAATCTCATCCGTCGCGTAGTCTACTGGTCATGTTCAATACACAACTCTTTAAAAGATGTAGCAGGATCACGATTGACGCACCACCTGAATTTGTTCGCGCGGACCATAGCACGTACCGGGATCGAATATCAAATGACCGGAATAACGATAGGTATTTTAGTGGTTAATTAAAATATTTCATTTGTACATATATTTTTAAATATATATGTATGTATATTTATTATAAAAATTGAAAAAGAATGTTTACAATTAAAATGTTCAAAATCTAATGAAAATTTTTGAAATATCAAAAACATTAAAAACCAAATACATTTTCTGTAAATGAAATATCTTGATTACAAAGTGTTATATACATAAGTATATAACCCTATATTTACTCCCCCTCCAGTGTAAACGAAAATAAATAGTAATTAATTAATATTAAATGTAACTTTTTTAGATTTTTTATGTGTTGAAGTGTCTGATGTAGAGTATGTATCGGAAATAGTTTTTGCAGGTTTTAGTAAATCAATTGAAAAATTTTTAATTGTATTTCCGTATTGTATTTTAAATCTCTTGTAGTGTTTTGAAATAACTCTGAAAGGTCCTTCATAAGGTGGTTCTAAGTTTGATTTACGAAGAACTTTAACAAAAACATATTCACAAGTATTTAGATTTTTAGGAATAAAATAACTTTCTTTATTATGATGTACTACTTTTGAACGTACCAGTGAGAAATGATGTCTTAATCTTTGAAGAATTTCGTTCGAACAATCATTTTCATTATTTTTATTATTGGAAACAACTAATTCACCAGGTAGACGAAGTGTCTGTCCATAAACCAATTTTGCAGAAGAACATTTTAAATCTTCTTTTATGGACGTTCGTAAACCAAGAAGTATCCATGGCAAAATTTCAGACCAATTAGTTGAGTCATTTGAAGTTATTATTGATGTTTTAAGTGTTCTATGAAATCGTTCTATCATACCATTCGCTTGAGGATGATATGGAGAAGTATGAATTTTGTGTGTTCCTAATAATTTGGTTAATTCACCAAAGATTTTGGAAGTAAATTGAGAGCCTTGATCTACTGTAATATTTAATGGAATACCAAAACGGGGTATATAATTTTGAACAAAAGTAGTTGCTATAGTATTTGCTAAAATATTTTTAAGTGGATAAACTTCAGGCCAACGAGTATGTCTATCAATAATAGTTAAAAGATAACGAAATTCTTTCGATACAGGAAGAGGACCAACAATATCCATATGAATATGTTCAAATCGACCAGGTGGAATTTGAATTTTCTGAATGGGAGTTTTTGTGTTTCTTGAAATTTTAGATTTTTGACAATTTAAACAAGATGATGTCCATTCATTTATTTCTTTTCTCATATTAGGCCAAAAATATTTTGTTTGAATCAATTTTCTAGTTGTTCGAGTACTTGGATGCGAAAGAGAATGAATTTTGTCAAATATAATTCTTCTCATAGAAAAAGGAACATATGGTCGAAAAGGTTGTTGAGAGACGTCACACCAAATATTTAAATTAATTACTGGAATATTGATTTCTTTTAAGTTATTTTTAGAACTTGGATCAGAAATTATTTCTTGTAAGATGTTATCATTTTGTTGTTCTTTGAATAAAGTTTCTAAATTAATATCTTGAGTTGGAATTGAAGTAATTTCTGGAATACGGGAAAGCATATCGGCAACAATGTTGTCTTTTCCACGTATATATTGAATGTCATTAGTGAACTGTGCAATATATTCAAGATGACGCAATTGACGAGGAGATCTATCGACTTTAGAATTTAGAACATGAATTAATGGTTTATGGTCTGTATAAATAGTAAAAGTTCTACCTTCAAGAAAATGTTTAAAATGTTTAATCGAGTTATAAATTGCTAAAAGTTCCCTGTCAAATGTTGAATAATTTACTTCTGTTGCTGTTAATTTTCTTGAAAAGTAAGCTAAAGGTTCTAATTGATTGTTACTAGTTTGTTGTAAAACAGCTCCAATTGCTACATTCGATGCATCTACAGCTAATGATAATATACCGTTTTTGTCGAAATGAGTAAGTAAAGTATTTTGAGCAAACAGTTTTTTAACGTTTTCAAATGCAGTTGTTGTTTTATCTGTCCAATTCAACTGTTTGGATTTATTTTTGATTGAAAATGTTAGCATTTCATGCAAAGGGCTAAGTTCTGCTGCTAACATTTTAATATATCTATGATAGTAGTTAACCATGCCTAAAAATTTTTGTAATTTGTTAATTGAGATTGGTTTCTCAAAGTTTGTAATAGTTTCAATTCTGTTTAAAGAAGGTTTTATACCTTTACAAGAAATTTCGTAACTTAAAAAATCTAATTTATTTACGCCGAAAATACATTTTGAGGGTTTAATATTTAAATTGTACTCTTCAAGTCTTTTAAATATCATTTTTAAATGTTGTAAATGTTGATGTTCATTATCACTAGCAATTAAAATATCATCTATATAGGTAAAAACAAAATCGAAATCAGAAAATACTTCATTAATAAAACGTTGAAATGTTTGAGCACTATTTCTTAAACCGAATGGCATACGAATAAACTCAAACATTCCAAATGGAGTAGTTATAGCAGTTTTATGTATGTCTTCTTCTGCCATAGGAATTTGATGATAAGCACGTACAAGATCAATTTTTGAAAAAATGTGTTTGTTTTTTAAATCTATAGTTAAATCGTGAATATGGGGTAAAGGATATCGATCCGGTGTAGTAATAAAATTCAATCTTCTATAATCTCCGCAAGGTCTCCAATCATTTGGTTCTTTCTTAGGAACGAGATGAAGTGTGGATGCAATTGGAGAACTTGATGGTCTGCAAATACCTGTTTTAACTAAAAATTCAAATTCAGCTTTGGCAATTTTGAGTTTGATTGGGTCAAGACGTCGTGGTTTTGAAAATGGTAAAACACCTTTTGTTTCAATCCTGTGAACCGTATGATGTTTAACTTCTTTAGTGTAATCTGGTTCACAGGTAATAGAAGGAAAATAATTTAATAGTTTCGTAAATTTATTTTCAGGAATTGGAATTTTTAGGGAAAATATATCACAAAAACCAGATGACCCAGAAACTTTTAATTTAGTAACTGAATCCATAATTTCTTTATTTTTAATATTAACTATAATACCAAATTTTTCTAAAAAATTTGCGCCTATAATGGGTGTTGTAATATTTGCAATTATAAAAGGAAATTCAAAATCTCTTCTCAAACCTAAATCAATTTTTAAAAGTTTTGTACCAAATGTTTCAATAGAAGAACCGTTAGCAGCCGATAACTTAAGATCTGAATGTCTTTTATAAATTTTAAATTTTGAAAAAGGAATAACTGATACTACTGCACCGGTTTCAATAAGAAAATTAAGATTATTAAATTTATCAAAAACAAATAGGCGACGAGTTGGTTTAGAGATGTTTCCATTATCCGCCACCGTCATAATGGAATTTTTTAATTTAAATTTTGATCTGAATGAAAATTATTATTTTTATTGAAATTGCAAGGTGGTATACATTTAAGAGCATTATTTTTAAATTTTCTGTGATACCAACAAATATTGTTTGATGAATAAAAATCTCTTTGATTTGAAAAATTTCTAGATCTTGACCTAGATCTATCTTTTGAATTAGATCTAATTCGTAGTTCATTTATGTCATCTGTAATTTTATTTAAGTTTTGAAAAATTGCTGAAGTTAACTCAGTTAAACTAATAATACATTTTTCTAATTTATTATTTTCAATACTAGCTACAGTAGATTTTAATGAATTTGATTGATTAAGTAAATCAAAAATTTTGTCTGCTAAAATAATTAAATCTTCTTTATTGGAATTATTACTTAATGTTAGATGAATTTGAATTTGTTGTGGTAATTTCTTAATCCATAATTTAAAAAGTAATTCATGACTAACTAATGAATTTGAACCAATAAGAGATTTCATATAACGAAAAAATTCTGATGGTGAACGATCGCCGATTTCCATATTTGAAAATAATTGTTCGAGACGTTTTTCTCCACTTAAAGAAAATCTCTCACATAGTGTTTTTTTAATTATTTCGAATTTATTAAAAGAAGGTGGTGGATTAATAATATCGATAATTTTGGTAATAGTTTCTTGTTGAAGAGAAATTAAAATATTTTGAAATTTAATATTATCATCTGTAATATTATTAATTTCAAATTGTCCTTCAGCAAGAATAAACCATGCTTCGGGACACTCTTCCCAAAATTTAGGTAATTTAATTGTTTTAATTGTTGAATTGTTTTCTGATGTTGTTAAGTTGTTTGTTTGAATATTTTGTGTCATGTTAGTATTAGTGTGTATGTTATCGTTCTGCATTTCTGAGGTATATGTGCGTGTTCGTATGGGTGAACGATGGAGCATAGTAAATAAAATTAAAAGAAAATCTTCTGAAGAGAGAGTTTACAGAAATAAATAAACTTTTATAAACAAGTTAAATGAATAACTGGTAAAAATTGATTTTAAAATTTTAAAATAAATTCTTTTGATATTAATATATTATACATACATATATGTTAAATTAAAATGATAACAAGATACCAACTTGAATTGTAAATATATTGATTGTAGTTATTTAAAATTGATTGTTGTAAATATATTTATTGTTGTTGAAACAGAATTAATGACGTTGTTTTTGTTCCTGTTTCACATTGAAGATATTGAAGATAATGATGATGATGAGGATTATTCTTTTGGTAGTAATACCGATTAAAATGGTAATGTTGATGAAAATATCATAAATTGAATTCGCTTTATAAGTTCATTAATTTGATGATAATGATTTAAATGGTAATCCAATCTCCTTATTTGATAGATAGAAAGATTGTAGAGATTTTTTGATAGATGTTGTTGTGTAAAATAGCCATCGAATTAATCCATTCTTTGTTTAATTGTAGAATAAGCTTATGATGATGAAATCGCATTTGCTGTTTTTATAAAACTTGCGTTTCGTGACAAATAAAGTACAGGTCTTTATACAGGATCGCCAATATTTAGTGGTTAATTAAAATATTTCATTTGTACATATATTTTTAAATATATATGTATGTATATTTATTATAAAAATTGAAAAAGAATGTTTACAATTAAAATGTTCAAAATCTAATGAAAATTTTTGAAATATCAAAAACATTAAAAACCAAATACATTTTCTGTAAATGAAATATCTTGATTACAAAGTGTTATATACATAAGTATATAACCCTATAGTATTAGTTTTGAAAAACGCAAAACATACGCCTTTTTATTTGCAACCGAGTGCTTTAAATCAATTTTATTTCTTTGGAAAAATTTGATTTTTTTTGCAGTTATCTATTCAAGACACAAAGTATCCTCCAACACACCAAGAAGTAAGATACGTGATAGGAAGGAAATTTGTTTTGTAAAATAGAAAATATCTTTCGAATAACGCTTAGAAGTGTCTCAGACGTTACTTAATTTAGATAGACGATAAAAGACTCTTCCAAATGCTAGCAGGGATTGCCTTAACATGAGCTGTCAGTTTGATGATTTGATAGCTAATTTTTCATATCAACGAAAAATTCACAGTGGCAACATCTCCACATTGAACGTGAAATTTTCACGGCGTCAATTTTGCTTGAGTGTTTTGGCTTAAAAAATAAATAAAAAGAACATTAAGTGCATATATACAGTTTGTGAGCATCACCGCCAATTTTAAACAATTTTTTTTTAACTTTCTAATTGCTTCTGCGTACGCGGCATGCTAATTCGGCGTAATTTTGCAAATGATGGGTACGTTCATGAAAATGTATAATTACAGCAGTACAGCAACCCCGTTGCTTATTTTGCACTTGCCTGCTGATACTCAGCTGATATATTGCTATAACAGCATTATTAAAAGTATTTGCAATTAATTTGTGTTATTAAAATTACATTATTGCATATTCCATTAAATATATAGCAATCATGCTTACCCTTCTCTTTCCATTTTTTTAAAGCAAAAATTTCAGACACAAATTTTCTGTTGCCGATTATTCAAGCAAACTGCACGGTTGATGTGTCAAACGAACGTTTGACTTTTGCAGGTGTTGCCTCAAACACGCGAAGAACGTGATACTTGCAACACTGCGGTTCTGATTGCCGTCGCGAACGTACTCGATGTTATAACATAATGAAGTGCCCACGCATATGAAAACATGGATGTTAGACATGATAATGGTAGACAAAATTAACATAATTTTTGTTTTGTGGAGTTTTGGCGTAAGGAAAATTGACACTTGATAATCGTCTCGCAGCAAATCTAGATTAGGGCTGGGTCGTCTCGGCAAAAAGTCGATTTTAGACAAGGCAGATCTATACCGGTAATATAAGCTCAGCAGCTGATTCATTTTCATTTTGGCTAAATTGTCAAATCGTATTGCTCTTATTTTGTTTACTTCCGTCTTGTTTACATTTTCGTACGTGCTTTTTGAAGTTTTTATCGAAGTCGATTAGTCGGCTATGATAATCGATTTAAGTCGACTTTTCGACTTTTTTCTTAAATTTTTCACGTACAAACACACGAACATATGTATATATGTGTGCAGAACATATATTTACGTTGGAGGCCTTCGGCCGCGCTTTAATAAAATAACCCTCAGTCGGCAAAAATCTCTTTCTGGAGAACTTAAATATTACAATTTAATAATAGTTTAAGGTGTTAAATTTAGGTGAAATTCCCACTAGTTTGTAAATTGAAGTGAAATTGGTTCATTATATCCAATCTGAGCCTCGGAACTTTAACGGCAATTATCTTCGGAACCATAGGCCTCCGGAGGGTGAGGCTTTCAGTTTTATGATCCTCCCACCACCCTTAAAAAGATATTTGTATCGGTGCGCGCTCGACCAATGGAAATCCGGCCCATATTTACCTACCTTTTTAGGCATCGAAGACGTACTATTATATTATAACGAAACATTTTTTTGTAAATACGAACGGCGAATGCATTTTTTGTGAGAAGCTTTTTCATGGCAGAAATACACTCGAAGGGTATGCCGCCCACTGCCGAGAAGAGACCGCTATTTCTACAAACCCAATAATTGGGTTTTAATTAATTAGCAATTTTTTTGGTGTTTGTACGGATTGGGGTTAGAAGCCGAGACCTCTGGTATAGCAGGCGAGCACTCTACCCACTGCACCATAGCGGTG
Source organism: Urophora cardui (assembly GCA_960531455.1). Taxonomy (NCBI): domain Eukaryota; kingdom Metazoa; phylum Arthropoda; class Insecta; order Diptera; family Tephritidae; genus Urophora; species Urophora cardui. The sequence continues at coordinate 75,985,540 of OY482673.1, forward strand.
ACGTTAATAACACAGTCCAACATATTTACAAAAATTTTACCCAACACGAACAAACGCTATTAATTATGAAAGAGGATGTCTCCCAGACCAACTTTGCCGAACAGAGTACTAGTCCAGAGGGTCTGAGTTTTTTATGGAGGGGGTTCAAGTTTTATGGTTTAACTGGAGGTGGAATTACTTTAGCGAAAATATCTTATAAAAAATTACCTCAAATGAAGTTTTTGAGCTCGGACTTCTTCTACAGAATTTAATAAAGAATTTCTTTGCGGTAGACATTAACCAATTAATCATAACTTTTTTCATACATAAATCTAAACTTGCCTTGAAATTCCTGAAAATCGCACGGTTTTGGGTGTAACTCCATTCAGTTTTTGCAAAAGTTAAATTTTTTTTCAGTTTACTTATTTACAACAACCTATTCTCATATTCCGGCGCCGGAGCGAGGATCCAAAGAACAAAAAATGCATCTTGTGTGTATACATATAAAATTTGTTGCATATTTCATGGCGTAATTTGTGACTATATATCCTCTGGTCTTTTGCGTTATTTGTACAAAGATTTTATCTGAGGGGACCCCTAGTGAAATTTTATGGCGAATAATTTTTTAGAACATTTTAACCCTCGTCTGCATTGTTAATTGATATTTTCTACATGTGTTTCCAAAGAAGGGTTAAAAACAGCCATTTGCGTGAGCGTTAGAGGGTTAAAGTCTACCGCAAAGAAATTCCTTATTGAATTCTGTAGCAGAAGTCCGGGCTCAAAAACTTCATTTCAGGTAATTTTTTATAACATATTTTCGATAAAGTAATTGCATCTCCAGATAAAACCATAAAACTTTTACCCCCTTTTAAAATAAAAGGCTATGTTCAGAAACGCAGCATGAAGCGCAACAGCGGCAGTAATTATTATTTTGATGATTGTGATGAGCGACGCTTCATGCAAAATTTACGTTTATGAACGCTCTGCTTGTACTACAAAATCAGGTTGCGCTTCAAACTGAGTTTCTGAACAAAGCCAAACTCAGACCCTCTGGACTAGTACTCTGTTCGGCAAAGTTGGTCTGGGAGACATTCTCTTTCATAATTAATAACGTTCCTACAAATTAAGTGGACTCACAATGCCTGCTCCGAAGGGCGAATGCTTGTTTTTTTTGTTTGCTTGCTGGAATTTGTATGCTTTTTTGTGAGAAGCTTTTTTTATATATTAGTCCTGACAAAATTATACCGCCAAAATATATTGTTACGTATTTGTCGATAGCTCGATTATTTCTATCGGGTTCGTATCACTAAATTGTTAAATAAAAGTCTTTATTTACTTCTTAATTCACACCGCTTTATTTCACGACTAAAAAGTCTACACTTGTTTTACTTGACTTGATGTTAACACTTCTACGGTTAAATTACGACTGACTGCGGAGCGCCTGCTCGCCGCCTTATATAGTCTGTCAAACGCAATCTGGAAAATTCTGGCAACACTGGAAATTATCTGGTCTCTTCTTCTAGTTCTGGCAGTTTCTTTAGAGATGTGTTCAGTCATTTAGTGATGTGAGAGTGGAACCGATTATATTCGCCACACTGCCCTCCACCTAAGTCTGATCGTCCCGATCTGACACATTACTCGTTCCAAATGCTGCTAGCCTTTCCAGATGAACCACCTTCATTTTATTCCTCGGTCTTCCAATCATTTGTATGCGATACACAACATCGTTGAGCCGCTTAATCACTTTGTAGGCCCTTCCCAAGTACACTGCAATTTCGGGGACAAACCTTTCTTTCGCTGCGGGTTGTATAGCAAAACTAAATCTCCCTCAAGAAAACCTTCTGAGTTCATCGCCTTGTCGTATCTGGCCTTCATTTTGTCACTCATGATCTTTGTTCGCTGTCTCACAAGTTCATGTATTTCTCTCATTTCCTCTTCCAGAACATTGTTAGATTGTCTGGCATTTATTCCCGCATCAGCACTTATCCCAAATTTCAAGTCAGCTGGCAGTCGAAGATCACTACCAAATATTACTTTTGCAGGAGTCTGACCTGTTGTATCGTGTACGGCCGATCGATATGCCATCAGGAACAGTGGAATATGAGTGTCCCTATCTCTCTGGAACTTGTCCACCACCTTTCGTAAATGTTCCTCTAATGTTCTGTTAAATCTTTCTACCATGCCGTCTGATTGTGGATGCAACGCAGTTGTTCGGGTTTTCCTAATACCCAGTGTCTTGCACATCTCCTGAAACACTACTGATTCGAAGTTCCTACCTTGGTCAGAATGTAGCTCTATAGGTGCACCATATCTCGCCACCCAATTGTTGGTGAATACTTCGGCTATAGTTTCTGCTTCTTGATTTGGAATCGGGTACACTTCCGGCCATTTCCTGAAGTAATCCATGACCACCAGAACATATTTGTTTCCAAGTTTGCTAGTAGGCCCAGCTACATCCATGGCAATTCTCTCAAATGGTGCTCCTGAGTTGTATTTTCTCATCGACCCATGACTCCTGGATTTGGGACCCTTATAGGCATGGGTAACACTGCGCTGCGCGTCGCAATTGCGCTAACACCAACCCTGGCGTTATTGCGCTAACTCCGATTTGGTAACTGCGTCAACTCAATATAGCGCCAACCCCATATAGCGCCAACTCAATATTGCGCCAACTCAATTTTGCAATATAACACCGACTCAATTTCGTGCGCTAACACCAGCACCAATATACCGCTAGTGTAAAATGGCGCAACCACAACGCCAATAACAGCACCATAGTATATGTATACGTATGACACCGTCACAATTATGTATGCTTGATAGTGGTCTAAGTGACCTTAATTTCCAGCATATTTTCACAAATATACGGAATATGTTTCCAAATGATTATGAAAATTTAAATTAATTGTGCCCTCGTATATGTAAGCAGAATTGCGCCAAAAGAAATAAAACAGGGATGGTAAACAGTAACAAACGAAAAAATGTTATTTATCGATAATTCCATGACAATTGCGCTAAAGGTGTTATTGCGCCAGTACCGTGAGTTGGCGCCACGACTGGCGCTGGAGTTATTGTATCAGCGCCAAAAAAATTGCGCCATTACCCATGGCTAGACCCTTAGCCTTTATGCATACATCGCAGTTCGCAATCCACTCAACAACTGTCTGACGGCATCCGACCCAATAAAACCTCTTCTTGATTTTGTCTACCGTCTTTGTTACTCCAAGATGACCTCCACTTGGACCATTGTGTAGTTCATTTAGCACATCCGGTATTCTTTTCCTTGGAACAACTATCAGTGTTTTAGAACTTTGGCCATCTTCACTCTCCCAAACACGATGTAGGCAACCATTTACCAATTGCAAACTATTCCACTGTGCCCAATTTGATTTGGCAACAGGACTCTCTGCTGACATCTCTTCTTTTGATGGTCGTTCATTTTGCTCCAAACCGATCATTACACGTGCCAGATCTGGATCTTCTAGCTGACACTTCCTTAATTGTTCCGCATTCCATTCGTCTGTAGATGTTATTGTCATTAACCGAACATCTATGATGCCTTCCTTCTCCTCAGCTTTAGAGCAATGCTTGCATTCAAGATTACATGGTCGCCGCGACATTGCATCAGCATTTCCATGGGTACTGCCTTTACGATGGTCTATAGAAAAGTCATAATTTTGTAGTCGCTCAATCCACCTTGCTAACTGACCCTCCGGATTTCGGAATTTCAAAAGCCATTTTAACGCTGCATGATCAGTCCTGACGTGGAATCGTTGACCATAGAGGTACTTATGGAAGTGTTTGATGCATTCTACCAATGCCAACAGTTCTCTTCGTGCTACACAGTAATTTCTTTCCGGTTTCCCAATTGATCGGCTGTAGTATGCGATAACCTTCTCCTGTCCGTCGATTTCTTGTGACAAAACACCTCCTATAGCATAACCACTCGCATCAGTATCCAAGATAAACCTCGCTCCTGGAACCGGGTATGCTAGCATTGGGGCAGTACAAAGCCAATCTTTTAACGTTTGGAAAGCCATTTCTTGTTCCTTCCTCCACTCAAAAGTCTTATTTTTCCTCATAAGCTCCGTGAGACTATTTGCTACGCTGCCAAAATTTGGTACAAATCGGCGATAGTAAGTGCACAGACCAAGAAACCTTCGCAATTCATGTAGATTCCGAGGTCTTGGCCAATCTTTTACTGCTTCTATTTTTTCGTTATCAGTGCAGATGCCCTTTGTAGTCACTTTATGTCCCAAGTATTTTACTTCTTTCTTGAATAATGCACATTTCTTAGGACTTAACTTGAGACCAGCGCCAGCTATTCTTCGGAAAACTTCCTCCAAATTTTTGAGATGTTCATCAAAGCTTTTTCCCAATAAAATGATATCGTCCAGGTACACAAGACATGTTTTCCAGTGTAATCCTTTCAGTACCTGATCCATAAGTCTCTCAAAGGTAGCTGGGGCTTTACATAATCCAAATGGCATCACCGTAAATTGCCAAAGACCATCGCCAACACTGAAGGCTGTTTTCTCCTTGTCTTCCTCTTTTACTTCAACTTGCCAATAGCCGCTTTTCAAGTCCAGTGTTGAAAACCATTCCGTTCCAGATAGCCAGAGTCCAGAGTGTCGTCAATTCTTGGCAATGGGTAACTATCCTTTTTCGTTACATCATTCAGTTTCCGGTAGTCAACGCAGAATCTCATCTTGCCATCTTTCTTTTTAACAAGTACTACCGGAGAACTCCATGGACTGACTGATGGTTCAATTACCCCACTGTCGCTCATTTCTTGAATAATCTGGCTCACCATTTGACGTTTAGCTAATGGAACGCTGCGAGGAGCCTGACGGATTGGCCTTGCATCACCGGTGTCAATCTGATGCTTCACAATATTTGTCCTGCCTGGTTTTGTACCATCCTTGTCAAAAATGCTGGAGTACTTGGCAAGTAATTCTTTCGCCTTCCTTTTGTGATTTTCCTGCAGTTCTTCTGTCCAAGCATTTATTTCATCTGAAAGATCTGTATTGCCAGTAGAAACTTCTCCTTGGGATTGTTCGCAATTCATGATGATGTCAACCTCTTCGCATTTTCCCAATATAGCACCTTTGGAGAGTTTGATTGGTGACTTGAACTCATTAAGTACTCTTACTGGTATTCGTCCATCTTCTTTTGTCATAGCCAGGGTTTTTCCAACAAGTACATCGGATTTAGTTTCTGTTTCTGCTTCGACAACCCACAATTTGTTTGTCCCACAATCTCCATCAATCTTTGCCCAAATAATTGCCTCGGACTTTGGCGGTATCTGCTGATTCTTTTCCACGAGCACTTTCTTACTGCTGTATCTCTTATCGTAGCCAAAATTTAGCGGCACCTCCAAGTTTTTGTAACTCATAACTTTGTTTTTCATGTCAATCTTAATGCCTTGGTCGATTAGGAAGTCCACACCAATTATGACTTCATCAACAATTTCCGCCACTATGAAGGTGTGTAATACGACAACATTTCCAATTACAACTTCGCATGTAACTTCCCCTAGGACTTGGGTATCCTCGCCTGTTGCCGTACGCAATTTTGCTCCATGCAATGGCCTTATTTCCTTCTTTACCAAGTCAGATCGAATGATGGAATGAGATGCTCCCGTATCCACAGTCAACATGCGCTCTATTCCGTCCACGAAACCACCAATAGTAACATTACTCGTGCTTCTTCCCAACTGAGAGACAGAGATTATGGGGCATTCCATTGTGGGGACCAGCCCACGCCCCTTTTGGCTGGCCCGCTTTAGTTTAACGACTGAGTTGATTTGGGCGCTTGTTCATACCCCTCTGCCTTGCGCTTGCGCCCATCTGCAGTGCTGAACTTACTGGAATTATTGCTGCAGTGACGTGCTATATGTCCTATTTTTCCACATCTGAAGCATTTCACAGCATTACTTTTCTTTTTCTGCATTTCATTCAACGCCTCCCATATTTTGCTTAGTAAGTCTGGAGTTTCCACTTCCACACGATGAGCCTTGTAGGTGGGCTTGCTCAATAGAGATGCTGTTTCCTGCGTCAAGGCATATGATACCGTTTCAGCAAAAGTTCCTTTTGGATTTGCATAGGTAGCCCGCTTCGTTTCAATATCTCGTATTCCATTGATGAAGCTTTGAATTTTCATCCTCTCTATGAATTCTTGAGGTGCTCCTGCGTTTGCCAAATGAGCTAGCCTCTCAATCTCAGAAGAAAATTCTTGTAACGTCTCATTTGGTTTCTGGAAGCGATTCTGCAACTCCATTTGATATATCTGCTTCCTGTGCCCGCTACCATAACGTCTTTCAACGGCACCCATAATTGCGTCATAGCTGTTTCTTTCGCCCTCGCTAACAGTCTGTAATATTTCTGCTGCAGGTCCTTTCAATGCTACGAACAGGGCAGCGACTTTGTCCTCCGCACTCCAATTATTTACAACTGCCGTTTTCTCAAATTGTAGCTTGAATACTTGAAATGGACCACTTCCATCAAACGACGGAGGTTTTATCTTCTGTGTAGCAGTTGAAGCGACTGGACGACTTAGTTGAATATCCTGAAGACGGGCTTTCAATGCTTTTACATCGTCCTCTAATTTTTCTTGTCTTTCTTCAAGGACTTCCTTAACTTGTATAATTTTTGCATCCTGCGCCTTGAATTGTAAGGACATGCGTTCTTCTTGTGCCTCCAACTGAGCCGCAATGCCGGATACCTGTGATGAAAGTACTGACTGTTGCAATTCCATTTTGGACGTTATCTGTGCCTGTTGTTCTTCCATTTTTGCCGACATTTGTGTCAGTACAGCCAATATCGAGTTCATGTCTACGTTTGCAACTGACTGTGGAGCCTCTTCCTTCTGAGTTTCTTCCTTGTGGACCTCTTCTACATCATCGTTGAAATCAAACTCATCTACATCAATGTTATTGGCTTCCATAGCTTCTTGTAACCTTGCCTGTAGTTCAATTTTATTGCCGGTTGTGCTCAGTTTTCTCTTTTCTAACTCCCTTTTAAGCTCTTGGATTTTAAGTTCGTTTAGCTTTGCCATTATCCTTATTTCGTTATCCTTGCTTCGTTATCCTTCTATGAAGTGGGTTTTGTCAAAGGCTGGGGTAATGCTCAGCCTGTCCAAGGTCGAGTAGAAGTCCCACAAACTCCCACTAAATAAGAACACAGTATTTATGTGTTAAGATCGAACACACACACACGGCTTGGGATGTTGAGAGAGCCGCAGCTTTCCGTCACAAGAGAGCGAGAGGCGGAGTCGAGAGAGAGAGAGAGAGAGAGAGAGAGAGAGAGAGAGAGGGGGTAACCGAGATGATTGGCAGCGGTCGGTGTCGGGGTTCGGTGATAGTGCGCAGATTCCAGCGGGCGATGATGACGATAGCGGACGGCGGGGAAGATAAGTACTGGTGCGACGGAGGGGGAAGAGTAGCGTCAGGCGGATGACAGCAGCGGTGTTAGCGGAGCCGAATACGGAACAGTATTTCCCCTTGATGTTGGCCAGTGTCGTTACCTTCAGCTCTGGGCGTTTTCCAAGATCGGGATCGGTGCGGCTGTAGCTCTGGGCGTTTCCAGGATCGGGATCGGTTTGCCTATGGAAACTACGGAGACTCCGGTCAGTAACTGGCTCTCCCGCTGGACACCTCCGTCCCCATGGTTGCACACTACTCGAAGGTGCTGGATGGAGGACGGAGTTGTGCCAGCATCAGTCTGTAGACTGGCTGGAGGGCAGAGGGGGTGTGCCCAACCGGCGCAGCGATTCCCCCTTTGTCCACCATACCAGTCCACAGCCAGAGCCAGGGCCAAATGCAGGAGGATCGGATGTCATTAAGGCTGCTGGCCCGTCATCACTTGGCCAGGACAATGGTGGAGTAACTGCCAAAAAGGCACGGCTCCATTGCCCTTGCCAAGCCATGACTGAAAAGCGCCATGACTTCCTCCTACATCAGGCCAGCTAGCGGGTGGATAATAATTTGCCTAATTGGCAAACGCTCCCGCTGGCTTACCTACGGAGACTGATTTGCATTTGCCAATTACCGCGTTCTTATATGTCCGATGCATTAAAACGTCTGAGAATTATTGTGCTGTCCATGTATGTAAGCACGGCTGCGACTTTGTAGTGAAGAAGTGAATCGTACTGCTAGTGACTGGTAAGCAATACTGTTGTTGTTGGTAGACATCGAAGAAACAGGAGTTGTCGTGTAGTATACTTTTAGGGGTATATGAACAGCGGAAACGGCGGTGCTGGTCTTAGTTAAGTACAGCAATGTTGGTAGGGTTATTGTAACGCAACGTTACAGTCCCCCTCCCACTTCGGGTGACGGAAAACTGCGGTGGCTAAAAGAAAGAATTTCTGCCAGGCATGGCCTAGGATATAGCAGTGTGTGTGTGAAATTCTTTATTAATCAAAATTTTTTTTTTTTTTTTTTTTTTTTTTTTACAGAGTTTAGTTGTTAATATTTCATTTTGATATAGAAATTAAATTTGGATTACATTTCGTTATTATTTCATTGTAACTTAACCTAATTGTACTTCAATGATAATAAGTAATATAGTAACACTAATAATAATAATTTTTAATGATTTTTTTTTTTTTTTTTTTTTTTTTTTTTTTTCTGGGTATAGCTGTCGGGATACAATTGAACGGCCCTCAACTATACCGTTTTCGGGTCGTTCGTTGTCCCTTTTATATATATATATATTTTTTTTTTTTTTTTTTTTTTTTTTTTTTTTATATATCAATTATATCGTATATAATACATAACTTTACAAAATAAAATACTTCATTGTATATACTTCATGGTGGGTTTTGTGCTGCTAATTCGCCGCTTCATCGAACCGGATCAGTCGTTTCTTCCCTCTCATGTAGACCATTGCATGGTCGTCGTCTCGTCGCCTGATTCGTACCCTGATCCCCTTGTGGTGTACTGACCAATTTTTCTGCAGTGGATTTTGTGGTCGGCGGAGTTTGAAGGTGCTGAGGAGTGTCTCTGGGTCGGTTGGTTTGCGGACTTTTACCCTCTCTTCCTCTTCTTTTCTGGCCACTGCTTCTATTGCTTTATTCGATTCGGGCGTGATTTCATGTATGACGAACGGAGTGGGTATTGGTGGCGATGCTTCTTCTATGCCGGATGGAAGTGCTATTAGTGGCGGACCGTGGAAAATCTTTATGCTTAATATCCGTGGTTTGTTGGCAGGCCATGGTGTAGCTTCCATAGGCGGGCGCCATGGTTTTATTGGTTTTGGTGACTCCGGTGGTGTTGGTTGGCGCTTAGATCTCTTCATCTGCAATGAATGTAAAAATGGTTGGCGTGCGGTTAAAAGTTGCAGTGTTTTAGATCTTGTAAATGTGCGTGGGCTGTTTTCTTGTTTTCGGGGTTGGTTAGTTGCACCGTGTTGGTTGATACGTATTTCACCACTACGTATGGCCCGGAAAATTTTGGAGCCAATTTTTGGGCGAAGTTATTTGTTGCTGATGAAAGCGGGTGGTCTCTTTTCATCACCCTTTCCCCAATGGTTGGCTTCCACGGCCGCCTGCGTAAGTCGTAATATTTCTTTTGTTGTTTTGCAGCTTTGGCTAGATTTTTCTTGATCTCTCCCCATAGTGCGGTAATGGATGGCGTAACTGTCATCGGTTCTGCCGGTACTGCCCCCTCCGCGCGTACTTGTTGTGGTGCGGTCAGATCGCGCCCAAAGTTTATTTCTGCCGGTGATGCTTGGGTGGATTCATGTTGTGCCGTGTTCAGTGCGAATGCTATCTGTGGTATTTCCTCATCCCATGTGCGGTGATCTTCCTTTGAACGTTGTGCTATCATGGTTTTAACCACTCGGTTGACTCGTTCTGTTGGATTTTCATGGGGCGTGTATGCGGCGGTGAATTTGTGTTCAATTCGGTGGTCATTGAGGAGTGTTGCTAACGATTTGCCGACGAAATGTTTCCCGTTGTCGGTAAGGAGAATTTTCGGGCATCCGAAGCGGTAGATCACTCTCTCTTTGAGGGCTTTGACGACGTTTGCTGTTGTTGCTTGTCGTACCGGGATTAGCTCCACCCATTTCGAAAATTTGTCAACCATTACGAGGAGGCTTGTATTTCCTTGTTTTGAACGTGGGAGTGGTCCAACAAAGTCTGCCGTTACGATCTCCCATGGTCGTGAGCATTGCATGGTAGCCATTAAACCGGCTGGACGTTTCTGGTCTACCTTGTATTCAGCGCATGTGACGCATTTTTGGATGTGTTTTCGGACATCGCGGAACATTCCCGGCCAGTAATAGTTTTGTTGGGCTCGATTAAGTGTCTTCTTGACTCCCAAGTGGCCGGCTGGCGCAGCGTTGTGTACTTCCTGAAGTATATCCTCACGTCGCTCGATTGGGATGCATAGTTTCCATCGCGGGGCGCATGAGATGTTGTTTTTCGGTGGAATGTGCCGGAAAAGGCGGTTGTCCACGATTTGGTAATCTGGATTTGCCTGTGGTTGTTCCTGGACCTTTTTTGTTAACTTCGTGTACCAGTCGCTTGTGACATTATCAATAGCGTATAAAAGTTCCGCTTCGATGTCAGGTAGTGGGCAACGGGATAGGGCATCAGCTACCACATTTTGGGCTCCTTTCCGGTATTCAATGTCGAAGTTATACTGCTGCAGCTCTAGCGCCCATCTGGCCAGCCGTCCCGACGGATTTTGTAGCGTGTGTAGCCATTTCAGCGAGTGATGATCCGTGATCGCGGTGAAATGATACCCTTCCAGGTATGGTCTCATCTTACGTATTCCCCACAGTACGGCAAGGCATTCTTGTTCTGTGGCGGAGTACCGTTTCTCCAGTTTGGATAGACTACGGCTGGCATAGGCCACTACCCTTTCCTGGTCGGAATGGCGTTGGTATAGTACTACGCCAAGTCCTTCTCCACTGGCATCGGTTTGGAGGAAGAACGGGCGAGAGAAATCTGGGCAGCAGAGTACCGGAGCGCTGGTTAGCTTGTCTTTCAGAGTTTGGAATGCGTCTTCTTGCGGTGTGTCCCATTTCCAGGCTTGACCCTTCTTCAGTAGCTGATTCAGTGGTGCAGCTATAGTGGAGAAGTCGGCAACGAAGCGGCGATACCATGAGGCGAGACCAAGGAAGCGGCGGAGTTCCTTGAGAGTTCGTGGAGCTGGCATCTCTCGTACTGCTGTCACCTTCTCAGGATCGGTGTGGATTCCTTTCGAGCTGACAATGTGTCCCAAGTAATGTAACTGTTGCTGTACGAAGCTGCATTTTTCGAAATTGACTTGCATCCTGTTCTTCTGTAGCCTTTCGAAAACTTCCCGCAAGTAAGCCATGTGTTCTTCGAATGTGTCACCTAAAACGATGATATCATCCAGATAGGCAAATACTTTGGGTTGCAGTTCTGGTCCTAGTATTGTATCCAGAGCTCTTTGGAATGTGGCTGGTGCGGAGTGTAGGCCGAATGGCATGACCTTCCACTGGAACAATCCTCTTCCTGGGACGGTAAACGCGGTAAGTGGACGAGAGTTCCTGGCGAGTGGTATTTGCCAATAGCCATTTTTCAGATCAATGGTGGAGATGAACTTGGCTTCCTTTAGTTGGTCTAGGATCGCTCCAATCTGTGGTAAGGGGTAGGCGTCTGGTTCACTGGCGGCGTTGAGCTGGCGATAATCAATGCACATTCTCCATGTACCCTGTTTCTTCCTAACTAGCACGATTGGCGAGCTGTATGCACTCCTTGATGGTTCGATTCTGCCTCCTGCCAAAAGTTCGTTGACTTCCTCGTCAATTACTTTCTGCATGGCCGGGTTGCGGGGGTAGTAACGTTGCTTGAGCGGTCGGTCGTGCTTCAACGTGATTACATGTTCGGTGGCGGCGCTTGGGCCGGTGATTTGGCTGAAGCGTTCCTGGTGGTTTTTCAAGAAGTCATCCAGCTCGGTGTTCTGATCGTTTGTTAGATGCTCTCGGGAACTTAAGGCGTACAAGTTTGCCGTTCCATCTTTTCCTCCTATCGGTGTACATACCAGTGGCTTGCCATTTAATGTTAGGATGACTTCCCTCTCGCGTAAGAAATCCATTCCAAGGATCATTTTCTCGGCGAGATTGGGAATGACGGTGATTAACGTGTTGGTTGTTCGGCCGTTATACCATACCTTTGTTGGATAGGCATGTGAACTGTAGACACAGGTTTGGTCTGCCAGTTGTATACTCCGTTGGCTGAGCCGGGGCTGAATTTTGCATTCTTTCAAATACTTTCCAATGGAGTCGTCCACGTACGTCATGGTGGCACCGGTGTCGAGTAGGGCTTGTACGCTCATCCCTTCCACAGTGACTTTGATGTAGAAGCGGCTGTCTCCTAATCCTCCAGTGGATGAAGGTAGCGACGAAGGTTTCTTTTTTGGTTGTAGTTGGTTGGATTGGGCTGGTTTTCGTTTCTTGGTTGTCTTGCTGGTGATTGTTTTGATTTCCATTCCCTTGCTCCGATCGCATTGGCAATCCCTTGACATGATGTCATCCTGACCACATCTGGAGCAGAAGATCTTGCTGGGATTTCGGCAATGGAACCGATGGTGTCCATTTTCTTTGCATCGCCAGCAGCACGTTTTGCTGTTGTATCCGGATTGCAGGTGGCAGAGGCTGTGGACTACCATCTTTCCTTGTTTGGCTTCTTCGCTTTTGAGCAGCTCATATTCCTCGGTCAGTTCCAGGAGCTCTTGGATTGTCTGGAATTCGCCCCGCTTAACGAAAAGGCGGTATTCTACTCGTAATCCATCGTAGATGCGCTCCAAATGATTCTCACGGCACATGGTCGGATGCTGGCGGATGAGTGTTTGCAGAGCTAGGATGTAGTCCTTGGCTCTTTCTCGTCCCTGTTGTTTACGCTGGCGGATATTTTCCTCCAGATGGCTCAGATGCCGCTTGGGCAGGAAAAATCTTTCTACTTCTTCTCTGAAATCAGTCCAGCAGTTGATTTGGTGTTTTTGGACGCGGTACCATTGGAGAGCTTTTCCGCGCAACAATTCGGGGAGGGTGGAGAGAAGACGGTCAGTTGGAATTTGGTAGCAGTGCGCTAGCTCTTCGACTCTTTCGAGGAATTCATGTAGCGATTCGGTTCCTGAAAACCGGACATCCCAGCGGCGAACTGTATTCATTAGTTCTGCTTCGCTCATCTCAATTGTTTTTGGAGCCGTAGCTTCCTTTGCTATAGGATATAGCGGTGGTTGCTGCATAAGGCTGGGCGGTGGTTGATGGATGTGAATGGAGGGAATCGGCTTTACTGGTTTTCCTTCTTCTTCGTTGATCTCTCTTTCCAACTCGTTCAGCAGATTTTCGCTGGACTTGCGTTTCGCTCGCACGTAGGCACTCAAGGCGCAACGCAGGTTAGCGACGCTTTGCCCTTCGACGAAGATGTTGTGTTGCTTGCACACTTCGACTAGCCTCTCCTTTTTAAGCGCGTAAATCCAGTTGAGTGAGTCGGTGTTCAGTGTATCTCCATTCTCTTGGCGTGTGGTAGGTGTTGTTGGTGGTGTGTTCGATGAACCCGCTCCGGCAGTGCTGGTGCTTGTTGTTGCTTTCGCACATTCATCTGCGGAAGCGCGTCCCTGCTCGGGCGCCATTTATGAAGTGGGTTTTGTCAAAGGCTGGGGTAATGCTCAGCCTGTCCAAGGTCGAGTAGAAGTCCCACAAACTCCCACTAAATAAGAACACAGTATTTATGTGTTAAGATCGAACACACACACACGGCTTGGGATGTTGAGAGAGCCGCAGCTTTCCGTCACAAGAGAGCGAGAGGCGGAGTCGAGAGAGAGAGAGAGAGAGAGGGGGTAGCCGAGATGATTGGCAGCGGTCGGTGTCGGGGTTCGGTGATAGTGCGCAGATTCCAGCGGGCGATGATGACGATAGCGGACGGCGGGGAAGATAAGTACTGGTGCGACGGAGGGGGAAGAGTAGCGTCAGGCGGATGACAGCAGCGGTGTTAGCGGAGCCGAATACGGAACAGTATTTCCCCTTGATGTTGGCCAGTGTCGTTACCTTCAGCTCTGGGCGTTTTCCAAGATCGGGATCGGTGCGGCTGTAGCTCTGGGCGTTTCCAGGATCGGGATCGGTTTGCCTATGGAAACTACGGAGACTCCGGCCAGTAACTGGCTCTCCCGCTGGACACCTCCGTCCCCATGGTTGCACACTACTCGAAGGTGCTGGATGGAGGACGGAGTTGTGCCAGCATCAGTCTGTAGACTGGCTGGAGGGCAGAGGGGGTGTGCCCAACCGGCGCAGCGATTCCCCCTTTGTCCACCATACCAGTCCACAGCCAGAGCCAGGGCCAAATGCAGGAGGATCGGATGTCATTAAGGCTGCTGGCCCGTCATCACTTGGCCAGGACAATGGTGGAGTAACTGCCAAAAAGGCACGGCTCCATTGCCCTTGCCAAGCCATGACTGAAAAGCGCCATGACTTCCTCCTACATCAGGCCAGCTAGCGGGTGGATAATAATTTGCCTAATTGGCAAACGCTCCCGCTGGCTTACCTACGGAGACTGATTTGCATTTGCCAATTACCGCGTTCTTATATGTCCGATGCATTAAAACGTCTGAGAATTATTGTGCTGTCCATGTATGTAAGCACGGCTGCGACTTTGTAGTGAAGAAGTGAATCGTACTGCTAGTGACTGGTAAGCAATACTGTTGTTGTTGGTAGACATCGAAGAAACAGGAGTTGTCGTGTAGTATACTTTTAGGGGTATATGAACAGCGGAAACGGCGGTGCTGGTCTTAGCTAAGTACAGCAATGTTGGTAGGGTTATTGTAACGCAACGTTACACTTGATCCTAGAATTTATTTAACAATTCCAATTCTGACACCAATTGTTACGTATTTGTCGATAGCTCGATTATTTCTATCGGATTCGTATCACTAAATTGTTAAATAAAAGTCTTTATTTACTTCTTAATTCACACCGCTTTATTTCACGGCTAAAAAGTCTACACTTGTTTTACTTGACTTGATGTTAACACTTCTACGGTTAAATTACGACTGACTGCGGAGCGCCTGCTCGCCGCCTTATATAGTCTGTCAAACGCAATCTGGAAAATTCTGGCAACACTGGAAATTATCTGGTCTCTTCTTCTAGTTCTGGCAGTTTCTTTAGAGATGTGTTCAGTCATTTAGTGATGTGAGAGTGGAACCGATTATATTCGCCACAATATTGTTACGTATTTGTCGATAGCTCGATTATTTCTATAGGGTTCGTATCGCTGAATTGTTAAATAAAAGTCTTTATTTACTTCTTAATTCACACTGCTTTATTTCACGACTAAAAAGTCTACACTTGTTTTACTTGACTTGATGTTAACACTTCTACGGTTAAATTACGACTGACTCTGGAGCGCCTGCTCGCCGCCTTATATAGTCTGTCAAACGCAATCTGGAAAATTCTGGCAACACTGGAAATTATCTGGTATCTTCTTCTAGTTCTGGCACTTTCCCTAGAGATGTGTTCAATCATTTTAGTGATGTAAGTGGAGAACCGATTATATTCGCCACACTGCCCTCCACCTAAGTCTGATCGTCCCGATCTGACACATTACTTGTCCCAAATGCTGCTAGCCTTTCCAGATGAACCACTTTCATTTTATTCCTTGGTCTTCCAATCGTTTGTATGCGATACACAACATCGTTGAGCCGTTTAATCACTTTGTAGGGCCCTTCCCAAGTACACTGCAATTTCGGGGACAAACCTTTCTTTCGCTGCGGGTTGTATAGCAAAACTAGATCTCCCTCAACAAAACCTTCTGAGTTCATTGCCTTGTCGTATCTGGCCTTCATCTTGTCACTCATGATCTTTGTTCGCTGTCTTACAAGTTCATGTATTTCTCTCATTTCCTCTTCCAGAACGTTGTTAGATTGTCTGGCATTTATTCCCGCATCAGCACTTATCCCAAATTTCAAGTCAGCTGGCAGTCGAAGATCACTACCAAATATTACTTTTGCAGGAGTCTGACCTGTTGTATCGTGTACGGCCGATCGATATGCCATCAGGAACAGAGGAATATGAGTGTCCCAATCTCTCTGGAACTTGTCCACCACTTTTCGTAAATGTTCCTCTAATGTTCTGTTAAATCTTTCTACCATGCCGTCTGATTGTGGATGCAACGCAGTTGTTCGGGTTTTCCTAATACCCAGTGTTTTTCACAGCTCCTGAAACACAACTGATTCGAAGTTCCTTCCTTGGTCAGAATGTAGCTCTATAGGTGCACCATATCTCGCCACCCAATTGTTGGTGAATACTTCGGCTATAGTTTCTGCTTCTTGATTTGGAATCGGGTACACCTCCGGCCATTTGCTGAAGTAATCCATGACTACCAGTACATATTTGTTTCCAAGTTTGCTAGTAGGAAATGGCCCAGCTACATCCATGGCAATTCTCTCAAATGGTGCTCCTGAGTTGTATTGTTTCATCAGCCCATGACTCCTGGATTTGGGACCCTTAGCCTTTATGCACACGTCGCAGTTCGCAATCCACTCAACAACTGTCTGACGGCAGCCGACCCAATAAAACCTCTTCTTGATTTTCTCTACCGTCTTTGTTACTCCAAGATGACCTCCACTTGGACCATTGTGTAGTTCATTTAACACATCCGGTATTCTTTTCCTTGGAACAACTATCAATGTTTTAGAACTTTGACCATCTTCACTCTCCCAAACACGATGTAGGCAACCATTTACCAATTGCAAACTATTCCACTGTGCCCAATATGATTTGGCAACAGGACTCTCTGCTGACATCTCTTCTTTTGATGGTCGTTCATTTTGCTCCAAACCGATCATTACACGTGCCAGATCTGGATCTTCTAGCTGACACTTCCTTAATTGTTCCGCATCCCATTCGTCTGTGGATGTTATTGTCATTCGCCGAACATTTACGACGACTCCCTTCCGCTCAGCTCTGGAGGAATTCTTTCGTTCGAGGTTACATGGTTTTCGCAATACGGCATCAGTATTTCCTTGTATGGTTCCTTTCTGGCGATCTATTAATTTGGACATTTGCTCATGCCCGTCAACCTTGCGCTTTCGCTTGTCCACAGTGCTGAAATTACTGGAGCCCTTGTTACAATGACGTGCTATGTGTCCTGTTTTCCTGCACCTGAAGCATTTCACAGCTCTATTCCTCTTTTTCTGCAATTCATTCAACACCTCCAATATCTTAGTTAGCAAGTCTTGCGCATCCACTTCCACCCGATGAGCTTTGTAAGTGGGCTTACTCAACAAAGATGCTGTTTCCTGCATCAAGGCATATGAGACCGTTTCGGCAAAAGTCCCTTTTGGATTTGCATAGGTAGCCCGCTTCGTTTCAATATCTCGTATTCCATTGATGAAGCTTTGAATTTTCATTCTTTCGATGAATTCTTGAGGTGCTCCTGCGTTTGCCAAATGAGCTAGCCTCTCAATCTTAGAAGAAAATTCTTGTAATGTCTCATTTGGTTTCTGGAAGCGATTCTGCAACTCCATTTGGTATGTCTGCTTCCTGTGTTCGCTACCATAACGTCTTTCAATGGCACCCATAATTGCGTCATAGCTGTTCCTTTCGCCCTCGCTAACAGTCTGTAATATTTCTGCTGCAGGTCCTTTCAATGCTACGAACAGGGCAGCGACTTTGTCCTCCGCACTCCAATTATTTACAACTGCCGTTTTCTCAAATTGTAGCTTGAATACTTGAAATGGACCACTTCCATCAAACGACGGAGGTTTTATCTTCTGTGTAGCAGTTGAAGCGACTGGACGACTTAGTTGAATATCCTGGAGACGGGCTTTCAATGCTTTTACATCGTCCTCTAATTTTTCTTGTCTTTCTTCAAGGACCTCCTTAACTTGTATAATTTTTGCATCCTGTGCCTTGAATTGTAAGGACATGCGTTCTTCTTGTGCCTCCAACTGAGCCGCAATGCCGGACACCTGTGATGAAAGTACTGACTGTTGCAATTCCATTTTTGACGTTATCTGTGCCTGTTGTTCTTCGATTTTTGTCGACATCTGTGCCTGTTGATCTTCCATTTTTGCCGATATCTGTGCCTGTTGTTCTTCGATTTTTGTCGACATCTGTGCCTGTTGATCTTCCATTTTTGCCGATATCTGTGCCTGTTGTTCTTCCATTTTTTTCGACATTTGTGTCAGCACAGCCAATATCGAGTTCATGTCTACGTTTGCTACTGACTGTGGAGCATCTTCCTTCTGGGTTTCTTCCTTTTGCACCTCTTCCACATCATCGTTGAAATCAAACTCATCTACATTAATGTTATATGCTTCCATAGCTACTCTTAACCTTGCCTGTAGTTCAATTTTATTGCCGGTGGTACTCAGGTTTCTCTTTTCTAACTCCCTTTTAAGTTCTTGGATTTTCAGATCATTTAACTTTGCCATTATTCTTATTTCGTTATCCTTGTCTCGTTATCCTTGTTTCCTTATCCTTGATTCGTTATCCTTGATTCGTTATCCTTGCTTCGTTATCCTTGGTCCTGGAATTTATTTAACAATTCCAATTCTGACACCAATTGTTACGTATTTGTCGATAGCTCGATTATTTCTATAGGGTTCGTATCGCTGAATTGTTAAATAAAAGTCTTTATTTACTTCTTAATTCACACTGCTTTATTTCACGACTAAAAAGTCTACACTTGTTTTACTTGACTTGATGTTAACACTTCTACGGTTAAATCAGTGATGGTAGATACTTTTTTCGAAATTCCCTACAGAGCAAGAAAAAAATCCCTACTTTTCCCTACGCTTGTTTCAAAATTTCCCTACGTAATTCCCTACACTTTTTTTTACTTATTTCCATGCTAGAACAATGAAGAAACCGCACGGCAGTAGAGGAACGTTTTTTCTTTTACTAAGTAAATAATGAAAATCGGCTGTTCTACTGCATACTGCATACACACTGACTCTCAAAGAAATCAAAAAAAATTACAATAAAATACTGATGATTTACTGTTTTGAACAATTATTATAATAAAAAAATATATGTATTAATGCGTTTTATGTAACATATATATCGCACGTTTTATGTAATAGGGATTTGCCATATATTTCAATTACTGGGTCATGCCTTTGAGTCTAGTCTTATAAAATACTCAAAACGATAAAAATGGCGGAAATAAAAGTGATTTTGTAGTTAGCCGTAGAAGGAAACTCTTTGAAATTATAAGAGCCTATACACACTTGCGACTCAATCGATTTAGTCGAATGGGGCTGTTGTATGCAAATCCAATTGTTTCAGTTGTTCGACTAATTGAATGTAGTGTGAATGCTTCCGTACATTCCCATGCAAATCAAAGCCCGACTAAATCGATTGAGTCGCAAGTGTGTATAGGCTCTAAAAGTTTGTTTGCGTTTTCCCAAAAAAAAATTTTTTTTAGTTAAATCCCTATTGAATAAAACGTGCGATATATAGGTAGGTAGACGTAGGCATATAAATATGTAAGGGAACGAAATATTTCATTGATACTATCATAGGTACAGCATTTCTCTAAAAAATAATAAAAAAAAAAGTTATTGCGTCAAATACTTTGCTTTAGCCCGTATGACACTACGTTTTTTCTGGTATTCTACAAGGTTTTTTGTGTGAAGGAGATGGTCAAATACAGTTTTGCGTTGGTGTAAGCGAGCAGGCTATATTGAAAAAGCCAAACGAAATACCAACAAAATACCATCTAGTTGGTCGTAAGGGAAAAAAAATTCGGAGCTAAGAGCGTAGCCAGAGCAAAAAAAACTTTTGCTCCGATGCCCTGATTAAAAATATCGTGTATTAGATAGTTCACTATACGGTATTCCCTCTCCAATTACGTCATTGAAGGGTTCGCGATTTAACTCATCTTCGCAGCATTTTCATTATTCAGATCGACAGTCAGTTTTGAAGTGACAAAAAGTTGAATTGAAATTTTGATTTGACTTTGCCAAAAAATCCCTACATTTAGCTATTTTATAAAAATCTGTCCTTCTTTCCCTACGGTCACTTTTTTCCGACTAAAATCCCTACATGTAGGGAATTTTCCCTACGTATCACATCACTGGGTTAAATTACGACTGACTCTGGAGCGCCTGCTCGCCGCCTTATATAGTCTGTCAAACGCAATCTGGAAAATTCTGGCAACACTGGAAATTATCTGGTATCTTCTTCTAGTTCTGGCACTTTCCCTAGAGATGTGTTCAATCATTTTAGTGATGTAAGTGGAGAACCGATTATATTCGCCACAATATAGTAAAAAAGTCAATTAGTCGATTTCCGACTGACTTTCACACACAACAATCGATTGTAGAAGTCGATTTTTTTTTTAGCAAAAAGTCGATAATCGATTAAAGTCGAAGTCGACTTACCCAGCCCTAATCTAGATTTCATGTTATATGTAAACGGGTACCATGATCCAATAATTCTATATGGTCGTAGCGGCTAAAAGAGAATAGGCGATTACCGTTGACCGGCCGTAGATAAGAATGTCAAAAACAGAAAAAACGCCAGCGAACATACAAGCGAACACACAAGCTATTTCCACGAATAACACGTGCAAGAGGGAAAAATCAAAACAAAAGACGATAATTTGACAGCTTACTATTCCAAAAACAAAATAGCCGTCCTCTGCTGCGTCCACCATTTTATTATTGCATCATGACAGGTACATTATCCAAAAGAGATTTATGGCTAACCACAGGATCCACCAATACAGGTCGGCTCTTCAGATCAGCTGACTTCTTGGCATAAGAAACCGTCGCGATTGGTAAAGACAAGGCAGATCTAGGAAGGTAGGCCCGTAGCCCGTTTCTATAACCTTTCGTTATAATAACGAACGAAATGTTATCGCAAGGCTCGTTCGCTTGCGATATGAAAAGTGTTTCTGTAACTCATGAATTCACCTTGCGATATGATAATGGTGAGTTGTCGTCATATCGCTGGAACAATCGAAAAATGTGCCATATCAAACGAAAATTTGTAAACAAAGTGCGCGTTCGTTGCCAAATATTAATATTTAACGCTACACCAGGCCCAACGAGAGGGGGGGCTGAGGGGGTCAATTGCCCCGGGCCCGGGCTTTAGAGGGCCCGGGAATCTCAAAATGATATCCAAGTTTTTGCTACAGAAAATAAACAAACAACACCTTTAATCGCCTTTCGTAGATAGCAATCATTTTAAATTTCAACAAATTTTATAAATCTCTTAACGTGTCTGCATCCCACTTAAGGAATTGTTGGTTTTTGGCGTCGACTTTGCAGCATAAATTTGAATTCGTTTTCTGTTGCAACAGAAAAATTCGGTATGATGCAAATTCTTATACAGCGATATGGGTATTTCCTGGGCGTTTCGGACGGTATGTTCGCACGATTTTTTAAACTTTTGAGGCAGAAATATCGCGAAATATTGTATCGTTTTATGATAAAAGGAAAGATTTAGGTCACAGCTGATGACTAAAGTATGTTACCGACAGAAATTTAGGTTAATGCCTCTGTGTAAGCCACTTAAACTGCGTTCCGGACGCTACAAAAACACGTCCATATTTTAAAAGTACACTGAGAGAAAAAAATATATGGAGGGGTCAAAGAAATTGTTTACCTATTTTGAACACTACTTTCTTTGTTTTGAGTAAATTTTCCTTAAAACATGTTAAAAGGTTTATAAAATATTGTTGTTGGTTGTGCGTTACCATGGTTTCATATACTTGTTTTGAAAAAATTCATACATTAAAATAATGAAAAATTCTTTAAGCGCCATTCCATTTCCAACTTTCCTTGTTTTGAAGACTTGATTTCTATAATTTTGAGAAATAAAATTCCCATACAAATCCCCATGGCAACGGATTTGTTTGAATGTTTTTTATGTTTTTTCCACATTTTTGAGAAATTTACACAAAACAAAGAAAATTTTGTATTGGGACGCGTGTTCAAAATAAGGAAAATTATGTCTTTGATCGAGAGAAATTTTTTTTTTGAGTGTAGCTAAAACAGAGGCATTAAACTAAATTTCTGTCGCTAACATACTTTAATCATTATCCGTGGCGTAAATCTTTCCCTTTATCATAAAACTATACAATATTTCGCGATATTTCTGCCTCAAGAGTTCAAAAAATCGTGCGAACATACCGTCCGGAACGCCCAGGAAATGCTCATATACATATGTACATGTATGTATGTATGTAAACAGCGATACGCCGAAAACAAACAAAGCTTGCGAAGCTAAAATTTGCTTTGGTGCTTCGTACAGTTGAATTCGATTGCTGTTTCACTAAAGCGTTCAGCAGAATCAGTCTTTTGATATACTAAATTATTACCAACAAATATTTGTATTCCAATTTAAAGAAATTTATTTCATACAAATAAAGCAATATGTATTTAAACAGAATTCATTCAGACCTATGGTCCCTTGGACAATATTACTCAGTATGACCCATGGATTCGGAAACTGGATGTGCCTTTTAACAATACATTTGACCCACCCTAATATGTTTATTTCTATGTAAACATATTTACTTGATCTGTATTAATGTATAGATAAATTAAAGTTCGTAACTATATATTCATTGAATTTTGATTTTGAGAATTTGTTCATTTAGTATAGGGGCCCGTAGTTATTTTGACCCCGGGCCCGGATTTTCTCTCGGCGGCCCTGCGCTACACAATTTTAGGCTGAAACATAGATTAGGTTTCCCCGATATCAATGGGAATCGTTACAGTTTCATTTTATTTATTTTTATTCGTTATCAAAAGTCAAATAAAATATTAAAAAAAAATAAACAAAATAATAATAAACAAAATAATAATAAAAAAATTAAATATCCTGTAAGATTAGCTCTGTTCAATAACAAGAAATTTTTACGAACAGATCGCTATATAAAAATGACACCTTTTAAGAAAAATTCGTAACAATTTTTTGTTATTTAACACAGGTATTGTGTATCAAGGCTGGTCAACGAAATGAACAAAATAATTTTGTTTCAAAAAATATCAATAAAAAATATCCAAAAATTATTTTGTTTTGCTAATTATCAGAAACAAAATTTTTTCGTTTCAAAAATTATCAATAAACCTTTAATCAGAATAATTTTGTTTCGTTGATATCAAAAAATTAACAAAAATTGTATTTGTTTTTATCATAGTTGTAATTATTATAAGAGAAAAAATAAAAATCAAAAAATAATTATTATTGAAAGAAACATATTTTAACAGTCTTTCCATAATAGTTATTTCTGAAATTTTTTTTAAGTCGTTTTGTAATTATTATAAATGAGAAATTTTGTTTTATATCTTCAAAGACTTTTTCCCGATGACGTAAAATGGTTGCTCTCTTTGGGTAAAAAATTCACCATACCAACCACCAAGAAAAGTTTGAATCCAATAAAAATAATAGCAGAGATGGAGCAAGCTATTCAACTAATTAACAACGAGAGAGACAAAGAAGTAGAGAGAAGCCGATTGAGCAACGGATTAGTTCAACACAAACGACATTTAAAACACAACCCAGTAGATAAATTTATAGTAGAGACATTTAATAAAACCAAAGTATTTCTAAGTAGATATAAGGATGATATTGTTATTACAGATTCTGACAAAGGAAATAAGACAGTTGCAATGTACACAACAGAATACAGAGAAAAAATGAACCAGTTACTCTCAGACAAAAATACATATAGAACAGCAAGAAGTGATCCAACTGACAAGCTACACAAACAGAATAATACTATTATTGACAATTTATACAAAAACAAAATAATTAACATAACAGAAAAACACCAACTTATGTGCAATTCAGCCTTTGCCCCTCGCCTTTACGGTCTCCCAAAAATTCACAAACACAACGTACCTCTTCGTCCAATAGTTTCCTCGTTCAGTGTACCGTGCTATAAACTGTCCCAATTTGTTGGTAAAGTTATATGTAATTTAATTTCTGACGAATACAATATTAAAAATTCATTCAAACTAAAAGACAGACTTGAAAATTTTGAGCTTCACAACGATGAAATCCTTATATCACTCGATGTTGTATCCCTTTTCACCAACATTCCTATATACCTTGCTATTAAAATCATAATGAACAAATTTGACACAATTAGAACTGAAACCCGTATACCCAAAAACACTTTCCTTAATATTTTAAATTTTTGCCTTAAAGACAATAATTACTTCATGTATGATAATAAAATCTTTACCCAGAACTTCGGAATGCCTATGGGCAATCCTCTTTCCCCAACAATAGCGAACATAGTAATGGACGATTTATTAGATAATTCCCTGACCGAACTGAAGAAGCTACATAACATTGATGTGAGATTTATAGTGAAGTACGTTGATGATGTGTTCGCTATTGTAAAAAGAAACGATGTAGATAGGATCCTTAGCACATTCAATAATTACCATAACAAGCTGCAATTTACAATAGAAAAAGAAATTAATTCTAAACTCCCTTTTCTTGACGTTCTAATTCATAGAATGGACAACAAAATCCAACTTGACTGGTATTCGAAACCTATTTCATCGGGACGTATTATCAATTTTCTATCGGCTCAACCAAAAAAATACAAAATAAATGCAGCAAAAAATTTAATCAACAAAATATTGATGATCAGCCACCCACAATTCCGACAACAAAATATAAACAAAATATACAACATATTGACAAACAATAATTATCCGACGCACTTAATAAAAACTCTAATAGAAGACAAACTACTACAAATCAACTCAAACCAAAGTAAAACAATCACTACTACAACCTCCAGCACAACAATGCAATACCGAAGTGTTACTTATATACCAAAACTAACAGAAAATCTTAACCACAACATACGCAACAAAACAAAAAACGTCACCCTTGCATACAAGTCCAATCAAACGCTCTCACATGTCTACACCAAGACAAAAAGTTCCATTGACCAACACCAAAAAGCAAATGTTGTGTACCAAGTCGCATGTAAGGGTGATGGTAATACATTATGTGACAAAATATACATAGGTACTACAAAAAGACCACTGGGTGTACGTTTGGCAGAACACGAAGCAGACATAAGGAAAAAGAAAATAAACACTGCTCTTGCTCTGCACATGACTACAAACGGACACACAGCTGATCTAGACAACACCAAAATAATAGACATCGAGAACAAAGAGAAAACAAGATATACATTAGAGAGCCTACATATTTTAAAAAATAGAGAGCGGACAGTAAACAAAAAAGAAGACACGGAAGATATTGCAGCTACTTATTTGCTTTGTTTATGATTGTTTTAATTAGTGTGACTAACGTACCTCAAAAAAGAAGTATGGGTTTTTACTTTATGTCTAATGTAAATATATGTATTTATATTTGTAATTTTCTTTCCGAAATGTAACTTGGTTTTTTTTCGCCCAAAAGTAAGTCGCGTTGTGATATAATTTTTGTGATTTTTATTGTTTTTTTCGTTTATTTGCAATCTATGTATGTAACTAATAATTTTTTTGTGTTATAATTTTTTATTTTTATGTTGTATGCAAATAAAGAAACGCCCCTGAATATGGTAAGGAGTTTACCGAAACGTCGGGCATAAAGTGGATGCGAAAAGTGTTTTTTCCTTCGCACTGGCACACATTAGACCAAAATAGCCTATCTCAAGATTGCATAAAATTGTTAAATTTGGTCAGCTTATTCTATAATTATGACTTTTATGTATATTGAGACAAATTTGAAAAAAGTCTTTGAGTAATTATTATCCGTAACAAATTGTTTTTTAAGTCTTCAAAGACTTTTTCATTGAGACGAATTTCAAAAATATCTTTAAGTAATTATTTTGAGTAACAAATTTATTTTTTATATCTTCGATAAAAATCTTTCATACAATTTCAAATTGGAAATTTGTTTGAATTTTGAAGTACTTATATGAAAGTTATTTTTATTTTATACTTATATGAAAGTTATTGAAAATTTTCTGAGACTTTTTTGAACTTTGTCTCAATGAAAAAGTCTTTGAAGATATAAAAAACAATTTGTTACTGATAATAATTACGCAAAGACTTTTTTCAAATTTGTCTCAATATAAAAGTCTTTGAAGACTTAAAAAATATATATTTGAAATAACTATTATGGAAAGATTTTTAAAATATAAGTTTCTGAATAATAATTATAGAAGATTTTTATCATTTTCATCAGGAAAAAAATATTATCAAAAGACTTTTATGATCCTGAAGAAAATTTGTAAGACTTTTTTATAATTTCAAAATGTAATAATAATTATTCTACATCTCTGGTTTTTATTCATGTACGTATGTACATTAGATAGGGTGGAAAAAAATGTTGTAAAAGTCCGCCCCTAAATTTGAAGCTTATGTTGAGAGGGTTAAGGGACACAAAAAAAATTTTTTTTTGACCCCGCGCAATACCGCCGAAATTGTTTTTTTCTTGTAACTTTGTTATTTATCATCCGATTTTTAAAATTGATACGTCATTAGTTTCGTATTTTGAAGCTCTACACTTTCTTCTAATGTCCTTTTGAGCTCTGAAGTCGTTTTCACATAGTTGGGTCACCTAACTTATTTGTATGTCCATGAATTATCCTCTTTGTATTGCCAAATGAAAGTGTGTCAGAATTCATGACAATGTTGCCTTGAAACGGGTTTACTAAATTAATAAACAAAGAAGTTGCGTCACAAAGAAGTTATTTAACGTAGCAATTATTTAACTAATTTTTTTAAACAATTCAGTATATGTAAAGTTGTAAAAGTCCGACCCAAAATTTGAAGCTTATATTGAGAGGATTAAAGAAAAACAAGTAAAAGCGCGGCTGTCTTCGGCCGTACCGAAGACTTCATACCTTTCATGAGTGGGGAAATGAAAAGTTACCTATGTATGTACATAGCCGGATTAAGTTTAATTTATAATTTTAATTCTGTGGGTTCATTTATGGAAAGATTTATTAGAAAAAATGGTGTCTTGGCTATTTATATGGAGTTATACACCAAAATGTCCATATCTGAACAATCGGTTGTATGAGA
The DNA here is from genome assembly GCA_960531455.1 of Urophora cardui. Lineage (NCBI taxonomy): Eukaryota > Metazoa > Arthropoda > Insecta > Diptera > Tephritidae > Urophora > Urophora cardui. Next base: position 76,012,508 of record OY482673.1, read on the forward strand.
GCTATATGTTATAATGGTCCGATCTTGACAATTTTCGGTAACCCCGTTTGGGCCCATATGGGTACAAATACTTAAAAATTTCACGCCGTTAGCTGTTAAAATGGAGAAGTTATACACCAAAATGTCCATATCCGAACAATCGGTTGTAGGGGAGCTATAGGTTATAGTGGTCCGATCTTAACAATGTTCGGTAATCCCGTTTGGGCCCATATGGGTACAAATACTTCAAAATTTCACGCCGTTAGCTGTTAAAATGGAGAAGTTATACACCAAAATGTCCATATCTGAACAATCGGTTGTAGGGGAGCTATATGTTATAGTGGTCCGATCTTGACAATTTTCGGTAACCCTGTTTGGGCCCATATGGGTACAAATACTTAAAAATTTCACGCTGTTAGCTGTTAAAATGGAGGAGTTATACACCAAAATGTGTTTATCTGAACAATCGGTTGTAGGGGAGCTATAGGTTATAGTGGTCCGATCTTAACAATTTTCGGCAATCCCGTTTGGGTCCATATGGGTACAAATACTTCAAAATTTCAGGCTGTTAGCTGGCAAAATGGAGGAGTTATACACCAAAATGTGTATATCTGAATAATCGGATGTTGTGGAACTATATGTTATAGTGGTCCGATCTTGACAATTTTCGGTAACCTTGTTTGGGCCAAAACGGGCACGTGTACTTCAAAGTTTCATGTCCTTAGCTGTTTAAATGGGGAAGTTATGCACAAATTACATCCAAAAATTTCATGTATATCTGAATAATCGGTTGTTTTCTATATGTTATAGTGGTCCGATTCGGCCGGTTCCGACAAATGATCAGCTGCATATAACAACACACCTGTATTCCGAATATCATTCAGATATCTCAAAAACTGAGGGACTAGTTTGCGTTCACACAGACGGACGGACGGATAGACGGACAGACGGACCGACGGACAGACGGACATGGCTTAATCGACTCAGCTCGTGATTCTGATCATATCGGTATATATTTTGGTGGGTCCCCCACGCTTCCTTCTGGTACTTTCGACAAAAATTTTTTGGCACTAAGTTATAATACCATTTCATTCTCATGAAAGGTATAAAAATTTATTTTTTTTCTGATCCCGCGAAATACCGCCGAAATAGTTTTTTTATTGTAACTTTGTTATTTGACTTCAGAGTGCAAAAGGACATTAGAAGAAAATATACAGCTTCGAAATACGAAAATAATGACGTATCAATTTTAAAAATCGGATGATAAATAACAAAGTTACAAGAAAAAAATCATTTCGGCGGAATTTCGCGGGATCAGAAAAAAATTTTTTTTTTGTCTCTTAATCCTTTCAATATAAGCTTCAAATTTAGGTTGGACTTTTACAACTTTACATATATTGAATTGCTTAAAAAAATAAATTAAATAATAACTACGTTAAATATTCGTAGTGACGTAACTTCTTTGTTTATTAATTTAGTACAACCCTTTAAAGGCAATATTGTCATGTATTTTGAAGCGCTTTCCAAAGATGACTTAATACGAAACTCTTTTTTACTCTCTCACTTTTACGATTTTCCCACGGGTCTAATGTGGCTTTGTTGCCAGCATCAACACAACATAAAACCCGGCCGATCAGCTGTTTGTGCAAATTGCAGGTGGCAGAAAGGAAAACGCGCCAAAATAAATTGTCACTTTCGGTGGATTTTAATGTTTTGTTTTATGTGCCCAATTTTGTTGAAATAATAAAGAATTATAAAAAATACAGAGGTAATTGTATTGCTTGTGTGTAATATTCAGTGAAGTTTATTGTTTTAAGTGGAAAAAATTGTGTTTCAGTTAAAATTATAAAAAATATGTTAATGAGATGGAACGCGGGCAGCGTTCTTCAGTAAATTTATATATATATCCTGTTAAAAATTATTATATTTCAATTCTAATATATTCACATTTTAATAGAATTGCAAAATAGAGTAAAATATTTCTTAAAAAATACCACCGAACTACATGTATTATCGTTCACCACTTTTTGTGCGTTATTCTTAATTTGTCTGAGATTGGGTTTCGAACACGAATATTCGGAATGTGGGAAAATCATACTATCCTGTGTATCACTTTTGTGGTTATATCCTTATCTTAATTTGGTATAAACAAAATTTTATTATTGCTATAGTCTTCAATAACATAAGGAAGCCGAAAATCTCCCAGAAATAATATGTAAAATACCCATTTTCAGTTTTCGAACAGAGTGGCACCAATGAAAAATGTTATAAAAAATGCGCATTTTGACAGCGCTCTCACGAAATGAAGAGTTCCGTATCTAGTTATCTATGGCGCTTTCATTTGGCAAAGCAAAGAGGGTAATTCATGGACATACAAATAAGTTAGCTGACCCAACTATGTGAAAACGACTTCAGAGCTCAAAAGAGCGTTAGAAGGAAGTGTAGAGCTGCAAAATACGAAAAAAATGAGGTATCAATTTTAAAAATCGGATGAAAAATAACAAAGTTACAATAAAAAAACGATTTCGGCGGTATTTCGCGGGATCAAAAAAAAGTTTTTTTTGTGTCCCTTAACCCTCTCAATATAAGCTTCAAATTTAGGGGCGGACTTTCACAACTTTTTTTTTTCGTATGGGGACCAACCCTACCTAATGTACATACATACAACATATGTAAAATTTCTTTTCTTCATAGAAAACGAAATTATTGAAAAGCCAACTATATTTTTTTGAAATAATTCTTTTGATAATTATCAAAACAAAAAAAATTTTGTTAATTTTTTTTTTTTGATAACAGTTGAAACGAAATGGATTTTGTTATGCTTTTTACGTTTATAAAATCGAATATTTCAACAGAAACAAATATTTTTTTTTTTTTTATTGTTAAAAATAACTTTATTTTGCAGCCTTGTTGTGTATGTGATTTAATAATAATAAAAAAAAAACGAAAACGATAAGGTAAATAGAAAAGGTAAAACAGTGCCAGTCTTTCGTCTTGTTATGCACACGTATTTATACATACATTCTTTTTTCACTTAGCTATTACCTTTTTCCATTGTTCCGCGGTTTTGCAAACTCTGCGAGTTAGGCACTATTCGGCCCACTAAATGTGGCTTCGTGTGTAAAAGTCCACGTAAGTGGGGAAAGCTTCTGACTGCCATCCACCTGGGGGTGGCCAGAGCGATTCTTTTGCATGCGGAGCAAGCAGCTAACGACTTCCGCGCAGTGTCCTCTGGATAGCCACCGAACACCCGTTTGGTGGTAAACTAAAGTGAGAAGGCGACAACTCGACAAGGCCACTCCGACATATTCGGTTTAAGGGCTTGTTGAGGGGAATAACTGCAGCGTCTGTTCACCAGAAGGTGCGGCTGCGAGCGGGCGTCTGTCTTGGAGCAAGCGGCTCGCTATATAAACGTGTAACAATATACAACTCCCGCAGGGCGGGTTGTGCGTCGGGCTTGGGACCCACCACGTAAAAATCCTATCCAATGAAAACAACAACAAAGCCTCGGATGAGACCACCCCTTTCTGATGACAACCACGGCAAACGTTTAAAGGACTATGATTTGAGGGTAAGCACCTGGAACGTCCGGACCCTTAATTGGGAAGGTGCCTCTGCCCAGCTGGTTGATGTCCTCGAAAGAGTGAAAGCTGACATCACCGCCATACAAGAGATGCAAGAAGAAATGTGGGCCTTGCGATATATATTACAGTGGCCATGCAGAGGAGCGTATATTTGGTGTTGGCTTTGTGGTGGGAAAGAGACTCAGCCGCCGAGTACTGTCGTTCACGCCAGTGAACGAGCGTCTAGCCACCATCCGCATCAAAGCGAGATTTTTCAACATATCTCTCATCTGCGCCCACGCCCCGACGGAAGAGAAGGACGATGCGATCAAAGACACTTTTTATGAGCAGTTAGGGCATGCCTACGACCGCAGCCCCCGTCACGACATTAAGATTGTGCTTGGCGATTTAATGCCAGGGTGGGTAAGGAAGGTATCTTTGGCAGCACAGTCGGAAAATTCAGTCTCCACGACGTAACCAATCCCAATGGGACGAGACTGATCGACTTGGCCGGGTCACGAAATATGGTCATTAGCAGTACCAGATTCCAGCACAAAAAAATACACCAAGCCACATGGCTGTCCCCTGATCGAAAAACGCGAAATCAAATTGATCACGTCATGATCGACGGCAGACACAGCTCCAGCATCCTAGATGTGCGCACAATCCGTGGTCCCAATGTCGACTCCGACCACTATCTTGTAGCAGCCAAGGTACGCACCCGCCTCTGTGCAGCAAAGAATGTGCCAACAGGACTGCAAGGAAAGTTTGAAGTCGAAAGGCTGCACATGACGCAGACAGCCAATGAATACACCACTCGGCTCTCACTCCTGCTCTCTGAGAGCAATCCTTCACCAAACGATGTATCTGAGGAATGGGAACACATCGCTCGTTCACTTCGTATCGCCGCTGAGGAATCTATAGGATACAAGCGAGCTCGCAAAAACACCTGGTACGACAAGGAATGTCGCGATGCCTCGGAAAGAAAGAACGCCGCCTACAGGGCTACATTGTGTGCGGGCGCAACGCGAAGCGTATGGGAGCGTTATCGAACGGCGAGGAAGGAAGAGAGGCGCCTTTTTCGAAAGAAGAAAAGGGAGGCTGAAAGGCGCGAGTGTGAAGAGCTTGAGATGCTGGCGGGTAGGAACGATGCTCGAAAATTCTATCAAAAAATCAGGCGGATGACTGAAGGTTTCAAAACCGGGGCAAATTCCTGCCGGAATGATAACGGCGATCTGGTAACTGATGTCCAGAGCATACTTAAGTTGTGGAGGGATCACTTCTCCTCCTTGCTAGATAATGGCAACAGTGAAATTGCTGAAGGAGAAGATGTACGACCCGAATCCCCAATAGCAGATGATGGTAGGCATGTTCCACCACCCGATCATGACGAAGTGCGAATAGCAATGTCTCGGCTTAAAAATAACAAGGCCCCGGGCGCTGACGGTTTGCCAGCCGAGCTATTCAAACATGGTGGCGAAGAGTTGATAAGGAGCATGCATCAACTCCTATGCAGAATATGGTCGGACATGCCCGACGATTCGAACTTAAGTGTGCTCTGCCCAATCCACAAAAAAGGAGACTCCACAGTACGCGCCAATTATCGTGGGATAAGCCTCCTGAATATCGCATATAAGGTCTTAGCAAGTGTATTGTGCGAAAGACTGAAGCCCACCGTCAACAAGCTGATTGGACCTTATCAGTGTGGCTTCAGACCTGGTAAATCTACCATCGACCAGATCTTCACAATACGCCAAATACTGGAAAAAACCCATGAAAAAGGAACCGACACACACCATCTCTTTGTCGATTTTAAAGCCGCTTTTGATAGCACGAATAGGAATTGCTTATATGCCGCAATGTCTGAATTTGGTTTCCCCGCAAAACTTATACGGCTATGCCAAATGACGCTGACTAACACCGCCAGCTCCGTCAGAATTGGGAAGGACCTCTCCGAACCGTTCGAGACCAAACGAGGTTTCAGACAAGGTGATTCCCTTTCGTGTGACTTCTTCAATTTGATGCTGGAAAAGATAATACGAGCTGCAGAACTTAACCATACAGGAAGCATTCTATACCACAAGAGTGTACAACTGCTGGCGTACGCCGATGATATCGACATCATTGGCACTAACACTCGCGCCGTATGTTCTGCCTTCTCCAAGCTGGATAAAGAGGCTAAGAAAATGGGTTTGGCGGTTAACGAGGACAAGACGAAGTACCTCCTGTCATCACACAAAGAAACAGCACGCCTTGGCAGCCACGTCAATGTTGATAGCTACAAATTCGAAACTGTTAAGGACTTCGTCTATTTGGGATCCAGCATTAACACCAAGAATGATGTCAGCACGGAGATCCAACGAAGAATCACGCTTGCCAATAAATGCTACTTCGGACTAAGTAGGCAACTGAAAAGTAAAGTCCTCTCTCGACAAACAAAAATCACACTCTACAGGACGCTCATCGTTCCAGTCCTCATGTACGGCGCAGAAGCATGGACAATTTCAAAATCAGATGAGATGGCACTTGGAGTATTCGAGAGAAAAGTTCTTCGTAAGATTTATGGACCTTTGCGCGTTGGCGTGGGCGAGTATCGACGGAGATTTAACGATGAGCTGTACGAGCTTTACACAGACATCGACATTGTTCAGCGAATAAAGATCCAGCGGCTGCGTTGGGCAGGTCATGTCGTGAGAATGGACGAAGGCGCTCCGGCCAAGAAAGCATTTCTATCGAAACCCGCTGAACGCAAAAGAAAAGGGAGACCTCCACTGCGTTGGGAAAATCAGGTGGACAGCGATGCTGCCTCCCTAGGTGTTCCCAAGTGGCGCCATGCTGCACGAAACAGAAGCAATTGGCGCGCGCTGTTGGACTCGGCCAGAATCGTCTAGACGGTTAAGCGCCAATCAAGAAGAAGAAATGTTCCCATCCGACTTATTTATTGGATTTCATAACTTCCATGAGCTTCACTTTCTGCAACTTGGAAATCTTCCCACTTATAATTTTATTCTACAAAACACAAACTAATGTAATAAAAAACAGTTGTAGGTAGGAAGCTGAAAATTGGTATAGAGGTAGGTGATATCAAAACCCTTTTCACTCAGAAAAGTGGGGTTTGTCAGAAAAGGGGGCGTGGAACCTCCCATACAACCTTAATTTTTAAAGCTGATTATCTCTAAACCAGTTCAAGGTAGGTAACTGAAAATTGGTGTAGAGGTAGGTGATATCAAAACCATTCCCACGCATAAAAGTGGGGGTTATCGGAAAAAGGGGCGTGGCACTCCCATACAAACTTAATTTTTCATGCTGAATATCTCTAAAATTGTTTACGCTAGGGACTTGGAAATTGGTGTGGAGATAAACGATAACAATTCCATATTAACGTAAAATAATAGAAGTTATACGAAAAGGGGGCGTGGCACCTTCCAACAACACTTAATTTTTTAAGCTGAATATCTTTAAAAGGATTTAAGTCAGGGACCTGGAAATTAGTAGAGAGCTAATTGATATCAAAACAATTGTTGCGCATAAAAGTGTAGGTTATCGGAAAAGGGGGCGTCGCACCTCCCATACAAACTTAATTTTTCAAGCTGAATATCTATAAAAGCGTTTAAGGTTGGGACCTGAAAATTGATCAGGAGATTAACGATATCAATAGCATGCTTATGAAAAAAACAGTAGTTTGGAAAAAGGGGCGTGGCACCTCCCATTCTTAATTTTTAAGGCTAAATATCCCTAAAAGCGTTCATGGCATGTACATAGAAATCACTATGCAGATATACGATATCAATACCATGTTCACCCAAAAAAAGAAAGATTTATCGAAAAATGGGGTATTGCACCTCCCATACGTACTAAACTTTTGAGGCTGAATATATCTAAAAGGGTTGGAGGAGGGGCCTGAAAACCATTATGGAGGTATACTATATCAATACTCTTACTTACTTAGTTAAAATAGCCAATACTCAGTGAAAATGAATATCCGGAACAGAAAACTAAAAATGTTGTGTATCGTGCAGCCTTAAACTGAATACTAAAGTAGTGAAAAATCGTTAATTTTCTATTAAAAATAATACCGGTGTAATAACAATTTTTGAAATGAAATTAATAAAAAAAATCTATTTTGGGCAGAACGAAGTTTGCCGGTTCAGCTAGTAATCTATAAAATTTAGAGAAGAGACCGATTGCAGAGTAATTTCGCGAGCATTTTCGCCGAAATGCGCATTTCAAGGGTAATTTCGGGTGGCATTTTTGTATGGCGAAACAACGTTATTTAAGGGTAATCAACAACAAAACAACGATTTTTGCCTAAATAACCCTTATGCTCTGGTTATAATAGCCGGGATGGGACGGAAGCCGTACCGATATAGAACGGTGACAAATTTAAGGTTGTTATAATAGTGCGTTAACTGCCGTCTTTGACATTTGCCACAGCTGTAAATATTGTGCTTTATTTACCAATTTAAAACAGAAAACTCCCAATTTGTTGCTGATTTGATTTAACACTTTGACAATGTCCACTTCACTACTTTGCTTTAATTTATAAACCTGATTTTTGGTAAAATTGTTATGGTACACGTTTTCGACCTCGATTACGATCTACAATCGAGTGGAGCAGCAATGCATGGCGGTCGGCATGATCTAGGGTTGCACTGTGGCTAGTCATTGTCGGCTGGGCGGGGTTCTTGCCTACATTGCTGTCCTGCGCCATAAACAGAAAAAAATTCATATCATGCCTTTTCAAACCAAAACGAGTAAAATCACACTAAAACAACATCCGGTTTAGCCGGGTGCCACGGACGGACCGTTGAAAAATTCGAAAATTCAAAATAACCCGAAAAATCCAAATTCGAGAGGCCAGGCATCAGTTAAATTTAAATAAATGCAAACCGAGGGAAAATGTCGTTGAAATTTGAATATGAATTTTGAATGTACGTTAAAGTCAGACGGACGTCAGCAAAACATTTAAACCGAAATTTAAATCGGACGGAAATACTGACAATCGACGGAAAAATTTAAAAATAGATGAGCGCACGTTAAATTTAAATAATCGCGGACGGACGAGAAAATAATCGTTGCACCAAAATTTAAATTTGAATGTACGTTGGAATCGATATGCACTAAATTTGAATAAACACTGTCAAAAAAAACTGTCAGAGTGAATTTAAATTTGAATATATATATCGCAAAAAAAATCGTTAAATTTGAATTAAATTTGAATCAACCGGAAGGACCGGTTATTAACAGGCATCTGAAAATACATAAAAGAAGCTGAAATTTAAAATATATGAACAATCAAAAAAAGTTAAAGGCCGAACTCACAAGGGGGTGGCGTTGCTGATGTTGTTGCAGCGCCGGTGCGTTTTTGTCCCACCCTAATCCATGGTCACTGTCGCACCCGGGTATCAGTGACCCCTTACCTGTGGTGCGCCGCTGGTGTTGTTGCAGCGCTGGTGCTTTTCGACCCACCCTCATCCATGGCCATCGGTGCACCTTAAATTCGATGACCCCGTATCTGAAAATCCCTATGCCTTTTTAAATGAAGAGAATCAGCATCCCCATTTTAAACTTACAATTATTTATTTAGAATTCATTTCTCTTAAAATCTAAATTTTTACTTTGCTTTCATTATGGGCCGTATTAACAAAAAAAAAATCAAATGCTAATTCCCAAGATTTCACAAATCTTACATTAATTTGTAGGAACGAAATTTAAAAGTTTGAGTAAAGGGTCTAAAATCTTAAACAAATCAAATGTTTTGCCTTCATCAATATGACCCATTATGTATATAATATACACCCACGGTTAAATATTTGTATTACAATTTATATTAAAGGCGCCTTTTTGTAAGTTGGTGCAATCGTTCTTACGTTTATGCATTGGTGTGTATGTATTGGTTAGCAAAAATTATTTATGCATTTATTAACAATTTTTTTTTTTTGACTTTTGTGGTCCTAACTGTTACAACTGGTAAGCGATTAAATATCAAGGCTCTACAACTTCGTTTTGACTAATTGTAGCATGTACGTATTTATGCATATCTGCTGTGCTAATCACTCTCATATGCAAAATTCGGTTCGTGGCAATCCGATATGCCCAACACCTCTATACGTAGGTAGTACCTATGTATGTTTATGTACAGCGAAGCAAATTTACATAAATATGCACATACGTATGTGCGTTAATTTTACTAAATAGAATAATAAAGAGTAAAATATACAAAAGCATCTTATATCACAAGAGTGTGCAACTGCTGGCGTACGCCGATGACATCGACATCATTGGCACTAACACGCGCGCCGTATGTTCTGCCTTCTCCAAGCTGGATAAAGAAGCTAAGAAAATGGGTTTGGCGGTCAACGAGGACAAGACGAAGTACCTCCTGTCATCACACAAAGAAACAGCACGCCTTGGCAGCCACGTCAATGTTGATAGCTACAAATTCGAAACTGTTAAGGACTTCGTCTATCTGGGAACCAGCATTAACACCAAGAATGATGTCAGCACGGAGATCCAACGAAGAATCACGCTTGCCAATAAATGCTACTTCGGACTAAGTAGGCAACTGAAAAGTAAAGTCCTCTCTCGACAAACAAAAATCACACTCTACAGGACGCTCATCGTTCCAGTCCTCATGTACGGCGCAGAAGCATGGACAATTTCAAAATCAGATGAGATGGCACTTGGAGTATTCGAGAGAAAAGTTCTTCGTAAGATTTATGGACCTTTGCGCGTTGGCGTGGGCGAGTATCGACGGAGATTTAACGATGAGCTGTACGAGCTTTACACAGACATCGACATTGTTCAGCGAATAAAGATCCAGCGGCTGCGTTGGGCAGGTCATGTCGTGAGAATGGACGAAGGCGCTCCGGCTAAGAAAGCATTTCTATCGAAACCCGCTGAACGCAAAAGAAAAGGGAGACCTCCACTGCGTTGGGAAAATCAGGTGGACAGCGATGCTGCCTCCCTAGGTGTTCCCAAGTGGCGCCATGCTGCACGAAACAGAAGCAATTGGCGCGCTCTGTTGGACTCGGCCAGAATCGTCTAGACGGTTAAGCGCCAATCAAGAAGAAGAAGAAAATATACAAAATAACATGACTCGCTTACGACCTAGGCGCTGGTGACTGGTGCTGCTGTGATGTGGTTGTTGGTACTGCTGCCGCCATGGTTGAGACTGCTAAGATGCTGATGATTTTCTTTTGTTGTTGTTGCTTCGATATGTATTGATTTTATGCGCATATACCGATTTTGCATAGTCATTTACATACGTACACATATAGTTTGTAATATGGATTGTGCGTCTACATAATCATGCACGAAATCTCACAAATATACGTACACATTTTATTATTAAATATTTGTTAATTAATTTTTTTTTTCTTTTCGTTATACTCAATTGTTTAAATTCGGTTCTACATATCGTACACAGTATTGGAGGGCAGCACATACGTATTTGCGCACTCCTTCACAACAAAGAATGTATCTACCAGAGACATGACGCCTTCGGTAATTTTTTGATGTTATACATATTGTATGTATGTTGCTACAGATATTTTTATCTCTTGGTTCCGGTTGGTTTACATGTCTTTAAATTGATTTGTTTAAAAAAAAAAAGGGAGATCTTCACCAGCCAGTGTTGCCACTTTAGCTATTTTGTAGCTAGATTTAGCTATAACTTTTGGCGTTTAGCTACAGATATTTGCGTTTAGCTATTAGCTATTTTTGTTAGCTTTTTTTTTTTTAATAACTTAGCTATTTTTTGCTATCTTTCTTAATTTCTTTATTTTGCACACCAGTTTATCATTTTAAGCTAATGAGACATCATTATATATTTATGTATGGGCTTCCTTTTTTTTTTTTTTAATTTGCACTGAACTAGCCCTTCGACTTTTCATTCGCGGAAGCATTTAAGTTTTAAATTACCCTTTTTTTTCATCAGTCTTTTAAAATATCTCTAGTTCATATTTTGCTGCTTTCAGAATATTTTAAGTAATATTTTCACTGCAGCAATTTATTAGCAGTTCCATTAGACCTTTGGGATTAAGCACCATTTTTCAATTTGTTGTTGCATAAAAATAAGGCTTGCAATCACATAATTTTCCACATAGTTTTATGAATATAAGATTTTTTTTTTTTTTTTTTTTTTTTTTTAAACCTTTGTCAGTGCTCGCGTTCGCGTTCCACCCAAACTCATCGACTGTCTTTTTTCAACTAACTTTCTGTACCCCAATTTTTCCTGTTCAAGCGTGCCTAGCTAAACGCTCACCTTCCCCTTTTTCTGTATCTGTTTGGAAGGGTCCCGTTTCCTATCGTATAACAATGTAGTGCCGTATAACAATGTAGTGACGTGTGCCTAATAGTGGCGTGACTTTACGGTTACCCGAATGTCTACATCATGGTATGACGCTAGCAAGGACACAAGCGAGATAGAATATGGTTGCCATGACACACAAAAAAAAATTACCAAAACTTTCGGAATAAAATGCCTCAAGCATTTTTCCCATGAAACTATTTCAAAATAATCGATTGTATTCGTGCCCTAGAAAATTTGCTACTGTAAAATTCTACTAGTGTACGTTGGGAATATTAATAGACATTGTTGTCTTACGCTCAAATTATAAAAATGGTAAGAGACAAGAAAATCTGATTAATGAAACAATAGTATAAACATGCGGTAAATAATTAATTAATTTTCTGTGAACTATGTAAAATTTAAAATTGTATGGAGCGCACAAGAACATTTTATAATAGGTGCATTTGAAAGTGCTAAGTACCCGAATAACCACGTGTTACGTATTTTCACATTACGAAGTGTTCATGGCAACCCTGGAAGAACCAGTTTGTCCATCACCAATACTTGTGCATCTCCGCCATTGGAACAATTGTGAAGATTCGGAGGGGAAATTTCTCATGATGCCTACTCATAGAGGTCGGCTCGATAGCTTGCCAGATTTGAAGAAAAATTTATGCGCAATCTATAAAGCTCGGGATCAAAAAAAAATGAAGCAATACCATATAATCATCTCGAAGAATAAAGAATAAAAAAAAATCAATGTAAATTTCGGATAAACCCACTCGCTTAAATTTTGTTTAGACACTTAGTGGAGGAAAAAGGGAATTAATTACAGGAATTGAGCAAAGAAAGATTTCGCATTTGAAATATCTAGTAACTGAATGAGAAAATACGAATCGTTATTATTGCTAGAACACCATAATTGGTAAATGAAATTACTCGAACAGGAAAGTTACTGACGGCTAAAAAAAAATAATGAATTGTAAGCTGTTCTATCGAGACCACCCCTATAATACAACCTCATTCTCCTTCACATGCGAGCACGGCTAATTTATAGAAGGTTAACCTACTAAACAGCTGATTGCAAACTTTTTTTTTTCTATTTCTTCTTTATTCATATCGTGATGCTTATGTCAAAACTTATGTCAATTTTGATCTTGACGCAATATGATTTCTACGATGGCGGCTATGATTTTGACAGAAGCATCACAGAATACACAACCAATTTACATGGAGTGTGTATGTATGCATGTCCGTATATAGTACTGCAAAAACCTTCTATAATTGAACCATGCATGCGACTACCTTTCATGTTTGGCCACGCGTCACCATTCTTCTTCACCATGTCAGCACGTCGGCCATTATTAATTGGAAGTTATTGGAAACTACTAAGAAAAACTACTAAAATAGTGGTGCTGCCACACAGACAAAATTAAGCAACCGAAATTAACCCGTTTATGATCGATATCAGGTTTGATATCGATAGCAAACCATAACAGGCCTGCTTCGCTTCGAAGACCTGACGAGGGAGCGAACAGGAAAAATGGTTTGCCTGTAAGGTTGTTGCGATAATACTCAACTGTTAACTACGTGGGGCACGACTCACCCCTAGATAAGAGTCTCAAATTCTACCACAGCTAACCGGGCAACAGAGGCTCCATCAGGTGATACCAAAAAAAACGTATGCTATATGAACGTGCAATCTAGTAGTGTATGAAAATCCGAGAATAATTGAAAGTCAGGTATGATAAAAAAATTCATTTGGTAAAAAAAAACCAAAACGCGTAAGTCCGGTGTTGCGGTAATTCTCTATTGGCTTAGGCCAGAGAAGCCTACTCCCCCCTAGGAGCCCTCCTCCTAGGTGCCGATTTTGGTCGGTCTTAACAACCTGTCCCCCCCCGGCTGATCCAACCCCGCACGTTGAACCCAGGACAGGCGGTCTTGAAAAAGACCCTTGGTCCGCTGGTTTCTCGCCCCCCGGAATGGGCTTTACAAAAAAAATTAAATTATTTTGTTTCCTATTTTAAGGCTTCGCGGCCTTAGACATTTTTTTACAGGAGAACGCGTCTAAACTCCGAATACAATCACCCTATCAGTTGGTCTATGGTCCCTAACCTCGCGAAGCTGGACAAAAAAAACTTTAACAGGAAAATCATCTACACTCCGTTTAATTAGACATTTTTATATTGGAGAACTCGTCAAAACTCCGTAAGGTTAGGCATTTGATATAGGAGAACTCGCCAAAACTCCATAAAACAAGACATTTTAATGTGGGAGAACTCGTCAAAACTCCGTATAAGCAGACCAATTGGAATATGGACTGCTAGATGGTCCACGGTTCCCGGTGGGAGCGCTTGTGATCCACCTATTATTATAACTGCTCGGGGAGAATACTGGGCGAATTGTCCCCGACCGCCAAGACGCCCAGCGGAGTCTTATTGCGGACGAATATCAGAAGCATGGAATCGTCCTATTAATCTCCCTGTTAAGTCTTCTAAGTCATACAGTGCATTGCCCACTTTTCCACGAACTCGACACTTAATATATTTTGGCAGGAATTTCGCGTTTATGCCCTGTTTGAAGTTACTCAAGGCAAAATTTCTTCGAAATACTTCTTGACCTTCCCTATAATTCACAAGCCTAGAGCGCTTATTGTAAACCTGCTTGACTCTGTCATTTGCCTGCGCTAAGTTTTTACGGATTTGCTCGTGGATTCCTGATAACTTGTCAGCTTTACTCACTATCGGTACACGATCTTCTTTGAGGCTATCCAATTTCTCTAATAACTTATACGCGGATGCGTGTTGGACCATATTCTGACCATATAATGCAAAGTACGGAGAGCACTGAATTGATGTATGAAAATCGCTTCTAAGAACTGCTAAAATTTCGGGTATATGTTTGTCCCAGTCCGTATGATCCTGCTTATCGTTTAGGAAAATTCTTATCTTGGAAACTATCTCTCTATTCACGCGTTCGGACGCATTAGCTTGTGGGGAATATACTCCTGTCCTAACATGCGTCACACCATACTTTTCAAAGAACGCTTTCATTTCTTTTGAGATGAATTGTTTCCCATTATCGCTATGGATATATTCTGGGACCCCTATAGCTGGAAAAATCTCTGTACCGAAGTAGTTCATTACATTGATAGTTGTCGCTCTCTGCATTGGCTTCAGCCACACATACTTGGAAAAATGGTCTAAAATAATAAAAAGAAACTGGTTCCTACGTTTGGATCTCGGATAAGGTCCTAAGAAGTCGCAATATAAGCGCTGAAAAGGTCTCTCTGTAACAAAAGCGCTTCCTATAGGTGGTCTTGACTGCTGATTTGTTGTTTTTACAGCCTTGCAAGTTTCACAATCCTTTACATAATCTCTAACGTCCCTAGCTTGTTGTGGCCAGAAGTATTTCGACCTAACCCGTTCCAATGTCTTTTGCCAACCTCCGTGATAACTCCTAACTGCGTCATGTGCCATTCGTATTGCTTCCTCCCTGAGTCCTTCGGGCAACCACAACCGCCATAACGAGCCTTCTTCACCCTCCACACCCTTCCGAAACTTAACTCTTTTAAAAATCAAACCGTCTCTGACACACAAATCCGGGAGAGCCTCACCGTTTACTGTAATTGTTCTGATAAGATCCAGATACTCATTGGCTCTAAATTCGGGTGAGTCTAAGTCTATTTCGTCCGGCGCAGGAGATGAAGTCAACTCGTCAACGTCAAAACGCGACAGAGCGTCTGGTACTACATTCAGAGTCCCCTTACGGTGCTGCATTTCGAAATCATATCTCTGTAGTAACAGTGACCATCTAGCTAACCTACCACTAAGGTCCTTTTGCGTCATCAACCATTTAAGGCTTGAGTGGTCCGTGATGATACGAAATGGCAGCCCTTCAACGTAGGGTCTGAAACGCTTGACGCTGACAATTGCGGCGAGGCATTCCAGCTCGGTGACTGTATAGTTGCGTTGAGCATTATTTAATTTTTTTGAAACGAAAGCTATTGGATGCTCTGCACCATTATCATCGACCTGGAATAACACGCCTCCTACTCCTATTTTGGAAGCATCACATTGAATGACAAATTCTCTGGAAAAATCAGGTTGAGCTAAGACTGGAGCGGAACTCAGAGCTACTTTCACTTTTTCGAAGGCCTCTATTGCTTCTGGAGTGAGTTTGAAAGGACCAGGTGACTTACGTAAACAATCTGTCAAAGGGCCTGCTAAATCAGCGAAATTGGTAATAAATGCCCTGTACCAATTTGCCATGCCCACGAACCTGCGAACCTGTCGAGGAGATTTGGGAATGGGGAAATTCTGCATTGCCTCGATTTTCTCTGGATTCACTTTCAAACACCCACTGCCTATAACATACCCTAAGTAACGAATTTCTCTCTGGCAAAATTTACTTTTACTCACATTAATTGTAAGGCCTGCACTTTTCAAGCACCTCGCAACATCTGCTAAAAGTTTGATGTGGTCGTCAAAATCCGCACTACATACCAACAGGTCGTCCAAATAAACAAACACATGTTCTCGCATATACGAGGGAATTGCTTTGTCCATGAGTCGACTCATTGTTTGCGGCGCGTTACATAGCCCAAAGGGCATAACTTTGTAATGGTACAAGGGTTTACCTGGCACCGCAAACGCTGTCTTCTCTTTTGACGACTCAGTTAGTTTAATTTGGAAGAACGCGTCTTTTAAGTCGATACCACTAATAAAGTGCGTATCCTTTAAACGACTCAATAACCCGTTGATATGCGGCAGCGGATATGAGTCCTTTTTCGTAACGGCGTTTACCTTCCTAGAATCAATGCAGAGCCTGACCTTACCAGGTTTCCGTACTAGGACAACTGGGCTACACCATGGCGAATTCGACTCTTCGATGACTCCCATTTTCAATAATCTATCAATTTCGCTGTAGGCTTCAGCCTGTCTTGGTGGCGAAAGAGGAAAATGTTTGCTTTTAATTGGGACTGCGTCACCCGTGTCAATGTCGTGCTCCACCAGCTGTGTTTGCCCTAGGCCTAATTTTTCAAACGACGGAAACATATCAGTAACTTTTTGCAAATCGTACTTCTGGGATGAAAATTGGGACCTTCTGTATCTTCCTTTGCTTCTAGACATGATACACTTGGAAATAATTCGGGAGCTAAAGCAAATGCTTTCCGAAAATCTACCCCGAAATAGGCTTCCTGGAGAAGCGAAGGAACAAGGTAAAAGGATATAGATTTTGTTGTATTTTTAAAAGTGACAGGCAATGAACTACACCCTATTATCTTCCGTTTGTCGCCGCCTGCTGTATATATACATTCATTCATTTCCTTATAGTTGAGATTGTTTTCTTCTAAAAATTTCAAACAGTCCTTACCCAGAATAGAGACATTGGCTCCTGAATCCAATAACCCCACAAGTGATCCATTCCCTATCCTCACCCTAATCATTGGTCTTTCATCGTCTGTAAGGACGAGTGTGGTGCTATCCAAAAGTCTGCGCACCTGGACACGTTTGCTATACCTCTTCCTACACTGCAAAATTCTTTCGGGTGGATATAGTTGGGAATCATTCGTGAAAATATTTGACCTAACCAATTGATAGTTTTGTTCTCTTTCTTCTAATCTGGGTTGGAAAATGGTCTGACAACTAACACTTCTAACTGAAGCTTTCAAAATACGAATTGGTCGAGAATTGGTTTGTGACGAAGTCGGGCTATCTGAATCCGAACTATTCGAATTATCCGTACTATCAGGGAAAGTTACTATTGGTGTTTGTTGACTACTCGCGGATCTGGCCGAAAGTGGACTAGGCTCAGTACTCGCGATGATTGGCTGGGTATTGACTGAAGTGGGGGCTATAGTCCCGAACGAGTTTCCCCCTCTCTTTTCTCGCTCGGATAACGGTTTCCCTGACCACGGTGGTCGTTGGGACACTTCGGAGTCAACACTCCTCTCTGACCGCATTTAAAACAAAACTGAGATTTAATTGGCTCCTCACAGTATATATAGGAGTGACCCATTGTCTGGCAGTTCCAACATTTAATCCCTGAGTAGTCTGGCTTACCCATGCGACGATAATTCAGTGCTTCTATCTGTGGATCTACTATATAATCCTCACTTTCAACCCTACAATCCGGAGCTATGGCACGCGCTTCGTTTACGCTCGGCCTATGGTAATTTGATACTAAGCTCCTGCTCTCCTTCAGCACCTGCTCGCCTCGTCGAGCTACATCGCGAAGGTCATGCAAATCTCTTACACCTGCGTTAAACAGCATTAATTTCAAATTACCATTAACGTTGCGTTTGATGATATCAATTAGCAAGGCCTCAGACATGGGCTCTCTAAGTCTCGCGTTTAATGCCAGAATGTCCGTGTGGAAAACGTCATATGTCTCATTTGGTTTTTGTTTGCGCACTGATATTTCCATCATCAGCTCATGGTCCGTCTTCAGGGTGCCGAATTCCCGTTTTAAGGAGTAACTCAAAAATGGATAAGTTGCATTAGAATTTTGTTTGGTAAATAACCAATACCATTCTTCGGCACGGCCTGACAAGAAAAGGTGAAAACTGGCCATAATCTGATCTTCTGAACATTGTGTGCGCTCACGCAAGGTGTCCAATTTAAACAAAAAATCTGAAACGCTACCAGTACCGTCATAAGAAATCTTCCAGTCTTGTGGTTTCACAACCGTATTACTAGGTATGGGAACAATTGAGTTGTTAACAAAAGTCTGCGCTTGGTTCGGCAGCTGTCTAGCATCATCCCTAGTATCATGTCTAGCGTCACTCCTAACAAAATCCGCCGCTGTTCGAGAGGCTGCGACTGCAGCGTTCAAGGTATTCACATTTTCCCTAATAGCTCTCATTTCATGGCGCGGCTCTTCTTGTGACGTTTGGAATAATTGGTGTAGAACGTGTACCCACGAATTCAAGGGATACACTTCGGGATGGGTCTCTTGGTTGGAAGCCCTATCATTGTAAACGTTTGGTTGTAACCGAACTTGTGGTAAGGCGCTAGCCCCGTCTACAGTAGTTGTCGCGCATTGCTCAGGCGGATCCGGCATATTCCTAATAAGACTGTCTAGATCGAGGATATTTGCACTAGTCGGTCTATCATATTTTCCCGAAGGGTCATTATTTGGGACATCCCTGAATGGATCTACTGTTGTCCGGCTGACTATTGGGGAATGCATTACTAAAGGTCGGCTCGCTGGGGGTTTCGGAGTTGCACCTCCACTTCCTCTTCCTCTATAATATACCCCGCTACCTCTGTTTTTAGAACCACTACCTCTAGTCGAACTCCTAGTTTGCATCCCTTCAGCCGACTGCTGAGTGTTTTGAGACATTTTCAAAAAAAAATCGAACGTTTGAGCGCTTCAAAAAGAAACAAGGCACGCTTGAACGGTTGTATGAAATCTAAAGCAATTAACTGTTTGAATAAGTCACGTTTGGTGTCAAAGCTCAAATGCAATTATTTGTACAATTACCGAATTTTAAATCTCTATCTCGATTCAAAATTATTTCGCATCCGAAAGAAAATTACAAAACTTTGGTTTTTGTGTTTGGTGAAACTTTCAGTAATTATTTATAATGATTATTTGCTATTTAAATCTCTATGCCGGTACAAAATTATGTCACATCCAAGAAATTATAATACGTTGTCGCGTTTGGTGAAAAAAATCAAGCAATAATTGTAATGATTATTTGCGATTAAAAAAAATTATCTTAAATTTTAACTAACAATATCGATTCAAAATGACTTCGCTTATAAAAAAAATATTTATATAAATAAACGTGTTCATATACGTGTATATGTAAATGTAAATGGATATATAATGCAAAATGTATATATGTTCGTTATTCAATGGGAATGCTGACCTCCCATTATAAAAGGCACAGGTTACAATATAAAAAAAAAATATATATAAACCCCCTTGAAAAACAAAAAAAAAATTAAGACAGTGTGTGCCAACTGGTCTCCAGCGCACCAACCGCAATGCAGGGTTGCTCGGAAGCTAAATCCCTGAGACAGGCTGGCTAACTAAAAGATAGTTAACAATAACATAAAAAAAATTGAAATTTTGCGAAATACTAACCTATCTCCGCCGCAATGAAAGGAACGGTTTGAATCCGCTATCCCCAGACTTGCGGAGATAGACAATACATCCTTGGGTCTCAGCTCAGCTCATCGCCATGAAGTGTTGCTAAATGTTCCAAGGCACCCAACTCAGGCATGAGATGAACTGAGGCCTGCATCGCATAACCAACGAAAAAGACAGTACAAAAGAAATTTGCAAAATACCCTCCTAATCTCCGCCGCAATGAAAGGTGCAGCTAGAGGCTGCATTCCCCAGACTTGCGGAGATGAAAAGTACCAACTCAGGTCTCAGACCACCCATCGCAATGAAAGTGGCGTTAAGTGCAACCAACTCAGACGCGGGATGGCTGAGGCCTAAATTGCAAAAAAAAAAAATCACGAAAACAAAAAAAATAAAAGGACGAATTTCCCTCATGCCCAACATCCTTGGCTCCGCCGCAATGAAAGGCACGGTTTGAAGCCGCTACCCCAGACTTGCGAAGAAGGATTTGCTAGCTTAGGATCCAACTCAACTCATCGCAATGAAGGCGGTGTTCGAAACACTACCCCAGACGCGAGATGAGCTAGGCCCCAAAAGAAAAAAAAATCCGATACACAAAACTGCACAAAAGACATATTCGGCAAAAAGAAATAAAAATAAATACTGAATCTAGCGGACATGCCCCTCGGACGACAGTGAAAACAAATTTAATATTTAAACTACAAAAAAAAATTAAGTGCGTTAAACACTGCCTCTCCGGGTGAAATGCAAAAGAAAAAAACAGACAAAATGACGTTAAGTCTCGTGGAGCCCTGAGCCACTAACACCAATGACTCTCCAATCAGTCTGATCAATTCCATCATCCCGCCGCAACGCAGTGGCGGCTATGGAGGCTGCCAATCTGGGACTTGCGTGAAGATGAAACTTCACTGACCGACCAGAAAACCACTGAAGCCAGCACCCAAGACACCACGTTGGGCGCCATCTGTTATGGTACACGTTTTCGACCTCGATTACGATCTACAATCGAGTGGAGCAGCAATGCATGGCGGTCGGCATGATCTAGGGTTGCACTGTGGCTAGTCATTGTCGGCTGGGCGGGGTTCTTGCCTACATTGCTGTCCTGCGCCATAAACAGAAAAAAAATTCATATCATGCCTTTTCAAACCAAAACGAGTAAAATCACACTAAAACAACATCCGGTTTAGCCGGGTGCCACGGACGGACCGTTGAAAAATTCGAAAATTCAAAATAACCCGAAAAATCCAAATTCGAGAGGCCAGGCATCAGTTAAATTTAAATAAATGCAAACCGAGGGAAAATGTCGTTGAAATTTGAATATGAATTTTGAATGTACGTTAAAGTCAGACGGACGTCAGCAAAACATTTAAACCGAAATTTAAATCGGACGGAAATACTGACAATCGACGGAAAAATTTAAAAATAGATGAGCGCACGTTAAATTTAAATAATCGCGGACGGACGAGAAAATAATCGTTGCACCAAAATTTAAATTTGAATGTACGTTGGAATCGATATGCACTAAATTTGAATAAACACTGTCAAAAAAAACTGTCAGAGTGAATTTAAATTTGAATATATATATCGCAAAAAAAAATCGTTAAATTTGAATTAAATTTGAATCAACCGGAAGGACCGGTTATTAACAGGCATCTGAAAATACATAAAAGAAGCTGAAATTTAAAATATATGAACAATCAAAAAAAGTTAAAGGCCGAACTCACAAGGGGGTGGCGTTGCTGATGTTGTTGCAGCGCCGGTGCGTTTTTGTCCCACCCTAATCCATGGTCACTGTCGCACCCGGGTATCAGTGACCCCTTACCTGTGGTGCGCCGCTGGTGTTGTTGCAGCGCTGGTGCTTTTCGACCCACCCTCATCCATGGCCATCGGTGCACCTTAAATTCGATGACCCCGTATCTGAAAATCCCTATGCCTTTTTAAATGAAGAGAATCAGCATCCCCATTTTAAACTTACAATTATTTATTTAGAATTCATTTCTCTTAAAATCTAAATTTTTACTTTGCTTTCATTATGGGCCGTATTAACAAAAAAAAATCAAATGCTAATTCCCAAGATTTCACAAATCTTACATTAATTTGTAGGAACGAAATTTAAAAGTTTGAGTAAAGGGTCTAAAATCTTAAACAAATCAAATGTTTTGCCTTCATCAATATGACCCATTATGTATATAATATACACCCACGGTTAAATATTTGTATTACAATTTATATTAAAGGCGCCTTTTTGTAAGTTGGTGCAATCGTTCTTACGTTTATGCATTGGTGTGTATGTATTGGTTAGCAAAAATTATTTATGCATTTATTAACAATTTTTTTTTTTTTGACTTTTGTGATCCTAACTGTTACAACTGGTAAGCGATTAAATATCAAGGCTCTACAACTTCGTTTTGACTAATTGTAGCATGTACGTATTTATGCATATCTGCTGTGCCAATCACTCTCATATGCAAAATTCGGTTCGTGGCAATCCGATATGCCCAACACCTCTATACGTAGGTAGTACCTATGTATGTTTATGTACAGCGAAGCAAATTTACATAAATATGCACATACGTATGTGCGTTAATTTTACTAAATAGAATAATAAAGAGTAAAATATACAAAATAACATGACTCGCTTACGACCTAGGCGCTGGTGACTGGTGCTGCTGTGATGTGGTTGTTGGTACTGCTGCCGCCATGGTTGAGACTGCTAAGATGCTGATGATTTTCTTTTGTTGTTGTTGCTTCGATATGTATTGATTTTATGCGCATATACCGATTTTGCATAGTCATTTACATACGTACACATATAGTTTGTAATATGGATTGTGCGTCTACATAATCATGCACGAAATCTCACAAATATACGTACACATTTTATTATTAAATATTTGTTAATTAATTTTTTTTTTTCTTTTCGTTATACTCAATTGTTTAAATTCGGTTCTACATATCGTACAAAGTATTGGAGGGCAGCACATACGTATTTGCGCACTCCTTCACAACAAAGAATGTATCTACCAGAGACATGACGCCTTTGGTAATTTTTTGATGTTATACATATTGTATGTATGTTGCTACAGATATTTTTATCTCTTGGTTCCGGTTGGTTTACATGTCTTTAAATTGATTTGTTTAAAAAAAAAAGGGAGATCTTCACCAGCCAGTGTTGCCACTTTAGCTATTTTGTAGCTAGATTTAGCTATAACTTTTGGCGTTTAGCTACAGATATTTGCGTTTAGCTATTAGCTATTTTTGTTAGCTTTTTTTTTTTAATAACTTAGCTATTTTTTGCTATCTTTCTTAATTTCTTTATTTTGCACACCAGTTTATCATTTTAAGCTAATGAGACATCATTATATATTTATGTATGGGCTTCCTTTTTTTTTTTTTTAATTTGCACTGAACTAGCCCTTCGACTTTTCATTCGCGGAAGCATTTAAGTTTTAAATTACCCTTTTTTTTCATCAGTCTTTTAAAATATCTCTAGTTCATATTTTGCTGCTTTCAGAATATTTTAAGTAATATTTTCACTGCAGCAATTTATTAGCAGTTCCATTAGACCTTTGGGATTAAGCACCATTTTTCAATTTGTTGTTGCATAAAAATAAGGCTTGCAATCACATAATTTCCCACATAGTTTTATGAATATAAGATTTTTTTTTTTTTTTTTTTTTTTTTTTTTTTTTAAACCTTTGTCAGTGCTCGCGTTCGCGTTCCACCCAAACTCATCGACTGTCTTTTTTCAACTAACTTTCTGTACCCCAATTTTTCCTGTTCAAGCGTGCCTAGCTAAACGCTCACCTTCCCCTTTTTCTGTATCTGTTTGGAAGGGTCCCGTTTCCTATCGTATAACAATGTAGTGCCGTATAACAATGTAGTGACGTGTGCCTAATAGTGGCGTGACTTTACGGTTACCCGAATGTCTACATCATGGTATGACGCTAGCAAGGACACAAGCGAGATAGAATATGGTTGCCATGACACACAAAAAAAAATTACCAAAACTTTCGGAATAAAATGCCTCAAGCATTTTTCCCATGAAACTATTTCAAAATAATCGATTGTATTCGTGCCCTAGAAAATTTGCTACTGTAAAATTCTACTAGTGTACGTTGGGAATATTAATAGACATTGTTGTCTTACGCTCAAATTATAAAAATGGTAAGAGACAAGAAAATCTGATTAATGAAACAATAGTATAAACATGCGGTAAATAATTAATTAATTTTCTGTGAACTATGTAAAATTTAAAATTGTATGGAGCGCACAAGAACATTTTATAATAGGTGCATTTGAAAGTGCTAAGTACCCGAATAACCACGTGTTACGTATTTTCACATTACGAAGTGTTCATGGCAACCCTGGAAGAACCAGTTTGTCCATCACCAATACTTGTGCATCTCCGCCATTGGAACAATTGTGAAGATTCGGAGGGGAAATTTCTCATGATGCCTACTCATAGAGGTCGGCTCGATAGCTTGCCAGATTTGAAGAAAAATTTATGCGCAATCTATAAAGCTCGGGATCAAAAAAAAATGAAGCAATACCATATAATCATCTCGAAGAATAAAGAATAAAAAAAAATCAATGTAAATTTCGGATAAACCCACTCGCTTAAATTTTGTTTAGACACTTAGTGGAGGAAAAAGGGAATTAATTACAGGATTTGAGCAAAGAAAGATTTCGCATTTGAAATATCTAGTAACTGAATGAGAAAATACGAATCGTTATTATTGCTAGAACACCATAATTGGTAAATGAAATTACTCGAACAGGAAAGTTACTGACGGCTAAAAAAAAAATAATGAATTGTAAGCTGTTCTATCGAGACCACCCCTATAATACAACCTCATTCTCCTTCACATGCGAGCACGGCTAATTTATAGAAGGTTAACCTACTAAACAGCTGATTGCAAACTTTTTTTTTTCTATTTCTTCTTTATTCATATCGTGATGCTTATGTCAAAACTTATGTCAATTTTGATCTTGACGCAATATGATTTCTATGATGGCGGCTATGATTTTGACAGAAGCATCACAGAATACACAACCAATTTACATGGAGTGTGTATGTATGCATGTCCGTATATAGTACTGCAAAAACCTTCTATAATTGAACCATGCATGCGACTACCTTTCATGTTTGGCCACGCGTCACCATTCTTCTTCACCATGTCAGCACGTCGGCCATTATTAATTGGAAGTTATTGGAAACTACTAAGAAAAACTACTAAAATAGTGGTGCTGCCACACAGACAAAATTAAGCAACCGAAATTAACCCGTTTATGATCGATATCAGGTTTGATATCGATAGCAAACCATAACAAAATATTTGGGGTATTTGCTTTTTTCTGCTTAAGGGATGTTATTTTTTACTTTTCTCTGTTCACGTCTCACAAAATTGCGCAAAATCGCTAAAATATGTGTAGATACACACACACACACACAAGGGGGATGTTTGTCAAAGTGTAAAAAAATTGAGACGTGGCTAACTTTATACTTTGCTTTACTCGTTTTACCTCAATTGTAAACATGTCCCTTTGAAAAGCACATGCTGAACGAAACTGTTAAAGCAAAACTCTGAAGCAAAGCGAGGTCAATTGTGCACGGGCTCTTACTCTCTTACTTTGATTCGGTGTCAGAGCCGAATCTCGGTCAAAATTGTGTGCTCTCCCACTGTCTCATTTTTCGCTTTAACCCTCATTAGATAAACTACGTCGAAATGACGTATTAATTTTTATTTTTACGTTCTCAGACTTTCATTTACTTCCGAAGCAACTTCATACGCTCAGTTTTCTCATTTGGTAGTTGTAGCTCATTGGTGGTGCTCGATTTTTTACGGTGAGTTTTTTTTTTATGATCACAACGTACGTCAAAACGACGTAGCTTTAACTTCAGTGTGACATTTTGGTTTTTCAATTCCATGACTTTTTTAGCACTTTGTGTTTCAATTTATTAGATTAGTGTTTTGTTTTTGTTTTTTTTTAATTTTAATTTGGTAACAAATGTATGAAAAAAAAAGACATGAAATATCTTTTTTGCAAAGAGCTTTGCGCAACACCATACAAGTTGCCTTACAAAATTGAAATGGAATTAGTGATACCCAAGAAGACGACAAAAAATAACACCAGCAATGAACCCGAAGGCAGTCGAAATCAGGCTCTTCCCAGAAAAGAAAATACGGTTGGTTCTGTCCTTCCAAAATAAGACGCATGTCAAAAAAGAATGCTTCAAGTGTAACACTCCTCTGTGTGGACAACACCAAAACCAAGTTTGTAACACATGCTTATAATCTTGCTTGATTTTATTATTTTTTGTTTTAAAATATTATTTAAAGAGTTGTTTTGTTAGGAAAACTAAAAAACTTTTGTGAATTTAGAATTAAGAACGAAATTTGCTTTTTGTGAAGGCTATCTAATTTTTGTGGCTTTTTGTTAAAAAAATTTATTTCTTTATTAATCTCATATTATCTTTAATTGTATGTTTAAATGTTCCACATAAGATTTGAAATATATGAAATAAATGATCTCAGTCAAAAAACAATAAGTGTTATATTTTTGACCTCCTTACAAGCCATTAAAGGAAGATACGTCATTATGACGTATGTTTATCTTTGCAGGGGTATAAAATAGCGTTATCTTTCTAGGGTTAATGGAAAACCAATAGAAGATATTTGACCACGTTGATTTTGATCTGAGCGTAAACTGGGATTGAGGATTGTGTGAACTAGAGGTAGGAAACTATCGATAGTGCCACCATCGATAGTTTTTGATAGTGTGGCGAATATAATCGGTTCCACTCACATCACTAAAATGACTGAACACATCTCTAAGGAAACTGCCAGAACTAGAAGAAGATACCAGATAATTTCCAGTGTTGCCAGAATTTTCCAGATTGCGTTTGACAGACTATATAAGGCGGCGAGCAGGCGCTCCGCAGTCAGTCGTAACTTAACAGTAGAAGTGTTAACATCAAGTCAAGTAAAACAAGTGTAGACTTTTTAGTCGTGAAATAAAGCGGTGTTAATTAAGAAGTAAATAAAGACTTTTATTTAACAATTTAGTGATACGAACCCGATAGAAATAATCGAGCTATCGACAAATACGTAACAATTGGTGTCAGATTTGGAATTGTTAAATAAATTCCAGGACCAAGGATAACAAAGCAAGGATAACAAAGCAAGGATAACGAAGCAAGGATAACGAAATAAGGATAATGGCAAAGTTAAACGAACTGAAAATCCAAGAGCTGAAAAGGGAGCTAGAAAAGAGAAAACTGAGTACAACCGGCAATAAAACTGAACTACAGGCAAGGTTACAAGAAGCTATGGAAGCAAATAACATTGACGTAGATGAGTTTGATTTCAACGATGATGTGGAAGAGGTCCACAAGGAAGAAACTCAGAAGGAAGAGGCTCCACAGTCAGTTGCAAACGTAGACATGAACTCGATATTGGCTGTACTGACACAGATATCGGCAAAAATGGAAGAACAACAGGCACAGATAACGTCCAAAATGGAATTGCAACAGTCAGAACTTTCATCACAGGTGTCCGGCATTGCGGCTCAGTTGGAGGCACAAGAAGAACGCATGTCCTTACAATTCAAGGCACAGGATGCAAAAATTATACAAGTTAAGGAGGTCCTTGAAGAAAGACAAGAAAAATTAGAGGACGATGTAAAAGTATTGAAAATTCAAAGCTTCGTCAATGGAATACGAGATATTGAAACGAAGCGGGCTACCTATGCAAACCCAAAAGGAACTTTTGCTGAAACGGTCTCATATGCCTTGACGCAGGAAACAGCATCTCTATTGAGCAAGCCCACTTACATCGTGTGGAAGTGGAAACGCCAGACTTACTAAGCAAAATATGGGAGGCGTTGAATGAAATGCAGAAAAAGAAAAGTAATGCTGTGAAATGCTTCAGATGCGGAAAAATAGGACATATAGCACGTCACTGCAGCAATAGTTCCAGTAAGTTCAGCACTGCCGATGGGCGCAAGCGGAAGATTGATGGGTATGAACAAGCGCCCAAATCAACTGAGTCGTTAAACTAAAGCGGGCCAGCCAAAAGGGGCGTGGGCTGGTCCCCACAATGGAATGCCCCATAATCTCTGTCTCTCAGTTAGGAAGAAGCAAGAGTAATGTTACTATTGGTGGTTTCGTGGACGGAATAGAGCGCATGTTGACTTTGGATACGGGAGCATCTCATTCCATCATTCGATCTGACTTGGTAAAGAAGGAAGTAAGTCCATTGTATGGAGCAAAATTGCGTACGGCAACAGGCGAGGAAACCCAAGTCCTAGGGGAAGTTACATGCGAAGTTGTAATTGGAAATGTTGTCGTACTACACACCTTCATAGTGGCGGAAATTGTTGATGAAGTCATAATTGGTGTGGACTTCCTAATGGACCAAGGCATTAAGATTGACATGAAAAACAAGGTTATGAGTTACAAAAACTTGGATGTGCCGCTAAATTTTGGCTATGATAAGAGACACAGCAGTAAGAAAGTGCTCGTGGAAGAGAATCAGCAGATACCGCCAAAGTCCGAGGCAATTATTTGGGCAAAGATTGATGGAGATTGTGGCACAAACAAATTGTGGGTTGTTGAAGCAGAAACAGAAACTAAATCAAATGTACTTGTTGGAAAAACCCTGGCTATGACAAAACAAGATGGACGTATACCATTAAGAGTACTTAATGAGTTCAAGTCACCAGTCAAACTCTCCAAAGGTGCTATCTTGGGAAATTGCGAAGAGGTTGACATCATCATGAATTGCGAAAAATCCCAAGGAGAAGTTTGTAATGGAAATACAGATATTTCAGATGAAATAAGTGCTTGGACAGAAGAACTTCACGAGAATCACAAAAGAAAGGCGAAAGAATTACTTGCCAAGTACTCCAGCATATTTGACAAGGATGGTACAAAACCAGGCAGGACAAATATTGTGAAGCATCAGATTGACACCGGTAATGCAAGGCCAATCCGTCAGGCTCCTCGCAGCGTTCCGTTAGCTAAACAAATGGTGAGCCAGATTATACAAGAAATGAGCGACAGTGGGGTAATTGAACCATCAGTCAGTCCATGGAGTTCTCCGGTAGTACTTGTTAAAAAGAAAGATGGCAAGATGAGATTCTGCGTTGACTACCGGAAACTGAATGATGTAACGAAAAAGGATAGTTACCCATTGCCAAGAATTGACGACACTCTGGACTCGCTATCTGGAACGGAATGGTTTTCAACACTGGACTTGAAAAGCGGCTATTGGCAAGTCGAAGTAAAAGAGGAAGACAAGGAGAAAACAGCCTTCAGTGTTGGCGATGGTCTTTGGCAATTTACGGTGATGCCATTTGGATTATGTAATGCCCCAGCTACCTTTGAGAGACTTATGGATCAGGTACTGAAAGGATTACACTGGAAAACATGTCTTGTGTACCTGGACGATATCATTGTATTGGGAAAAAGCTTTGATGAACATCTCAAAAATTTGGAGGAAGTTTTCCGAAGAATAGCTGGCGCTGGTCTCAAGTTAAGTCCTAAGAAATGTGCATTATTCAAGAAAGAAGTAAAATACTTGGGACATAAAGTGACTACAAAGGGCATCTGCACTGATAACGAAAAAATAGAAGCAGTAAAAGATTGGCCAAGACCTCGGAATCTACATGAATTGCGAAGCTTTCTTGGGCTGTGCACATACTATCGCCGATTTGTACCCAATTTTGCCAGCGTAGCAAATAGTCTTACGGAGCTTATGAGGAAAAATAAGACTTTTGAGTGGAGGAAGGAACAAGAAATGGCTTTCCAAACGTTAAAAGATCGGCTTTGTACTGCTCCAATGCTAGCATACCCGGTTCCAGAGGCGAGGTTTATTTTGGATACTGATGCGAGTGGTTATGCTATAGGAGGTGTTTTGTCACAGGAAATCGACGGACAGGAGAAGGTTATCGCATACTACAGCCGATCAATTGGGAAACCGGAAAGAAATTACTGTGTAACACGAAGAGAACTATTGGCATTGGTAGAATGCATCAAACACTTCCATAAGCACCTCTATGGTCAACGATTCCACGTCAGGACTGATCATGCAGCGTTAAAATGGCTTTTGAAATTCCGAAATCCGGAGGGTCAGTTAGCAAGGTGGATTGAGCGACTACAAAATTATGACTTTTCCATAGACCATCGTAAAGGCAGTACCCATGGAAATGCTGATGCAATGTCGCGGCGACCATGTAATCTTGAATGCAAGCATTGCTCTAAAGCTGAGGAGAAGGAAGACATCATAGATGTTCGGCTAATGACAATAACATCTACAGACGAATGGAATGCGGAACAATTAAGGAAGTGTCAGCTAGAAGATCCAGATCTGGCACGTGTAATGATTGGTTTGGAGCAAAACGAACGACCATCAAAAGAAGAGATGTCAGCAGAGAGTCCTGTTGCCAAATCATATTGGGCGCAGTGGAATAGTTTGCAATTGGTAAATGGTTGCCTACATCGTGTTTGGGAGAGTGAAGATGGTCAAAGTTCTAAAACATTGATAGTTGTTCCAAGGAAAAGAATACCGGATGTGCTAAATGAACTACACAATGGTCCAAGTGGAGGTCATCTTGGAGTAACAAAGACGGTAGAGAAAATCAAGAAGAGGTTTTATTGGGTCGGCTGTCGTCAGACAGTTGTTGAGTGGATTGCGAACTGCGATGTGTGCATAAAGGCTAAGGGTCCCAAATCCAGGAGTCATGGGCTGATGAAACAATACAACTCAGGAGCACCATTTGAGAGAATTGCCATGGATGTAGCTGGGCCATTTCCTACTAGAAAACTTGGAAACAAATATGTACTGGTAGTCATGGATTACTTCAGCAAGTGGCCAGAGGTGTACCCGATTCCAAATCAAGAAGCAGAAACTATAGCCGAAGTATTCACCAACAATTGGGTGGCGAGATATGGTGCACCTATAGAGCTACATTCTGACCAAGGAAGGAACTTCGAATCAGTTGTGTTTCAGGAGATGTGCAAGACACTGGGTATTAGGAAAACCCGAACAACTGCGTTGCATCCACAATCAGACGGCATGGTAGAAAGATTTAACAGAACATTAGAGGAACATTTACGAAAAGTGGTGGACAAGTTCCAGAGAGATTGGGACATTCATATTCCTCTGTTCCTGATGGCATATCGATCGGCAGTACACGATACAACAGGTCGGACTCCTGCAAAAGTAATCTTTGGTAGTGATCTTCGACTGCCAGCTGACTATATAAGGCGGCGAGCAGGCGCTCCGCAGTCAGTCGTAACTTAACAGTAGAAGTGTTAACATCAAGTCAAGTAAAACAAGTGTAGACTTTTTAGTCGTGAAATAAAGCGGTGTTAATTAAGAAGTAAATAAAGACTTTTATTTAACAATTTAGTGATACGAACCCGATAGAAATAATCGAGCTATCGACAAATACGTAACAATTGGTGTCAGATTTGGAATTGTTAAATAAATTCCAGGACCAAGGATAACAAAGCAAGGATAACAAAGCAAGGATAACGAAGCAAGGATAACGAAATAAGGATAATGGCAAAGTTAAACGAACTGAAAATCCAAGAGCTGAAAAGGGAGCTAGAAAAGAGAAAACTGAGTACAACCGGCAATAAAACTGAACTACAGGCAAGGTTACAAGAAGCTATGGAAGCAAATAACATTGACGTAGATGAGTTTGATTTCAACGATGATGTGGAAGAGGTCCACAAGGAAGAAACTCAGAAGGAAGAGGCTCCACAGTCAGTTGCAAACGTAGACATGAACTCGATATTGGCTGTACTGACACAGATATCGGCAAAAATGGAAGAACAACAGGCACAGATAACGTCCAAAATGGAATTGCAACAGTCAGAACTTTCATCACAGGTGTCCGGCATTGCGGCTCAGTTGGAGGCACAAGAAGAACGCATGTCCTTACAATTCAAGGCACAGGATGCAAAAATTATACAAGTTAAGGAGGTCCTTGAAGAAAGACAAGAAAAATTAGAGGACGATGTAAAAGTATTGAAAATTCAAAGCTTCGTCAATGGAATACGAGATATTGAAACGAAGCGGGCTACCTATGCAAACCCAAAAGGAACTTTTGCTGAAACGGTCTCATATGCCTTGACGCAGGAAACAGCATCTCTATTGAGCAAGCCCACTTACATCGTGTGGAAGTGGAAACGCCAGACTTACTAAGCAAAATATGGGAGGCGTTGAATGAAATGCAGAAAAAGAAAAGTAATGCTGTGAAATGCTTCAGATGCGGAAAAATAGGACATATAGCACGTCACTGCAGCAATAGTTCCAGTAAGTTCAGCACTGCCGATGGGCGCAAGCGGAAGATTGATGGGTATGAACAAGCGCCCAAATCAACTGAGTCGTTAAACTAAAGCGAGCCAGCCAAAAGGGGCGTGGGCTGGTCCCCACAATGGAATGCCCCATAATCTCTGTCTCTCAGTTAGGAAGAAGCAAGAGTAATGTTACTATTGGTGGTTTCGTGGACGGAATAGAGCGCATGTTGACTTTGGATACGGGAGCATCTCATTCCATCATTCGATCTGACTTGGTAGAGAAGGAAGTAAGGCCATTGTATGGAGCAAAATTGCGTACGGCAACAGGCGAGGAAACCCAAGTCCTAGGGGAAGTTACATGCGAAGTTGTAATTGGAAATGTTGTCGTACTACACACCTTCATAGTGGCGGAAATTGTTGATGAAGTCATAATTGGTGTGGACTTCCTAATCGACCAAGGCATTAAGATTGACATGAAAAACAAGGTTATGAGTTACAAAAACTTGGAGGTGCCGCTAAATTTTGGCTATGATAAGAGACACAGCAGTAAGAAAGTGCTCGTGGAAGAGAATCAGCAGATACCGCCAAAGTCCGAGGCAATTATTTGGGCAAAGATTGATGGAGATTGTGGGACAAACAAATTGTGGGTTGTTGAAGCAGAAACAGAAACTAAATCAAATGTACTTGTTGGAAAAACCCTGGCTATGACAAAACAAGATGGACGTATACCAGTAAAAGTACTTAATGAGTTCAAGTCACCAGTCAAACTCTCCAAAGGTGCTATCTTGGGAAAGTGCGAAGAGGTTGACATCATCATGAATTGCGAAAAATCCCAAGGAGAAGTTTGTAATGGAAATACAGATATTTCTGATGAAATAAGTGCTTGGACAGAAGAACTTCACGAGAATCACAAAAGAAAGGCGAAAGAATTACTTGCCAAGTACTCCAGCATATTTCACAAGGATGGTACAAAACCAGGCAGGACAAATATTGTGAAGCATCAGATTGGCACCGGTGATGCAAGGCCAATCCGTCAGGCTCCTGGCAGCGTTCCGTTAGCTAAACAAATGGTGAGCCAGATTATACAAGAAATGAGCGACAGTGGGGTAATTGAACCATCAGTCAGTCCATGGAGTTCTCCGGTAGTACTTGTTAAAAAGAAAGATGGCAAGATGAGATTCTGCGTTGACTACCGGAAACTGAATGATGTAACGAAAAAGGATAGTTACCCATTGCCAAGAATTGACGACACTCTGGACTCGCTATCTGGAACGGAATGGTTTTCAACACTGGACTTGAAAAGCGGCTATTGGCAAGTCGAAGTAAAAGAGGAAGACAAGGAGAAAACAGCCTTCAGTGTTGGCGATGGTCTTTGGCAATTTACGGTGATGCCATTTGGATTATGTAATGCCCCAGCTACCTTTGAGAGACTTATGGATCAGGTACTGAAAGGATTACACTGGAAAACATGTCTTGTGTACCTGGACGATATCATTGTATTGGGAAAAAGCTTTGATGAACATCTCAAAAATTTGGAGGCAGTTTTCCGAAGAATAGCTGGCGCTGGTCTCAAGTTAAGTCCTAAGAAATGTGCATTATTCAAGAAAGAAGTAAAATACTTGGGACATAAAGTGACTACAAAGGGCATCTGCACTGATAACGAAAAAATAGAAGCAGTAAAAGATTGGCCAAGACCTCGGAATCTACATGAATTGCGAAGCTTTCTTGGGCTGTGCACATACTATCGCCGATTTGTACCCAATTTTGCCAGCGTAGCAAATAGTCTTACGGAGCTTATGAGGAAAAATAAGACTTTTGAGTGGAGGAAGGAACAAGAAATGGCTTTCCAAACGTTAAAAGATCGGCTTTGTACTGCTCCAATGCTAGCATACCCGGTTCCAGAGGCGAGGTTTATTTTGGATACTGATGCGAGTGGTTATGCTATAGGAGGTGTTTTGTCACAGGAAATCGACGGACAGGAGAAGGTTATCGCATACTACAGCCGATCAATTGGGAAACCGGAAAGAATTACTGTGTAACACGAAGAGAACTATTGGCATTGGTAGAATGCATCAAACACTTCCATAAGTACCTCTATGGTCAACGATTCCACGTCAGGACTGATCATGCAGCGTTAAAATGGCTTTTGAAATTCCGAAATCCGGAGGGTCAGTTAGCAAGGTGGATTGAGCGACTACAAAATTATGACTTTTCCATAGACCATCGTAAAGGCAGTACCCATGGAAATGCTGATGCAATGTCGCGGCGACCATGTAATCTTGAATGCAAGCATTGCTCTAAAGCTGAGGAGAAGGAAGACATCATAGATGTTCGGC
Organism: Urophora cardui; assembly: GCA_960531455.1. Classification (NCBI taxonomy): domain Eukaryota; kingdom Metazoa; phylum Arthropoda; class Insecta; order Diptera; family Tephritidae; genus Urophora; species Urophora cardui. The sequence continues at coordinate 76,047,092 of OY482673.1, forward strand.
TAATGACAATAACATCTACAGACGAATGGAATGCGGAACAATTAAGGAAGTGTCAGCTAGAAGATCCAGATCTGGCACGTGTAATGATTGGTTTGGAGCAAAACGAACGACCATCAAAAGAAGAGATGTCAGCAGAGAGTCCTGTTGCCAAATCATATTGGGCGCAGTGGAATAGTGTGCAATTGGTAAATGGTTGCCTACATCGTGTTTGGGAGAGTGAAGATGGTCAAAGTTGTAAAACATTGATAGTTGTTCCAAGGAAAAGAATACCGGATGTGCTAAATGAACTACACAATGGTCCAAGTGGAGGTCATCTTGGAGTAACAAAGACGGTAGAGAAAATCAAGAAGAGGTTTTATTGGGTCGGCTGTCGTCAGACAGTTGTTGAGTGGATTGCGAACTGCGATGTGTGCATAAAGGCTAAGGGTCCCAAATCCAGGAGTCATGGGCTGATGAAACAATACAACTCAGGAGCACCATTTGAGAGAATTGCCATGGATGTAGCTGGGCCATTTCCTACTAGAAAACTTGGAAACAAATATGTACTGGTAGTCATGGATTACTTCAGCAAGTGGCCAGAGGTGTACCCGATTCCAAATCAAGAAGCAGAAACTATAGCCGAAGTATTCACCAACAATTGGGTGGCGAGATATGGTGCACCTATAGAGCTACATTCTGACCAAGGAAGGAACTTCGAATCAGTTGTGTTTCAGGAGATGTGCAAGACACTGGGTATTAGGAAAACCCGAACAACTGCGTTGCATCCACAATCAGACGGCATGGTAGAAAGATTTAACAGAACATTAGAGGAACATTTACGAAAAGTGGTGGACAAGTTCCAGAGAGATTGGGACACTCATATTCCTCTGTTCCTGATGGCATATCGATCGGCAGTACACGATACAACAGGTCGGACTCCTGCAAAAGTAATCTTTGGTAGTGATCTTCGACTGCCAGCTGACTTGAAATTTGGGATAAATGCCGATACGGGAATAAATGCCAGACAATCTAACAATGTTCTGGAAGAGGAAATGAGAGAAATACATGAACTTGTGAGACAGCGAACAAAGATCATGAGTGACAAAATGAAGGCCAGATACGACAAGGCGATGAACTCAGAAGATTTTCTTGAGGGAGATTTAGTTTTGCTATACAACCCGCAGCGAAAGAAAGGTTTGTCCCCGAAATTGCAGTGTACTTGGGAAGGGCCCTACAAAGTGATTAAACGGCTCAACGATGTTGTGTATCGCATACAAACGATTGGAAGACCGAGGAATAAAATGAAAGTGGTTCATCTGGAAAGGCTAGCAGCATTTGGAACGAGTAATGTGTCAGATCGGGACGATCAGACTTAGGTGGAGGGCAGTGTGGCGAATATAATCGGTTCCACTCACATCACTAAAATGACTGAACACATCTCTAAGGAAACTGCCAGAACTAGAAGAAGATACCAGATAATTTCCAGTGTTGCCAGAATTTTCCAGATTGCGTTTGACAGACTATATAAGGCGGCGAGCAGGCGCTCCGCAGTCAGTCGTAACTTAACAGTAGAAGTGTTAACATCAAGTCAAGTAAAACAAGTGTAGACTTTTTAGTCGTGAAATAAAGCGGTGTTAATTAAGAAGTAAATAAAGACTTTTATTTAACAATTTAGTGATACGAACCCGATAGAAATAATCGAGCTATCGACAAATACGTAACAATAGTTAAAAAAAAAAACAATTGGCACATGTCAGACGGTCAATATATATTAATGAAATCCGTGGATCGCGATTCATATTGACAGTGTAGCATCGAGTATTGATGGATCGCAATATTGACAATATGGATTGACTGTGTGGCATGAAAATTTTGCGATCCCTCAAAATGAATGTATATTTAGAAATTTTGAAATCCGTGATCCGGATCGCAATATTGACAATACGGATTGACTGTATAGCATGAAAATTTTGCGATCCATCAAAGTACATATATTTAGAAATTTTGAATCCCGTTCCTGTAACCTTGCGATATGAATTATAACGCAAAATACAACCCTGTTTCATATTTATCGCAAGGTAGCGTTTCTGTAAGTGTGGTGAATTTTGGTTTTCGTTATTTCTTGCGATATTCATATCACCAGCTTTGAGGGTAGTGAAAACAGATACATTTCAAAATAATGAGTGTGGTTTGTATTAAATTTCTTGCATTTTTATTTATTACATTAGTTTGTGTTTTGTATAATAAAACTATAACTATATAAATTTCCAAGTTGCAAAAAGTGAAGCTCATGGAAGTTATGAAATCCAATAAATAGTCGCAATGGGAATATTTAGTGGGCCGAATAGTGCCTAACTCGCAGAGCTTGCAAAACCGCACAACAATGGAAAAAGGTAATAGCTAAGTGAAAAAAAGAATGTATTTATAAATACGTGTGCATGACAAGACGAAAGAGTGGCACTGTTTTACCTTTTCTATTTACCTTATCGTTTTCGTTTTTTATTATTTTTAAATCACATACACAATACCTGTGTTCAATAACAAAAAATTGTTACGAATTTTTCTTAAAAAGTGTCATTTTTATATGGAGATCTGTCATTTTTTACGAAAAATTCTTAAAAATTTTTTGTTATTGAACAGAGCTAATCTTACTGGATATTTGGTTTTTTTTATTATTATTTTATTTATTTATTTTTTTTTATTATTATTTAATTTGACTTTTGATATCGAATAAAAATAAATGAAATGAATCGGTAATGATTCGTTTTCGAACCCTTCTTCCTCGGTTCAACAAACCATCATTTGGACGGTCTTTTTCAAGAAACTCTACTTCAACGAAATTTCTATTCCCATTGATATCGGGAAACTTAATCTACGTTTCAGCCTAAAATTGTGTAGCGTTAAATATTAATATTTGGCAACGAACGCGCACTTTGTTTATAATGTTACGTATTTGTCGATAGCTCGATTATTTCTATCGGGTTCGTTTCGCTGAATTGTTAAATAAAAGTCTTTATTTACTTCTTAATTCACACCGCTTTATTTCACGACTAAAAAGTCTACACTTGTTTTACTTGACTTGATGTTAACACTTATACGGTTAAGTTACGACTGACTGCGGAGCGCCTGCTCGCCGCCTTATATAGTCTGTCAAACGCAATCTGGAAAATTCTGGCAACACTGGAAATTATCTGGTCTCTTCTTCTAGTTCTGGCAGTTTCTTTAGAGATGTGTTCAGTCATTTAGTGATGTGAGAGTGGAACCGATTATATTCGCCACACTGCCCTCCACCTAAGTCTGATCGTCCCGATCTGACACATTACTCGTTCCAAATGCTGCTAGCCTTTCCAGATGAACCACCTTCATTTTATTCCTCGGTCTTCCAATCGTTTGTATGCGATACACAACATCGTTGAGCCGTTTAATCACTTTGTATGGCCCTTCCCAAGTACACTGCAATTTCGGGGACAAACCTTTCTTTCGCTGCGGGTTGTATAGCAAAACTAGATCTCCCTCAACAAAACCTTCTGAGTTCATCGCATTGTCGTATCTGGCCTTCATCTTGTCACTCATGATCTTTGTTCGTTGTCTTACAAGTTCATGTATTTCTCTCATTTCCTCTTCCAGAACGTTGTTAGACTGTCTGGTATTTATTCCTGTATCGGCATTTATCCCGAATTTCAAGTCAGCTGGTAATCGAAGATCACTACCAAAGATTACTTTTGCAGGAGTCTGACCTGTTGTATCGTGTACGGCCGATCGATATGCCAACAGGAACAGAGGAATATGAGTGTCCCAATCTCTCTGGAACTTGTCCACCACTTTTCGTAGATGTTCCTCTAATGTTCTGTTAAATCTTTCTACCATGCCGTCTGATTGTGGATGCAACGCAGTTGTTCGGGTTTTCCTAATACCCAGTGTCTTGCACATATCCTGGAACACAACTGATTCGAAGTTCCTTCCTTGGTCAGAATGTAGCTCTATAGGTGCACCATATCTCGCCACCCAATTGTTGGTGAATACTTCGGCTATAGTTTCTGCTTCTTGATTTGGAATCGGGTACACCTCCGGCCATTTGCTGAAGTAATCCATTACCACCAGTACATATTTGTTTCCAAGTTTGCTAGTAGGAAATGGCCCAGCTACATCCATGGCAATTCTCTCAAATGGTGCTCCTGAGTTGTATTGTTTCATCAGCCCATGACTCCTGGATTTGGGACCCTTAGCCTTTATGCACACATCGCAGTTCGCAATCCACTCAACAACTGTCTGACGGCAGCCGACCCAATAAAACCTCTTCTTGATTTTCTCTACCGTCTTTGTTACTCCAAGATGACCTCCACTTGGACCATTGTGTAGTTCATTTAGCACATCCGGTATTCTTTTCCTTGGAACAACTATCAATGTTTTAGAACTTTGACCATCTTCACTCTCCCAAACACGATGTAGACAACCATTTACCAATTGCAAACTATTCCACTGTGCCCAATATGATTTGGCAACAGGACTCTCTGATGACATCTCTTCTTTTGATGGTCGTTCATTTTGCTCCAAACCGATCATTACACGTGCCAGATCTGGATCTTCTAGCTGACACTTCCGCATTCCATTCGTCTGTAGATGTTATTGTCATTAACCGAACATCTATGATGTCTTCCTTCTCCTCAGCTTTAGAGCAATGCTCGCATTCAAGATTACATGGCCGCCGCGACATTGCATCAGCATTTCCATGGGTACTGCCTTTACGATGGTCTATAGAAAAGTCATAATTTTGTAGTCGCTCAATCCACCTTGCTAACTGACCCTCCGGATTTCGGAATTTCAAAAGCCATTTTAACGCTGCATGATCAGTCCTGACGTGGAATCGTTGACCATAGAGGTACTTATGGAAGTGTTTGATGCATTCTACCAATGCCAATAGTTCTCTTCGTGTTACACAGTAATTTCTTTCCGGTTTCCCAATTGATCGGCTGTAGTATGCGATAACCTTCTCCTGCCCGTCGATTTCCTGTGACAAAACACCTCCTATAGCATAACCACTCGCATCAGTATCCAAAATAAATCTCGCTCCTGGAACCGGGTATGCTAGCATTGGAGCAGTACAAAGCCGATCTTTTAACGTTTGGAAAGCCATTTCTTGTTCCTTCCCCCACTCAAAAGTCTTATTTTTCCTCATAAGCTCCGTGAGACTATTTGCTACGCTGGCAAAATTTGGTACAAATCGGCGATAGTATGTGCACAGCCCAAGAAAGCTTCGCAATTCATGTAGATTCCGAGGTCTTGGCCAATCTTTTACTGCTTCTATTTTTTCGTTATCAGTGCAGATGCCCTTTGTAGTCACTTTATGTCCCAAGTATTTTACCTCTTTCTTGAATAATGAACATTTCTTAGGACTTAACTTGAGACCAGCGCCAGCTATTCTTCGGAAAACTTCCTCCAAATTTTTGAGATGTTCATCAAAGCTTTTTCCCAATACAATTATATCGTCCAGGTACACAAGACATGTTTTCCAGTGTAATCCTTTCAGTACCTGATCCATAAGTCGCTCAAAGGTAGCTGGGGCATTACATAATCCAAATGGCATCACCGTAAATTGCCAAAGACCATCGCCAACACTGAAGGCTGTTTTCTCCTTGTCTTCCTCCTTTACTTCTACTTGCCAATAGCCGCTTTTCAAGTCCAGTGTTGAAAACCATTCCGTTCCAGATAGCGAGTCCAAAGTGTCGTCAATTCTTGGCAATGGGTAACTATCCTTTTTCGTTACATCATTCAGTTTCCGGTAGCCAACGCAGAATCTCATCGTGTCATCTTTCTTTTTAACAAGTACTACCGGAGAACTCCATGGACTGACTGATGGTTCAATTACCCCACTGTCGCTCATTTCTTGTATAATCTGGCTCACCATTTGACGTTTAGCTAATGGGACGCTGCGAGGAGCCTGACGGATTGGCCTTGCATCTCCGGTGTCAATCTGATGCTTTACAATATTTGTTCTGCCTGGTTTTGTATCATCCTTGTCAAATATGCTGGAGTACTTGGCAAGTAATTCTTTCGCCTTTCTTTTGTGATTTTCCTGCAGTTCTTCTGTCCATGCATTTATTTCATCTGAAATATCTGTATTGCCATTACAAACTTCTCCTTGGGATTTTTCGCAATTCATTATGATGTCAACCTCTCCGCACTTTCCCAAGATAGCACCTTTGGAGAGTTTGACTGGTGACTTGAACTCATTAAGTACTCTTACTGGTATACGTCCATCTTGTTTTGTCATAGCCAGGGTTTTTCCAACAAGTACATTTGATTTAGTTTCCGTTTCTGCTTCAACAACCCACAATTTGTTTGTCCTACAATCTCCATCAATCTTTGCCCAAATAATTGCCTCGGACTTTGGCGGTATCTGCTGATTCTCTTCCACGAGCACTTTTTTACTGCTGTATCTCTTATCATAGCCAAAATTTAGCGGCACCTCCAAGTTTTTGTAACTCATTACCTTGTTTTTCATGTCAATCTTAATGCCTTGGCCGATTAGGAAGTCCACTCCAATTATGACTTCATCAACAATTTCCGCCACTATGAAGGTGTGTAGTACGACAACATTTCCAATTACAACTTCGCATGTAACTTCCCCTAGGACTTGGGTATCCTCGCCTGTTGCCGTACGCAATTTTGCTCCATACAATGGCCTTACTTCCCTATTTACCAAGTCAGATCGAATGATGGAATGAGATGCTCCCGTATCCACAGTCAACATGCGCTCCATTCCGTCCACCAACCCAGCAATGGTAACATTACTCGTGCTTCTTCCCAACTGAGAGAGAGAGATTATGGGGCATTCCATTGTGGGGACCAACCCACGCCCCTTTTGGCTGGCCCGCTTTAGTTTAACGACTCAGTTAATTTTGGCGCTTGTTCATGCCCCTCTGCCTTGCGCTTGCGCCAATCTGCAGTGCTGAACTTACTGGAACTATTGCTGCAGTGACGTGCTATATGTCCCATTTTTCCGCATCTGAAGCATTTCACAGCATTACTTTTCTTTTTCTGCATTTCATTCAACGCCTCCCATATTTTGCTTAGTAAGTCTGGCGTTTCCACTTCCACACGATGAGCCTTGTTGGTGGGCTTGCTCAATAGAGATGCTGTTTCCTGCGTCAAGGCATATGATACCGTTTCAGCAAAAGTTCCTTTTGGATTTGCATAGGTAGCCCGCTTCGTTTCAATATCTCGTATTCCATTGATGAAGCTTTGAATTTTCATTCTTTCGATGAATTCTTGAGGTGCTCCTGCGTTTGCCAAATGAGCTAGCCTCTCAATCTCAGAAGAAAATTCTTGTAATGTCTCATTTGGTTTCTGGAAGCGATTCTGCAAATCCATTTGGTATATCTGCTTCCTGTGCTCGCTACCATAACGTCTTTCAACGGCACCCATAATTGCGTCATAGCTGTTCCTTTCGCCCTCGCTAACAGTCTGTAATATTTCTGCAGCTGGTCCTTTCAATGCTACGAACAGGGCAGCGACTTTGTCCTCCGCACTCCAATTATTTACAACTGCCGTTTTCTCAAACTGTAGCTTGAATACTTGAAATGGACCACTTCCATCAAACGACGGAGGTTTTATCTTCTGTGTAGCAGTTGAAGCGATTGCACGACTTATATTGGTCTCCTGAAGACGGGCTTCCAACTTTTTTACATTATCCTCAATTTTATCTTGTCTTTCCTCAACCTGCGTAATTTTTGCATCCTGTGATTTTAATTGTGAGGATATGCGTTTTTCTTGCGCTCCCAACTGAGTTGCAATACTGGACACCTCTTCTAAAAGTAATGATTGTTGTGATTCCATTTTTGCTGACATCTGTGCCAGTACAGCCAATATCGAATTCATGTCTACGTTTGCTACTGACTGTGGAGCCTCTTCCTTCTGGGTTTCTTCCTTTTGGACCTCTTCCACATCATCGTTGAAATCAAACTCATCTACATTAATGTTATATGCTTCCATAGCTACTCTTAACCTTGCCTGTAGTTCAATTTTATTGCCGTTTGTACTCAGGTTTCTCTTTTCTAACTCCCTTTTAAGCGCTTGGATTTTCAGTTCGTTTAACTTTGCCATTATCCTTATTTCGTTATCCTTGTCTCGTTATCCTTGTTTCGTTATCCTTGATTCGTTATCCTTGCTTCGTTATCCTTGGTACTGGAATTTATTTAACAATTCCAATTCTGACACCAATTGTTACGTATTTGTCGATAGCTCGATTATTTCTATCGGGTTCGTATCGCTGAATTGTTAAATAAAAGTCTTTATTTACTTCTTAATTCACACCGCTTTATTTCACGACTAAAAAGTCTACACTTGTTTTACTTGACTTGATGTTAACACTTATACGGTTAAGTTACGACTGACTGCGGAGCGCCTGCTCGCCGCCTTATATAGTCTGTCAAACGCAATCTGGAAAATTCTGGCAACACTGGAAATTATCTGGTCTCTTCTTCTAGTTCTGGCAGTTTCTTTAGAGATGTGTTCAGTCATTTAGTGATGTGAGAGTGGAACCGATTATATTCGCCACAATAATTTTTTTGTTGGGTATGACACATTTTTCGATTATTCCAGCGATATGACGACAACTCACCATTACCATATTCCAAGGTAAGCTTCGTGGTGGATAGATTTGATTTAATTTGTGGCTAAAAATGGTTAAAAAATTTGGTTCGTTGCTAAAAATGTTGGCTAAAAAATTTTGTTTCAAATTAATATGTTTTAAATTTATTTCTCACATTCAATCACAAAACTATTGCATACAATATAAGGAAAGAATCATAAATTTGTGTAAAAATAAAATATTCATACATACATAGTATGTACTTAACTATATCAAAAAAAATTAGATATCACATTCAATATCTATCATTATGTCGTCATCACTAATTGACTCTTTCTCTTCATAAGTTAATTCTTTCTTCATTAATTTAATCTGTTATTTCAAATTCATTGCAACATTGTTTTACATTCTTTAAGCCATACCTTATAGTTAAAGTTGCATTCAACCGTTTCATTTTGTTTCGATTTTTGGTTTTGACAATATTCATTACGGAAAAGGTTTTTTTTACTTCGGCGTTGGTAAGTGGTAGAAGTAGCAAACAATATACAAAGTCAGTTATACCATGTTTACATATAACGAGATTATCAGAAAATCTCGATTCGCAAATCTACCCGTTTACATATAACATGAAATCTAGATTTGCTGGGAGAGGGATTGTCAACTGTCAATTTTCCTTACCTGCATGACCCAATAATAATATGGTCGTAGCAGTCAAAAGAGAAGAGGCAACTACCGTTCGATGGCTGTTTTCACGAATGTAAAAAGCAGATATTTTGTTTTTATTTAACTTGAAAAACGCTAGCAAACACACAAGCTTTTGCACGATTAACACGTTAATAGCATGTTCATGGTGAGCCTGCGTTTTGCGTTTCGGAGGCAGTTTTGCGTTAAGTCCAAAACGCAACATTAAATGTTACATTTCTCCATACAAATGCCACCACCAAAATGCAACTTAACGCAACTATTTTTTTGCGTTTTGAATGCTAACGCAGAAAGCAACCCTGAAATCTTCGAAAAAATTTGCCATTCGAATGGAAAATAGTGGCAACACTCTGGCAATACAAGAACGAAATACCTACAAGATTACGCATATAGAGTAGCATGAGCATGGGCACACGAGCTCCATGATGACGTCACTCTACATGTAATGAACGAAAGTAAACAAAACAGAGATCAAAATTAATACCAAAGCGGTTGGTACGTTTGGTTTTCAAAATTAGTGTATTATATTATTACATATTTTGCAAATTCTTGTTCTATTTTTTTAATTAGAGAAAACAAAAAAATAAACCTCAACACCTGATTGCGTAATCTGGGATATTAGCTCCGTTTGTTTCGAACTTCTCAAATGCGCATTTACAAAACGCGGCAGCATGAACACTTTTCGAAAAGCCATCTTCGAAAATGCAAAATGTTGCGTTTCAAATCCAGCATGAACATAGTATTTGGGACTTTTCACATTACTCGGTACGACATCGGATCGACATTTTTTGCTCGGTATTTTCGGCTTACCGAAACGATTCCGCGTTGTTGTGTTTTTCACACTTGTGGGAATACTTTCGGTGCGTAATCGGCAGAAAATAGGAAAACAAACATCGAAATTTGCAAAACAAAATTTTTAACTTCAACAAATCACTGAATAATAACAATAATGTCTTCTAGCGAAGACGAAGACATTATAACTTGCTACATTTACTACCAAACGAGTTTTTTACTGACTTTGTTCTTCTTCTTTTATCACGCCGCAAAAATGTATGCAGTAATTCCTTAAATTTTACTGACCGGTCTTACCGCGTTGCGGTATTCCGAAATTAATCCGCTCCGATTTCATGTATTCAACACTAATGTGAAAGTGCCAATTGAAATACATGTGGTCAGTAAGGTTTCGGTATACTTTCGGTAAAAACCAAAAATGTCGATCCGATACCGCACCGAGTAATGTGAAAGCGCTCTAAAGAAAGTATTGTTACGTATTTGTCGATAGCTCGATTATTTCTATAGGGTTCGTATCGCTGAATTGTTAAATAAAAGTCTTTATTTACTTCTTAATTCACACTGCTTTATTTCACGACTAAAAAGTCTACACTTGTTTTACTTCACTTGATGTTAACACTTCTACGGTTAAATTACGACTGACTCTGGAGCGCCTGCTCGCCGCCTTATATAGTCTGTCAAACGCAATCTGGAAAATTCTGGCAACACTGGAAATTATCTGGTATCTTCTTCTAGTTCTGGCACTTTCCCTAGAGATGTGTTCAATCATTTTAGTGATGTAAGTGGAGAACCGATTATATTCGCCACACTGCCCTCCACCTAAGTCTGATCGTCCCGATCTGACACATTACTTGTCCCAAATGCTGCTAGCCTTTCCAGATGAACCACTTTCATTTTATTCCTTGGTCTTCCAATCGTTTGTATGCGATACACAACATCGTTGAGCCGTTTAATCACTTTGTAGGGCCCTTCCCAAGTACACTGCAATTTCGGGGACAAACCTTTCTTTCGCTGCGGGTTGTATAGCAAAACTAGATCTCCCTCAACAAAACCTTCTGAGTTCATTGCCTTGTCGTATCTGGCCTTCATCTTGTCACTCATGATCTTTGTTCGCTGTCTTACAAGTTCATGTATTTCTCTCATTTCCTCTTCCAGAACGTTGTTAGATTGTCTGGCATTTATTCCCGCATCAGCACTTATCCCAAATTTCAAGTCAGCTGGCAGTCGAAGATCACTACCAAAGATTACTTTTGCAGGAGTCTGACCTGTTGTATCGTGTACGGCCGATCGATATGCCATCAGGAACAGAGGAATATGAGTGTCCCAATCTCTCTGGAACTTGTCCACCACTTTTCGTAAATGTTCCTCTAATGTTCTGTTAAATCTTTCTACCATGCCGTCTGATTGTGGATGCAACGCAGTTGTTCGGGTTTTCCTAATACCCAGTGTTTTGCACAGCTCCTGAAACACAACTGATTCGAAGTTCCTTCCTTGGTCAGAATGTAGCTCTATAGGTGCACCATATCTCGCCACCCAATTGTTGGTGAATACTTCGGCTATAGTTTCTGCTTCTTGATTTGGAATCGGGTACACCTCCGGCCATTTGCTGAAGTAATCCATGACTACCAGTACATATTTGTTTCCAAGTTTGCTAGTAGGAAATGGCCCAGCTACATCCATGGCAATTCTCTCAAATGGTGCTCCTGAGTTGTATTGTTTCATCAGCCCATGACTCCTGGATTTGGGACCCTTAGCCTTTATGCACACGTCGCAGTTCGCAATCCACTCAACAACTGTCTGACGGCAGCCGACCCAATAAAACCTCTTCTTGATTTTCTCTACCGTCTTTGTTACTCCAAGATGACCTCCCCTTGGACCATTGTGTAGTTCATTTAACACATCCGGTATTCTTTTCCTTGGAACAACTATCAATGTTTTAGAACTTTGACCATCTTCACTCTCCCAAACACGATGTAGGCAACCATTTACCAATTGCAAACTATTCCACTGTGCCCAATATGATTTGGCAACAGGACTCTCTGCTGACATCTCTTCTTTTGATGGTCGTTCATTTTGCTCCAAACCGATCATTACACGTGCCAGATCTGGATCTTCTAGCTGACACTTCCTTAATTGTTCCGCATCCCATTCGTCTGTGGATGTTATTGTCATTCGCCGAACATTTACGACGACTCCCTTCCGCTCAGCTCTGGAGGAATTCTTTCGTTCGAGGTTACATGGTTTTCGCAATACGGCATCAGTATTTCCTTGTATGGTTCCTTTCTGGCGATCTATTAATTTGGACATTTGCTCATGCCCGTCAACCTTGCGCTTTCGCTTGTCCACAGTGCTGAAATTACTGGAGCCCTTGTTACAATGACGTGCTATGTGTCCTGTTTTCCTGCACCTGAAGCATTTCACAGCTCTATTCCTCTTTTTCTGCAATTCATTCAACACCTCCAATATCTTAGTTAGCAAGTCTTGCGCATCCACTTCCACCCGATGAGCTTTGTAAGTGGGCTTACTCAACAAAGATGCTGTTTCCTGCATCAAGGCATATGAGACCGTTTCGGCAAAAGTCCCTTTTGGATTTGCATAGGTAGCCCGCTTCGTTTCAATATCTCGTATTCCATTGATGAAGCTTTGAATTTTCATTCTTTCGATGAATTCTTGAGGTGCTCCTGCGTTTGCCAAATGAGCTAGCCTCTCAATCTTAGAAGAAAATTCTTGTAATGTCTCATTTGGTTTCTGGAAGCGATTCTGCAACTCCATTTGGTATGTCTGCTTCCTGTGTTCGCTACCATAACGTCTTTCAATGGCACCCATAATTGCGTCATAGCTGTTCCTTTCGCCCTCGCTAACAGTCTGTAATATTTCTGCTGCAGGTCCTTTCAATGCTACGAACAGGGCAGCGACTTTGTCCTCCGCACTCCAATTATTTACAACTGCCGTTTTCTCAAATTGTAGCTTGAATACTTGAAATGGACCACTTCCATCAAACGACGGAGGTTTTATCTTCTGTGTAGCAGTTGAAGCGACTGGACGACTTAGTTGAATATCCTGGAGACGGGCTTTCAATGCTTTTACATCGTCCTCTAATTTTTCTTGTCTTTCTTCAAGGACCTCCTTAACTTGTATAATTTTTGCATCCTGTGCCTTGAATTGTAAGGACATGCGTTCTTCTTGTGCCTCCAACTGAGCCGCAATGCCGGACACCTGTGATGAAAGTACTGACTGTTGCAATTCCATTTTTGACGTTATCTGTGCCTGTTGTTCTTCGATTTTTGTCGACATCTGTGCCTGTTGATCTTCCATTTTTGCCGATATCTGTGCCTGTTGTTCTTCGATTTTTGTCGACATCTGTGCCTGTTGATCTTCCATTTTTGCCGATATCTGTGCCTGTTGTTCTTCCATTTTTTTCGACATTTGTGTCAGCACAGCCAATATCGAGTTCATGTCTACGTTTGCTACTGACTGTGGAGCATCTTCCTTCTGGGTTTCTTCCTTTTGCACCTCTTCCACATCATCGTTGAAATCAAACTCATCTACATTAATGTTATATGCTTCCATAGCTACTCTTAACCTTGCCTGTAGTTCAATTTTATTGCCGGTGGTACTCAGGTTTCTCTTTTCTAACTCCCTTTTAAGTTCTTGGATTTTCAGATCATTTAACTTTGCCATTATTCTTATTTCGTTATCCTTGTCTCGTTATCCTTGTTTCCTTATCCTTGATTCGTTATCCTTGATTCGTTATCCTTGCTTCGTTATCCTTGGTCCTGGAATTTATTTAACAATTCCAATTCTGACACCAATTGTTACGTATTTGTCGATAGCTCGATTATTTCTATAGGGTTCGTATCGCTGAATTGTTAAATAAAAGTCTTTATTTACTTCTTAATTCACACTGCTTTATTTCACGACTAAAAAGTCTACACTTGTTTTACTTCACTTGATGTTAACACTTCTACGGTTAAATTACGACTGACTCTGGAGCGCCTGCTCGCCGCCTTATATAGTCTGTCAAACGCAATCTGGAAAATTCTGGCAACACTGGAAATTATCTGGTATCTTCTTCTAGTTCTGGCACTTTCCCTAGAGATGTGTTCAATCATTTTAGTGATGTAAGTGGAGAACCGATTATATTCGCCACAGTATAATTAAAACAAGTAAGGAAGCCTAAGTTCGAGTGGAATCGAACATTAGATACTCAGCTGTATGCTTTCATTGTTTGTTTGCGTTTGATGGAAACACGGTGCATTTAATATAAAGCGAGTGCTGCATAAAGTGGGCGTAGTCACACCCATTTTCTAAATTTTTATCAGTCATCCAACTAAGCATATCAATATTATACTTTGTGCAAAATTTCATTCCTTTATGACTTCTAGTTACAAAGATGTCATGTTACAAATTCCCAAAGGGTGTTCCAGAAATATCTTTCTTAAAAAGTAGGCGTGGTCATAAACCGATTTCAATAAATTTTTGCGTGTCTATTAACACAAGTTATAAAAGTGTATAAACCAAGTTTCGTCATAATATCTCAATTATTTGTCGAGTTATAGGCTAAGAAATCTCGTATATCCCTTTGTGTAAAAAGAGGCGGTGCCACGCCCATTTTCCAAAATTTTTCTATTTGTTGTTTCCGGTCTATTGTGGAAGTCATGCCACAAAATTTCAATGACAGATCTTTATATTTGACAGAGATATCGCTTAAAATGTTTTTATTAGGCCCCTTTATAGTTCTCATATATAAAAGTGGGCGTGGTCGTAAACCGATTTCGCTTAAATTTTGAGCGTGTATTACCACAAGTAATGAAAGTGTACACACCAAGTTTCGTCATTATATATAAATTATTTGTCGAGTTATGGGCTCAGAAATCTCGTATATTCCTGTTTATAAAAAGAGGCGGTGCCACGCCCATTTTCCCAAAATTTTTGTGTTTTTCGTTTTATATCCGCAGTTGGACTACTGCTATAAAATTTCAATGATATATCTTTATATTTGACAGAGATATCGCTTAAAATGCTTTTATTAGGTCACTTTATAAGACCCATATATAAAAGTGGGCGTGGCCCTAAACCGATTTCGGAAATTTTTCGTCCAAATATTTGACTAAGTAAGTATATCACGCGTACCAAATTTCATCGATATATCTTCAACGGTTTCTGATTTATGACTCATAAAACTTTCAATGTTTGCCCCTTAATAAGTGGGCGTGGCACCGCCCATTTCCCAAAATTTTTATGTTTTTCGTTTTATGTCCGCAGTTGGACTTACGCGACAAAATTTCAATGATAGATCTTTATATTTGACAGAGATATCGCTTAAAATGTTTTTATTAGGTCACTTTGTAATATACATATATAAAAGTGGGCGTGGCCGTCAACCGATTTTAACTATTTTCCGTCCAAACGTATGCCTAAGTAAGCAAATCACGCGTACCAAATTTTGTCGATATATCTTCAATGGTTTCTGAGTTATGACATATAAAACTTTCAAGGTTTGACCCTTAATAAGTGGGCGTGGCACCGCCCATTTTCCAAAATTTCATCAAATTTCTTCCTAGGGGCCCGAGCTCAACACGTGGGTAAAATTTCATCGCTCGAGCTATATTAGTGACTGAGATACCAAATTTCCGATTATTTCTATATAGGAAAAGTGGGCGTGGTCATGGTCCGATTTCGCCCATTTTCAATACCAACCGTCCCAGTCTCGATACCAACTTGCATTTCAAATTTCATCAAAATATCTCAATTTTTGCGCGAGTTAGAGTGTTTACAGACGGACGGACAGACGGACAGACGGACGGACGGACAGACGGACGGACGGACGGACGGACGGACGGACATGGCTAAATCGATTTCTCTTTTCACCCTGATCATTTTGATATATATAAGTCTATATCTATCTCGATTATTTCACTCTGTTACAATCCACCGTTATGTGATTAAAACTATAATACTCTGTGTACTAGTACAGCTGAGTATAAAAAAAGACGATCATTTCATAACCTATAAAACAGAAAGAAGAAGAGCGACTTACTAATTGCGATACGATTCTTGTTGGGTCAAGCTTACTGGCGTCCATTTTGTTTACTTCTCATTTTGACGTTTCTCCCAAATTCGCCAAAAAAATATCGATAACACGAAGAACACAGGGTTGCATTGAGAAAACTATCATGATGATCTTGAGATTCATTTTAAATCGCGAATTTTTGGTAGCGGATTTTTGTACGGCAAACCTCGAATTTCAATCGAAGATTTTGTGTCAACCTCGAAAAAAGTAGATAATCTCGTATATGTAAATGGCCTATTAGATCCTGATACGGACTTTCATCGACAGCCTACTATTTGACTAGCGAGTATCAACAGGCATTTATAGATAGTTGCGTTTCTTGTTTTGTTTTTTAAGCTTAGTATCGACCTCTCAAGAAACGCAAAAGTTCCATATAAAATGACGTACAAGAAATGCTCAAGAAATTTTTCTTGTGAAACTTTCTTGAGCGAGTATCGACCTCTCAAGAAATTTAATACACTTTTTTACCACTATTTTTCAACATAATGCGAACACAGCAACACAGGTTTTGCCAAGAAATATATCGCACACTAAATCAAAAAGCGTCACAACTCAACATTTTTCGAAATCGGGTTTCTTCCATAAATAATCTTTTCCATCAGAGTCTTTTTTCACTGAGAAATAACTATTATACGTAGCCTTTTCCCATATCATTGCATCTAAAAATTAAAAAGTTTTTTGCCTCCTGAAAATTTTTGATTTTTTGAATATCATCGTGCATTTATTTCTTAAAGAAATTTTGACGTCTGTTGGATTTTGTTACATGTTGATAAAAATTGTGGTGAAAATGGAAAAGTTAATCGGAAAAAATATAGTGCACAATTTTTGTAACGATGCAAAGCGGAAGTTGACATCAATTTCTTACATCTACTTCCATTCCGGCCATCAATATACCACAGTTTAGCAGTAATATAAGGTAATCCTCGTCGCTTTCGATAATTTCCTAAAATAACAACAAAATAAAACTATTGAAAACAAATATTTAAAGCTTTTATTTAATGTTTTTTAAGAACTTATCAATTCCTCATGTTTACAAAATGGTTTATTTTGTTTATGTTTTTGATGATCTTCTTCGTTTCACTTGGTATTCACGGTGGAATAATAAACGTCAAAATTTCTTGCCTACTACTATTTTTCACTCACGAAATAAAGCTAAAAATTTCTTGAGCTGTTTCTTGAGAGGTCGATACCAGCCTTTAACACTTAAATCGATTTGTGATAATCGCTGAATTGAATTAGCGTTACCACATCCTCCCTATGTGCAAAATTGTGTTTCATTACAAGTGTCAACGTCAGTTGGCAACCCTACCATCGAATGATAGTGTGGCAAGGCATATACTTACGACGAATGAGTGAGAGAGTTGAGCGAGAACAACGAACGTGGTCGCAAGCATAAAATATTCACTCTGCATTTTATTATAAATTAACTTGTAATTTCTTTAAACTAAATAAACATTCAATATTATTATTAAACATAAATCGCGCAGCTTATAAGTCAGAAGCTGGATTTGTGTATCCATTACGCCTACAAAGTAAGTAATTAAAGAATTACAAACGGTGCAGCGTGTATATATGTACATAGATACATACACAAGCAACGAAAATCTTCAACGACAAGGGTGGATCAGCGCAAAGGCACGTACATAGCAGTGAACTGCACAAGCAGCTTGTTTGCCCTTTCAAGCGCTTGAAATTTTTTCCAATCTCTCTCTTGCTTGGTTTGCTTTTAAACAAACAAGCAATAGCTTGTTTACAATTTTTTCAATCTGCTTAAAAGCGAAACAAGCTGATTGAAAAATTTCCAAGCAAGCTATTGCTTGTTTGTTTAAAAGCAATCCAAGCGGTGCTTGCTTGAAAAAAAAATTCAAGCATTTTCAAGCAAATTTCAATCAAAAGCAAGCAGGCTGGAGGAGATTTTCAATCAGATTTCAAGCGTTCATTTCGCTTTCCCAAAAGGAGATTTTTAACCAAATCTTTCAAGCATTGAGGAATAGGCGCACAGAAATAGAAGGTGACCTCAATTCTGCCAGTTTTTTTTTCTGCAGATAATTGTAAGAAAACAAAGGACAAAGCCTTTTGTACATATTTAAGCATGTAGTACATACCCTGCAAAAAAATTTTGTTGCTTATTGTTCACAAATCAAGTCTAAAAAAGGAGTATGCTGGCAGCACTGCTTCTGCTATACACTCACTCTGCCTACTCCTAACTTTCTAATACATGACATCAACAAATGAATATCAGCCATATTTTAAGCCTTACGCTAAACAAATTTGCTACCTTTATAATTTTCTGGCCTTAATTCGGATGCCTTTAAATGTGCTGTTTAATTCTTAAATAAGGCTAAAATATTTTAGTGGGTATGTCCGCAAATTTTGCGACCAGCAGTTTTTATATGTAAATGGTCTTGTCGTCGAAACATACAAAAGAAAATTCGGATGTATGCACATATGTACATACATGTATATTTATGAGTACGGCATTGAAATTCCCAAAGGAACTAAGAAATTATGGAAACAAATAACTAGCGGCAATGTGACAAAAATGCAAGTAGCTTAATTGTCATTAGATTCTCACCAGCTCGTAAGTGGTCAATTGAGTAATCATTCCAATGAAACTACTGCTGTATGTAGTATTATTATAAGCAAATTCACCTTTAAAACATGGAATTTAAAGAAAATCTGCCATCATTGTACCTGAAAGAGTAGGCGCGCAGAAATGGAAGATTAACTCAAATCTGATCTAGTATTTTTCTGCAGATAATTGTAAGAAAATAAAGGACAAAGCCTTTTGTACATATTTAAGCATCATATACCCTGTAAAAATGCTTATTGTTGACAAATCAGGTAAATAAAAGGAGTATGCTGGCAGCACTGCTTCTGCTATGCACTCACTCTGTCTACTCCTAACTTTCTAATACATGACTTCAACAAAAGAACATCAGCCTTATTTTAAGCCTTACGCCAAACAAATTTGCTACCTTTATAATTTTCTGGTCTTATTTCGGAAGCCTTTAAATGTGCTGTTTAATTCTTAAATAAGGCTAAAATATTTTAGTGGGTATGTCCGCAAATTTTGCGACCAGCAGTTTTTATATGTAAATGGTCTTGTCGTCGAAATGTTCAAAATTCTACCCAAAACAAAAGAAAATTTGTATGTTTGCACATTAGAGTGGCCCTTAAGCCTATGGAAAAAATTTTTTTCTACTTTTTTGAGACGTTACCCCCTGAAATAGTTTCATGTACGAAGAAAATGTTCGCCGTTTAATATTTCCACGATTGGTCAACATTAACCCGTGCCACAATGTGTTGAAATAATGAACCAAGGGTTATATGGTTCGGTGGACGTTTATATTGGACGAATTCTCTTATAGTTTTGAATTGTAGTAGATTGCAAGGTTGTTATTTATTAGACTCCACAAATAAATTATTTATATACAAAATATACTGATATTCTATATATTGAAGTACTGAAATGTCATGGATCCTTATTTACTCATATATATACACATACAAAATAAGAAAATTAAAATTTTTAATGCATATTTTTCATGTAATCGTATACACATGGGAAATTTTAAAAATAATAATGCATACACAAATAAGAAATACAATTCAGAACTTTAATTTTCTAGAAAGTCCATTGAAAGCGTTTGCGGAGCAGTGATATAACTCCCAAAGAAGGAAATAAAATAAGTTCCAACACAATGCGAGTTATTTCATAACGAAATAAGTCTTATTTTGTATGAAAATATTTGCAGTTTTTCATTTTTTTTTTTGAGTTACTTTATTTGGAAGTTATTTCACTGTGCCAGCGTTTGCTGCTGACAATTTGGGTATTTTTTCTATAACACTTTGCAGCGGCACTTTCGAGTAAGCTAATTCTCACACAGGATGAAATGCCAATATCCACATAGTAAAACCCCCAAACAATTGCAATAGCTGTAACTTTGTAGACTACTTTAACCCTCTAACACCCCCACGATGAGGTCGCTTTTATTCCTTTTTAGAAAGTCCGCAAAAATAATTATTTCGAAGGTCGTTAGAGGGTTAAATATGTAGTTATAGAAAATTGTTCGCCATAGAATTTTAATAGGTATCCACAGACAAGAGAACCTAAATACCGCAGTCCAGGGACCTTAGGGAGGTGATTTTTGTGACAACTTGGGACTTTTCCTACTATTTTTTTTATATCAGAATTCAACTAAAATGGTGTGCAAATGTAGAAAATTGGAAACTTAATATTCTAAGTGCCTCCTCGAATGTAATTCTTAAAAAATGACTCGAGGAAGATGAATGGGAAACCGACATTGAGGACTCTATCATGAATAGTGCTAGACCGTCTCGATATTATATTTATGAAGCATTTTCAAACGGTAATAACGGTAACTACGCGTAAAGTGACCATGATATGGACACAAACTTTCGCAATGGCGACAGATACTCACTTTTGCTGTTTGTAAAAAACTAATTTGTCTCACACGTGCTAAAAAGTTACCTATGTGTGACATGTGCTTCAGTTAACTGATTTCCCCAGTTGCACGTTTTAAAATTATTGTATTGGAAGAAAAGAATATAGACTACGATTTTAAATTAATACATAACTCTTAAGTGAAATGTTTGATTTTTGTGTTGTACTATGTTGCTTTATACGTAAGAACCAAAATTTAATGTCATCTGCATACTTACATACATCTTCTACGATTCTTGCTACTCAAGCAATTGTAACGGTAAAATAATAAAAGTATTTTGATTAATTTTATGCAAATTTAAACTTGTAAACATCTCAGTTGGGTTTTCGGGTATACCTACGCACATTCATATATTTATCGCGGCATAGCCAAAAGCAGCGCTTACTAAAAGTGATGTTGTTAATTTTTCAACTTCAACTGGCTGTGGCACGGGTTAGAGTTGTTCAATCGGGCCAAAATTTTCAGGGTATTATTTTTTTATTAAACAAGAACATATCAGGGGGTAACACCTGCAAATTTCCGACTTTCGAAAATAAGGGCCACTCTAATGTACATACATGTATGTATCTACATTCTGTTTTCTATACGCATCAGTATTTTATCCTTTTGTCAACAAAGGAAAATATTTTTGTATGTAAATATGTACATATGAATGGCCTTGTGTAATTACCCTCTATTTGCATAGGCGTCATGATTCTAACCTTTTCGTATTCTATACCTACTTTTGTAACAAACTGAAATATGCATATGTATGTATATACATGTATGGCATTCTACCTACTTTTGTAATAAACCAAAATACATATCCCTGCAAAAAAATGTTCGAATAATCCCGATAGAGATTTATCCCGGATTGATCTCTTTCGGGAACAATCAGTCCACAATTCATCCCGAACGGGTATAAATGTAAATTAATACCTTTCATACCGACCGACCGAACCGGAAAAATCAATTACAATTATAAACTCAATACTGACTATTTAAAAAACTACACGATAAAAGCTAATTGAATAAACTTTCTTCTAATATACATATATAACAATTTATAAATTTTAGACATTTTCACAAAAAATAGCCTTGGCTGAAAGCGATTAATCTACATTTGTACCAGTTCGTGCATACAAATTGAAAAATTAGTCTCTTCAAAGGACATGCTCGAATAAATACGATCAATTCGCTCCATATAAAGGGATGTAAACTTGTATTAGTCGCATGCTCCCTTGCGATTGATCCCGGACACGTCCCGAGCAATCGCATTTTTGCAGGGTATATTTAAGTTCGCTGGACATTCCACTCTGCTCATAAAAACACACTCATGCATATGTACATACATATGTGCATACATACAAATTTTCTTTTATTTGTTGAACATTTCGACGACAAGACCATTTACATATAAAAACTGCTGGTCGCAAAATTTGCGGACATACCCACTAAAATATTTTAGCCTTATTTAAGAATTAAACAGCACATTTAAAGGCTTCCGAAATAAGACCAGAAAATTATAAAGGTAGCAAATTTTTTTGGCGTAAGGCTTAAAATAAGGCTGATGTTCTTTTGTTGAAGTCATGTATTAGAAAGTTAGGAGTAGACAGAGTGAGTGCATAGCAGAAGCAGTGCTGCCAGCATACTCCTTTTATTTACCTGATTTGTCAACAATAAGCATTTTTACAGGGTATATGATGCTTAAATATGTACAAAAGGCTTTGTCCTTTATTTTCTTACAATTATCTGCAGAAAAATACTAGATCAGATTTGAGTTAATCTTCCATTTCTGCGCGCCTACTCTTTCAGGTACAATGATGGCAGATTTTCTTTAAATTCCATGTTTTAAAGGTGAATTTGCTTATAATAATACTACATACAGCAGTAGTTTCATTGGAATGATTACTCAATTGACCACTTACGAGCTGGTGAGAATCTAATGACAAGTAAGCTACTTGCATTTTTGTCACATTCCCGCTAGTTATTTGTTTCCATAATTTCTTAGTTCCTTTGGGAATTTCAATGTCGTACTCATAAACATACATGTATGTATGTATGTGCATACATACAAATTTTCTTTTGTTTGTTGAACATTTCGACGACAAGACCATTTACATACATACAAAAACTGCTGGTCGCAAAATTTGCGGACATACCCACTAAAATATTTTAGCCTTATTTAAGAATTAAACAGCACATTTAAAGGCTTCCGAAATAAGACCAGAAAATTATAAAGGTAGCAAATTTGTTTGGCGTAAGGCTTAAAATAAGGCTGATAATCTTTTGTTGATGTCATGTATTAGAACGTTAGGAATAGACAGAGTGAGTGCATAGCAGAAGCAGTGCTGCCAGCATACCCCTTTTTTAGACCTGATTTGTCAACAATAAGCATTTTTTGCAGGGTATATGCATGCTTAAATATGTACAAAAGGCTTTGTCCTTTATTTTCTTACAATTATCTGCAGAAAAATACTGGTAGAATTGAGTTCATCTCCATTTCTGTGCGCCTATTCCTCAATGCTTGAAAGATTTCGTTAAAAACTCCTTTTGGGAAAGCGAAATGAACGCTTGAAATCTGATTGAAAATCTCCTCCTTGCTTGCTTTTGATTGAAATTTGCTTGAAAATGCTTGAATTTTATTTTTCAAGCAACCGCTAGCTTGGTTTGTTTTTAAACAAACAAGCAAGAGCTTGCTTGCTTTTAAACAAACTAAGCAGCGCTTAGATTGAAAAAATGCAAACAACCCAAGCGCGCTTGTGATTGTTAGGTTACAAGCAGCGCTTGGATTGTTTGTTTTCGTTGCTTGCTTGTTTGTTTGTTTCTGCTTGAAAATTCAATCTGCTTGTGCAGTTCACTGGTACATAGCAAACGGCGCAACGTCACCTTGTACAGAAGAATTTTCAACATCGCAGTCAACGTACCAGAACTGCTAGGCAGCGCAAGTGCTGAAAATCAACGACGGCATTTCGATAGACAATTTGCTACGAAGGCAAAACAAAGCATTACCGTATAGAGTGCAAATTCAGTAACGCAACGAAAGGCATAGAATTTGTACACACAACGAAAAAAAAAAAAAAAAAAAAAAGCAACGAAAGGCAAATAATTTGTACACACAACGAAAACAAAAGAAGCAAAAGCAAGCTTGAACGTGAAACGAGCGACGCCAACTTCTCTGTTTAAAACGACATCGACTGCGCAGTTACCAGTTACGAAGTGGCAAACTGAAGCAGTGGCGAAACAAGACAAATTGAACGCGACGTCGACAATCAACGAGTCAACGCATAAAAATAAAAGAAGAAACACACAAACGTACAAGTGTGTACACGAAAAATTCTAAGCAAAGAAGAATACATAAAAACGAAAAACAATTCATTTTGACGGTGGACGGCAAAAATACTACAATTGAAGAGGAGCAACGAGTTATTAGCTCAATTCAAAGGCGAGTATGGTGTAAACAAATACGAATATTGGTTTTCTACTAATATAATATTTCTTCGACACAATGATCAAGTTGCATACGCTAAAGGTCAGCCAGCTGAATACGCTGCTACGGGCAAATGATTTACCATTAACGGGTACCAAGGCAAATAAAATTTTGAAGTTGAAAGATGTTTTGGGCGTCGACGAAGTTGATGCAAATGAGATTGATGATGAAAGTTCAACATCCACAAACGATATACAGTTGCAACTCAACAGCTTAAAAGAAGCAATGACATCTTTGACGGCAGCTATTTCTACAATTGCGCAAAATTCAACACCGGCACAAAATAATGACGCAAATCAGCAGCAATTAACGACAACGACTACGAGAGGCAAGAAAGTATATCATCATGGGCATCAGCAAATGATGTACGAAGACCAATACGTAGAGAAATGTCTATTCAGGACATGATAGGTGTGATGCCTGAATTCGATCCATTGAAAGGTTCCACATCATCGATACAATTTATAACGCGTACGGAGCAACTGCAACAGTGTTATAACTGGAGAGAAGATAGAGTATTGATTGCGGTTCAACATAAAATGAAAGGCATGGCCAAACGTTGGCTTGATGCACAGTCAGTTTTCCAAACATGGTCCGAATTTAGCGAGGCTTTTAAAATTGACTTTCCAACAACGTACAACGCAGCTGAAACGCATAAATCACTTATTAAGAGTAAACGTAAAATCGGCGAAGATTATTTAGAGTATTACTACTCGATGTTAACAATTGGTAGACAGGGCATGGTAGATGACAAGTCTATCAATACGCACATAATTAGTGGCCTGAACGATGCAATTTTAGTGAAGACATTAGCAACGATGAATCTATCAACGTGCAGTGAACTATTGGTTGCGCTTAAGAATTTAACAGCAGTCAGTAGCGTGTCAGCCACATCTACGATACCAACACAGCAAGCAGTTAAGGCTGAAACGAAAACCGACGGAAAGCAAACGCAAATCAAATGTTTTAACTCCAATGGGTTTGGGCATATTGCAGCCAAATGTCCACAGCCTCAACGGAATCCACGGTGCACGGTCTGCACAAAGGTGGGTCACGAAGCGAAGAACTGTAATAAGAAACCAACAGTTGCAAAGATCGTCGAACAAGATCACAACAACCCTCCTCCGGTTACAAAGACAGTCGAATTTGAGGGAAAGAAAATGGAAGCATTCATCGACACAGGCGCATCAGCAACGTATGAAGACTCAGGAAGCTAATAGATGTTTCACAGGATTTGGCGGGTCCAAAGTTAAGGTGACTCAACAAGTCAACGAGGTGGCAATTATCGACAACGTTCAACACGATGTAACATTGTACATAGTGGATGATGATCTATTACCCTACGACATTTTGCTAGGGCGTGACGTGTTACAAAACAACGGGTATCACATGGTGATCGACAACGGGTCTCACATGGTGATCGACAATGGAGTTCTACATCTATCCGAAAATGAGAAAGTGAATTTCAACATGGCAAGTTCTCTTCCGCAGACCGATAAAGACAAAATATTGAATTTGTTACTGACGTACGGAAATTGTTTTGCAGAAAGTATTAGCCAAATTGGTAAATGTAAAAACGCGGAAATGGCAATCGAGGTTACAGCATCGGGTCCTATTTTAGGTAAACGATATCAAGTCCCGTTTTCGCAAAGGCCGATGTTATCAAAGATTTTAAAGGAACTGCTGGATAACGACATTATCCGTCCGAGCAATTCACCACACGCAGCATCAGTGCTATTAGTCAAGAAATCCAACGGCGAAAGTCGAATGTGCATAGATTATCGCGCACTAAATGAGGTCACAGTCAAGAAGAGCTATGTAATGCCAATAGTGGAAGAACAATTGTCGCGATTATCAGGTAATAAATTTTATACAACGTTAGATATGACGTCCGGTTATTACCAAATACCGATGAACGAACAATCAAAGAAATTCACAGCATTCCTTACGCATGAGGGACTGTTTGAGCATAACGTTATGCCTTTTGGTTTGGTGAATGCCCCAATGGTCTTCCAGGAAGTAATCGTAAATCTTATAAAGACACTTAAGCATCGTGACAAGGTGATTAGTTATGTGGATGAGGTCATCATAGCCACAAAGACTGTAGACGAAGGTTTAGAAGTATTGAA
Organism: Urophora cardui; assembly: GCA_960531455.1. Classification (NCBI taxonomy): domain Eukaryota; kingdom Metazoa; phylum Arthropoda; class Insecta; order Diptera; family Tephritidae; genus Urophora; species Urophora cardui. Next base: position 76,073,295 of record OY482673.1, read on the forward strand.
AGAATTTTTAGATGCGGTACATGCATCAGGTCTTACGCTTAGACCATCTAAGAGTACTTTCCTAGCTGAGCAAGTCCAATTCTTGGGCCACGACATCAGTGGTGATTGTATACGTCCGGGGAAAACTAAAACGAAAGTAATTGATGAATTTATAAAACCAACAACGACAAAAGCAGTACGACAATTTTTGGGCATTACCGGGTATTTCCGGAAATTTATCAAAGATTATAGCACTCTAGCACGCCCACTGACGACATTGTTGAAAAAGAACGTGGCATTTGTATGGAACGAGGAGCATGACGACGCTTTTGAAAAACTAAAGACTTGCATAATTACTCAACCAGTTTTGACCATGTACGATCCAACGAAAGAGCACGAGGTGCACACTGACGCCTGTTCCATAGGGTTGTCCGGAGTGTTAATGCAAAACGACGATGGGTCGAAATGGAAACCGGTATTTTATTTCAGCAGACAATGCAACGATGCTGAACGCAACTATGCCAGCCATGAATTAGAGGTTCTGGCAATAGTTGAAACGCTACAACGTTACCGAATGTATTTGATCGGTAAGAGATTTACAGTGGTCACTGACTGTCAGGCAGGAGCAGTCACGAAAGCGAAAACGCCATTATTACCACGAGTGGCTAGGTGGTGGCTCAAACTGCAGGAGTTTGATTTTCGGTGTGTTCATCGCGCAGGCGCAAATAATACGTTAGCTGACGGGTTAAGCAGAAGCCCCACGCTTCCACCAGAAGAACCAACGACTATTGCTGAATCCATATATCGAGTGGTCGATGTAGATACCGATTGGGTATCGCATCTGCAAAGACAAGACGAAACCTTAAAAGAAATCATTGAAGTATTGAACGGCAAAGGCACATCCAACGCACGACAGATAAAAGATGACTACGTATTGCAAGGTCAACGTTTGTATCGCAAGATAGATAATGTTAAGAAACTGGTCGTACCAAGAGGAGTGAAATGGCGCCTAGTAAGAACGTATCATGACGAAGCAGGACACTTTGGTTTGGATAAGACATGCGAACGGTTGTCAAAGGACTTTTGGTTTGCTCGTATGCGACCATATGTGAAATCATACATCGCATCGTGTCCCGAATGTTGCATGAACAAGGTATCAGGAGGTAAAAGAGAAGCGCAACTGCATGTTAGCGAAGTTGTGCCAATACCTTTCAGATGTGTTCATATTGACCATCTAGGCCCATTTATACGCAGTAAACACGGCAACGTCTACATATTGGTTATTGTGTGTGCCTTCACCAAATATGTAGTTATACGAGCATTACGCAACACGAAGACGACGCCAGTTGTAAACACACTTCGCGAGTACATTAGAGTCTATGGGTGTCCGATGAAAATAGTTTCCGACAGGGGAACGGCGTTCACCTCGAAAGAGTTCCAGAATTTTGTGGAGAGTTACGACATCCAACACACGAAGGTCGCAGTGCGTACACCGCGAGCAAACGGACAAGCGGAACGTGTCAACAAGACAATTTTGGCATCGTTAAAGTGTAGTATAAGAGCCTATACACACTTGCGACTCAATCGATTTAGTCGAATGTTGATTTGCATGGGAATGTATGGAAGCATTCACACTACATTCAATTAGTTGTACAACTGAAACAGTTGGATTTGCAGCCCAATTTCATTCCAACTGAAACAGTTGTACAACTGCTTGATCAGCAAGGCGCCCTTCTACGTATTCACACTTGAGACAATTTAGTCGAACGACTACAACAACAACAGTGATATTCGTAGTGGAAAGAGTTGCCATGCTGACAGCACTACTTTTATTTCACTTTTGGTAAATTGTAGAGATTGAATATTTCAATTAATATTTTCAAAATGTTTAAAAACAAAAGGTTCGTTTCTTATTAACTACACCATTTCCAGATGGATTTTAGAAAGCGTTAACTGGATTTTAGAAAGGGGAAATTGGATTTTAGAAATGTCAATTGGATTTTAGAAAGGGGAAATTGGATTTTAGAAATGTCAATTGGATTTTAGAAAGCGTTAAAAGGATTTTAGAAAACAAAATTGGATTTTTGAAAGCTTGAATTGGATTTCAGAATGTGCGTTTAAAATAAATTTTACACAGAATTTTTCGAATAGAAATTCTTTATTGCGTATGAAAGTATAAATTAATAATTATATAAATTTTCGAAAATCCAATTTACAGTTTCTAAAGTCCAATTTCCCTTTTCTAAAATCAAATCGACATTTCTAAAATCCAATTTTCCCTTTCTAAAATCCATTTGGCTATTCTAAAATCTAATTTCCCCTTTCTAAAATCCAATTGACATTTCTAAAATCTAATTTCCCCTTTCTAAAATCCAATTGACATTTCTAAAATCCAATTTCCCCTTTCTAAAATCCAATTGACATTTCTAAGATCCAATTTCCCCTTTCTAAAATCCAGTTGACGCTTTCTAAAATCCATCTGGAAATGGTGTAGTTATAGACAAGAATTATCTAACTAAGGATATTTACTTCCGTTTTCATATGTTTCTTGATATTGTTGTTCTCTTCAAATGTCATTAATCGCATTTTAAAATAGAAATAATGAAAATGAAATTTCATGAAAATTATTAATGGCTGATTTTTACTATTTTTCCGTTTCTTGTACTTCTGTTCGTTTCGCCTTTATGAGCGTAATTCCTTCCGTTTTTCTCTTTTCATTTACTTGACAGCTAGTTGCTAGTTTAATAAGAAACAAAGCCAAACAATGTATGCACTTTTTGTTTATTTTATTGTTTTTTATTTATTAATCAAGTTGACAGCTGACAAGAAGGTGCTTTCATGTAAGAATGCAGATAAACTTTAACAATTTAATACTTCATCACTTTATATGAAGACCACTAATGTAAAATTTGCTGAGTAAAATGTGAACATTGGCAACACTATGTCATTGTCAATCCCACGACTATTTAGTCTCAAGTGTGAATAGCTGCCACCGATTCGACTAAATAGTTGGAGTAGTGTGAATACAACAGTCCAATTCGACCAAATCGATTGAGTCGCAAGTGTGTATAGGCTCTAAAAAACGACAAAGATTGGGACGAAGCACTACCGCAACTTCAGTGGTGCATAAACTCTCAAAGCAACGCAACAACAAAGTAGAGCCCTAGATACCCGGGTATCGAGCAATTCGATCTGATCGTTTTTGTTTGAAGCCCGTTTGTTGTTCAAATGCCCGTACAAACATTCGAGCATTCGAGCTTACAAACAAAAAAAATGTGTATCGGAAAAACAAAAATAAACAAAAAAAACTACATATAAAGAAAAAAAATAATAAACAAAAGAAAAAAACAAACTTCAAAATACCCGAATTGTTCAAATGCCCGTACAAACATACGGATAATAAACAAACAAACAACTCTTCGAGCATTTGAACAACAACTGTTCGGGCTACTCGAAAATGTTCAAAAAAAATCGAGAGCTCTACAACAAAGCAAAGTCCAAATATTTTAGTTTTCAATTACAAACTACGTGACGTTATCACTAATCGCTTAATCCAAGCAATCACTGAAGATAGCAGCGATGACGAAGTTCAACATGAAGACTTCCGATTAGACGCAGCAGCAGAACGTATTGATACCGAAAGAGCTAAATGGAAGAGGCGATTCGACGCAAAGCATCAAACCTCTAAGAAATACAACGAAGGCGATTTGGTTGTGGTTGACTACGTACCTCCACCCACTGGTACCTCCCACAAACTAGATCCTGCATACAAATGTCCATATTTGGTAACTAAGGTGTTGCCTAACGATCGCTATGTAGTAGAAGATCTACCGGATAAGCCAAAACCGGGAAAACGTTACGCTGGAGTATTTACGAATGACAATATGAAGCCATGGTGTGCTTTGAGCACAGATGATGACGAGTACGACTGTGAAAGTTCAACAAACAGCACTAACGGTCATGATAACCAGAACGCAAGCACGGGATCGTCCCAGAGTGACGATGTATCAGGAGTGGCCGAGTTGTCAACGTCAGTTGGCAACCCTACCATCGAATGATAGTGTGGCAAGGCATATACTCACGACGAATGAGTGAGAGAGTTGAGCGAGAACAACGAACGTGGTCGCAAGCATAAAATATTCACTCTGAATTTTATTATAAATTAACTTGTAATTTCTTTAAACTAAATAAACATTCAATATTATTATTAAACATAAATCGCGCAGCTTACACAAGCGGTGGCAGCGTTACCACTTCAAAAATTTTAAATTTACCATAATAAAAAATAAAAGTAACCAAAACTAGAAACTAGTAACCAAGATAGGCATATCGCTAGCTTAGAGTGCAAAGTGGACTTACTTTTATGAGAAAGTGTATTTTTATGTAGAACGCTAGAAAAATCAAATACGCACCACGCTGAACAAGTCTGTGCCACTTGTCATATTTCTACTCGTTGGTATTCAGTGTAGAGCTCGTGAAAATCGATTAATCGAATATTCGAATTATTCGAATACCATAAAATCGATTTTCAAATTTCGATTAGACGAATTCGAATAGTTGTTCAATGTCGATTATTCGAATAATCGCTCGTTGTCAGCTATTCGAATAATTGCTGTTGAACGATTATTCGATTTTTGAAATATTTACATACATGTGTATGTAAAATTTGAATGTGTTCGATTTTTAGAAATTTTTTATTATAATTATTACGCAAAAGCAACAGTCTGCCTATTATGTTTTGTTATTTTTACATATTTTAATTCACATTGAATGCATAATACAGTTTATATCCGGAAACTCATTTATACAGTAGCGTCATTATCGTTCATAAAGCGCTTATTATTATAAACTCAATAACAAACAACGACCCATCCCTTGCTCTCTCACCTACGGAGATTCAGAAAGTCATAAAGAAGGCTAAGGCCTCAAAATCAGTCGGACCAGACGGCATATAATAATATAATAAATAATATAATAATACAATGGCGCTATTATAACTCTGACGAGTTTTATGGCCGAGCTTCTCTCCCAATTCGAGGTGTGCTCCTTTTTATTTTTCCTACTAATTGGGTGGACCTACAGTTTTATGCCAGCTCCGAACGGCGAATGCATTTTTTGTGAGAAGCTTTTTCATGGCAGAAATACTCTCGGAGGGTATGCCGCCCACTGCCGAGAGGTGACCGCTGCCCTTAAAAAACCCAATAATTGGATTTTTACTAATTAGAAAAATTTGTTTGGCTCGGACCGTGGTTTGAACCCGAGACCTCTGGCATAGCAGGCGAGCACTCTACCCACTGCACCACAGCGACCACAACCAGACGGCATATCCTAGGACAAAATGGAGTAAGGTTCCTAATGGAGGTCCTCAATCTGTCTCTGACCACCCTTGTCATTCCCAATATTTGAAAAATGGCAAGAATGGTCCCATTACTTAAACCGGGGAAGCCAGCTAATGCAGGAGAATCATATCGACCGATATCTCTCCTCTTCCCGGTAGTAAAGACACTTGAGGCCGCCTTACTACCATATATAAACGGACATATACAACCTGCCACAAATCAACATGGATTCCGAAAAACGCACAGCACAACAACAGCCACAAACACACAGATAGGGCGCGGTCTTAACCAACGACACCACTGCGAGAGAACGGTCCTCGTGGCACTTGACTTGTCGAAAGCCTTCGACACAGTCAATCATGCCACCCTAATGGAGGATCTAGACGTCGGGAACCTCCCGCCGAGGATGAAAAGGTGGATCGCGAACTATCTGAGTGGTCGACAGGCATCGGTTGACTTCAGTAATGGTACCTCAAAACCAAGGAGAATAAAACAGGGAGTTCCACAGGGTGGTGTCCTGACCCCGTTACTATTCAACTTATACATCTCCACACTCCCACGTCCACCTGAAGGAGTTCGTATCATATCCTACGCCGATGACTGCTCGATTATGGCGTCAGGCACCGACATAAATGACTTATGCTTAAAAATAAACGGTTATCTCTCCGACCTTTCCCATTTCTTTACATCGCGCTCCCTCGAACTGCAGCCCTCTAAGTCCTCCGCGACCCTGTTTACGACATGGACGAAAGAGGTTAGGCTAGAGCTTGGCATACGGATAGGGAATATACCCATCCCAACCGTAAACAACCCAAAAATCTTGGGTGTTACCTTCGATCCAAACATACCTAACGTATGTCCGGCATGTGGAGAGACGCCGCATGACACACAGCGCCTCTTTACATGCACCGAGTAATGTGAAAGCGCTCTAAAGAAAGTAAAATAAAAAAAAAAAGACGATCATTTTATAACCTATAAAACAGAAAGAAGAAGAGCGACTTACTAATTGCGATACGATTCTTGTTGGGCCAAGCTTACTGGCGTCCATTTTGTTTACTTCTCATTTTGACGTTTCTCCCAAATTCGCCAAAAAAATATCGATAACACGAAGAACACAGGGTTGCATTGAGAAAACTATCATGATGATCTTGAGATTCATTTTAAATCGCGAATTTTTGGTAGCGGATTTTTGTTCGGCAAACCTCGAATTTCAATCGAAGATTTTGTGTCAACCTCGAAAAAAGTAGATAATCTCGTATATGTAAATGGCCTATTAGATCCTGATACGGACTTTCATCGACAGCCTACTATTTCACTAGCGAGTATCAACAGGCATTTATAGATAGTTGCGTTTCTTGTTTTGTTTTTTAAGCTTAGTATCGACCTCTCAAGAAACGCAAAAGTTCCATATAAAATGACGTACAAGAAATGCTCAGGAAATTTTTCTTGTGAAACTTTCTTGAGCGAGTATCGACCTCTCAAGAAATTTAATACACTTTTTTATCACTATTTTTCAACATAATGCGAACACAGCAACACAGGTTTTACCAAGAAATATATCGCACACTAAATCAAAAAGCGTCACAACTCAACATTTTTCGAAATCGGGTTTCTTCCATAAATTGGTACACATAATATATCTCTAGCGGCTGCCAAAAAATCTTTTCCATCAGAGTCTTTTTTAACTGAGAAATAACTATTATACGTAGCCTTTTCCCATATCATTGCATCTATTGTTATTCAGTGTAGAGCTCGTGAAAATCGATTAATCGAATATTCGAATTATTCGAATACCATAAAATCGATTTTCAAAATTCGATTAGACGAATTCGAATAATTGTTCAATGTCGATTATTCGAATAATCGCTCGTTGTCAACTATTCGAATAATTGCTGTTGAACGATTTTTCGATTTTTGAAATATTTACATACATGTGTATATAAAATTGAATGTGTTCGATTTTTAGAAATTTTTTATTATAATTATTACGCAAAAGCAACAGTCTGCCTATTATGTTTTGTTATTTTTACATATTTTAATTCACATTGAATGCATAATACAGTTTATATCCGGAAACTCATTTATATAGTAGCGTCATTATCGTTCATAAAGCGCTTATTATTATAAACCCAATAACAAACAACGACGCATCCCTTGCTCTCTCACCTACGGAGATTCAGAAAGTCATAAAGAAGGCTAAGGCCTCAAAATCAGTCGGACCAGACGGCATATCCTAGGACAAAATGGAGAAAGGTTCCTAACGGAGGTCCTCAATCTGTCTCTGACCACCCTTGTCATTCCCAATATTTGAAAAATGGCAAGAATGGTCCCATTACTTAAACCGGGGAAGCCAGCTAATGCAGGAGAATCATATCGACCGATATCTCTCCTCTTCCCGGTAGTAAAGACACTTGAGGCCGCCTTACTACCATATATAAACGGACATATACAACCTGCCACAAATCAACATGGATTCCGAAAAACGCACAGCACAACACCAGCCATAAACACACAGATAGGGCGCGGTCTTAACCAACGACGCCACTGCGAGAGAACGGTCCTCGTGGCACTTGACTTGTCGAAAGCCTTCGACACAGTCAATCATGCCACCCTAATGGAGGATCTAGACGTCGCGAACCTCCCGCCGAGGATGAAAAGGTGGATCGTGAACTATCTGAGTGGTCGACAGGCATCGGTTGACTTCAGTAATGGTACCTCAAAACCAAGGAGAATAAAACAGGGAGTTCCACAGGGTGGTGTCCTGACCCCGTTACTATTCAACTTATACATCTCCACCTCCACCTGAAGGAGTTCGTATCATATCCTACGCCGATGACTGCTCGATTATGGCGTCAGGCACCGACATAAATGACTTATGCTTAAAAATAAACGGTTATCTCTCCGACCTTTCCCATTTCTTTACATCGCGCTCCCTCGAACTGCAGCCCTCTAAGTCCTCTGCGACCTGTTTACGACATGGACGAAAGAGGTTAGGCTAGAGCTTGGCATACGGATAGGGAATATACCCATCCCAACCGTAAACAACCCAAAAATCTTGGGTGTTACCTTCGATCCAAACATACCTAACGTATGTCTGGCATGTGGAGAGACGCCGCATGACACACAACACCTCTTTACATGCCGCCTCAAACCAACCAACTTAACACCCTTGTCCGTCTGGATAAGCCCAAAAGAAGCTGCAACATTCTTGGGCCTTCCGTTAAGTGAAATTGATGACAATTTGTGAGCAGAACTCGTCGGCTAAGCAGGACTTAGTACCGCTACAACAACAACAACAACATAAACCCAATAAACACAATGGGTTCGCCTCGAATTCGAGAAGAGTTCGGTTCTCTGGTTATATTATCATGGCTTCGCGACTATAGATCAGCGAAATCGAATTCCAGGCCAGTAATTTGTTATTAGTGATGGACGCGACATTTAGGTTTATTGGCGAATACATTTTACGAATCCGCCTCGAATTAGCAACGATGCCATCCTATCTTTTGAGTTTCTTGAGTAGAGTGTTAAATGGTAAATTTAAGCCTAATAGAGATTTTTTTCGTGCAAACCAGGATTTAACAAAATAATAAAATGCTATTACGAGAATTAATTTTTCTCGAGTCCATCTCGAACTCGAAACGAGTCCGAGAAATTATATTCACCTTCTCGAATTCATCTAGAGTTCGTGCTCATCTCCTGTTATAGAACAGAAGCAAGTAACTGCTAGTTACTTGTTTTTGTTGTGCTCATTATTTTTGGAATTCTCATAAAAACATCTATTAGTGACTTTAATCCGTTTTTTTCCTATCTTGTTCCTTAGTACCTTAAACTAAACAAAAATATAACCAAGTAACTTTAAATGTACTGATGGGTTAAAATGAGTCCACGACAAAACCAAGTAAATCTTCTATGATAGAACAGAAACAAATATCTTTTGCTTTTACGATACAACAAGTTACATACATTCTTTTTTTCTAACACAGAAGAAAATATGTACTTGTGTAAAGAAATAAAAATATTCTGACACGTATTAACCGTTGCGAAAAACTTTTCATATAATACCGATATTAAAAGAATTTGATTCGTCATTTTCGTTATTATAATCATTTAAAAAAGGATGCAGTCTTGTCGTCTAATAGTGATATATTGGAACTGCATTTGTAAGTTCATTATATTTGACGAAGATAAGAACAGCTACGGAAAGCCTTAATTTCCCACGAATTAAAAAAAAACTGGTTACTTGCTTCTGTTCTATAACAGGAGTTATTGGGAAGGAATGTCAAAAGACTTACATTTTGCTTTAATAAACAACTTCTCCATGGGGTGTCAATATATCCCGCTCGGGCTCTGCGAGGAGGTAGAGTTGTGAAAATTTAAAACAGATCCACAAATAGAGCGGAAAACTTGTTTGCCTCACGACCTTTTATAAAAAAAGATCCAAATCTATTATTTTCCTTTATTGTCACTCATTTTAACAAAAAAAAAAAACAAAACGCAAACAATATATTTTTCTTACATTTTTTCTGGGTTCAAAAATCGATTATTCGATTTTAACAAGTTATACGAATTATCGTGGAGCTGCGATTATTCGAATAATCGGAAGAAGTCAACTATTCGAATAATGAAATTCGATTGGAAATCTTACAAAAATTGAAAATCGAATATTCGAATAATCGATTAATCGAATTATTCGAATAGATTTGAGAGCTCTATAAGCTAGCGTATGTCCCACCAACGTTAGGGCTATTTATTTGGAAGCAAAACAATATATACGGTTAACAAAAACTAAAATATATAAATTGTTTTAATAATAAGGCACTCTGCACACGAGGCGTATCGTCATAGACGCGTACGAGACATTTCATGTAGCGTCGATTTCTCTACGCCTCAAGATCTGCACACGAAGCGACATGAAACTTCGCTGCACAAAACAAACAAAAAAATTTATAATACGGTATTTGCTTTAAATTTCGAAGCTTTAAATAGAAAAGATAAAAAATTTTACGGAATCTTCCATTTTCTTTAATTATACACTCATTTTTTCCGATTTTTTACACAAATTTTACTGCTTTCATAAATTCCACCAAGTGGAAAAATGTAAACAAACATCTTCTTCTTCCTCTTTTCTAAGCGTAGTACGCCTAGCTACCAGCACTGCTTTACGCCAAGCGACATGTAGCCAGCATACTTTGACGAATGCATGAAGCTGACGACTCATGTGCAGCCCTCAATTGAAATCTACGTGCGCGACATCAAAGCGTACAGCTTTCGTCTGTAGTATCTAATACGCGTCTAAAGCAGTACGCTCCGTGTGCAGAGTGCCTAATATAATACAATGGCGATATTATAACTCTGACGAGTTTTATGGCCGAGCTTCTCTCCCAATTCGAGGTGTGCTCCTTTTTGTTTTTCCTGCTAATTGGGTGGACCTACAGTTTTATGCCGGCTCCGAACGGCAAAAGCATTTTTTGTGAGAAGCTTTTTTCATGGCAGAAATACTCTCGGAGGGTATGCCGCCCACTGCCGAGAGGTGACCGCTGATCTTAAAAACCCAATAATTGGATTTTTACTAATTAGAAAAATTGTTTTGGTGTTTTGCTCGGACCGTGGTTTGAACCTGAGACCTCTGGCATAGCAGGCGAGCACTCTACCCAGTGCACCACAGCGGTTTAACACATTTAAAAGCACATCCAGATATGAGAATGAACAGAACCAAAAAGCTGACGAAAATCGGCCGACGAAAATTCGCCAGAATAGATTTATTTATAATGTGGTCGCTGGCTCCTGTCAAATAAATTTGGACTTGAGAGCCTTTTAGTGCTTAGCACGAAAATTACATATTTAATTTAATTTTTTATTGTTGTGGATAAATGGAAAAATTTCTACAACTATGTATTTCCAGCGAAGGTTGAGTGTAGCTATTTCACGAAAAACCATTTTCGATCATTATACTATGTTCATGCTGGATTTGAAACGCAACATTTTGCATTTTCGAAGATGGCTTTTCGAAAAGTGTTCATGCTGCCGCGTTTTGTATATGCGCATTTGAGAAGTTCGAAACAAATGGAGCTAATATCCCAGATTACGCAATCAGGTGTTGAGGTTTATTTTTTTTGTTTTGTCTAATAGAAAAAATAGAACAAGAATTTGCAAAATATGTAATAATATAATACACTAATTTTGCAAACCAAACGTACCAACCGCTTTGGTATTAATTTTGATCTCTGTTTTGTTTACTTTCGTTCATTACATGTAGAGTGACGTCATCAGGGAGCTCGTGTGCCCATGCTCATGCTGCTCTATATGCGTAATCTTGTAGGTATTTCGTTCTTGTATTGCCAGAGTGTTGCCACTATTTTTCATTCGAATGGCAAATTTTTTCGAAGATTTCAGGTTGCTTTCTGCGTTAGCATTCCAAACGCAAAAAAATAGTTGCGTTAAGTTACATTTTGGTGGTGGCATTTGTATGGAGAAATGTAACATTTAATGTTGCGTTTTGGACTAAACGCAAAAATGCCTCCGAAACGCAAAACGCAGGCTCACCATAAATATGCTATTAGCGCCCTTTTCGGAAGTGGATGCTCCTCACGGGGATCGAACCCGTGATACATTCCATCTTCAGCCGCGATGTGCGAACGCTTTTACACGCCCGACCATTGAGACTCTGTGAAAGCTGTTCAATTTTTCGTGAAACAGCTATACACTCAACATTCGCTGGAAATAGTGGTTGAATTTTTTCCATTTACCCCCAACAATAAATTATGTGGAATATGATAAAAAAAAAATACAACAAAACAATTTAGATAACAAATATTTTATTGTTTGGAAAAATTAAAAGCGTATTCCTAAATGTAACCATGGTGTACAATACATGGACCATGAACCAACCCGAAATATCATTTTGACATTACACTCTACCAATTACAATAACAAATACATTGAAAATTTCTGAATTCGCCTATGCGCCTACCTTCCTAAATCTTCTTTGGATTCTTCTTTTTCTTCACTTTAATTCACAATAGAGACTTTTCGCCAGAGATGTCATTAGAAAATGCCCTAATCCGCAAAAATTTTGAGGACTAACTCAAGAGATATTACGGATTACCTCCACTTAATTCTCAAGTAATTCCGAATTAGCTGGATATTCCAGATTATCGCTGCCGTCTGTCAATGCTATAAAAAACACAGCGGTGTCTAAATCTAGCCACCAAATGGCTAAAACGGCAAGGCTGTGTAGCAATAATTTGCGATTCATCAAGTTGCAAAACTATCGATAGTACACATTAATATCGATAGTTTTTGATAGTGTTACGTATTTGTCGATAGCTCGATTATTTCTATAGGGTTCGTATCGCTGAATTGTTAAATAAAAGTCTTTATTTACTTCTTAATTCACACCGCTTTATTTAACGACTAAAAAGTCTACACTTGTTTTACTTGACTTGATGTTAACACTTCTACGGTTAAGTTACGACTGACTCTGGAGCGCCTGCTCGCCGCCTTATATAGTCTGTCAAACGCAATCTGGAAAATTCTGGCAACACTGGAAATTATCTGGTATCTTCTTCTAGTTCTGGCACTTTCCCTAGAGATGTGTTCAATCATTTTAGTGATGTAAGTGGAGAACCGATTATATTCGCCACACTGCCCTCCACCTAAGTCTGATCGTCCCGATCTGACACATTACTTGTCCCAAATGCTGCTAGCCTTTCCAGATGAACCACTTTCATTTTATTCCTTGGTCTTCCAATCGTTTGTATGCGATACACAACATCGTTGAGCCGTTTAATCACTTTGTAGGGCCCTTCCCAAGTACACTGCAATTTCGGGGACAAACCTTTCTTTCGCTGCGGGTTGTATAGCAAAACTAGATCTCCCTCAACAAAACCTTCTGAGTTCATTGCCTTGTCGTATCTGGCCTTCATCTTGTCACTCATGATCTTTGTTCGCTGTCTTACAAGTTCATGTATTTCTCTCATTTCCTCTTCCAGAACGTTGTTAGATTGTCTGGCATTTATTCCCGTATCGGCATTTATCCCAAATTTCAAGTCAGCTGGCAGTCGAAGATCACTACCAAAGATTACTTTTGCAGGAGTCTGACCTGTTGTATCGTGTACTGCCGATCGATATGCCATCAGGAACAGAGGAATATGAGTGTCCCAATCTCTCTGGAACTTGTCCACCACTTTTCGTAAATGTTCCTCTAATGTTCTGTTAAATCTTTCTACCATGCCGTCTGATTGTGGATGCAACGCAGTTGTTCGGGTTTTCCTAATACCCAGTGTCTTGCACATCTCCTGAAACACAACTGATTCGAAGTTCCTTCCTTGGTCAGAATGTAGCTCTATAGGTGCACCATATCTCGCCACCCAATTGTTGGTGAATACTTCGGCTATAGTTTCTGCTTCTTGATTTGGAATCGGGTACACCTCTGGCCATTTGCTGAAGTAATCCATGACTACCAGTACATATTTGTTTCCAAGTTTGCTAGTAGGAAATGGCCCAGTTACATCCATGGCAATTCTCTCAAATGGTGCTCCTGAGTTGTATTGTTTCATCAGCCCATGACTGCTGGATTTGGGACCCTTAGCCTTTATGCACACATCGCAGTTCGCAATCCACTCAACAACTGTCTGACGGCAACCGATCCAATAAAACCTCTTTTTGATTTTCTCTACCGTCTTTGTTACTCCAAGATGACCTCCACTTGGACCATTGTGTAGTTCATTTAGCACATCCGGTATTCTTTTCCTTGGAACAACTATCAATGTTTTAGAACTTTGACCATCTTCACTCTCCCAAACACGATGTAGGCAACCATTTACCAATTGCAAACTATTCCACTGTGCCCAATATGATTTGGCAACAGGACTTTCTGCTGACATCTCTTCTTTTGATGGTCGTTCGTTTTGCTCCAAACCAATCATTACACGTGCCAGATCTGGATCTTCTATCTGACACTTCCTTAATTGTTCCGCATTCCATTCGTCTGTAGATGTTATTGTCATTAGCCGAACATCTATGATGTCTTCCTTCTCCTCAGCTTTAGAGCAATGCTTGCATTCAAGATTACATGGTCGCCGCGACATTGCATCAGCATTTCCATGGGTACTGCCTTTGCGATGGTCTATAGAAAAGTCATAATTTTGTAGTCGCTCAATCCACCTTGCTAACTGACCCTCCGGATTTCGGAATTTCAAAAGCCATTTTAACGCTGCATGATCAGTCCTGACGTGGAATCGTTGACCATAGAGGTACTTATGGAAGTGTTTGATGCATTCTACCAATGCCAATAGTTCTCTTCGTGTTACACAGTAATTTCTTTCCGGTTTCCCAATTGATCGGCTGTAGTATGCGATAACCTTCTCCTGTCCGTCGATTTCCTGTGACAAAACACCTCCTATAGCATAACCACTCGCATCAGTATCCAAAATAAACCTCGCTCCTGGAACCGGGTATGCTAGCATTGGAGCAGTACAAAGCCGATCTTTTAACGTTTGGAAAGCCATTTCTTGTTCCTTCCTCCACTCAAAAGTCTTATTTTTCCTCATAAGCTCCGTGAGACGATTTGCTACGCTGGCAAAATTTGGTACAAATCGGCGATAGTATGTGCACAGCCCAAGAAAGCTTCGCAATTCATGTAGATTCCGAGGTCTTGGCCAATCTTTTACTGCTTCTATTTTTCGTTATCAGTGCAGATGCCCTTTGTAGTCACTTTATGTCCCAAGTATTTTACTTCTTTCTTGAATAATGCACATTTCTTAGGACTTAACTTGAGACCAGCGCCAGCTATTCTTCGGAAAACTTCCTCCAAATTTTTGAGATGTTCATCAAAGCCTTTTCCCAATACAATGATATCGTCCAGGTACACAAGACATGTTTTCCAGTGCAATCCTTTCAGTACCTGATCCATAAGTCTCTCAAAGGTAGCTGGAGCATTACATAATCCAAATGGCATCACCGTAAATTGCCAAAGACCATCGCCAACACTGAAGGCTGTTTTCTCCTTGTCTTCCTCTTTTACTTCGACTTGCCAATAGCCGCTTTTCAAGTCCAGTGTTGAAAACCATTCCGTTCCAGATAGCGAGTCCAGAGTGTCGTCAATTCTTGGCAATGGGTAACTATCCTTTTTCGTTACATCATTCAGTTTCCGGTAGTCAACGCAGAATCTCATCTTGCCATCTTTCTTTTTAACAAGTACTACCGGAGAACTCCATGGACTGACTGATGGTTCAATTACCCCACTGTCGCTCATTTCTTGTATAATCTGGCTCACCATTTGACGTTTCGCTAATGGAACGCTGCGAGGAGCCTGACGGATTGGCCTTGCATCACCGGTGTCAATGTGATGCTTCACAATATTTCTCCTGCCTGGTTTTGTACCATCCTTATCAAATATGCTAGAATACTTGGCAAGTAATTCTTTCGCCTTTCTTTTGTGATTCTCCTGCAGTTCTTCTGTCCAAGCATTTATTTCATCTGAAAGATCTGTATTGCTAGTAGAAACTTCTCCTTGGGATTGTTCGCAATTCATGATGATGTCAACCTCTTCGCATTTTCCCAATATAGCACCTTTGGAGAGTTTGATTGGTGACTTGAACTCATTAAGTACTCTTACTGGTATTCGTCCATCTTCTTTTGTCATAGCCAGGGTTTTTCCAACAAGTACATCGGATTTAGTTTCTGTTTCTGCTTCGACAACCCACAATTTGTTTGTCCCACAATCTCCATCAATCTTTGCCCAAATAATTGCCTCGGACTTTGGCGGTATCTGCTGATTCTCTTCCACGAGCACTTTCTTACTGCTGCATCTCTTATCGTAGCCAAAATTTAGCGGCACCTCCAAGTTTTTGTAACTCATAACCTTGTTTTTCATGTCAATCTTAATGCCTTGGTCGATTAGGAAGTCCACACCAATTATGACTTCATCAACAATTTCCGCCACTATGAAGGTGTGTAGTACGACAACATTTCCAATTACAACTTCGCATGTAACTTCCCCTAGGACTTGGGTATCCTCGCCTGTTGCCGTACGCAATTTTGCTCCATACAATGGCCTTATTTCCTTCTTTACCAAGTCAGATCGAATGATGGAATGAGATGCTCCCGTATCCACAGTCAACATTCGCTCCATTCCGTCCACCAAACCACCAATAGTAACATTACTCGTGCTTCTTCCCAACTGAGAGACAGAGATTATGGGGCATTCCATTGTGGGGACCAGCCCACGCCCCTTTTGGCTGGCCCGCTTTAGTTTAACGACTCAGTTGATTTGGGCGCTTGTTCATACCCATCAATATTCCGCTTGCGCCCATCGGCAGTGCTGAACTTACTGGAACTATTGCTGCAGTGGCGTGCTATATGTCCTATTTTTCCGCATCTGAAGCATTTCACAGCATTACTTTTCTTTTTCTGCATTTCATTCAACGCCTCCCATATTTTGCTTAGTAAGTCTGGCGTTTCCACTTCCACACGATGAGCCTTGTAAGTGGGCTTGCTTAATAGAGATGCCGTTTCCTGTGTCAAAGCATATGAGACCGTTTCAGCGAAAGTTCCTTTTGGGTTTGCATAGGTAGCCCGCTTCGTTTCAATATCTCGTATTCCATTGATGAAGCTTTGAATTTTCATTCTTTCGATGAATTCTTGAGGTGCTCCTGCGTTTGCCAAATGAGCTAGCCTCTCAATCTCAGAAGAAAATTCTTGTAACGTCTCATTTGGTTTCTGGAAGCGATTCTGCAACTCCATTTGATATATCTGCTTCTTGTGCTCGCTACCATAACGTCTTTCAATGGCACCCATAATTGCGTCATAGCTGTTCCTTTCGCCCTCGCTAACAGTCTGTAATATTTCTGCTGCAGGTCCTTTCAATGCTACGAACAGGGCAGCGACTTTGTCCTCCGCACTCCAATTATTTACAACTGCCGTTTTCTCAAATTGTAGCTTGAATACTTGAAATGGACCACTTCCATCAAACGACGGAGGTTTTATCTTCTGTGTAGCAGTTGAAGCGACTGGACGACTTAGTTGAATATCCTGGAGACGGGCTTTCAATGCTTTTACATCGTCCTCTAATTTTTCTTGTCTTTCTTCAAGGACCTCCTTAACTTGTATAATTTTTGCATCCTGTGCCTTGAATTGTAAGGACATGCGTTCTTCTTGTGCCTCCAACTGAGCCGCAATGCCGGACACCTGTGATGAAAGTACTGACTGTTGCAATTCCATTTTTGACGTTATCTGTGCCTGTTGTTCTTCGATTTTTGTCGACATCTGTGCCTGTTGATATTCCATTTTTGCCGATATCTGTGCCTGTTGTTCTTCGATTTTTGTCGACATCTGTGCCTGTTGATCTTCCATTTTTGCCGATATCTGTGCCTGTTGTTCTTCCATTTTTTTCGACATTTGTGTCAGCACAGCCAAACGAGTTCATGTCTACGTTTGCTAGTGACTGTGGAGCCTCTTCCTTCTGGGTTTCTTCCTTTTGCACCTCTTCCACATCATCGTTGAAATCAAACTCATCTACATTAATGTTATATGCTTCCATAGCTACTCTTAACCTTGCCTGTAGTTCAATTTTATTGCCGGTGGTACTCAGGTTTCTCTTGTCTAACTCCCTTTTAAGTTCTTGGATTTTCAGATCATTTAACTTTGCCATTATTCTTATTTCGTTATCCTTGTCTCGGTATCCTTGTTTCCTTATCCTTGATTCGTTATCGTTGATTCGTTATCCTTGCTTCGTTATCCTTGGTCCTGGAATTTATTTAACAATTCCAATTCTGACACCAATTGTTACGTATTTGTCGATAGCTCGATTATTTCTATAGGGTTCGTATCGCTGAATTGTTAAATAAAAGTCTTTATTTACTTCTTAATTCACACCGCTTTATTTAACGACTAAAAAGTCTACACTTGTTTTACTTGACTTGATGTTAACACTTCTACTGTTAAGTTACGACTGACTCTGGAGCGCCTGCTCGCCGCCTTATATAGGCTGTCAAACGCAATCTGGAAAATTCTGGCAACACTGGAAATTATCTGGTATCTTCTTCTAGTTCTGGCACTTTCCCTAGAGATGTGTTCAATCATTTTAGTGATGTAAGTGGAGAACCGATTATATTCGCCACAATAGTTTTAAAAAAGCCATCGATGGTCTTCGATAGTGTTCAAAAAAATAAATAATCGATACTATCAATAGTGCCACCGATAGTTTCCCACTCTTAGAGCCTATACACACTTGCGACTCAATCGATTTGGTCGAATTGGACTGTTGTATTCACACTACTCCAACTATTTGGTCGAATCGGTGGCAGCTATTCACACTTGAGACTAAATAGTCGTGCGATTGACAATGACATAGTGTTGCCAATGTTCACATTTTACTCAGCAAATTTTACATTAGTGGTCTTCATATAAAGTGATTAAGTTTTAAATTGTTAAAGTTTATCTGCATTCTTACATGAAAGCACCTTCTTGTCAGCTGTCAACTTGATTAATAAATAAAAAACAATAAAATAAACAAAAAGTGCATACATTGTTTGGCTTTGTTTCTTATTAAACTAGCAACTAGCTGTCAAGTAAATGAAAAGAGAAAAACGGAAGGAATTACGCTCATAAAGGCGAAACGAACAGAAGTACAAGAAACGGAAAAATAGTAAAAATCAGCCATTAATAATTTTCATGAAATTTCATTTTCATTATTTCTATTTTAAAATGCGATTAATGACATTTGAAGAGAACAACAATATCAAGTAACATATGAAAACGGAAGTAAATATCCTTAGTTAGATAATTCTTGTCTATAACTACACCATTTCCCGATGGATTTTAGAAAGCGTCAACTGGATTTTAGAAAGGGGAAATTGGATTTTAGAAATGTCGATTTGATTTTAGAAAAGGGAAATTGGACTTTAGAAATTGTAAATTGGATTTTCGAAAATTTATATAATTATTAATTTATACTTTCATACGCAATAAAGAATTTCTATTCGAAAAATTCTGTGTAAAATTTATTATAAACGCACATTCTGAAATCCAATTCACGCTTTCAAAAATCCAATTTTGTTTTCTAAAATCCTTTTAACGCTTTCTAAAATCCAATTGACATTTCTAAAATCCAATTTCCCCTTTCTAAAATCCAATTGACATTTCTAAAATCCAATTTCCCCTTTCTAAAATCCAGTTAACGCTTTCTAAAATCCATCTGGAAATGGTGTAGTTAATAAGAAACGAACCTTTTGTTTTTAAACATTTTGAAAATATTAATAGAAATATTCAATCTCTACAATTTACCAAAAGTGAAATAAAAGTAGTTCTGTCAGCATGGCAACTCTTTCCACTACGAATATCACTGTTGTTGTTGTAGTCGTTCGACTAAATTGTCTCAAGTGTGAATACGTAGAAGGGCGCCTTGCTGATCAAGCAGTTGTACAACTGTTTCAGTTGGAATGAAATTGGGCTGCAAATCCAACTGTTTCAGTTGTACAACTAATTGAATGTAGTGTGAATGCTTCCATACATTCCCATGCAAATCAACATTCGACTAAATCGATTGAGTCGCAAGTGTGTATAGGCTCTTAGCGTGAACCATGGAGCAACAATAAATTAGAATGCATAAGTTCAGCTGACTTCTTCTTCAATCTTCATAAACACACGAACACAAACATTTTTTTTTGTTGACATATGCCACACACACACGCACCCTAGCATTTCCATAGGGGCCTAATCTGTCAAATTCTTCTACATTCCCCTTTGCATGACACTTATGGCCCCACTATGTATGAAGGTATGTACACATGCGAAAACTTTTATTGTTGAATCATGGCGTGAACTAGGCATGGGTAACACTGCGCTGCGCGGCGCAATTGCGCTAACACCAACCCTGGCGTTATTGCGCTAACTCCGATTTGGGAAATGCGTCAACCAAGGCTTATCCAATACAGGTTAAGTTACTTGCGTTTGCTTTATCTTGTTTCTTCTTTAAAAATGTCAATGTGAAAGAGGAGAGAAATGAATTTCAATGTAAAATTTTTCCCAATTCGTTTTGTCTGACATTCACACTTTTTAGTATACATACACAATTCCAATCAGCTTATCTACTACGATATCCTTCTTTAGATAATTCTTGGCGTCAAATCAATATAGCGCCAACCCCATATAGCGCCAACTCAATATTGCGCCAACTCAATTTTGCAATATAACACCGACTCAATTTCGTGCGCTAACACCAGCAGCAATATACCGCTAGTGTAAAATGGCGCAACCACAACGCCAATAACAGCACCATAGTATATGTATACGTATGACACCGTCACAATTATGTATGCTTGATAGTGATCTAAGTGACCTTAATTTCCAGCATATTTTCACAAATATACGGAATATGTTTCCAAATGATTATGAAAATTTAAATTAATTGTGCCCTCGTATATGTAAGCAGAATTGCGCCAAAAGAAATAAAACAGGGATGGTAAACAGTAACAAACGAAAAAATGTTATTTATCGATTATTCCATGACAATTGCGCTAAAGGTGTTATTGCGCCAGTACCGTGAGATGGCGCCACGACTGGCGCTGGAGTTATTGTATCAGCGCCAAAAAAATTGCGCCATTACCCATGGCTAGCGTGAACTGAAGATAATCGAAAAGCCGAATAGGAAAGTAGGAGTGAGTAATGACACGATTTTTTGGGAGTTGACACATAAGCACCGACTCACTAAAAAGAGTCGACTCACTGAGTTGGCACGATTGTGCTACAAAACCTTGTGTTACAGCACGATTGTACTACAGCACATATTACTTTCGTGCTATTGTCAACCAAAAAGTGTTACTGTGTGCTATCAGAGACTGTGTCAGTGAAAAAGTCGCTCCGATGATGAATTGATATTTGTACGAGAATGGCATATAAATCAATAATAGAATTGAAGTGATAGGTGTGGGTGGGCAAATATATGGAAAATTAATTAGTTAATTAATTAATGTCGTTTTTGTTGTTGATTATTGATTTAGACCCATGTAGCTATGAGATATAGGGTATTTATCGATTTTTGAGATGTTCATGAAGTACACATATTGGGCTATCTGATGGATAAATAAAATATACATATGTGTGTCAATATAAACTTAGTTGATAAGATCAATTACAAATTTCAAATGACTGTATCTTTTTATATATGCACGATATACGATAATGGGTTAAAGTCCAAAAGTTGGGAAAAATCATCTAGCTTCTGAATATCATAACCAAATATACCAAAATTAAGGGGGAACAACCGAAAAAAACCCAAAATATGTGTCCATATAAAAACGGGTTAGTGTCCGAAAGTTAGTACAATTCATGCAGAATACACCTATATACACCAAATTTGCCTAAATCACCTGGAACAAATGAAAAAATGCATAAATAGGTGACCACCCCAATACCAAAAACCACCAAAATACACCAAGTGCCATATAAAGTAAGCATGCACAAGATGACACATAAATAAGAGGCGAAATCGAACGTGCCAGCGGAGTCGAGGGTGCTAATGAGTTAACTGTGTGTATCACCAACGCCGTCGGCGGCACCGAAATGCCGAAAGCCACGGCGCCGAACTCATCGAAAATGGCATCAGCAACCCCGACGGTTCGAAGTTCAGTGTAGCCAAATATGTGAACTTTGTTCGAATCAGTGTTGCCAAGTACTGATGCGAAACTCAAGACAGGTAGGCGCAGCGGCGAATTCAGAAACTACTTTTTTTATTTAGAAAGGTACAGTGTAATGTCAAAATCAAAGCAAATTCACACTATGGCCAACAGGAATGGGCGAGTCCCAAGCGAATACAGATTTTAACCAAGGCGAAACATTATTTTGACATTAAACTATACCAATTACAATATTAAAGTTCTGAATTCACGTATGCGCCTACCTTTCTAAATCTGGCTGGCGGAATTGAGCGGGATTTTCTGACGTTTCTTATCTTTTTGATAAAAGCAAATACATCGTTAGTTTATTTTACTAAAAACTATTTATTTAAATAATAAAATAATGGATTCTATTGCGTTAGCAGCTATATTAGTGGAGGAAGAAGAGCAAAGGAATCTGATAAACGAGAGAAAGTTTTTAAGGGATCATAGCAATCCTTTTACTTTAAGTAAACAAGCGTAAATTTAATTAGAGGCTGAAAATAAAAATAATAGTCTTAATTTTGCGTGAAAGAAACCTTTACCTTGTCCTTTTTTCTGTTTTTTATAGAATTATTTTGAACTACATAAAAGCAAATTGTATACAAAAACAGGGGAAAATTTCAATAACAATGTACCCGGCACCGGAATTTTTCGTGTCTTTTTTTTTGGCGATAGATCACTAAAATGCGAACGAAATCTTGCGGAAACTTATAATTAATTAATAACACAGTATTTTTGCGTAGAGCACTCTTATGTACTGCGCCGCGCTTTGAATAGTAACCCTCAGCCGACAGAACTCCCTTTCTGGAGTTAGATCTGGAGAGATTGACAGTAATTTTGCGTAGTCGGGAGTGTTATAACTAGTAAAATTATCATTCGCAGAACTTTTCCTGAAGGTTTCATTGAAACATTCTTATAGCCCAGTTTGTCGAGAACGTAAACCCGCGTACCGTGTCAGCTGATCCAACCTATTTAATGGGATTTGTATGTAACCGATTATTCAACGACGTACGACGCAGAAGCCCGTACCGCAGAAATCAAAATCATTTTGATTTTTTACGTAAAAATGTGTCAGCTGATCGCTCGCATGGTTGCAAGGTAGAAGGGTTGCCAGTTGAACATTTTTAGTTATTAAATATTTAAACAGTAATTTTCACAGCATTATACAATTCACTCAAGAAGATTGTAAAATGTTATCGAATATACATATATGTATGTGTTCACATGGAAAAAATAGTATGTCTACTTAAACGAACCATTTATTATTACTTTAATTTTTAAAAAGAAAGGAAAGAAAACGTTTATAAATTTTTTTTAAACCCCAAACAAAATGTAAATATATATATATATATATAAATTAATAACAATATAATAGCTTTGTTCAACAACTTTACTTGCAAGTACTTGTCAAATTAAGAGTAAAAACGAGAAAAAGAGAAAATTATCAACCAAAGTAATTGAACACAAAATCGTAAACATTCGCAAGAAACAGCTGATACGCTGTTTTGACAATTTGATTTTTAGGTTAGGTTGTAATTGTAATTTTTGAAATTGGAAATGAATGGAAATAACTGAATTAGGAAAACAAAATTCTACTTTGGCTATTCCACAACATCATCAAGATTCGTTTTTGCGCTAACTTATTTAGTACACAATTAGAAATTTGCGTTTAAAATGTTTGTATATTTCCAATTGAAATTTTTGAGACTTCTATTTTTTTAAAGTTGCTAGTAGTTGCAAGTGGGTCTTACTCTCTCAATTTGGCTCTCTTTTGCGAATTTTTTGGGTTATTGAACATAAATTCGTAACTATTCGTAAAAATATGTAAAAATTTTGATATATTGAACACTCCTAATAAATGACGATATTATAGGCCCGTCACATAGCATACGTCAATCCGTCTACGTCGACGTATGTGACTGACAGCTCACGTACTTGACGGAGAGGTCGCCACATAGGAAACGTTGGCGGATATACACAAATCAGCTGTTTGATTAACCTTTAACTACAGAGGTGGTGGCAAAAATTTAACTCTTTAGAATATTTTGTAATTTCTCTTTTAAATTGCCCTCTTGAAATTCAGTTTTCAGTAACTTCACATCTCCTGATAATTCTTGACCATTTTGTTTTATGGAGGAATGTTATACAAATGAGAAAAAACTCGAAAAGCAAATTGCAAAAAAAGTGAAATTCAAGAGTAGCTAAAGGTTAACAATCAAAAGCAATCAGCTGACATAGCGACGGATTGACGTATACCAAAAGTTGACTTTTGGGCAACTTCGGTACGTTGCGGCGACGGATCCGTCGTACGTGTGACGACGTACGTTTAAATGCCGACATTTTACTGAGCTGTCAGTCACATACGTCGACGTAGACGGATTGACGTATGCTATGTGTCGGGGCTATTACTGAAAATTAAAGCAAAAATTGTATTTATCCACAATGGTGGCGGTATTTTCTTAATTGATAACTCTTGGTGGTCTTCTTCTGCAATTTTTCTACATTAAAAAGTTATAAATTGCCACAATAAATCTTAGTTTCTGTAACAAAATCAATTAAAGTGATGTCACACTAATACGATCCACACTTTGTCACCACCTATTTATACTAGAAAAGATATGAGTTACAGAAACTCAGTACAGATTTCTTAATTAAACACAGATTTTTGTGAGAATCTTGTTGCTTCCCAATATAATTTTTTTATGGATTTTCAATTGTAAATTTAATGTTCTGACTGTGTTTTTTGTTATTTTATGTTTTAGTCCTTGATAACTATCACAAAGGTGTGATGGAAATATATTGGGCAGCAACAAAATTACAAGAAAAATGTGTTTTAATTACCAACTAAGCCGTAAAAAAGTAACTAAATTAATAAAAAAAAAAGTCGTCAACGACAACTTTAAAAACGATTAAATTAG
Source organism: Urophora cardui (assembly GCA_960531455.1). Lineage (NCBI taxonomy): Eukaryota > Metazoa > Arthropoda > Insecta > Diptera > Tephritidae > Urophora > Urophora cardui. The sequence continues at coordinate 76,098,192 of OY482673.1, forward strand.
TATTTTCTTGTCATTTGGCAAATAATGCACAGTTGTGTATTGAAGAGTAATCCGCATAACACTTTGAAGATTAGTAAACATCTTGTTTGTTCAAAAATGACTAAACTGCAACCCTGCCAAAATGTAAACAAACTATATATATATGTAAATATGTGTGAGTAAAACAGCTGATTGCTACGGGCTCAAAAAATCCTAAAAATTGCATACGGGCGTTTGCGTCAGCGAGCGGACCACACGTTCTCGACTAACTGGGCTATTAGTGGTTTGAAAATAAATATGGCGGGCGCATTACACTGAAGCCGACCTTCCACCACCTGCAATATTTATTTGAATGCGTCTTTATTGAGACGAAAGTTTTTACTGAAATGGAAAATTGTTGGTAATACCCATTCATAATTCGTTTGTTGCTTTTTTATAGTAGTCAAACAATAGTTATCAACTTCAGAAAATGCATTATTATTCTTTGGTGAAAATATATTTTAATTTCCAAAACCTACATGCACACGTATTTAAATCACTGTTATTATCATTATTTCACAAATTTTCTCTGAAGTTTTTCTTTGCATATCACAGCAATTCAATCTCGGTGGAAAATGCAATGGACCCACGCCATGTTTGTGGCTTCTCGCGACCGGTTGATTAATATATTTACATAAATTCACACTTATTCCAACTTCATACATGCATTTACACAATTTACTTCAACTTTTATTGTAATTTTTGATATTTTGTTAATATCGCCGCAACCAAATACTTGCGGCAAATTTCGACAAGAAAAACTGTCAAAATGTTCGTTCATTCGGTGTTCATAATGCCGATATACCGAACTTCGAAAGATTCGGTGCGCCGTCGGTTGTCATAATGCCGATTTGCCGAAAACGTCATTTCGGTAACGCCGACGCTGATGGTGATAGTGGCAAACATGCTATAAACGTGCCAGCGGAGTCAAGTGTGCTACTGAGTTAACGTGCTATAAACGTGCCAACGGAGTCAAGTGTGCTACTGAGTTATATGTGTGTATCACCAACGCCGTCGGCGGCACGGAAATGCCGAAAGCCACGGCGCCGAACTCATCGAAAATGGCATCAGCAACCCCGACGGTTCGAAGTTCAGTGTAGCCAAATATGTGAACTGTGTTCGAATCAGTGTTGCCAAGTACTGATGCGAAATTTAAGACAGGTAGGCGCAGCGGCGAATTCAGAAACTACTTTTTTTTTATTTAGAAAGGTAAAGTGTAATGTCAAAATCAAAGCAAATTCACACTATGGCCAACAGGAATGGGCGAGTCCCAAGCGAATACAGATTGTAACCAAGGCGAAACAATATTTTGACATTAAACTATACCAATTACAATATTAAAGTTCTGAATTCACGTATGCGCCTACCTTTCTAAATCTGGCTGGCGGAATTGAGCGGGGTTTTCTGACGGTTCTTATCTTTTTGATAAAAGCAAATACATCGTTAGTTTATTTTACTAAAAACTATTTATTTAAATAATAAAAGAATGGATTCTATTGCGATAGCAGCTATATTAGCGGAGGAAGAAGAGCAAAGGAATCTGATAAACGAGAGAAAGTTTTTAAGGGATCATAGCAATGCTTTTACTTTAAGCAAACAAGCGTAAATTTAATTAGAGGCTGAAAATAAAAATAATAGTCTTAATTTTGTGTGAAAGAAACCTTTACCTTGTCCTTTTTTCTGTTTTTCATAGAATTATTTTGAACTACATAAAAGCAAATTGTATACAAAAACAGGGGAAAATTTCAATAACAATGTACCCGGCACCGGAATTTTTCGTTTCTTTTTTTTTGGCGATAGATCACTAAAATGCAAACGAAATCTTGCGGAAACTTATAACTCATTAATAACACAGTATTTTTGCGTAGAGCACCCTTATGCACTGCGCCGTGCTTTGAAAAGTAACCCTCAACCGACAGAACTCCCTTTCTGGAGTTAGATCTGGAGAGATTTACAGTAATTTTGCGTAGTCGGGAGTGTTATAACTAGTAAAATTATCATTCGCAGAACTTTTCTTGAAGGATTCATTGAAACATTCTTAGTGGTTTGAAAATAAATATGGCGGGCGCATTATACTGAAGCCGGCCTTCCACCACCTGCAATATTTATTTGAATGCGTCTTTATTGAGACGAAAGTTTTTACTGAAATGGTAAATTGTTGGTAATACACATTCATAATTCATTAGTTGCTTTTTTACAGTAGTCAAACAATAGTTATCAACTTCAGAAAATGCATTATTATTCTTTGGTGAAAATATATTTTAATTTCAAAATCTACATACACACGTATTTAAATCACTGTTATTATCATTATTTCACAATTTTTTCTCTGAAGTTTTTCTTTGCATATAACAGCAATTCAATCTCGGTGGAAAATGCAATGGACCCACGCCATGTTTGTGGCTTCTCGCGACCGGTTGATTAATATATTTACATATATTCACACTTATTAACACTTATTCCAACTTCATACATGCATTTACACAATTTACTTAAACTTTTATTGTAATTTTTTGATATTTTGTTAATATCGCCGCAACCAAATACTTGCGGAAAATTTCGACATGAAAAACTGTCAAAATGTTCGTTCATTCGGTGTTCATAATGCCGATATACCGAACTTCGAAAGATTCGGAGCGCCGTCGGTTGTCATAATGCCGATTTGACGAAAACGTCATTTCGGTACCGACGTCGGTGTTGGTGATAGTGGCAAACATGCTATAAACGTGCCAGCGGAGTCAAGTGTGCTACTGAGTTAACGTGCTATAAACGTGCCAACGGAGTCAAGTGTGCTACTGAGTTATATGTGTGTATCACCAACGCCGTCGGCGGCACCGAAATGCCGAAAGCCACGGCGCCGAACTCATCGAAAATGGCATCAGCAACCACGACGGTTCGAAGTTCAGTGTAGCCAAATATGTGAACTGTGTTCGAATCAGTGTTGCCAAGTACTGATGCGAAATTTAAGACAGTAGCTGGATTCAGTAACATTAGACGACAACGCAAATCGAGTTGTTAACAACAATGACGTTTGCAGTGATAACAGTAGGATTCGCTAACTTATTTTTCACGACATAAAACAGCTGACTTTTAGTGTTTATTCAAAATTACAAAAAGCTGAAACTCTGCTCACATCACCTGTTTGAAACGAAAAGCACAAAAAGGAATGTGCAAAAGTGCAAAAGTAAATTTTCTTAATTAAATTTTCTTAATAAATATAAATAAATATGTAAGTAAATATAATTAGTAATAATATATATATGTATTAGTCAAATATTGAGGCATTTATGAAGATGTCCCCACGCGTGTGTACCAATGCAAATGCTTGCGAAAACATTTGTACAATAATATATATATATAAATTAATTAATTAAAAAAAGTGGTTTAATTCGATTAATTTAATATCCATTTTATGTGAATATTGATTCAGAATCAATTCCGGCTATATTTTAATCAAATAATGAGGCATTTATTAAGATGTCCTCACGCTGGTGTACCACTGCAAATGCTTGCGAAAACATTTGTACAATAATATATATATAAATTGATTAATTTAAAAAAAGTGGTTTAATTCGATTAATTTAATATCCATTTTATGTGAATATTGATTCAGAATCAATTCCGGCTATATTTTAATCAAATACTGAGGCATTTATTAAGATGTCCTCACGCTGGTGTACCACTGCAAATGCTTGTGAGAACATTTGTACAATAATACATATGTGAGGTAATTAATTTAAAAAAAGTTGCTTAATTCAATTAATTTAATGTCTATTTTGTGTGAATATCTATTCAAAACCAATTCGGGATATGTTTTAATCATATAATGAGGCATTTATTAAGATGTCCTCACGCTGGTGTACCACTGCAAATGCTTGTGAGAACATTTGTACAATAATACATATGTGAGGTAATTAATTTTAAAAAAGTTGCTTAATTCAAGTAATTTAATGTCTATTTTGTGTGAATATCTATTCAAAACCAACTCCGGATATCTATTTATCAAATATAAGAAAAATATTTGGCTTTAAACCTTTCTCACAAGTTTTCTCACAAATAAACAACACAAAACTACAAGTCGTCAAATCACTGACGTTGACGGCAACAGCTGTTTGTTCGATCGCGAATGTTGTTAAGGAAATAGCTGACGAATATTAAAGGTGACAAAAATATCGTTTACTTCGCTAAACGATAACGCATGTTGTTAAAATTGGGTAGTGAATTCCGCTACAGGTAGGCGCAGCGGCGAATTCAGAAACTACTTTTTTTTTATTTAGAAAGGTAAAGTGTAATGTCAAAATCAAAGCAAATTCACACTATGACCAACAGGAATGGGCGAGTCCCAAGCGAATACAGATTTTAACCAAGGCGAAACAATATTTTGACATTAAACTATACCAATTACAATATTAAAGTTCTGAATTCACGTATGCGCCTACCTTTCTAAATCTGGCTGGCGGAATTGAGCGGGGTTTTCTGACGGTTCTTACCTTTTTGATAAAAGCAAATACATCGTTAGTTTATTTTACTAAAAACTATTTATTTAAATAATAAAATAATGGATTCTATTGCGATAGCAGCTATATTAGTGGAGGAAGAAGAGCAAAGGAATCTGATAAACGAGAGAAAGTTTTTAAGGGATCATAGCAATGCTTTTACTTTAAGCAAACAAACGTAAATTTAATTAGAGGCTGAAAATAAAAATAATAGTCTTAATTTTGTGTGAAAGAAACCTTTACCTTGTCCCTTTTTCTGTTTTTCATAGAATTATTTTGAACTACATAAAAGCAAATTGTATACAAAAACAGGGGAAAATTTCAATAACAATGTACCCGGCACCGGAATTTTTCGTTTCTTTTTTTTTGGCGATAGATCACTAAAATGCAAACGAAATCTTGCGGAAACTTATAACTCATTAATAACACAGTATTTTTGCGTAGAGGACCCTTATGCACTGCGCCGTGCTTTGAAAAGTAACCCTCAACCGACAGAACTCCCTTTCTGGAGTTAGATCTGGAGAGATTTACAGTAATTTTGCGTAGTCGGGAGTGTTATAACTAGTAAAATTATCATTCGCAGAACTTTTCTTGAAGGATTCATTGAAACATTCTTAGTGGTTTGAAAATAAATATGGCGGGCGCATTATACTGAAGCCGGCCTTCCACCACCTGCAATATTTATTTGAATGCGTCTTTATTGAGACGAAAGTTTTTACTGAAATGGTAAATTGTTGGTAATACACATTCATAATTCATTAGTTGCTTTTTTACAGTAGTCAAACAATAGTTATCAACTTCAGAAAATGCATTATTATTCTTTGGTGAAAATATATTTTAATTTCCAAAATCTACATACACACGTATTTAAATCACTGTTATTATCATTATTTCACAATTTTTTCTCTGAAGTTTTTCTTTGCATATAACAGCAATTCAATCTCGGTGGAAAATGCAATGGACCCACGCCATGTTTGTGGCTTCTCGCGACAGGTTGATTAATATATTTACATATATTCACACTTATTAACACTTATTCCAACTTCATACATGCATTTACACAATTTACTTAAACTTTTATTGTAATTTTTTGATATTTTGTTAATATCGGCGCAACCAAATACTTGCGGCAAATTTCGGCACGAAAAACTGTCAAAGGTTCGTTCATTCGGTGTTCATAATACCGATTTTCCGAACTTCGAAAGATTCGGTGCGCCTTCGGTTGTCATAATGCCGATTAGGCGAAAACGTCATTTCGATAACGCCGATGGTGTTGGTGATAGTGGCAATAATTTTATCGTGACGTGAGCTTGAGCGTGCGGCTCACTGATGGGAGTTGACACGGAGTCATGACTCAGTGCTGAGTTACCCAATCCTAGCTGTAACGTTAGCCGTGTTTTTATTCAAGCGCATATACATCTGCGCTTAAATTTTGTATGGATTTCTAAGCGCACATCTCTATCCGCGCTTAGTTGTCTATACAAAATTTAAGCGCAGATGTTTATAGGGATGGGCAAATTGGAAAAATATATCGATATATATTATATCGATATTTAAAAAAACATCGATTTATGTCGTGCAAAAACATCGATATATCAATATATCGAAAGGGCCGGCTTTACATTAAGGAACCACGCCCCGCGAAAAACCACTTCTTCACAGGGTTAGAGGTGCTCTCACAGATATCAAAACTGAAATCCAAACTTGCCGGAGACTTATAGTTTACTAGATATTTGTTGTTAAAGTTGGATGGGTCCACAGATATTCTACGAATCCTGAAGTATAAACATAAAAATCATTAAGAATTGCTTGAGGAAGAAAATAATGTAAATTCAAGCATCCGGACATTATGGTTATACCACTTCTTAAAAAATTTTCTGCTGTTAAATTCAAAGCGAATCAGAAATGTATGAAAAATATCGAATTTGGCTCGAAATGGTAAAAATTATCGATTATCGATGCACGGTAGTTCAAAATATCGTCGATATTATCGGCTGTACTATTTTAAAAATATCGATATATTGATATATCGATATATATCGCCCAACCCTAGATGTTTATGCGCTTGAATAAAAACACGGCTGTTATCTTTGTTTCCTACCGTCAACAAACGCTAGAAAATTGATCGAAAAGTAATGATTTCTGAAAGTGAGCGACGTGAAAGTCAAAAAGAAATTGACAATGAGGAGCAGGAAGAGATTGCATTGGATGCAAATACCACCGAATCTGATGATGTTAAAAATGGGGCTGAATTCCACAGTAAAAAAAGTGTAAATGAAAATGTTGCTCAACAGTTAAATAAAACTTATTTTAACCGCCGTGGCAAGCAATTGCATATACGTTTTCCACATAAATTGCCAGAAGACGATGAAAACTTTCAAAAACTGGCAAATTCCCTTTCGCCGCTAATTGTGAAGGCACACAAGCCCCGTCAAAAGCATGCACGTTTTTGTTTGATCGATTTCAATTCTCGTGAAGATCGGGATATTGCTTTACAAGCCATTAAATCTTCAGCGAAAACTGGTGGCACTAAAGTCGTTGCGTCAATTCCACGAACGGAAAGTATGGAATTTATAGCCGAATTGGTACAACGCAAAGTGAATACATTACAGAAAAGGCTAGCAAAAAAGCGTTTAAAACGGGAAAGTAAATTGGCCTTCGTGGGAAAAAATCTTACACCCTCCATTGTTATATATAACTTACCTCAAGGGGTGTCTGGGGGTGAAGTTCGAAAATTATTCCCATCTGCCGTGGATGTGCAAGTTAAATCAAGTAAAGGAGGCTTGCAGGCATCCAGCATAGCAACAATAACTTTTCCAACACCAATCGAAGCTGTATCAGCAATCAAAAAGGAGTACTCTCTGAGGGGAGCTCAACTAATAGTCCGACATGATGCTCGTAAGCAGAAAAAATAGGAAAAAAACAGTAAATGAGACGGAAAAGAAGGGGGGAATTTCGGTACAATTCGCCAGGCCCGGTTGTATAGATCATAAAAGTGCAATCAGAATCCAGGAATTTTACCGTTTATTAACTAATCTATTAACCCAGGTTAAACATCAGGTCAAAAAATCTCAAACGTTTGAGAAAACCTTAATTCTAATTTGCTAATAAAGATTTTCTCAAAAATTTCATCAACGCTTGATAAAAATGTGCCTTTTTGTTTGAGAACGCTATCAAGGGAAATTTGAGGTGCATTTGATAAGCGTTTGAGGTTTGAGAATAAGGTTGGTTCTCAAATGCATCTCAAATTGAGAATAAAGAAAAATGGGTATGGGGAATTTACAGTATTTTTATGTTGAACATCTTATGCGTTAGCTGCCTTCAGGGCTCAGCAGAATCAGTACTTCTGCGCAAGGCTTGTCAACGAAATAAACAAAATAATTTTGTTTCAAAAAAATATCCAAAAATTATTTTGTTTCGTTGCTTATCAATTTTTGTATTTTTATGTAAATTTTTAATGAAAAAAAATTGAAATAATAATTGAGTTAAACGTTTGCAACTTTTAGAATGGGATGAAGTTACATACATACATACATACATACATACATACAGGTGAAGCTAATAAAAGCGTGTTAAAAATTTTTTTGGTAGAAGTTATGGATCCATTTCGGAGACCACCACATCCCCTCATCAGACTTCTTCAGGCGGCCTCAACCGAGAATCGAACTTAAGTCTTTTCGATTGGTAATCCAATGACATTCCATTGAGCTACCACCGCCGTCAGCTTTGTTTCGCTTAAATTCCAATTTTCCTTTTATTACAAGGTGCATACCAACAACAGTAGCTTAATGACTCTCTGTCTTTGCTACCTAGTATGTTGGTGTGATTGTGTGTTTTGTTTGTACAAAGTTCTAAAGCTATTAACAAGCAAAGCTTTTGTACAGGCAATGCCTACATAGGGTTTAACATTTCCCTGAAGAGGGCAGAGAAGATCCAAAGCTTCCGGAACCCTAGGGCAACAAACTGGGATAGATTCAAGTCACTGGTGGGAAAGAAGCTTCGGCAACCCGAAGATATCAATATAGAGGACTTGGAGCAATCCAATAATGTGTTAACAAATACCTTAATTTATTATGCTTACAAAAAGGCCTGCCCACTTAGGAGATTCAGAGGCAAAACGAAGCCACCACGGTGGAGTGTAGAGCTCGGAGCTCTTAGAAGGCAGGCCAGAGAGCTTTTTAAGCTGGCAAAAGTCGCCGCACACTGGGGCCGAGCGTGCTCAAAATTCAGTTTTTAATTAATGAGTTTTTCAAAAAAAAACGCAGTATTGTTCCCTATAAAATTCTACACTTCTGGCCCAATTTTCAGCTTTCTATCGTTTTACAGTTGGGAGTTATCCATACACAAACATGGCAAATTTTCTAAAAAATAATTTTTTTTTCAAAGTGAGAAATTTTAATGTGTATTTGAAATAGTTAGTGTAAGAGAAGTATATAAAATTTTATTATTCTGCTTTTTCCATAACATTAAGTGAAGCTTATATAATCGATGAGTGTTTTTTTTTTGGAACTTTTTTTTTAAATATTTTTTTTTTTCAAAATGGATTTTTTTTTAATTTGCGCAAAAACGTAGCAAATGTAAAAATGCAGCTGTAAAATATGGTCCTTTGTGACAAAGAATCCGAGTTCAGAACCAAAAGCAAAGTGCGCATTTAAAAAAAAGTGAGTTTAAAAATTGCATTCCAATTTTAGTTAAAAAAAACACCTATATCTGGTTGAATTTGATTCTGTTCTATCTTAAATTTAGTTGATCCATTATTTACTGGTTACTTTAATTACAAATTGTGGTTAAGGTTACTTGTCAAGCCAGTTTTCTTTAATTTAGACTTGTAAGTTTGATTATAATATGAGTTCTTAGAAGCACAAGTTGTGTTACTCCAATTTTGTTTTTTTTTTATGTTAGGCATGAAAATGTGTGGGGAAATGCGTGTTCTGCTTAAAACTCTAACGTTGAAACTCCTAATTCCCATATAAACATACTTGTGACAACATAAAACTTTTAATTGTTGGGGTAAGTGGAAAAAAATTCAACAACTATTTACAGCGAAGGTTGAGTGTATAGCTATTTCACGAAAAACCATTTTCGATCATCAGCACTCTTTTAATATCTCGAAACAAAAAATTGGAGAAAACCATTTTTGTATACATATGTACGTATGTACCTGCACCTACATATTTCATCAATGGGTTAATAAATAGCCGCTAATGGGTTAATATCAGAGACGAAATATAACTCTTATTGAATTTTTTGAAATCAAAAACGTTGGGCACATTTCAATGAAAAAATTTTTCCCTTACAATTAAAAGTTATTATGGGAAAGAAAAATTTTTCTGTTGCTCATAACGATTATAAGTATTCAGATTTTTATTTTTTCAATTGCCTCATAACAGTTATTCATGAGAAAAAAATTTTTCCGTTGCTCATAACGTTTATTTTGAAATTTTTATTTTTTCCGTTGCCTCATAACAGTTATTCATGAAAATAAATTTTTTCTGTTGCTTATAGCTAATTTTTATTTCGGATATTTGATTTTTACATTGTATTGTAAGTATTATTTTGTGGAATTGGTTACTTTTTTTGCTCATAGGACTTCATCTTTCGGTAACTAGTGTATGCAATTGGATGGTGCTATGTAATACAGTATATTTATTTCATTTCATTGTCCGCCAAAAACATGCCTTTTACTGCAGTAAAAATTTTTTTTAGTAAAAACTTGAGTAGATATACCTTTTAAAAGGGTTTAGGTACGCTGAATCCAAACCCGAAGCTAGAATGTTTCAATTGGTACTAGCTGTAAATATATCCTAACTAAAATAAAAAAATGCTGATTAGAAATCGGTTTAGGTCAATGGTTTCATATGCAAAGTTACTTAGAATAATCCGTAGGATTTTTTTGCGCGCAAACGATTTTTCGAAAATAAAATAATTGATCTCGTGATAAGAATCGATAGCAATAAGAAAACAAATCATTGTGGTAGTCAGACTTAGTACGATATTGTCCGGAAGCGTCGATATGTATGTACATACATTAGAGTGCGTTTAAATTCAAATTAACGTTATTTTACTGTATCGCCCCCTCAACATGGTTAAAGAAATCACGGATAAATTTTGGTTCAGATTGGTGGCGGTTAAGGCGCGGTGTATTGAAGTGAAAAATCTATGAAGGTTAATAAAACGAAAATATTTTTGTAAATTATCTAATACCCAAAATCAATACTTCTATACCCAAGGATAACAAATATAAATTTTGGTCCCGATTGTTGACGGTTTAGTGGTCTTTCACGGGGGTCAAATTTCAGATGGCCATAGAACTTACATTTTTTTACCCCTGTGACACTCCAATAAACCGTCATCAATCGGGACCAAAATTTATGTGTGTTATCTTTGAACATGCTACTACCGATTGAGGGGCGATACAGTCTTTTTATGAAGTTTTAATTTTTTCATACAAATTAAACGCACTCTAATGTACATACATATAACGTTCTATTATATTTATTGACTAATCCATACCCGCGAAGTCTTACGCGGAAGAAAATGAAATATATATATTTTTTGAAATTATAAAATATTTAAAGTAAAATTGGCAATACACCAAAATAAAAATCCAAGCGAAACCCATTCGAAACCGAAATTAAAATCGAATTAATTTATGATCTTCCATCTTCCACCAAGCTTCAGTTCTCCCTCTTTCTCTCCCTTTCCTATTCCCTCTCTCTCCCCCCTCAATCTTTAACTATCCCTATCCCTATCTCAATCTTTTTTCACTTTCCTTAGCTAAAACGCCAGATGGGCTAAGAAGGATGGGGTTTAAAAAAAAAAAAAAAAACAACGCACACTTTTCCAAAGTTGTCTAAACTCGATGTAGTGGCCCATATACCTACCAAATATCATTGATTTACGCAAATAGACTCCGAGTTATAAGGATTTTAAGGACTTCTACTGAAGGGGAAGGAAAGTAGGGGGACTTTCCTCTGTACCAAATATGATTTACTCGAACGCTTATCTAAAAATCACTTGCGAGGAGTAAACGCTGTTTTTAAAAATCACAAGCCAAGAACTTTAGCATGAACGACAAATGCGCACCACACTAGACATATACGCCGCCGATTGACGCCGCCGCCGCCGCGCCGATTACCTTCATAATCGGCCGCCGCCGCCATAATCCGTGAAATCGGCGTACCGGCGCGGCGGCGTGCGCTGGCGCGCCATACCCGTATGGAGCGAGATGTGTACATGTTTTCCTAGTTTTGCTAACTGCTAAAGTTTTTCAAAATTAAAAAAAAAGGAACCAATCGACGTGTTTTGACCTCAGGAACACGAACCTGAATGCGGAAATGTTTTATTTTTTGCCCGTTAAAAGTTATTAACAAAAACTTTGGCTGTTACCTACTTTACTAGCCTTAGTCCTAAAGAAAATTTTCAATTGTAACTTTCTGAACTTAAACGGGAAAAGGTGTAGACAAATACCATTATAAGTGGGTAGTAAAACATTATATTTATTTTTATTAGATATTACCCCCTGAACGTTCTCTGTGAATTTCGTTGAGTTTTGAGTAGAACAATTCGCAACAGACCTCGAGAACTAGGATTAAATGGAAGAAATCCCAGAAAAGTTCCGTATCTGAGCAAAAAGAATGTAAGCCAACGAATTGATTTCGCTGAGAGGAACAGGTTGCCGGAAAACTTGAATAACGTTCTTTAGTCTGATGACACAAAAGTAAATTTATTCGGCTCGGATAGCATAATGTTCGTTCAACGCCCGCAGAATGCAGAATTTCACCCCAGATACACCAGAAAGACTATCAAGCACGGTGGCGTCCTCTGAACGAATTCAGTTCGTTGGCTTACATAATTTTTTCTCAGATACGGAACTTTTCTGGGATCTCTTCCATTTAGTCCTACTTCTCGAGGTCTGTTGCGAATTGTTCTGCTCAAAACTGAATCATTTAAACCCTCCTTGATATCATTATATGGCGATTTATGCATGAAAATGATCCCAAACATGCCTCCAGAATCGAAAACTCATGGTTTGAACGTAAGAAAGTTGCTGTTTTGAGTAGCCCTCACAGTCGTCGAACCTCAGCCCTATAGGGAATATTAAAGAAGACGATGGCGGATCAAAAATGGAAAAATAAGCAAAAAAATTAAAGAAGCTTGGTATTTAATACCAGTTGCAAATTGCGGTGACTTGGTCAACCCTATGCCACAAAGAAGTAAGGAAGTTATAAAAAATAAAGGAGCTTCAACTAAACATTAGTTTAAATCTAGCTGCAGCAGTAATATTGTAGTTTATTTGAAAAAAAAAAACAATCGAATTTAAAGTTTGTCCTATTACGAGTATTATTTCCAACTTAAATTATACATTTCATTATTTTTATTCATAAAAATTAAATTATTACTAGCTGACCCGGCAAACTTCGTTCTGCCCAAAACAGATTTTTTTATTAATTTCATTTCAAAAATTGTTATTATACCGGTATTATTTTTAATAGAAAATTAACGATTTTTCACTACTTCATTGTGTATACAACTTCAAAAATATATAATTTTAGTATTCAGTTTAAGGCTGCACGATACACAACATTTTTAGTTTTCTGTTCCGGATATTTATTTTCACTGAGGATTGATATAGTATACCTGCATAATGGTTTTCAGGCCCCTCCTCCAACCCTTTTAGATATATTCAGCCTCAAAAGTTTAGTACGTATGGGAAGTTCAATGCCCCATTTTTCGATAAATCTTTTATTTTTGGGTGAACATGGTATTGATATCGTATATCTGCATAGTGATTTCTATGTACATGCCATGAACGCTTTTAAGGATATTTAGCCTTAAAAATTAAGAACGCATGGGAGGTGCCACGCCCCCTTTTCCCAAAATTACTGTTTTTTCATAAGCACGCTATTGATATCGTCAATCTCCTAATCAATTTTCAGGTCCCAACCTTAAACGCTTTTATAGATATTCAGCTTGAAAAATTAAGTTTGTATGGGAGGTGCCACGCCTCCTTTTCCGATAACCTACACTATTATGCGCAAAAATTGTTTTGATATCATATAGTTCTGTACCAATTTCCAGGTCCCTGACTTAAATCCTTTTAAAGATATTCAGCTTAAAAAATTAAGTGTTGTTGGGAAGTGCCACGCCCCCTTTTCGTATAACTCCTATTATTTTGCGTTAATATGGAATTGTTATCGTTTATCTCCACACCAATTTCCAAGCCCCTAGCGTAAACAATTTTAGAGATATTCATCATGAAAAATTAAGTTTGTATGGGAGGTGCCACGCCCCTTTTTCCGATAACCCCCACTTTTATGCGTGGGAATGGTTTTGATATCATTTAGCTCTATACCAATTTTCAGCTCCCTACCTTGAACTGTTTTAGAGATAATCAGCTTTAAAAATTAAGGTTGTATAGGAGGTGCCACGCCCCCTTTTCTGATAACCCCCACTTTTCGGAGTGAGAAGGGTTTTGATATCACCTAGCTCTATACCAAATTTGCAGTTCTCTACCTTGAACTGTTTTAGAGATAATCAGCTTTAAAAATTAAGGTTGTATGGGAGGTGCCACGCCCCCTTTTCTGATAACCCCCACTTTTCTGAGGGAAAAGGGTTTTGATATCACCTACCTCTATACCAATTTTCAGATCCCTACCTTGAACTGTTTTAGAGATAATCAGCTTTAAAAATTAAGGTTGTATGGGGGGTGCCACGCTCCCTTTTCTGATAACCCCCACTTTTCTGAGTGAGAAGGGTTTTGATATCACCTACCTCTATACCAATTTTCAGCTCCCTACCTTGAACTGTTTTAGAGATAATCAGCTTTAAAAATTAAGGTTGTATGGGAGGTGCCACGCCCCCCTAATATTTTTTAATTTTTTCTTCGACTAAACCTTCGCGGGGTAACAACAAACAAACCCCCTAAGGAAGTATTTGATTTGGTTCAGCCCTTTTCAAGTTTTAGCGTTTCAATTAAATACCAAATCATTTTTATATATATAGATACAAAAACCACCCCAGAGTCTTTGAAGCATGTCCTCTTCGTGTAAGCATCAATATATGGTAATTATTATTTGGTCTTAAAATGAAATAAATGGAGAATTGCAAAATTGTGGCCCTATTATTTTTTCCAACACTGTATATACATATATTTATTTTAAAGTGCCTTATATGTATATATATAAATATGTATGTAAATATATGTATGCATGTTTATTATCATACAAAATAAGCAAATGAATTCAAATTTACCCTTACATATGGATTGGTGTATATTCTTTAATAAGTATTTATTTTCTTTATTTTATATTTTAGTTTATGTAACAATTGTTTTTTGCTGTTAATAAAAAAGATTCAACAATTTAAGGTGGAAATTAGTTTATTTATTCCATTCAGCCAGCGCTATTAAGGTAACTGTATCTCATATTATTCACGGAAAAATAAAGTCCTATGGCCAAAAAAAGAAACATATTCTGCAAAATAATACAATATAACGAAAAAATTATAAAATTTGAAATGTAGAAGTTATGAGGCAACGGAAAAAATAAAAATTTTAAAATAAAAGTTACGAGCAGCGGAAAAAATTTTTTCTCATGAATAACAGTTATGAGGCAATTGAAAAAATAAAAATCTGAACATAATCGTTATGAGCAACAGAAAAAAATATTTTTCAAACATAATAGTTACGACTGAAAAATATTTTTTTTCGGTTTGAAATAACTCTTAAGAAATGAAAGAAAAGATTTTTGAATTTTTTAATTGTTATGAGGCAATTTTTTTGAATATTTCTTATAACAGTTATGTCTCTGGTTAATATAATACAAATTGGCTATTTTTGTACAGACATACTAATATAATAATAATATAAAACAATAGCGCTATTATAACTCTGACGAGTTTTATGGCCGAGCTTCTGTCCCAATTCGAGGTGTGCTCCTTTTGTTTTTCGTACCAATTGGGTGGACCTACAGTTTTATGCCGGCTCCGAACGGCGAATGCATTTTTTTTGAGAAGCTTTTTCATGGCAGAAATACTCTCGGAGGGTATGCCGCCCACTGCCGAGAGGTGGCCGCTGCTCTTAAAAAACCCAATAATTGGATTTTTACTAATTAGAAAAATGTTTTTGGTGTTTGCTCGGACTGGAGTTTGAACCCAAGACCTCTGGTATAGCAGGCGAGCACTCTACCCACTGCACCACAGCGGCCACCATACCACAGACATACTAATTGTGATTTAAATAATTTGTTTACAGATCTTAAAAAAAGCTGGTCACCAATGGGTTAATTCATGACCGTTAATGGGTTAAGATTCCAAAGATTACTGGTTTTAGTTTAGATACAACTAATATGATTTAAATATTTTGATCTAAGAATTAAGTGAAAAAATTTGGTTAAAAATGGGTTAATGCGTGGTCGTTAAGGGGTTAAAATTCTTGGGATTTACTATTTTTGTATCGATATACCGATTCTGATTCAAGAAAATCAAACTCGAAACTAAAATAAAAAACATAGGTCACCAACGGGTTAACTCATGGCCGTCAATGGGTTAAGATGCTATAGATTAACAGCTTTAGTGCAGATAAAGCGATTCTGATGTAAAAAAGTTGATTTCAGAATTTTGAACGTCCCCATATATATAAGTGGCCCCAGTGTGCGCCGACTGCGATGAATGCTGGAAGGAATACAGGGATGTGTTGAGAATCTATAAGAGGGAAATCTGTAGAGCCCAAAGAGTTGGGTGGAGGAAGTTTTGTGAAGAAATCGAAAGCTCCACAGAGACTGCAAGGTTAAGGAAAGTTCTATCTAGGAACCCGACAATACAAGGGCTGATTATGAGATGTAGGGTGGACACATAACTGTGAGGAATCCCTTAACGCCCTTTTCGATGTCCGTTTTCCGGTGGGCGAAGTAGAATCAAGCTCGAATTACGTAGCAAATAATATACCCATTGAGGAGCTGTTCGTTCCGGGACTGATTACGAAATCTAAAATTATATAGGCGGTGAACTCCTTTTCCAAGTTTAAATCGCCCGGAACCGATGGTATAATCCCTGCGATGCTTCAACTAGCAGGGGACAAAGTGGTAGACTGGCTTGGCCCTATTTTTGAGGGATGCATTAGGCTGAACTATGTGCCTAGGTCAGGGAGGACCGCTCGCGTGGTATTTATACCAAAAGCGGGCAAGGTTAGCCATATGTATACGAAGGATTATAGACCAATAAGCCTAACATCGTTTCTGCTAAAAACATTTGAGAGGTTGATCGACACCTTTATCAGAGAAAATATGGACGGAAGTTGCATGTCCAAAAATCAACACGCATACACCAGATAGTTTAGTAGTTTTTAAGTAATTGCAATTTAAAAAATGCATAATATATATAAACTTTGACTTTTAATAAGTTTTGTTGTTGTTATTTCAAGAAAAAATAAATTCACTTAGCCATCTTTATCAATCCTCATACTTCGTTTTTTGATTTTATAATTTTAAAAATTTCATATTTGTACCAGATCGTGCTTATTGCTTTCAACTTTGCGGGGCTGGGGGCAGTTCAAAACGTCGTCCTATCGCCATAAAATTTTGTGTGGTTCATTAACTCGTATAAAGGCAACTTTTCATTGCTGGTACGTTCAAAAAAAGAACAAAAAAAATCTCCATATGTTTTCACTCCACCTTAGTACGCATATTTGTATGTGTATGCAAGTATTGTATAGTTTTTTTTTTTTTTTTAATTTTTTTTTTAAGTTTTCGCATATTGTACTGAGCTTATGCCCATATGACACTACTGTGTGTATCACCAACGCCGTCGGCGGCACCGAAATGCCGAAAGCCACGGCGCCGCACTCATCGAAAATGGCATCAGCAACCCCGACGGTTCGAAGTCCAGAAACTACTTTTTTTATTTACAAAGGTACAGTGTAATGTCAAAATCAAAGCAAATTCACACTATGGCCAACAGGAAGGGGCGAGTCCCAAGCGAATACAGATTTTAACCAAGGCGAAACATTATTTTGACATTAAACTATACCAATTACAATATTAAAGTTCTGAATTCACGTATGCGCCTACCTTTCTAAATCTGGCTGGTGGAATTGAGCGGGATTTTCTGACGTTTCTTACCTTTTTGATACATCGTTAGTTTATTTTACTAAAAACTATTTATTTAAATAATAAAATACTGGATTCTATTGCGATAGCAGGAGGAAGAAGAGCAAAGGAATCTGATAAACGAGAGAAAGTTTTTAAAGGATCATAGCAATCCTTTTACTTTAAATAAACAAGCGTAAATTTAATTAGAGGCTGAAAAAAAAATAATAGTCTTAATTTTGCGTAAAAAAAACCTTTACCTTGTCCTTTTTTCTGTTTTTCATAGAATTATTTTGAACTACACAAAAGCAAATTGTATGCAAAAACAGGGGAAAATTTCAATAACAATGTACCCGGCACCGGAATTTTTCGTTTCTTTTTTTTTGGCGATAGATCACTAAAATGCAAACGAAATCTTGCGGAAACTTATAACTCATTAATAACACAGTATTTTTGCGTAGAGGACCCTTATGCACTGCGCCGTGCTTTGAAAAGTAACCCTCAACCGACAGAACTCCCTTTCTGGAGTTAGATCTGGAGAGATTTACAGTAATTTTTCGTAGTCGGGAGTGTTATAACTAGTAAAATTATCGTTCGCAGAACTTTTCCTGAAGGATTTATTGAAACATTCTTAGTGGTTTGAAAATAAATATGGCGGGCGCATTATACTGAAGCCGACCTTCCACCACCTGCAATATTTAATTGAATGCGTCTTTATTGAGACGAAAGTTTTTACTGAAATGGTAAATTGTTGGTAATATACATTCATAATTCGTCAGTTGCTTTTTTATAGTAGTCAAACAATAGTTATCAACTTCAGAAAATGCATTATTATTCTTTGGTGAAAATATATTTTAATTTCCAAAACCTACATACACACGTATTTATATCACTGTTATTATCATTATTTCACAATTTTTTCTCTGAAGTTTTTCTTTGCATATAACAGCAATTCAATCTCGGTGGAAAATGCAATGGACCCACGCCCTGTTTGTGGCTTCTCGCGACCGGTTGATTAATATATTTACATACATATATTCACACTTATTAACATTATTCCAACTTCATACATGCATTTACACAATTTACTTAAAATTTTATTGTAATTTTTTGATATTTTGTTAATATCGCCGCAACCAAATACTTGCGGCAAATTTCGGGACGAAAAACTGTCAAAATGTTCGTTCATTCGGTGTTCATAATGCCGATTTACCGATCTTCGAAAGATTCGGCGCGCCGTCGGTTGTCATAATGCCGATTTGCCGAAAACGTCATTTCGGTACCGCCGACGGTGTTGGTGATAGTGGCATACATTTTTTTCTGGTGTTCTACCAGGTTTTTTGTGTGAAGGAGATGGTCAAATACAGTTTTGCGTTGGTTCAAGCGAGCAAGCTATATTGAAAAAAAACCAAACAAAATACCATCTAGGCGATTAAAAACCAACGAGCCAGCTTGTATTTCGGTAGGTTTTTTGGCATTCGGCCATTTTTTTCTGATAATTGTTTCAATTTGACAACTAGAAAATAAATTATATTTAAAATAAAAAATATATGGAAATACAAATTTTAAATTTGCCTCTTGTAAGCTTTTGCTTTGGCCGTAAGGGTAAAGAAGAAGTCTGGAAGAAAAATTATATTGCGTACTGGCTTCCCTTTATAACATGGAATGCACAGCTATCCTGCCCTTTGGGTTTCATAACTTTTTTATTTCAGTAATTTAGAGCGCTTTCACATTACTCGGTGCGGAATCGGATCGCCATTTTTGGTTTTTACCGAAACCTTACTGACCACATGTATTTCAATTGGCACTTTCACATTAGTGTTGCATACATGAAATCGGAGCGGATTAATTTCGGTATACCGCAACGCGGTAAGACCGGTCAGTAAAATTTGAGGAATTACTGCATACATTTTTGCGGCGTGATAAAAGAAGAAGAACAAAGTCAGTAAAAAACTAGTTTCGGTAATAAATGTAGCAATTTATAAAGTCTTCGTCTTCGCTAGAAGACGTTATTGTTATTATTGAGTGATTTGTTGAAGTTAAAAATTTTGTTTTGCAAATTTCGATGTTTGTTTTCCTATTTTCTGCCGATTACGCACCGAAAGTATTCCCACAAGTGTGAAAAACACTGCAACGCGGAATCGTTTCGGTAAGCTGAAAATACCGAGCAAAAAATGTCGATCCGATGTCGTACCGAGTAATGTGAAAAGGCCCTTAAATTCAAATTTCCAAAAAAAAATAATTTTTGAAATAAATATTATTTTCATTTAGTTTGAAGTTTAATGTCAATCAAATTATTTTTGAGGGAGTATTTGTCTCTTTTCAACCTATAGAAGAATTGTTTTTGTATTTTGACTTTCGGTGGGTTTTCCAAACCAAAAAAACCAGGGAAAAATGTAGTGTCATATAGGCTTTAACCTGAGTAAAGGCCCTTGGCAACTTACAATCTGGCATGTCAAGCCGTGTTTAGGTGTGAGTGTGATTTTTTGTGTGTTAGTGCAATCGGCAGTCGTCGTGCTACACGTTCTTGTTGTCGGGCTCACGGCGACGAAAATCAAAACATTTGATATTAGCCGTGTTTTTATTCAAGCGCATATATGTACATCTGTGCTTAAATTTTGTATGGACAAATAAGTGCGAATAGAGATGTGCGCTTAGAAATCCATACAAAATTTAAGCGCAGATGATTATGCGCTTGAATAAAAACACGGCTATTGTGTCAATCACCCGACACTCACACATATACACCGCTTAACAATCCAGATTGTAAGTGACCAACCAAGGCAGATATACCAGGTAGGCGCAGGGGCGAATACAGAAAATTCCCATGTATTTTGTTATTTTAATTGGTAGAGTGTAATGTCAAAATGATATTTCGCCGTGGTTAAAATCTGAATTCGCTTGGGACTCGCTCATTCCTATTGGCCATGATTATAATTCGCTTGGATTTTGACATTACACTCTACCTTTGGAAATAAAAAAAGTAGTTTCTGAATTCGCCCATGCGCCTACCTCTAAATTATTGTACCATGGCCTTAACATGAAGTAATGAAATGTTTGCCTCTTTTAAAATAAGACTATTGGAACAACTGGAATTGAATTTATGAACTAGCTTTTAAGTTTTCGTATTATTCTTATGAAAATATATGTGTTCAAAATAAAAATGAATTGTTACATATTCGTACATGTAGGTATAATTTTGTTTTTGTACAAACGAACTGAAATATACATACGTACATACATATGTATGTATTAGAGCCCTGCAATGAGACATTCGTACAAGTGCAGATTCGTGTAGTTTTTGCTTTTGACTACTGTACTACTCGTATTCATTTCAAATGAGAAGTGGTAGTACAAGTACAAGTTTGATAGCTGTTGCTACAGTTCTCTATTCGTTTACTCGTTTACTTACTTCATTTCGCACATTTAGCTACATATGCACATATACCTACATACATATGTACAATTTTGTTTGTGCACACACGCTTGTTGCTGCTGTTGTTGTACAAGTGTACAAGTGTTGATTTGCTGTGTTTCGTGTACTTCCGAGCAGTACAGCAATGTCTCATGACGAACGGATAGTGTACGCACACTATTCATTGTGGTTCGTGTACGAGTAGCATAGTACTCATAATAAAGCGAGTTGTTGTACTTCACTACAAGAAAACCAAACGAATATCTCGTTTGGACATATGAATGTACTCATGCAGCAGTCTAGTATGTATGTACCTGAAAAAAACAAATGTTTTGTGCAAACTTAATTTTTCATACAGCATATCTCTGTAGGTGTTTGTGGCAGACTATCAAATCTTGGTGGGAAGATATCAATTTAATTAATGCAGAGGTGTTTGCATACATAAACATAAAATCAAACGAAACTTTGCCAAAACATATTAGGGGCACCTAGGGATGCAAACGATGCATAGATGTTTTTGAAACATCGATAATATCGAACTAAAATTCGATGTTTAACATCGATGTTTGAAAATTACTCAGTATCGAAAATTCGCCGATACATCGGTGTCGACCCTGACGATATTTGGCTGTTGTTTTAGTCAGTGGTAATTTATACATACATACAAATAATAAATCCTCCACAGCAGGCCCGACGAGAGGGGGGGGGGGGCTGAGGGGGTCAATTGCCCCGGGCCCGGGCTTTAGAGGGCCCGGGAATCTCAAAATGATATCCAAGTTTTTGCTTACAGAAAATAAACGAACAACACCTTTAATCACCTTTCGTAGATAGCAATCATTTTAAATTTCAACAAATTTTATAAATCTCTTAAAGTGTCTGCACCCCACTTAAGGAATTGTTGGTTTTTGGCGTCGACTTTGCAGCATAAATTTGAATTCGTTTTCTGTTGCAACAGAAAAATTCCGTATGATGCAAATTCTTATACAGCGATATGGGTATATCCTGGGCGTTTCGGACGGTATGTTCGCACGATTTTTTGAACTTTTGAGGCAGAAATATCGCGAAATATTGTATCGTTTTATGATAAAAGGAAAGATTTAGGCCACAGATAATGATTAAAGTATGTTAGCGACAGAAATTTAGTTTAATGCCTCTGTTTTAGCCACTTAAACTGCGTTCCGGACGCTACAAAAACACGTCCATTTTTTTTTTTGAGTGGCTAAAACAGAAGCCTGGCATAGCAGGCGAGCACTCTACCCACTGCACCACAGCGGCCATGTATAGATAAATTAAAGTTCGTAACTATATATTCATTGAATTTTGATTTTGAGAATTTGTTCATTTAGTATGGGGGCCCTTAGTTATTTTGACCCCGGGCCCGGATTTTCTCTCGGCGGCCCTGCTCCACAGGTTGGTAATGTGACGCCACATTACGGGTCGAATTTCCATGAAAATTGCAATTTCGGGGTTTGTGAGAAAGTGCCCAACAGCCATTCAATTATAAATATCATCAAATCCACCGGAGTCATGGATTTTTCGAACAGTTTAGCTTAAAAAAATATCGATGGTTGTCTTCTTTTAACCGATATTTTAAATGAGTACCAGATCTATGCTTTTGATTCGATATCGTGTCCCTAACCATGGCCTTAACATGAAGCAGCGATCGGCACCGCTGGCAGAGCAACCAACACACTCGCAAAATATTTGTGGTAGTGTGCGTGCGAAAGCAGAGCACTGAAAAAACATTTATCCGCATACCATCCGCACCTTTCAACGTACAAGTGCAAACTGGTTCGCGGCCAGCGCAGCGATAGCTTGCTAGCGGCGCACACACGATCTATGTATGAGAAACGAGTGGCCCTAAATGGCCCAGCTGCCGATCGCCGACATGAAGTAATGAAATGTTTGCCTCTTTTTAAAGCCCGTCTCCACATAACTTGTTTCACCAACAAAACATCTCGCTCAATAACCCGTCTCCACATGGCTAATCGTGATTCAGTTTGACATTTCTCTTTCTTGTTCTTCTTAAATGTTTGTATGTTTGCTTATTTTAGCGTCTTTGTTTTGGTCTGTGTAAAATTTCGATAGATTTTCGATACAAAATTAGAGAAGACATCGATATCATCGAGGTTGGCAAGATGATTCAGAATGAAACAGTGTTTCAATCTTCACTCGCTCTCAGAAATTTGTATGGAAATTGGCGAGTTTCGTCACTGGTTTCCGTGTCGAAACAAGATTGAGAGAGAAAATGCAGAAAAAAAGAGCGAAACACGTTATGTGGAGACATGGTATAAAATAAGACTATTGGAACAATTGGAATTGAATTTATAAACTAGCTTTTAAGTTTTCGTATTATTCTTATGAAAATATATGTGTTCAAAATAAAAATGAATTGTTACATATTCGTACATGTAGGTATAATTTTGTTTTTGTACAAACGAACTGAAATATACATACGTACATACATATGTATGTACCTGAAAAAAACATGTTTTGTGCAAACTTAATTTTTCATACAGCATATCTCTGTAGGTGTTTGTGGCAGACTATCAAATCTTGGTGGGAAGATATCAATTTAATTAATGCAGACGTGTTTGCATACATAAACATAAAATCAAACGAAACTTTGCCAAAACATATTAGGGGCACCTAGGGATGCAAACGATGAATAGATGTTTTTGAAACATCGATAATATCGAACTAAAATTCGATGTTTGAAAATTACTCAGTATCGAAAATTCGCCGATACATCGGTGTCGACCCTGACGATATTTGGCTGTTGTTTTAGTCAGTGGTAATTTATACATACATAAAAATAATAAATCCTCCACAGGTTGGTAATGTGACTCCACACTACGGGTCGAATTTCCATGAAAATTGCAATTTCGGGGTTTGTGAGAAAGTGCCCAACAGCCGTTCAATTATAAATATCATCAAATCCACCGGATTCATGGATTTTTCGAACAGTTTAGCTTAAAAAAAAATATCGATGTATCGATGGTTTTCTTCCGCTGTTTTTTTAGAATCGATGTTCATTTGGTCGATACATCGAACATCGATGTATCGATGTTGATCCTAAAAATTTGCATCCCTAGGGGCACCTCCTTCTATGACAGGGTAAATAATTTTTTTTTTTTAATTTTAAATAGGAATATAAGGCGGCCAACCGTCCCGATGTAATCCCACATTGCAATATTTAATAAAATAGTCCCGGAAATCGTATAAGACGTCCCGTATGTCCCGCAATCCTCGTTTCCCATCGTCTCGTTCGCAAGTGTTCCACAAAACAAATTCACAAATGTTGTATTCACACTACGTCAACTACTTAGTAGAATCGGTGGCAGCTATTCACACTAGAGACTAAATAGTCGGGTGATTGACAATGACATAGTGTTGCCAATGTTCACATTTTACACAGCAAATTTTACATTAGTGGTCTTCGTATAAAGTGATGAATTATTAAATTGCTTTTATCACTTTATTTGCATTCTTACATGAAGCACCTTCTTGTCATCTGTCAACTTGATTAATAAATAAAAAATAATAAAATAAACAAAAAGTGCATACATTGTATGGCTTTCTTTCTTATTAAACTAGCAACTAGCTGTCAAGTAAATGAAAAGAGAAAACCGGAAGGAATTACGCTCATAAAGAACGAAACGAACAGAAGTACAAGAAACGGAAAAATAGTAAAAATTAGCCATTAATAATTTCCATGCAATTTCATTTTCATTATTTCTATTTTAAAATGCGATTAATGATATATTTGAAGAGAACAACAATATCAAGAAACACATGAAAACGTAAGTAAATATCCTTAGTTAGATAATTGTAGTTAATAAGAAACGAACCTTTTGTTTTTTTTTTAAACATTTTGAAAATATTAATTGAAATATTTAATCTCTGCTATTTACCTTTTCGTATTCTGGCAGCAGAAAATTAAGTTACCACCTGAATACGTGGTAACATTTTGTTAACATTTTCAGCCCGATTCCATTCCGTTCGTATGGAAATGCTTTGACAGCGTTACCATTTGTGCTAGAATACCAATTGAAAAGACGGTAACAATTTTCAGCAACATAAATTACCAGTAAAGTAATTTTCCGGTAACGCTCGGAATAGCAGTGTAAATCGATTGAGTCGCAAGTGTGTATAGGCTCTAAGAAATGAGTTAACAAAACCTGTAGAGGATGGTCAAATCAACAGAGATTATTTTATGGGGCATGTTCGTAACTTTTATCACAACTGCTTCCAGTAGGCGGGGTGTAATAAGGCCTTTTGAAATAAGGCCCTTAAGGCCTTATTTCGCAACCAAAGTGAAATAAAGCCTTTATTTTGTCATTTTAAAAAAAAAGGTCTTATTTCACATTTAAAGCGCAATTAGGCCTTTTTTGAAATGTGCAATAACGCCTTTATTTATTTACGCGATAACTTATCCGTCTACGTCGACGTATGTGACTGACTTTGGTACGTTGCGGCGACGGATCCGTCGTACTTGTGACGATGTACATTTGAATGCTTTGTGGCCTACGCTGAAGGGTGTACTACGCAGAGGGACATCACCGTGGCGGTAGCCACGGTTGGGGCACACGTCCGGACGGATGGCGTAGCCCAGGGTTATTTTTTATAAGCGCGGCCGAAGGCCGCCAACGCAGAAAAGTGTTCTGCACAAAAGCACTGTGGACCGGGCCATAGATATTACTCCGGAAAGAGAATTTTTTGTAAGCGCGGCCGAAGGCCCCCAACGCAAAAGCTGTTCTCCGCAAAAGTTTTTTCTTTATCTTCTCTTTCCTGAGTAATATCTATGGCCCAGTCCACAGGGCTTTTGCGCAGAACACTTTTCTGCGTTGGCGGCCTTCGGCCGCGCTTATAAAAAATAACCCTGGGCTACGCCATCCGTCCGGACGTGTGCCCCAACCGTGGCTACCGCCACGGTGATGTCCTTCTGAGTAGTACACCCTTCAGCGTAGGCCACAAAGTGAAATAAGACCTTTAGAACCTTATTTCACATTTGAAGTGAAATAAGGCCTTATTCTTAATAAAGGCTTTATTTCTCAATCGATAGCGAAATAAGGCCTTAAAGGCCTTATTTCAAAAGGCCTTATTACACCCCGCCCTTCCAGTACCTGCAAAAATATATACATCAATACAACGAATTTAAAACTTTTACTTGTATTCAATTAAAACATAATTTTGCTAAATCGAACAGTCCAAAATATTCACAATAGTCAAATATATTAAATGCAATAGTCAAAATTATCCGCAATAGTCAAATTTAGTAAAGAAAAAACAGCAGAAAAAACTTAATTTTTTTCTTGTTGGGGTAAGTGGAAAAAAATTCAACAACTATTTACAGCGAAGGTTGAGTGTATAGCTATTTCACGAAAAACCATTTTCGATCATCAGCACTCTTTTCGGAAGTGGATGCACCGGGGATTGAACTCGAGTCCATTCCAACTTCAGCCGCAATGACCCAACGGATAAACACACTCGGCCATTGAGACTCTGTGCAAGCTGTTGGATTTTCCCCACTTTTGCCTTTTTCATTTTCAGCATTAACGTTAGTGTGTATATGCTTTTGCATATATTCTCCACAAACGTGCTGAATTTTTTGTTGTAGGCAGTTCGCAATGAACATTGTTGTTGGTATTTTATTTTATGTATATACCAAACAACGTTAACAATTTTACTTGAAAGAGTTTTTAGTGCTTAGCACGAAATTTTTATTTTTTAATTCAATTTTTTAATTGTTGGGGTAAGTGGAAAAAAATTCAACAACTATTTACAGCGAAGGTTGAGTGTATAGCTATTTCACGTAAAACCATTTTCGATCATCAGCACTCTTTTCGGAAGTGGATGCACCGGGGATTGAACTCGAGTCCATTCCAACTTCAGCCACAATGACCCAACGGATAAACACACTCGGCCATTGAGACTCTGTGCAAGCTGTTGGATTTTCCCCACTTTTGCCTTTTTCATTTTCAACATTAACGTTAGTGTGTATATGCTTTTGCATATATTCTCCACAAACGTGCTGAATTTTTTGTTGTAGGCAGTTCGCAATGAACATTGTTGTTGGTATTTTATTTTATGTATATACCAAACAACGTTAACAATTTTACTTGAAAGAGTTTTTAGTGCTTAGCACGAAATTTTTATTTTTTAATTCAATTTTTTAATTGTTGGGGTAAGTGGAAAAAAATTCAATAACTATTTACAGCGAAGGTTGAGTGTATAGCTATTTCACGAAAAACCATTTTCGATCATCAGCACTCTTTTCGGAAGTGGATGCACCGGGGATTGAACTCGAGTCCATTCCAACTTCAGCCGCAATGACCCAACGGATAAACACACTCGGCCATTGAGACTCTGTGCAAGCTGTTGGATTTTCCCCACTTTTGCCTTTTTCATTTTCAACATTAACGTTAGTGTGTATATGCTTTTGCATATATTCTCCACAAACGTGCTGAATTTTTTGTTGTAGGCAGTTCGCAATGAACATTGTTGTTGGTATTTTATTTTATGTATATACCAAACAACGTTAACAATTTTACTTGAAAGAGTTTTTAGTGCTTAGCACGAAATTTTTATTTTTTAATTCAATTTTTTAATTGTTGGGGTAAGTGGAAAAAAATTCAACAACTATTTACAGCGAAGGTTGAGTGTATAGCTATTTCACGAAAAACCATTTTCGATCATCAGCACTCTTTTCGGAAGTGGATGCACCGGGGATTGAACTCGAGTCCATTCCAACTTCAGCCGCAATGACCCAACGGATAAACACACTCGGCCATTGAGACTCTGTGCAAGCTGTTGGATTTTCCCCACTTTTTCCTTTTCATTTTCAACATTAACGTTAGTGTGTATATGCTTTTGCATATATTCTCCACAAACGTGCTGAATTTTTTGTTGTAGGCAGTTCGCAATGAACATTGTTGTTGGTATTTTATTTTATGTATATACCAAACAACGTTAACAATTTTACTTGAACTGAAACTGAATTTATGTCACGTTTGTGGAGAATATATGCAAAAGCATATACACACTAACGTTAATGTTGAAAATGAAAAAGGCAAAAGTGGGGAAAATCCAACAGCTTGCACAGAGTCTCAATGGCCGAGTGTGTTTATCCGTTGGGTCATTGCGGCTGAAGTTGGAATGGACTCGAGTTCAATCCCCGGTGCATCCACTTCCGAAAAGAGTGCTGATGATCGAAAATGGTTTTTCGTGAAATAGCTATACACTCAACCTTCGCTGTAAATAGTTGTTGAATTTTTTTCCACTTACCCCAACAATTAAAAAATTGAATTAAAAAATAAAAATTTCGTGCTAAGCACTAAAAACTCTTTCAAGTAAAATTGTTAACGTTGTTTGGTATATACATAAAATAAAATACCAACAACAATGTTCATTGCGAACTGCCTACAACAAAAAATTCAGCACGTTTGTGGAGAATATATGCAAAAGCATATACACACTAACGTTAATGTTGAAAATGAAAAAGGCAAAAGTGGGGAAAATCCAACAGCTTGCACAGAGTCTCAATGGCCGAGTGTGTTTATCCGTTGGGTCATTGCGGCTGAAGTTGGAATGGACTGGAGTTCAATCCCCGGTGCATCCACTTCCGAAAAGAGTGCTGATGATCGAAAATGGTTTTTCGTGAAATAGCTATACACTCAACCTTCGCTGTAAATAGTTGTTGAATTTTTTTCCACTTACCCCAACAATTAAAAAATTGAATTAAAAAATAAAAATTTCGTGCTAAGCAATAAAAACTCTATCAATTTTTTTCTATTTAAATTTTTATCTCCATATAAAAACAAATACAAACGGTTGGTACAATATGTAGTAAATTTTGTAAAAAAAAAAACGCCAAAAAACCTTCATTTTTTCTATTTACATTTTTATTTCCGTTCAAAAAAACAATTGCGGCAATAGTCAAATTTAGTAAAAAAAAAAACGCAAGAAAAAACTTATTTTTTTATTACATTTTTATCTCTATATTAAAAAAAATACACTTATGTTAACATAATTTTATAATCGACTACAAAATGATCGCTCCGCAACCCTGTTGCAAAGAGAGCATCAGCTGCAGTGGCGGATTAAAGGTCCAGAGCGCCCTAGGCAGCCACTTTCTCGGCGCCCCTGTACCGACCATAAATGGCCATCATAATACTATAAATTTTAACTACCTAGATGTTTTACACCCTAACAATCAAAATCTTTCCTCTTTATAATATTAGTGTAGATGTAGATATAGATGATGTAAAAGCTTAGATAATTTGTTAATCTCTACATATAATAAAATTGTAACAGGTCGGTGTCTGTACATTGCAGATATCGAGAAAAAATGATTGGGGGAAGCATTATTAAGCCAGTAGAATCCAAATCAACCATTTTTAGAATTTTTGTCTGTCTGTCTGTCTGTCCGTATGTTTGTGGCCGTATCACTCAAAAAGTGCTGAATGGAATTGAACGAAACTTTTTATATTGGATTGCTAGACGCTCAACTTTAAGTTTAAGGTATTATTTGTTTCGATATCTCGACCGGTTTCGGAGTTATCGGCCAATATGTGCATCGAAATGTGTTAGTACAATATGGGTATCAAACGAAAGGTGTTTATGAATGCTGCCATAAACCATTTGATTAATTTCAATACCTAAACTGGCTTCGGAGATATCTCATAAAATGTGAACCTTCTTAATCTCAAAATGCTTAACATGGCTATTTTGTTATAAGAAATAAAATAATGGCTACCTGGTAACCGACGTACAGAGTGTACTTATGTTATGGAGCGATAAATTCTCCTCATTGATAAATTGCGAGGGAGTCGTCGAACCCGATACCACAATCCCTTGTTTCAACTAACGAAACACGATTTTTACGCGCTCTAGCGTATGTTGTATGATAAGTACACCTTTTAAAAACGGAGGAAAATTGCCCGATCTGTTTTTTTTTATATAATTAAAACATAGATGCCCACGAAGCTGCTCGCGAGCACAGCGCTGTCGCAGAGCCATATATGTATACTGACGTGACGTAGCAAAGCACTGCTTCAGTCGACTTTGCCGTTGGTTGTTTTTCTTCTGAATTTTAGCTCGTGGTTGCCAGCTGCGTAACCGTTATGCGCAATTGTGAATGCAAGTAAATAATTTTTATTTGCGAAAATGTCCACAATGTGTGATGACGTGCACGAATTAGAGTTTTTATTGTCAAAAACTCTAATTTCGAATACGATTGTAGCATAATGGTGAGATATGCTGCCTACGGACCAAAGAGCGTAGGTTCGAGTCCCGAGTAGCGCATTTTTTTTTTTTTTTGGGATAAATTTTTCACCTCTCGTTTACAAAACATTGTATAAAAATGTTTATTAAGAATTTCCTTCCAAACGTGAAATGCAATTATAGAATTAGGGTTCCTTTTCGTTGATTCAGCAATTACTATTAAATGAATTACAAGTTTTATATTAAAGATTTTCGAAACGTTTTGCTTACTGAAGTAAGTGTATTGTAAACTTATAACAAATGTATTTTGCATATTGGGATATTTATTATATTTCCATATACGTACGTATGAATATGATTTTAACAGAAACATTGGTGTCTAATACTTTTGGGTGAGGCTGTATATTTATATTTATCATTTGAGTGTGAGATGTATTTACGTACAAGTATTTTAAATAACAAAGGTGGAAAATTATCATTAGCCTAAAATCATCATTAGCAAACAAAAAACACCTCAGTTCGGTGCCATTACAGAGAAGTGGCAACTCACGTTTCTAGCGACCAAACGCCATGTATCAACACTACGACAAAATGAGACTGTATTTGTGTGGGCATCTATGAATTAAAATATAATGTAAAATGTGAACTGTAAAAATATACAAGAGAAAAATAATAATCGGTGTTCTAGAGAGAAACCTTAAGTACTTAAATTGGAGTTGCCAGAAAGCTTACTTTGTGGTTTAACACAGGCTGTTACTTACTTTGTTATGCTACAAATATAGCATTACAAATTCAATTCACCCAATAATTTTAAAGATTTAACGATTTCAAAATTCATTTCAATTTTTTTTTTGTAACTTTTGCACAGTACTACATGGTGACAGGCACAACATGCCAAACGATCAGCTGAGAGTGTCGCAACTTATAGATATAAACTATGCTGCTAACTAGAGTGCTATTGTTTTTGATCACTTGTGATTGGAGTAAAAGAGACAAACCTATTTTGAATAGATAGCCAAAGTACATAAGAGAGAAAGTGATGCAAGATCACACGTACGCAAAGCCAGGCATCACTTTTCTTACAAGGCCCTTAAGAAAGTGCTGTCGACGGTGCACAAAACATATGTCAGCGATGAACAGCACGTGCGGGGCAGCTGAAGCTCAGTCCCGTCGGGTGTCAAAGTTGTACAGACCGTCGTATCGTGGATAAGCGAGTGTGCAGACCAAAATTTTGGTTTGCACTCAGGTGTGCAGAAAATGGTTGCCAGAGTATGTAGTATATATTTATTTTCTCAATAGATCTCTACATATCGTAAGATTTATTGGCAAAGTGGAGATAATGGGTCGTATTAATAAACAAAAAGCAATTGCTATTTCCAAATTTTTTTGTAATTTGACAAAAATTTGTATGAAGAAACTTTCAAAATTTGAGAAAAAGGCTTGAAAAAGTAATTGCTTTTTTATTAATATAATCTAATATTTTGATAATCGCCAAAAAAGTCGCCATCGCCAATTTTCATAAATTGGTCGCCAAAGTTTGTAAAAAATCGCCAATTTGGCGACAAATCGCCCAGTACTGGCAAGCCTGACGACGCAGCAAACGCGCAATATTGCACAATATATCGATGCTTGTGCAATATAATCGATTTATCTATTATCGATCTATTATAGATCTGCTTTAATTCTTAATCGTCGATATGTTATTTTTTTATTGGTTTAAAAATTCTGAGCTCGCGCGCCCCTTGTAACTACGCGCCCCTAGGCAAGTGCCTAGTTTGCCTTATAGGCCCATCACATAGCATACGTCAATCCGTCTACGTCGACGTATGTGACTGACAGCTCAGTAAACTGTGGGCATTTAAATGCACATCGGTACAAGTACGACGGATCCGTCGCCGCAACGTACCAAAGTTGGCCAACACTCAACTTTCGGCATACGTCAATCCGTCGCTATGTAAGCTGATTGCTTTTGATCCTTAACCTTTAGCTACTCTTGAATTTTACTTTTTTTGCAATTTGCTTTTCGAGTTTTTTCTCATTTGTAAAACATTCCTCCATAAAACCAAAATGGTAAATAATTACACTGGATCACAAAATGAAATTTGTTGTCTGTACTTTGGACGTGACTACCCTATATATATGTAAAATCGGTTGCTGATTCCGAAAATCGGGTTCATTTTTAATTCTATGGGAAGGTTTTTAAGATATCGGCAATTTACCGTTATTTGGCCAATGGCTCCACTTAATCCTGAATGTCTCTTTAACGCAGTGAGCTATCTTCCTTGAGGTAAGACCAAACGAAAGAAAATTAAATTTCCTTTTCATGGCTCCTATAACATTTTTCTCTAGCTCTTATATTTTCTGAAATATTGACGATTAAATTTGAAATTTTTCGATTTTTTACGATTTTTTGTAGAAAAAATTGAATTTGTCAGCCAATATCTTTAAAACCAATATCTTCACCTTCGGTTTTACTCCTTTACGTGAAGGTCCATTCTATTGGGAAAAAGATAAGCTATCAACGAAGAAAATCCATGGTAAAATGGAAAAGTTATAGGCGATCAAGTAAATACAACCAAGTCGCGCAATGCCTCCGCACGGGTATATTCTATTAAAGAGACATTCAGGATTAAGTGGAGCCATTGGCCAAATAACGGTAAATTGCCGATATCTCAAAACCCTTCCCATAGAATTAAAAATGAACCCGATTTTCGGAATCAGCGACCGATTTTACATATAGATAGGATGGTCGCGTTCAGAGTATTTTTTGGCTGTAGAGCAGTGTTATCAGGAGATGTGAAGTTACTGAATTTCAAGAGGGCAACTTAAAAGAGAAATTACAAAATATTCTAAAGAGTTAAATTTTTGCCACCACCTCTGCAGTTAAAGGTTAATCAAACAGCTGATTTATGTATATCAGTCAACGTTTCCTATGTGGCGACCTCTCCGTCAAGCACGTGAGCTGTCAGTCACATACGTCGACGTAGACGGATTGACGTATGCTATGTGTCGGGGCTATTAGGGATAATCCGCCTCTGATCAGCTGACACGTTATTACGGGAAAAATCAAATTGAGCTAGGTTTCTACGATACGTGCGTCAAGTGAGCCGTCGTCATGCGTTGGTGACTGGGCGTTTACACTACAACTCCATAAGACAGGTTGTGTCATGGTACAATAACTTATATATATATATATATATCTGCCTTGGGTTGTGTCAGCTGACACGGGCTGCGTGCGTGCGTCGTTGATTGGTTGGACTATAAAAGTAGAAACATTACGTGCAATGCTAATTATAAAATTTAATATGGGCAACTGTGAAAACTTTTTGGACATTCTAAGCCAAAACCCAGAACTAGTAAAAAAAATTTCACTCATGAGAGAAATATAACTTTAAAAATAAATGTCAATTCAATGGTAGTGTTGTTTGTTTCTAAATCAATTATACCACCAAGAAATCATCAGTCTTGTTGTGAATAGAGGTAGGTGTCCCGCATTGATGCATCATAAAGTTGGCCGCCTTATAGGAATATCGTTTGACTTATCAGTAGGAATTAGATCTCCAGATTTATTTTGAACATTTTCGAGTAGCCCGAACAAATGTTGTTCAAATGCTCGAACAGTTGTTTGTTTGTTTATTACCCGTATGTTTGTACGGGCATTTGAACAATTCGGGCATTTTGAAGTTTGTTTTTTCTTTTGTTTATTTTTTTTTTTCTTCTTCATATGTAGTTTTTTTTTATTTTTGTTTCTCCGATACACATTTTTTTTGTTTGTAAGCTCGAATGCTCGAATGTTTGTACGGGCATTTGAACAACAAACGGACTTCAAACAAAAACGATCATTTCGAATTGCTCGATACCCGGGTATCTAGAGCCCTAGTAGGAATATATTAGTGGTATTCGCTATCCATAGCATAACCCTAGCACGTAGCACGGATTGCAAAGTTTTACAACGCACAACAACAAAATACACGCGCACAAAAATATGCTAGACCTCAAAAATATGCTACACCAAAACCTATGTATATTTATTTGCTATGAAGTGTAGGAAATTAATTGCGACCCTGCGTCAGCTGACATTTGCCAATTGCTAATTTCAATTTCAATTTGATCATTCGAATTTTGCTTAAAATGTTATTTTTTATGTGTATTTATTAAATTTACTAAAATAAAATGATTTATTTATTAAAAAGTGAGTGATGAACGCGTCCCTTTGGCTAAAAAGAAAAGCTGCTTCTTAAAATTTCCTACGACTGTGCAATGGGGTGCTCACGATGTGTAGCATATTTTGGTCTAGGATATTTGCAATCCATGCTATCTTGCTAGGGATAGCGAATACCCCTATTGAAATTTGGCAGGAAGGCACTTGTACAACTTCTGCGCATAATATGATAAAAAGTATTATGTTTGTAAAAGTGGGCGTGGCACCTCCCATTGCAGTATACATTTGAAATGTGCACACATATCTTTTTTAATAAATTATGTCTTCCGAAGGATAGGGCTAGTGACAAGGGGAAGTAGGCGAAGGTGACAGGTATATTCTAGTACAAAATAAATACACGCAAAAAATTAACATTAGGCGAATTTCTGTCGTACCCAAGATTGAAAAGAATACTCGCTTATGCATCAAATTACCTTCAAAGCAACAACACCAACTCGACTATTTTAAAAATAGTCGAGTTGGTGTTGTTTCTTTGAAGGTAATTTTATGAATAAGCGAGTATTCTTTTCATGCTTGGGTACGACAGAAATGCGCCTATTCTACTTTTATTGCAAAAAGGATATGTATGAACTTCGCATTGCATAAAATTATAGACTAGCTATGTATGTATTTCGCTCTTGTTCTTTTCCCTTCGCGAGTGTACTGCGAAGATTCTGAGTTATCTACTGAGAAGGCATAGCTTTCTTCTGCAAAGTCTTCTTCCTCTGGTAGAACACCTGGGCCCTCACTCTGTAGTTCGATTCGAAAGAAAATTCGTTCGTTTTCGAATTCTATTCCATATATTCTATACAGTACGAATGTACTTTCGAATCGAATTTCGCTTTCGAATCGAACTACAGAGTGAGGGCCCAGATTTTATCATTGGGTGAGTTTCTAAGACAAAGCTGCTCCGCAACTGTTGAGCGTTTGTCTTAGGGTGCGTTTATGTCGGAGCAATAGAAGAAAGAAAGATAGCTGTGCGTGATATACGCTTATCGGAATAGCGCTATTGAGTGTTTATGTCGGAGCAGTGATAAGAGCAATAGTAGCGAAGAGGTCAATAAGCGGAGGTAATAGCGCTGTTCGACCAAAGCATATAGCGCTATTGAGTGTTTATGTCGGAGCTAAGCTAGCAAAGAGTGGAATAGCGCTGTTATCTGCGTATATTGAAGCTATGGTACTAGATTTGTCTTTAGTGTATTGTGGTACTTAAATAAAAATTTTAGAGTAACCGAAAAGGAGAAGAGACGTTGTTATTTTACACATAATAAATATTTACATATACATATTTCTGCTCCACACATTCTTATCTATATATTTAATTTTTTTTTTAATTTGAAAGGTTATATAAAAATTATGTATAAAAAGTAATAAAACACATAAAAAATGCCCCTCTTATTCATAAAAAATAAAATAGATTTATAAAATTTTCGAAATCGAAAAATTTTATGAAAATGTCACTTAAAAGTTTTTAAAACCTATTTTATTTTTTATGCATGAAGTCGTATATATTTACTTACGTGTGGACTTCATTTCACATGCTACGGCCGTCCACAGTTTATCCAAGACAAGCCTATTGGGATGATTTGGATTTCTTTGATCCCACAAAGGTTGCCTTTTAAAAATTGCACTGATGAAAGTTTCTGTGTCCATAATGAATAGCGCCAATCGACTAAGGAAAATCAATGAATTAATTTTCTTCGCTCTTATACTTTGATACGCGCTTATAGCGCGGCTCCGACATAAACAGAAGTACAGAACTCCCATTTACAATTTTCGTTGCTAGTATCCACTCTTTCTTCTATTGCTCCGACATAAACACTACACGCGTTTCCCATAAGGTATTTTCTCTGCTATGATAATAGCGATAATGTGGTGAATTTCTTTAGTCACCCACTGCTCGGACATAAACAGAAGTACAGAACTCCCATTTACAATTTTCGTTGCTAGTATCACTCTTTCTTCTATTGCTCCGACATAAACACTATACGTGATTTCCGTAAGGTATTTTCTTTGCTATTATCTGTGGTGAGCTTAGCGCTTATCGCAGCTCCGACATAAACAGAAGTACAGAATTCCCGTTTACAATTTTCTTCGCTATCTTTCTTCTATTGCTCCGACATAAACGCACCCTTAGAAACGCACTGTTGAGTAGTTCCGCTCAGCTCAACAGTTGGCAACTTTTCGCCATTTTTTCCATCACAAATTTTGTTCGCTACTTGAGCTCAACATGTTGCCAAACAGCTGATAAATTCATCAAGCCGTTTCTAAGACGTAGCTGTTTAACTCAACTGCTACCCAACTGTTGAGCTCAACAGTTGCGGAGCAGCTTTGTCTTAGAAACTCACCCATTATGTTGTGCAATATGGCACAACTCGTTATAATTAGTGCAGCTGCTTCATGGGAATAGTGCAGCACTCGGTGCTTAAGTAAGCACCTAAAACGCATCTTCAAAACACCAAATGCCCTCTCTATGTAATTTCTGGCGGTATATGCATCCGTCTTGTTGTATTTTCTTTCCTTGGCGGTGTTTGGGTTTAAAACTAGTGTAAGAAGCCATGATTCCAAGGGATATCCCTGATCGCCAATAAGCCAGGACTCTCTTTGGTAAGAACTAGACCTGTTATTGTATTTTCTTATCAAATGCTCCCTTAAGTCAGAGGTGGCCCATATTCCAGAGTCATGTGTTGCTCCCGCAAAGTTGGTAAATAATAGCCGTGTTGTTATTCAAGCGCATATACATCTGCGCTTAAATTTTGTATGGACAAATAAGCGCGGATAGAGATGTGCGCTTAGAAATCCATACAAAAACTTAAGCGCAGATGTATATGCGCTTGAATAAAAACACGGCTAATGTTAATGTATCGCTTCAACGTTAAGGCTATAGTAGCCTTTTCTGTTCAAATATTGACCTAGCGGACGGTCCACATTATTTGAAGGAGGGGCAACAATAGCAATATGGGTGCAGTCAATTGCTCCTATAGTGCTTTTTATACCGAATTTCCGGAAAAATCTGTATTAAAATAAAGATTTTGGCGGAACATATGTATTATATTGCGGATTTCGTTAGCATATATGTACATACCCTGTTTTGGTAACGTTTTCTTCTTCAATCGTACGCGGAAATTCAATTTTACCGCCCTTCACGCTCACAATGAGGCTCGTCACAGCACGCAAACTTCGTGAAAAAGACGGCTGGCTCATTGGCAAGTTGAAATTGTTTCCCACGCATTTTTGGTACGACCCGTTTGCCATAAAATTCAACACCGCCAAAACCCGGACAGTTAATTGCAAGCACGTCTGTTGATGGTCATACAGTTCTAAATCACTAATAAGGCGCTGACACTATTGGCGGGTCAAACGAAAATTTTGCACGAACAAATTTTTACTTAAGGAAAATGGATCGCTCGAGTCCCGCAAGGATCTCAAGTGCCGTGAACGATTTCTATTTTCTTCATTTTCTTGCTCACCCACCAATAACAGCAAAAGTAATAAACTTCTTGCGATTCCATTGTTTCAGAAAATATGAAATATTAATTTGATTAATTTAAAGCAAACGAATTTTATTTGTTAAGACCAATCGACGTATTGAGAATTTGACAAGAAAAGAGCTTTTTTATTTTGACACAGAATTGCAAATACTTGATAAATAGTCAAAATTGACAAATAAGCAATATGGTGAATTTGTGATGTGCAGAGAATAGAGCTCTTAGTATGTTTATAAACGATGTTTTCAATGCCTGCAAGCATGTACAAATGCATGCATATGCCGACAACATACAGTTCCCATTAAACACTGAAAAATAAATTATCAAACGTTTGAGAAAATATTGTTTCTAAAGTTGAGAATCATCATATACATATATCTTTTGAAAATAAACATATTTACAAGTGTTCATCAAACACTGTTTATCAGTTTTAGATTAACTTACAACACATTTGAAAAAAAAAACTTGTTTCGTATTTTGTACTATTTCACGAATTTCAACATGTGAAGGTTTGAAGGAACGAAGAAATTTTGTGCGGTTGCAAATTTCAGTCAGCGTTCGTTGTTCTACTCGAGCGGTCCCTTAACGGTTGAAATGATGATGGTTGAAAATAATTGTGTGTTATAATGATTCTGTATTTCTTACTCTTATTTTATTTGTTTGTGGCTTTTTGTGAAGTTACACAAAATTTAATAAAAACATATGTAGTTGGTTTCCGATATGTGTGTATGTACATATATTAAAAAAGATATTAATATACTCATGTAATTGTACAAAAGGCACCGGCGAAATTCACCCGCACGGGTAAATGAAAAACATCACATAAGCGTACAAATATGTAAAACATACATATGTACATTTATTTATTCCTTTCCATTTCTGCGCTCACACCACAATCTCTCGAATCAGCCCAAAATCCCATACTAAAAATGAGCCTTTTTGTTTGAGAACGCTATCAGAGGAAATTTGAGGTGCATTTGATAACAAACGTTTGATATTTGACAATAGGGTTACTTTTCAAATGAACCTCAAACTGAAAATGAAAAAAAATTTTTATTGGGTTGTATATGTCTGGCACGCATAGCTTAGCCCGTGAACTCTGTGCTAAATTTAATAACGATTTGTCTGCTATATCGAAGGGGGCGACCAATAACTATTTTACCCAAAATAGTGAAAAATACTTCCAGCATTACAAGTCTCCCACACCTGTGTATTAATAACAAATGTCTTAAGTTTGTGTCAAAAGTTACTAATCTTGGTTTTGTTATTAACTCCAATCTGTCCTGTGATGATCATGTTAATGTTGTAGTTAGAAAGGTATATAATGTATTGCGTAACTTAAGAATATCTGCTGATTTTACCCTGGTTGGAATAAGAAAACGGACTATATCAAAAGCAGATGAGATGGCGCTTGGAGTATTCGAGAGGAAAGTTCTTCGGAGGATTTATGGACCTTTGCGCGTTGCCGAGGGCGAGTATCGACGGAGATTTAACAATGAGCTGTAGGAGCTTTACGCAGACATCGATATTGTTCAGCGAATAAGGATTCAGCGGCTCCGCTGGGCAGGTCATGTCGTGAGAATGGACGAAGATGCTCCGGCCAAGAAAGTATTTCTGTCGAAACCCGCTGAACGCAGAAGAAAGGGGAGACCTCCACTGCGTTGGGAAGATCAGGTGGACAGTGATTCTGGCTCCCTAGGTATTCCCAAATGGCGCCACGCGGCACGAAACAGAAATAGCTGGCGCGCTATGTTGGATTCGGCCAAAATCGTCTAGACGGTTACGTGCCAATTAAGTAAGTAAGTAAGGAATAAGAAAACGTCTAGCGCTACAGTTAATACTACCAATCATTACACAGCTCTACAAAAAAAAATGTTTGTTGCCCTGGGTATTTTTGCAAATTCTCATCCCTTGGGGTACCCAAATAAAGACTGCATTCAATAAATTCCTGGAAGTCCTCTAGTTTTTAAAATAGGGGTCAAAAACCCCTTTTCCATAGGTTGGGGCATATATTGGTCCATAACTTTTTTTTCTGTTTGTCCTATTAAGTTGGTGTTGGTGTCGTTGAAAAGAAGTGATTTCACCGCTTCAACTGCGTATACAAGTTGTTAATGCGTCGTGATAAATGTCCGAGATATTGTCAAAATAATGTAAACAAAATTTTTTTTTTATAAAAAAATCTAACTTTCATTTACGTTTTTCTCTAATAATTTGTTAAGTAGTGTATATATAAACTATTTTAAAACGATCTCTATTTATTTCTCTTTTCAACGAAACATAATTTGTCAATATCCAAGCACGTGTTCCTAGGATATTCCAGTTTAATCAAAAAACGGGAAAATATGCATACCAAAATTGCTTAGTTATGTAATGTTTATATGACACTAAATTTTTTCTTTGCATATTTCCTGCATTTTTTTTGTGTTTGTTATTGAACCACTAAAGTCACAAAACCGATTTCCAAAAAAAAAGGCCAGGAAAAGGTTAGATAAATACGCAAAAGTTTTATTCAAACAGGCTCGATTTTTTGAGTAAAGACCTAGACACCTAGCATTTATTAAAAAAGAAGGAGTGTCAGCATGCGTTGACTTTTTACTTAATATTCAATCTCATATATTGGTTTTGTTTTTTGAAATATGAGTTCGCCGCGGAAAAATTGTAAATACAGCAATGATGCCTTTTGTTATATTTGCGGTGTTTTTATAACTAATACACAAAAAAGAAACATCACAGAATTTGTCAAGGAGATTTATGCTGAGTATTTCGGTTTTAAAATGGACAAACTAGATAAACCATCGGTTCCTCATAAAGTTTGTAAGTTCTGTGTTGAGTCTCTACGGCTCTGGAAAAAAGGACACCTGTAATGTTATGTTCAGACACAACCTTAATTGAACATTAAGAGCCTTCATTCAATTTTCAAGCCCAATGATTCTCAATTTACCATACAAAAATTGACCAAGTTAATGCTTCATTAGAAATTAATGAGTTGTTAATGAAGAACAATTCTGCATGCAACCCTGTTAAAAGGCTTGTTTCATAAGTAAAATGAAATGTCATGAAAAGAGAAATGTGATTAGCGTCAGTGTCCACTAAACAGGTTGGTTCGTCAGATCAGCTGCATTCTTCTTCTTCTTCATCACCTACCAAATTTGTTCTTATTTCTGCTTATTTTATACATGCATTCGTGTTTACGATTGGTAAAAATTGTGAGATGAATGTCAAATTATTTCGTCCTCCTTGCAATTTTGACATTCAGCTCACGGCGTGTATGTGTGTATGTATCTTGAGCCGACCTGTTAAATGGGCCAAGTAAATTAAATATGTCTGAACACCAAATCTAAAGATGTTCAATCAACCCCAATTGACTTAATTAATTTTTATGTCTGAACATGATATAACAGGCGTATGCAGTTAGCAACGCCAACGCATCGCGTAAGCGCGCCGATATTGTGGGGCATCGTGTAAATGCGCCCACCTTGTGGGTCAGCGTGTAAACTCGCCCATTTTCTGCCTCATGACGTAAACGCGCCCACCTGGCTGACAGGTGTAGAGAACTTGGGCCGCTATTTAGAAATTCATTCTTGGAACGACTTTCATACAGACGGGCAGCAGTGAAAATAAGGATAGATAAAAAGTTATAAGAGTAAAGTGAAATCA
The DNA here is from genome assembly GCA_960531455.1 of Urophora cardui. Lineage (NCBI taxonomy): Eukaryota > Metazoa > Arthropoda > Insecta > Diptera > Tephritidae > Urophora > Urophora cardui. The sequence goes on from OY482673.1 coordinate 76,139,777, forward strand.
AACAGGAAAAATTAAATTAAGAACATAGAAATAAAGTGTTTAAATTAAAAATTAAAAAAAGGACTCTATAATTAAATACCAAGTGGAGATAGCAAGGAAGGAGGATTGGGTAAGGAACAGAGGAAGAAGGTAAAAAGGCGCACCGGCAACCAATTAAGGTTGCACATGGCGACCGTGACCGGTAGCCTAAAACCGGTCAAGATGGCGTATTCCCGAAGGACGCCACCTGGGAGTGCCCACAAAAATTAATTAAATGCTTTTCTAAAATAATAAGATGAATACGAGTATGCATAAAACGCAAATTTAAACAAAAAAAAAATATGAAAAATCTACAAAAAAAATATATAAAAATGAAAAAATGTACAAAAAAAATTCTACAAAAAAATTATAAAATACGAAAATCTACAACCAAAAAAAAAAAAAAAAATTTTTTTAAAAACTACAAAATTCCAAAAAAAAAAAAAAACATTAAAATATAAGTTGTACATGGTGTGGACCATGAATTACGCCCTTTAATTTTTCGATCTTTTGACCTGGCCGTATACATATATATACAAACATTACATACATACATTTTCTGCAACTACTTTAAAATGCGCCAACTGTACCGCCTTTGGCAAAAATAACGCCACCTGAAAAACGGCAAATGTTCGCTTTAAATTAAGACCAGCAGCAGCAGAATCGGACGGGCAGCAGCAGAACGCCGCAGCAGACGGGCAGCAGCAGAACGCCGATATACTGAGAAGTATATGTGTATGTATATGTATGTAAATATGTATGCCAAAATTACTTTCATTTTTTTTTCAAGTATATATTGTAATACTTATTAACTATTTCCGACTTATAAATATCTTTTCAAAAATATAAAACATATAACATTTATCTTTTTTGTAAAATTTAACTTAAAAAATCTCTCTCGAACGTAAGGTGTAAGATTTAAACATACTTAAATTACAAACTATCACAAATTTTCAATATCATTACAATATCATTAAAAATCATTCATTCATTTCTTATAAACTTAATATTCAAATTTAATATCACTTTTATATTACTACATAAGAACATATTGGCTTAATTGGCTCAAATTCATGAATTCAATCATTATATATATATATGTATACTTTAAAATTTTTTCTTTTAAATAATAAGTGACATTAATCCAATTAGAAGCAGTATGTGTACATACAAATGCGCACAAATACGTTAAAAATTTAAAAAATTTAAAAAACGAAAATTTTTTTTTCCAAAAGTGCGTGTATGTATATGCATATAAATACATACAGTTCCACCTTAATAGTGATTACATAACGTTGCCGTATGTGTACATACATACATATATGTCTATATAAATCAGTGATGCACACCGCCGACTGCGCTACTTATACAAGCGCAACATATTTTTGCATTAGTGTGCGCGTATAAGCAGATGTCGCATACCTATTGCTCAGAAAAAAGAAAAAAATTCTTTGCGCGATCGATGTACACAGCATGAAATTCAAGCGCAGACTAATTGGTTGTAGGCGTCGCAATTGCTTGCTAGCAGCACACACACGACTCGTATGTGTAGCCGAGCAGCTCCGTTTTGCTCCGTATTGCTCTTTCGTTCAACACTGATATAAATACATACAGTGGCACATTAGGGTGGATCAAATATATTTGTGTCGTATGTGTACATGCATATGCATATAGATACATGCAACTTTGAAAAAACTTAATACACATTTTTCATAATTATATAACTTTTTTTGCTTGTGCAACGGTGCGGCCGTCACATTAAAATACAACTTTTTTTTGCTTGTGCCACGGTGCGGCCGTCACGTAAAACAATTACTTTTTTTTTTATTAAAGCGGTGCGTCCGTGATATATATAACAACTTTGTCAATATACAGGATTTTTCAATTTCGAATAAAATAACATACATGGCCAGTACAACAAATTTAACTTTTTGAAATTAAATTGGAACAAACATATTTTACAGGATTTTCTAAATTTTACAGGATTTTTCACAGTTTTAAAGGCTTGGACTTAACCATATAGTTTACATACATAAATTTTTCATTACAATTCAACATTTTCGGCAAATCATTCAAAATTTCAACAAGTTTTAACAACAATAACAGCATAATTCAATTCAAATTCAACATTTTGGCAAATCATACAAATAGTCATCATTTTCAGGACTTCTCAATAGATGTGATGAACTAGAAACGGCTTACAATTTTTTTTTTACAATTATCGTGTTACGTGCTTTTGAAGATTTGACTGGTGCTTTTGTCAATTGCAACTTGTGCTTTTTTTAACATTATCGTGTTATGACAGACTTTGTCGAGGTTTTTAAGCAAAACCAAGAGAATTTTAAAAAAGTTACTAAACGTATATTGCAAAATCGTAAATTAACAACAAACGAGTCAAAGCTTAAAGAATATAAAGAAGATTTAATAAATACTTTTAATGCTATATTGATACACGTTAAGAAAAGCCAAGTAGAAAATCTTTCAGAAGTACTATCGAGAATCGCACGTAACAAGGAGAAATTAAAAGAGTGTTTCGCAAAATTAGACATCAAATTAGAAATTTCGTCAGACCCTCTGGCGCTCATAGAAGATTTCAACATAGAGAATTCTGAATCTGAAGACGATTTTAAAGATTCAATAGCTTTTTCAGACGATTTACTAAAAGCCACTAGCTCACCCAACAATTTAGAGAACATTTCATCGAATTTTGCAGAACCATTTAATAACTTTTCCAATATGGCTACAGTCGAACAAAAGAAGTCTTTTATCAGTTATTGCGCCACGATTATAAGAGAAAATTACGCTGGCGATCCATTAGCGTTAGATTCCTTCCTAGACAAAATTGAATTAATAGAAGGTCTAGCAGAAACAAACCTTGAGACAACTCTTATATCTTTTGTCAAATCGAAACTTGAAGGAAAAGCACGGGAAGCAATTCCGACTAATGTGACATCAATACAAGACATTAAAGACGCTCTGAGAATTCGTATTAAACCGGACAATTCAAAGGTAGTGGCAGGAAAAATAGCTTCACTCAGAGTTTCCAATAATAACTTAACAGATTTTGCCAAACGTGTAGAAGAATTAGCTGATGCTTTAGAACGATCTCTAATAATTGAAGGCATGTCGAAGGCTAAAGGGCATGAAATGGCAGTCGAGCAATCAGTAAATGTTTGCAGATTAAATACGCGCTCTGACTTAGTGAAAGCAATTCTGGCATCGACTTCCTTCACTGATGCAAAAGACGTAGTAGCAAAGATGATCGTAGAACAGAATAATCAGGCGACAGAAAGACAGGTTTTAGCTTTTCGTTCAAGGTTTTCCAATCAAAATAATTTTCGTCAAAATAATGGAAATAGTAACTACAATAATCCCAACAGATACAACAACAACTTCAATAGGTACAATAACAACAATAATTTTAATAGGTTCAACAATAACAACAATTTAAATAGGAACAACAATAATAGCAACAGGTATAACAACAACAACCAAAATAGAAAAAGTAATAATTTTCGACAAAACAGCGACAATCGAGGTAATGCAAATTCGCGTAACAATAACAATAGCCGTAATAGTAACAACAACAGCAGTAATAGTAACAATAGCAACAACAATAGAGGTAGCAATGCAAATGTTCGCGCTTTAAACTACGATGCCCCTCAGGAGCGAACACTGGGGGAGAGCGATCTAAGCAACTAAACGGTTTTTCTAAAATAAAAGGCATCTATTGTTTAAATTTAAATTATTCAGATTTCATAGAATTACAAATAAACCAGTCTAATAAACTTTTTTCCTTTTTAGTAGATACACAAGCCGACATTTCTTTAGTAAAAATATCCAGCATTGATAGCAATTTTCCTTTAAATACAAATGACATTATTAATATTACCGGTGTTACCGCTAATACTGTTTCTACTCTGGGTAAAATTGATGCAAATTTAAATTTCTCTAATTTTTCCGTAACGCATACCTTACATGTAGTAGATGAAGACTTTAACATTCCATCAGATGGCATATTGGGCAAGGATTTTCTAAAACTTAACAAGTGCGTTATTAATTATGAAACAAACGTTATTTCCTTTTGGGTAGGCAATGAAAAAGTTGTGATACCAATTATTCACGGGCCGGAAGGCAACAGTTGTATCATACCCCCAAGATGTGAAATTTTTAGAATTTTTGATTTAGGAAAATCATCCCAGCCACTTTTCGTGGATTCCCAAGAAATTGCAAAGGGTGTGTTTACGACGAAATGTATTGTTAATTCGGATAACCCAGTAGTAAAAGTGATAAACACGACAGATAAGGTAATTCATTTAAAGAAAAATAGCTTGCATACAGAAAAAATTTCAAATTACAATATTTATTCAATAAATAAAACCAATAAAGACGAAAATAGAATACAAAAATTAACATCAATTTTAAAGAACCAAATTCCCAAATATTCACAAAATAACTTGCTAGATTTCTGCATAAAATATGGCGACATTTTTGCACTTCATTCCGATAAAATGACTTTAAACAATTTTTATGAGCAGAAATTAAGAGTAACCGACAGTAACCCAGTATACATAAAAAACTATAGACTACCGTATTCTCAGCGTGAAGAAATAAACCGTCAAGTAAATAAATTGTTAGATAACGATGTGATTGAACCTAGCTACTCGAACTATAATAGTCCACTGATTTTAGTCCCAAAGAAAGCTACAAATGGTCAAAAAGCGTATCGTATGTGTGTAGATTTTCGAGGAGTCAATAAAAAACTTATAGCTGATAAATTCCCGCTCGCAAGAGTCGACGACATTTTCGATAATTTAGGAAGAGCGAAATATTTTTCAACGCTCGATCTTTTTTCCGGTTTTCACCAGATTCCGTTACACACCGATTCTAGGGACATAACATCTTTCAGTACCGATCGCGGAGCATTTCGATGGAAGGTTTTACCTTTTGGCTTAAACATAGCACCAAATTCTTTTTCCCGTATGATGTCAAGAGCTTTTTCAGGCATTTCGCCAAATCAGGCATTCATGTATGTTGACGATGTTATCGTCATCGGTTGTAGTGAGACACACCATCTTAAAAATCTAGAAAAAGTTTTTGAAACTTGTCGCAAATTTAATTTAAAACTTAATCCCAATAAATGCAATTTTCTCCGTTCTGAGGTAACATTTCTAGGTCATAAATGCACGTCTAAGGGTTTGCTGCCAGACGACTCCAAAATAGACGCAATAAAGAAGTATAGGAAACCGACTGACAAAGACGCGGTTAGGCGTTTTGTAGCATTTGCAAATTACTACAGGCGTTTTATAAAGAATTTTGCGTCGCTAGCAGCACCTCTAAATAGACTAAGCCGTAAAAATGTTAATTTTGTTTGGGATGATAGTTGTGAATTAGCTTTCGAAAAACTTAGGTCCGCCCTAATGTCTCCTCAACTTTTGCAATATCCTGACTTTACAAAAGAACTTATAATTACTGTAGATGCTTCTAAAAGCGGATGCGGTGCTATATTAAGTCAAAACCATGATAATAATGATTTACCAATTTGTTATGCGTCTAAATCTTTTAATAATGCAGAACAGAAAAAACCAGTAATCGAGTTAGAGTTGTTAGCTATACATTTCGCAATAAAACAGTTTAGACCTTATGTGTACGGTACACATTTCACGGTAAAATCAGATCATAGACCGTTAGTATACCTCTTCAACATGAAAGATCCAGCATCTAAATTAGCAAGAATAAGATTAGAACTTTCAGAATATAATTTCACCATAGAGTACATTAAAGGTAAATCGAACGTAGGAGCTGACGCCCTTTCGCGTATTACTATGAACGAATTAAAAGATGCAACAAAAAGCATTCTTACGGTACAAACGCGATCAAAGACCAAACAGTTGAAACAACAACAAGAAACGACAATACCAATTAATAGAGATAAAAATATAGAGTTACATGTTTATGATAAATTTTCGTACGATTATTTAAAAAAGATACCGAGAGTAAAAACATACATTAAATACGATAAAAATAATTCCATTTTGAATTTAGAAATATGCGCGCATCTCAAACATAAAAAGATAGAACTACTTGATTTTACGCCTGTTAACGAAAAAACAAATTTCGATGAGTTGTTTTCGCGGCTTGAATTAGAAGCCAACAAGCGTAATATTAAGATATTAGAATGGCCAAAAGATGATATATTTTTTAATCACATTTCGATTCAGTTATTTAAAGTCCATGGTAATAAAATTTTAAAAACTTTAGAAATCATGCTAACCGATCCTGTCGAAACAGTTACCGATAATGAAAAGAAACAAAAATTACTAGAAATTTACCATAATGATCCGATTAGTGGAGGACACTGCGGAGCAAAGAAACTATATGCTAAACTTCGTACAAAATATTTTTGGAAAAACATGACGCGTGACATGTCAAAATTTGTTAAAAATTGTCAAAAATGTTTAGTAAATAAAGTCAACCCAAAAACAAAAGAAAATCTTGTTATAACGCCAACACCTAGCAAACCATTTGAAGAAGTCATAATAGATACAATAGGACCTTTGCCAGAATCCAAATTTGGTAACAAGTTCGCTGTTACTATAATATGCGATCTGACAAAATATTTAATTACAGTAGCCATACCAGACAAAAGTGCTAAAACAGTAGCCTCAGCAATTTTTGAAAGTTTTATTTTAGTATATGGCACAATGAAAACCATTAGAACCGATTTAGGTACAGAATATAAAAATGAAATTTTTTCAGAGTTAACACATATTTTAAATATAGACCTTAACTTCTCAACAGCGCACCACCATGAAACTGTTGGTACAATAGAAAGAAACCATAGGGTATTCAACGAATACATCCGAGCATACATAAACGAAACTTTTTCTGACTGGGACACTTATTTGAAGTATTTTACCTTTTGGTATAATACAACACCCAACACCGTTTTTGACAACAAATTTACTCCATTTGAGCTTATCTTTGGCAAAAAAGCCACTTTGCCAAATGAAGTAAATAAGACAGAAATAGATCCACTTTATAATGCGGATAATTACGCAAAAGAAGCAAAATTTCGAATGCAAAAATCGCATGTATTAGTTAAAGAACTCGTCCAAAAGCATAAACTTGCTAATAAAGAGCAATATGATAAAAATTCCCGGCCATTACAAATTGAAGAGAGTGACTTTGTATTAATTCAAAAAGAGCCAAGACTCAAACATGAAAATATATATGAAGGTCCTCACGAAGTAAAAGCAGTAGACGGCGTGAACGTCACTGTATTTGATAAAGAAAAAAATAAGTTAAAAACGGTTCATAAAAACCGTATACGAAAAGTAACATGAAATTTAAAATGTACATACTTTGAGCCAGTAAAGTCATAAACTTTTTAGAAGCATTCATGAATTATACAAACATACAAATATAGAACAAATTATAACGTAGTGTTAAATATTATATATCTAGATGTAAAAATAAGAAGATTAAGAACTTTCAAAATAAGAAATAATAAATTATCAAAGAAATTAAAAATCTAATATGTATAAGCTACTATGCAAATAGTAAAACCGAATTGCAAAAATACTAAAACTAAGTTTTAATTATTTATACATGTATACGTATATACAAACAAACAAAACGTAACAATTAGTAATATAGTAAATCTAAGCCTTACTTAAAATAAGAAAATATTATATAGTTTAATTAGTTGTATATCACTATTCGGTTAACGTAAGTATACCACATAAAGCTGCAGCGTCTCAAAGTCAAATTTTAATCCTTATAGTCATTCCAATAATTTTCATTTCAATAACTTTCATTTTCTTACCTTGCATTTTATTTAAATACATATTTTCAAACTAAATTTTGTCATATCTAATCAAATTGCTCTGTTCGAACGCAATGAGGGGAGGAATGGTCACCCTAACCAATGTTCGTTCGAACAAACCAATTTGATTATTCAGCATTCAAAAAGATTGAAATTGACAAATTGACCCATTTGCCGACTTCAATCTTTTTCATTAAGAAGGATGGTGTAACAGGCGTATGCAGTTAGCAACGCCAACGCATCGCGTAAGCGCGCCGATATTGTGGGGCATTGTGTATATGCGCCCACCTTGTGGGTCAGCGTGTAAACTCGCCCACTTTCTGCGTCATCGTGTAAACGCGCCCAGCTGACAGACAGGTAGAGAATAAACCTGCCGCCATCATTCTTTTCATTCGATTCTACTCGCGAATTTTAAACGTGTGAGCAGCTTTGGTGGTAACTAAAAAATACTTAAATAAAATTAAATAGAAAAGTAAAAGTAGAAGTGTAAATAAATAAACTTAAAAATTAAATAAAGAAAAACTATAAGAGAATTTTTATTACAACGAAACCAAGGAAACACAAATAAATAGAAACGGAAACAAGGAAGGTAATTTACGGACAGCTGCAGGAGCACCTGCGTATTAAGGTGAGACAACCAATCTCGGCAACCAATTAAGGTTGCACACACCGCTCTGGATTGGACTTTGGAATTCCTATGATCTGGATGGAGCCTAAGGATCATGATGATTGTTACTTTTGCAAAGCAGAGGCTAAAGGTTTTAAGCGAACTCATACATGGAGATATCCAGATATCCAGTCTATAAAGTGCCCTGTTCTACACAGTGAAAATCTCCCTCGGCCTATTTACACATCAACAGTAGTTCGCAACCCCACAGAAACGATGGTGCTAAATTTACAGAATTCGGAGAGCAGTGAAAGTGAAGGGGAATGTGAAATATCTACGCCACAGTTGTTTAGTCAAAATGAGCTCAGCGATTTAATACGTGATCTCAATTTATCTAAACAAGCATCAGAAGTATTAGCATCAAGATTGAAAGAAAAGAAATTATTGGAACCAACAGTAACAATCTCAACATACAGAACAAGAGAAAGGGAGGTATTACACTTTTTTAGTGAGAGTGATGGACTGGTGTACTGCAATAATATTGAGAAACTGCTTGAAGATTTGGGTTTAAAAGAATACAAACCAACTGAGTGGCGACTGTTTATTGATAGTTGTAAAAGAAGTTTAAAGTGTGTCTTACTGCACAATGGTAATAAGTTTGCAGCAATTCCAATTGCCCATTCCACAAAACTCAAAGAAGAGTATGAGAATATAAAATTAGTTTTAGAAAAAATTAATTATTCGGATCGTCAATGGCGGATCTGCGTTGATTTGAAAATGGTAAATTTTTTGCTTGGTCAACAAAGTGGGTATACGAAACACGCTGGCTTTATTTGTATGTGGGACAGTAGAGCAAAGCATCTCCATTGGGAACAAGATGCATGGCCTCTAAGAAATTCTTTAACTGTCGGTAAAGGCAATGTAATAAGGGAGCCATTGGTCAGCCGAGACAAAATCATACTTCCACCATTACACATTAAATTAGGAATCATGAAGCAATTTATCAAAGCGCTGGACAAGGAAGGAGATTGTTTTAAATACGTTTGCAGAAAATTTCCCAAGCTTAGTATCGAAAAGTTGAAGAGTGGAATTTTTGATGGTCCTCAAATACGGCAATTAATGAAAGACACAAATTTTGTTAAAGTTATGGCTGTTCCGGAAAGTATGGCTTGGGAAAGTTTTGCAGTAGTAATTGAAAATTTCTCAAGGAACCACAAAATATCAAATTATGAAGAAGTCGTACAAAATATGATGGCAAACTTTCACACTATAGGAGCAAATATGAGTATAAAATTACACTATCTTTACAATCATCTCGACAAGTTTCCAGATAATTTAGGATATTATAGCGAGGAACAGGGAGAGCGGTTCCACCAGGATCTAAAAGTGATGGAGGAGCGATATCAGGGTCGATGGGATTGTCACATGATGGCGGATTATTGCTGGACCTTAAAAAGGGATTGCCCCCTAAAAACGTATAATAGAAAGGCTCTTAATTAAAAATTTCAACATGTAGATATGTATGTATATATGTTATTTGGTTTCTTCTTTTCCCATGTTTATAATATAAAATGAAATAAAAATTTTAATTTAGGTATGCATATTTTCCCGTTTTTTTATTAAACTGGAATATTCTAGGAACACGTGCTTGGATATTGACAAATTATGTTTCGTTGAAAAGAGAAATAAATAGAGATCGTTTCAAAATAGTTTATATATACACTACTTAACAAATTATTGGAGAAAAACGTAACTGAAAGTTAGATTTTTTTATAAAAAAAATTTCTTTTACATTATTTTGACAATATCTCGGACATTTATCAAGATGCATTAACAACTTGTATACGCAGTTGAAGCGGTGAAATCACATCTTTTCAACGACACCAGCATCAAGCTAATAGGACAAACAGAAAAAAAGTTATGGGCCAATATATGCCCCAACCTATGGAAAAGGGGTTTTGGCCCCTATTTTAAAAACTAGAGGACTTCCAGGAATTTCTTAAATGCAGTCTTTATTTGGGTACCCCAAGGCATAAGAATCTGCAAAAATACCCAGGGCAACAAACATTTTTTTTTTTGTAGAGCTGTGTTACCTATTCAGAGTGCAGCTATATTAAACTTAATTCAAAATCCGCTCATAAAATTGATGTAGTATTTAATCATGTGACAAGCTATGTCTTTTGGTTAGCAACAAAAACACAGAAATACTTGTACTTATAAATACTTACCCAGTAACTTGTACTTAAAAGAAGCAAGTTCAAGTACTAAAGTAGGCTTTGTTCAGAAACTCAGTTTGAAGCGCAACCTGATTTTATAGTACAGACAGAGCGTTCATAAACGTAAATTTTGCATGAAGCGTCGCTCCTCACAATCATCAAAAAAATAATTACTGCCGATGTTGCGTTTCATGCTGCGTTTTTGAACATACACGTACTTTCACTTGTACTAGAATTTTTGCACTTGCACTTCACAGGTCTGATAGGGTGAAAACAGAATCAATGCAAAACGACACGACGTTGCGACAACGACAGTCTCTTCACGTAAAAATGTCGGTGCGAAGCCAGCGACTGAAACATAATAAATGCCCCTACAGAAGGCTCGTTGCTGCCACATTTCAGTTTTTCATTCACAAGTAAAAACTTTTTGGTTCAGATCGTAATTTTTTAGTGTAAAATAATAAATTAAATAGTTAAATTTATTAATTTAATGCTTTAAACTGTTATTACATATCGCACGTTTTATGCAATAGGGATTTAACTCGAAATTTTCGATTTCTGGGATTTTGCCATATATTTCAATAAGTGGGCCATGCCTTTGAGTCTAGTCTTATAAATTACTCAAAAAGATATAAATGGCGGAAATAAAAGGGATTTTGTAGTTAGCCGTAGAAGAAAACTATTTGAAAATATAAAAGATTGTTTGCGTTTTCCCACAAAAAAATTTTTTTAGTTAAATCCCTATTGAATAAAACGTGCGATATAGTTGTGTATAAATACTTCTCTTTTTATACTCAGTTATACTATTACACAGAGTATTATAGTTTTAATCATATAACGGTGGATTGTAACAGAATGAAATAATCGATATAGATATAGATTTATATATGTACATATATCAAAATGATCAGGGTGAAAAGAGAAATCGATTGAGCCATGTCCGTCCGTCCGTCTGTAAACACTCTAACTCGCGCAAAAATTGAGATATTTTGATGAAATTTGAAATGAAAGTTGGTATCGCGACTGGGACGGTGGTATTCAAAATGGGCGAAATCGGACAATGACCACGCCCACTTTTCCTATGTAGAAAAAATCGGAAATTTGGTATCTCAGTCACTAATATAGCTGGAGCGATGAAATTTTACCGTGTTGAAATTTGATGAAATTTTGGAAAATGGGCGGTGCCACACCCATTTATTAAAGGTCAAACATTGAAAGTTTTATATGTCATAACTCAGAAACCATTGAAGATATATCGATGAAACTTGGTATGCGTGATTTACTTACTTAGGCAAACATTTGGACGGAAAATAGTTAAAATCGGTTGACGGCCACGCCTACTTTTATATATATGTATTATAAAGTGACCTAATAAAAACATTTTAAGCCATATCTCTGTCAAATATAAAGATCTATCACTGAAACTTTGTCGCATGAGTCCAAATATGGACATAAAACAAAAAACACAAAAATTTTGGAAAATGGGCGGAGCCACGCCCACTTATTAGGGGCGAAATCGGTTGACGACCACGCCCACTTTTACACATGGGTATTATAAAGTGACCTAATAAAAACATTTGAAGCGATATCTCTGTCAAATATAAAGATAATTCATTGAAGTTTTGTTGCATGAGTTCCACAATAGACCGGAAACAAAAAAGAGAAAAATTTGGAAAATGGGCGTGGCACCACCTCTTTTTATACAAAGGAATATACGAGATTTCTTAGCCTATAACTCGGCAAATAATTGAGATATTATGACGAAACTTGGTTTATACACTTTTACAGATTGTGTTAATAGACACGCAAAAATTTATTGAAATCGGTTTATGACCACGCCTACTTTTTAACAAAGATATTTCTGAAACGCCCTTTGGGAATTTGTAATTGAATTTATATAAAATACACCGTGATTCCATCAAACGCAAACAAACAACGAAAGCATACAGCTGAGTATCTAATGTTCGATTCCACTCGAACTTAGGCTTCCTTACTTGTTTTGTAAAGTTTCGCTAGATTTATTGAGTTGTCAAAATTTGCATATTTCATAATCTAGTGGCAACTCGTCGTCCACTCGTCGTCGTCACCAAAATTAGAAATCGGTCTAAGTTGACGACAACGTAATTTTGTCGGCGGACGACATCGTGCCGCGCCGTCTTTATTATAATTGCTTTCATAAGAATGCATGGGTTTTAATTTTGACAGACTGTCGTTGTCGCAACGTCGCACAGTAGTGGTTCAGCCGCGGAAAAAATTCATTTTTTTCAATACCTAATTTTCAGATTCTAATGATGTAGTCTTATAAAAATATGTCCAAATATGAACAATTCATGACTAGTTTGCAAAAAGTTGATTTTTTTTTACGAAATAATGGTATCAGAAGTCGGAAAAATTTTATTCAACAAAAACTGCTTGAAATTTTTGCTAACTTTAGCTATAAATTTTCCTTATAACTTATATCTCTATTGTCCCTGTTGTGAGTTTAAAAGAAAATATAGCACTTCCTTGACTAATTAAAGGAAAAATCAGTACAATCGACCTAATATTAAAAAAAATATAGGCCAGCAAAAATGGTACTTCGTAAATGCTACCTTTTCTAACTTCGATGGACAAAAAGTTTGTGTGCTACAGCGTGCTACACTCGCTAACTGTAATTGAATGAAAGTTTGGAATGTCTTCTATCGATTTCTGTTAAAAAATTTTTCCCATATTTTCCCCAATCGATGTAAATTTGATTCAAATGTGGAAAGTCCCATCAAATTTTAGTAAAACAAAATGTAGCATGCTTTTAGGCTCATGCGTATATATTAACGTTTACACCTTATGTGACATTTTTTTGTTTACGAATATGAAGGCACAGAGACGATTAGATAAAAATGCAGATTGGTAAATTATACACCTAATTTGTTAGAATCAATGGTAATGCAAACAAAAATAACGATAAACACATATGTGCACGCATAGGTATTCGTCATAACATTGCGGTTTGCAAACAACAATAGCAACAAACACATTTGTTTAAACATTTTACAGCTTTTTTTAAGGTATTAGATGAAAAAAAATGTTATCCCGACGAAATTGTAATAACTGTTAATTTGCAAAGTTTACTTGATCACACAGAAAGAAGACTTATTGATAATTTCTCAGCAGAAAAGTTGAACTCCTTATCATGTTCTGAGTTAACCCTTACTAGTAAATGGGGCTTATGATTTCTAGGCTTATGTTTTCTAGGAAAAGTGATAGAATTTCTACCAATACAGATGTTGTTAATCTATTACTGGCAAGTTCTGATCATTATATAAAGTCCATAAGACGACAACCCAACAAAAAGTGTGTGGAATTGGATCCTGTTGTCAAGGATATGCTAAATCATTAAACATTTTTCTTATATTTGTTTTTTTTTTCTTTCCATATATACATACATAGTTATATTTTCGATTATATGTATTATAAATATAATCATTAAGTACATCAAATTTTTACAAGGGCTCTTTTCAGTTACTGAAAATGTATATCTTCATTTGTTTTTGAATAAAAGGTGTAGGAAAAGTGGGCGTGGTTGTTTGCCAATCACGCCTATATTTGGTATTGTCGATATCTTTCATGGCAGTAACTTATGCGCCAAGTTTCGTGAAGATATCTTAATTTTTTGAGCTGAAATTAAAATTTTTCTTTAAAAATTTTTACTATAGGTCCAGGGGAGGTACCCCTAGGGAGTGGCCGATTTCAACAATTTTTGCTGCTGTCAATGCCTTTAATGAGGGTAACTCATGTACCAAGTTTCGTGAAGATATCTTACCTTTTTTTAGCTGAAACTAAAATTTGTATTTAAATCATACAAGGGTCCAAGGGAGGTACCCCTAGGGGTTGACCGATTTCAACCATTCTTTGAAAATTTCTTAATTGGTTCACATATAACCTCTGTGCAAAATTTCAATGGCCTAGGACCACTCCTTCTATTTTTTTCCGCAAAATGTATGGAGCCGAACCACTGTGCGTCGTGTCGTTACGCATAGATTCTGTTTTCACCAGAGACCAACTTTAACAGTTAACACTTATTTTCATTCCATTTCAGTCTGACGGAAACACAAAAATGGTGAGCGCAAAGTGTTTCCCACTGACTGAAACAGAAAACTCTTTCACTCAAGGTGTTTCTCACCGTGGGCAACCTCTCTCAACGATCTTTTTTCTGTTGCCATTTAAGAGTTATTTTTCAACACTCAAAAATATCCCTCAGCAAGTGACGGTTTCAATGAGACTTTTATTTTTTTTCGTCCTTTGATAACAGTTAAAAACAGAGGGATAAAGAAAAGTGTTGCTGAAAATATGTTTGCATATGTAGATATGCATGTACGTTCGTGCGCATACGCATGTGTACAAATGGAAGAAAATTTGTGTTCGTAGTATGACTGTATTTAAAATAACCAATTTTGTATGGACAGGAATTTTATTTTGAACTAGCTGACCCGGCAAACTTCGTTCTGCCCAAAATAATTTTTTTATTAATTTCATTTCAAAAATTGTTATTACACCGGTATTATTTTTAATAGAAAATTAACGGTTTTTTACTACTTCATTGTGTATACAACTTCAAAAATATATAATTTTAGTATTCAGTTTAAGGCTGCACGATACACAACATTTTTAGTTTTCTGTTCCGGATATTTATTTTGACTGAGTATTGGCTATTTTCGCTAAGTAAGTAAGAGGATTGATATAGTATACCTCCATAATGGTTTTCAGGCCCCTCCTCCAACCCTTTTAGATATATTCAGCCTCAAAAGTTTAGTACGTATGGGAGGTGCAATGCCCCATTTTTCGATAAATCTTTTTTTTTTTTTGGGTGAACATGGTATTGATATCGTATATCTGCATAGTGATTTCTATGTACATGCCATGAACGCTTTTAAGGATATTTAGCCTTAAAAATTAAGAACGCATGGGAGGTGCCACGCCCCCTTTTCCCAAAACTACTGTTTTTTTCATAAGCACGCTATTGATATCGTTAATCTCCTGATCAATTTTCAGGTCCCAACCTTAAACGCTTTTATAGATATTCAGCTTGAAAAATTAAGTTTGTATGGGAGGTGCCACGCCCCCTATTCCGATAACCTACACTTTTATGCGCAAAAATTGTTTTGATATCATATAGCTCTGTACCAATTTCCAGGTCCCTGACTTAAATCCTTTTAAAAATATTCAGCTTAAAAAATTAAGTGTTGTTGGGAAGTGCCACGCCCCCTTTTCGTATAACTCCTATTATTTTGCGTTAATATGGAATTGTTATCGTTTATCTCCACACTAATTTCCAAGCCCCTAGCGTAAACAATTTTAGAGATATTCAGCATGAAAAATTAAGTTTGTATGGGAGGTGCCACGCCCCCTTTTCCGATAACCCCCACTTTTATGCGTGGGAATGACTTTGATATCATTTAGCTCTATACCAATTTTCAGCTCCCTACCTTAAACTGTTTTAGAGATAATTAGCTTTAAAAATTAAGGTTGTATGGGAGGTGCCACGCCCCATTTTCTGACAACCCCCACTTTTCTGAGTGAGAAGGGTTTTGATATCACCTACCTCTATACCAATTTTCAGTTCCCTACCTTGAACTGTTTTAGAGATAATCAGCTTTAAAAATTAAGGTTGTATGGGAGGTGCCACGCCCCCCTAACATTTTTTAATTTTTTCTTCGACTAAACCTTCGCGGGGTAACAACAAACAAACCCCCCTAAGGAAGTATTTGATTTGGTTCAGCCGTTTTCAAGTTTTAGCGTTACAATTAAATACCAAATCATTTATATATATATAGATTATTTAGTTAATACATAATATGTATATGTATTAAAATATACTTTGATGTTAGATTCGTTACTTACATATTTACATATGTACATATTAATATAGGTATTTAATTATAAAGGCATGTATCTGAATTTGTTTACATACTCTGCAGGAAGTTAATAAGTAACTAGAGAACAGAATTTCTGGTTCAGAACTAGCGAAAATGTGTCAAAGAGGCACCAGTTCCTTTGCCGTCGGCTTTGCATATTTCTGCAATTCTTATACATGCATACATATGAACATATGTATGTACGTACTTACATACATATTAACATATCATAGTTAATCTTAGTAGTACGCAGGTACATACCTATGTCCATAACTATTTTATATTATTATTTTTAATACTTAGAGTTCGGCTTTATTAAAAATAACGAATTTATTGTTTTGGTAATAAGATTGTACAGCCTCTCACTTAAAATTAAATAAAAGGCGACTACCTAATCTATAAAAAGAAGTCGTTACATGTGTACATATGTATATGCAAAAAAATGTTAAATAAAAGATTCAATAATGTATAATAAACATGGAAAATTGCAATACCTGTTTTCCATTCCACCAGATCGCAGGCATACCGGCGTACCATTTAGTATAATTACAAACATACATACATATGTATGTATGTACCTACATATGCATTTCATATGTTCATCCTCAACGGAGTGGCACATGTACGTGCGCACGACACATACATACACAAAAGACTTTTTTATTTTTTCTCTGCCCGAAATATCCGTCCTTTCGCGACAGAAATTTTTCGCTGCTCAATGATAACCGTCACTGTCCAACAGTGACGGAAAAAAAATGAAAATAAAAGTTTCCCATTGACGGAAACAGCTAGTCTGTAAACAATAAGTGTTATCGGCGTTGCTCAACTGTTATGCTTTTGTGTTTACATGAAACTGTTATTTTAGGACACTTAGAAAAAACTTAACAGTTATGTTGGTCTCTGGTTTTCACCCATATTTGACGACTGATGATATGAAATCAGCACGATATCAAAATCATGCAAATGCGTTTATTTTCATATTTTTTATATTACTTGACTGCGACTGTTGTTTTTTTAAAGGCGGAATCAAAATCAATTGAATTGAAACTTATTGCAGTTTTTCAAACTATATCTATACTATACTTTTATTCGTCCCCTCAATATAACAATAGCGTATGTGCTCATACGCCATTATTTTTTTATTGCATAGGTATGTTCAGAAACACAGCATGAAACGCAACAGCGGCAGTAATTATTTTTTTGATGATTGTGATGAGCGACGCTTCATGCAAAATTTACGTTTATGAACGCTCTGCTT